>CM034303.1:41568419-42223903 GCA_019925795.1 Dendrobium chrysotoxum | reverse complement strand
ATATTTATAAGAAGCTCTTTAATTAGAATAAAGTTTTATAGTGACATTATATTGAGATCATATAATTTTCCATCAATTAATGAAATAGCTTACATTGAAGCCATTAGGACATAGAGAAGAATTTTTTAAAAAATTGAAAGATCATAGCTTTAATCTCCTCATCGATGATTAGGAACAAGCATAATAGTAGTGTGGTCCTCATAGAGAACATTCCCATAAGTAGTAACATGGCATTCTAGCTCACTTCAGACATTGAATAAAGACTTAAAAAGTGTGACAATCACTTGAGCAATGTCAATTTTATTATGAAAAAGCCCTGGGTGGTAGCGAGTTTATTTATAGAGCTATTATTCTTCTTAGCATCAACCTTTTGGTGAGGAAATGTAAGTTATCTTCACCATCTAAAAGCTATTTGTTTATAACCTGTTCAATGATTCAAGAGAAATGAGAGGGCTAAATCTCATTTATTTTCTCATTGATAATTTTAGATTTAGAGATGTGAATAGGGTTAGAAGGACTAGAAGGCTTAGCATCGATAAAAGTTGTATATCATCAATAAAAGTTGTCTCTCATTGTCCCTCATTGAGTTAGGTAGTAAATTCAGACAACATAAACACATTAAACAAAATTTGGCTTTCGATGACTAATTTATGCATTTTGAGCTTGTTATAGATAGCAAAAGTATTGTCTAAATAGAGCCAAACAAATCTTTTGAATTAACACATACTAAACTAGTAGTTCATGCACATGAATTTTGAGCTCGTCGTTAAAATTTTGATTTTGAGTTAATTCCATTCAAAATTAGTTTTATTTATTTATTTATTATTATTATTATTATCATTGTTTTTGTTGTCAATATTGTCATTGAAAATGGACCTTACATTTATTTAATTTAAGTTCCAATTTTTATTATTTCAGAATTAAAAATGTCCTATAATTTATTTTACAATCATACATTATATATAAATATTTCTATTTTTTAAGTAATTGATATGCCACCAAAATTTTTATGGTTGATCAAGTATAAATTCTAGCACAAATTTAAGGTCTCAATGCCCATAAATATTTGAATGAGAAATTTAAAATTTATTTTGATCATTTTAAATCAATTTATCATCAAAATTGACTATTTCAATAAAAATCATACTTAAATTTTTTTAAAAATTGGTCAACAGGTCAAATGCCCCCCAAATTATGTATGCTTATCATCAAAATAAGTGACTTGATAGGATTAAGTTTAAGACTGCTTAATCTTAGTTTATTAATGTATTGAGATATTTAAAAAAATACAAAATGAACAAAGATGAGTACTTTCAGTTGTTCAATGAAGTTCTTGGTATACAATTGAGAACTTGGGTGGATAGGATTCTCGGACTTAGAATCCCAATAATTATCTCCACCTTTCTTTGTCACCCTTCTTCCCCTTTACTAGGACAACCACATCAACTGCTTTCTAGCATTCAATATATAGTGTAAACATTCATCATCATCCATAATTAATATTGATGTGTTCATCAATATTAATAAACAACGATGTTCACGTAATGTCAACAACCACCATCAACTATCCGATAATATTTATTGTTAATAGATATTACATATCCATCATCACTCATCACTAAATGATGTTGATAGCCATGATCGCAAAACCCTTAATGTCAATCATCATTCATTCTCTAGCAAGTGTCTATCATTATTGTAGGTCAACATTGACGGTTGATACTACCCACCATTTACCTTTGAACTCCACCGCTCACCACTATTACACCAATTGATAATATGATTCAATCCATGTAATCTCACCTCCTTTATTAATAAGTGAATTTTACTCGCTACAAATTTGCATCATTTTTATATGCTTTCAAGTAAAATTATTATATCAAAACAAATATATGAGTATTTGATAAATGGTTTAGGTAAACATGGATATGCTTGAAATATGATATATCATAGCATTTTGAGGAGCAATTATTGATCCATGGATGAAGAAAAAAGAGCTACATAAAGATATATTCATATAGAAGAGATTCACTTAGCACTTAAGCACTATGTTTGAAGCACTTGATCACTACTTGGAACAAAGTATGTGATTCAAATAAGGCAATACTAAGGCTCCATTGATTGGACAACTAAGCATTTATTGAATGATAGTGTTAACATCACCTTAAGAGTTGATGTAATAATACCAAGATGGAAATTCAAATATTTAAGAGCAACTTTAGAAATGATGGGTAATCAAAGAGTAGTTTTATAGGAGAATTTTTGTAGAGGAGAAAAAGAGAACATCGATGATCGGGAAGTCCAGAAGATTGAAGAAGAATTCAAGATAATTTTAGATACAAATTGGTGAAAGACTAATCATATACCAATTGCTTGAATCTTCTTCATGGGCATGTGTTTTAATACCAATATCATGATTTGTCTTTAAAAATCTATAATGAACTAACTCTATTTCTTTGTTTATGGTGGACTTAAAACAAAATTGTTGAATGAATTAATCTAAATTTGTGTGAATTTATTTTTTGGATTGTTTGCGCTATTATAGGCTTAATTTAGTTTAGTAAGTGGCAATTATTCAAATTAAAATTTAATGAACTTGAAAGAGTTATTTAAAGCATGATAAATATAAATTAACAAATGTTGATCTTAGGTAGGAATATACTAAAAGTACATTTACAATCTTTTAGGAATATAATATTAATGCAATCCTTTTAATAGTTCAAATAGGAATATAGTGGGTTAATTAAGAGGATCATGTCCTCTTATCCTCAAAAGAAGTTGGAAGATAATTGAATTATTGATTGACAATTCAAGAATAAAATACAACAATTAAATCAGATTTTAAGAAATTGAAGGGGAATGTTATAAGGAAACTATGAATTAAAATTTTTCTTAAAAAAAGTATTTTACTTATGGAAGATAGTTTAGTCTATAAATCCTGTGATTGAATAAAATTGAACAATAATATAAATTAGTAGTTCATATTTTATAAATTGAGTTTGATCCTCATGGGAATAATTATCTTACTCATATTTATATTATTTGATTGGCATATGCACTTGCATATAAAAAATATAAGCAACATTCATTAATAGAGAACAATAGATAATATGCTAGAATTATATCATGATTTTTTTCTTTTTAGGTTTTTCAAGTAAATAAATTATGCCTTCTTTGTAATGTAGATTGATCATACATATATGTGACATATTTTCATGCAATGCTAAGACAATAAACTTTTTCTCAACAATTATGACTATTATATCATGTAATAATAATATTTTAAAGATTTTTTAATCTTGATTTTATTATTTGTTATTAAAGAGATTTGAATAATTTGACTAAAAAATATTTTACAAATTAAATTGATAAAATATATTTTTTTGAAGTAAATTAACTTTAAGTTGGTAGATTTAGATATGCATTTAATGATTCTTGAAGACATTTTTTATAACTAATTAACGTGAGTACAATCTCGATGATATTAGTAGACATGAATCTCAGGTATTTTGCATAAAAATTTTTAAACATCATTCAAATGATCTTAACATTCTCAAATCAATCCAAACAATTAAGTTTATCTTAGTCTTCATTTGGGAGAGCTTTCTTATTACTTTCTAAAGGCTTTCTAGTATAAAAAAATTTTAAATTAGAAATTTTGGAACTAAGAACCTACTTTAGAAAGCAGTGAAAAATGGTCCCAAACAAACCTTAATCTCTTCAATCTGTTTATCTCTTCTTTCCTTCTCAGTTTCCATGCAAGAAAGGATATATAAGGAGAAATTTCTTCTAATTAAGATTTCTCAAGTAATACTTTAGAGGACCCCACAACACACCCTCTCCATATAAGGTTTCATTTATTTGTAAAAAACCAAAGAATAGGATTTTGGAAACTTCATTGATGCAAAGAGATGAAGGCTTCATGTGAGATAATCTTGGGTGTGAGATTACTTATGGGATTCATATTTATTTGAGCATGGCTGGCACTTTAATCTAGTTAAAAGATGTGAGGGTTCTTTTAATTTGTGCACTATAATCATGACTTCTTATTAGTAGATCAAATCCACTCACCTTTCTCACCGACATAAGCTTATATACATATTAGTGCCTTTTGAATTTTGTTTCTATCTTTTTTATGTGTTACTTGATTGCATGTCATCATTCATTATAGTGATGCTTCTACACTATATGGTTTGGCACCACCATTATAATAAATTGGCATTGAAGTGAGATTCTAGAGATCAGTATCCATGAGACTTGAGATCAAGAAACTTGATAGTTTCAAACTACAGAGAAAACAAGATTCTTGAAACAACTTAGGTTTTGTTTGGGACAGCTTTCTTACTGCTTTTTAAAGTAACTTTCTAGTACAAAAAATTCTAGTTCAAAAAATTTTATACTAAAAAATTACTTTAAAAAGCAGTAAGAAAGTAGTCCCAAACTAGTAGAAGTATTTGTGTACACAACCAAGGAGTGGTCGGGTTCATTTTGGAGAATAACATCTTCAGAAATGAAAAAAAAAAAACATTTGCTTATTGGTTGCATGTATGGTTATAGAACTAAAATCGAATTAAGATGGACTTCAAGAGATTATCACATTGATCATAGTTATGTTGCACAATATATCTCTTTGTTGAGCTTCACTATTAGAGAGTTTAATTCAGGGAGAAGAACACTTTAGAGGTAAAAAGTATTTTATGGCATCTACACTTTTGGTATTAATCGATCCATCATTCTATATAATATATGTGCATTGGAGTTCTCATATAAGTGATCTAATATCAACAAAACACATCGAAGTCGCACCCTGGCCCTAACGAGGTAATCTTCACTATAGAACATATAATGTTTTTAGTCGACGGCGACTACTCTATTTACTTTGGTAGCCTCCCCTACGACTCTAGTGAGGCTGACCTCTGCCGTGCCTTCTCCCTGTACGGTTTGGTGGTCGTCGTGAAGATGGCTCTCTTCCCCTTCGCTTCCCCGCTTTGCTAGGGCTTTGCTAGGGCTTTGCTCTAGCAGCCTTCGGGTTTCTGGGAGCTCCGGTGCTTATGCGACTTCATCTCCCATGTCTCCCTACTAGGTTGCTGTCTTTCCCGGCGGCAATCTGTATTTTTTTGCTAGTTTCAGGGAAGTCCTCTTCCTTACCTTGTTGCTTCAGTTTTGTTGTTCTTGTTCGGTTAGCTCCTTAGTCTCGCCCTCCTCCGGCCTTCCCTGGCCGGATGGCGGGGTATCACATTTCTGACCCTGGATTTTTGGGTGGTTCTTTGAAATCAAGATCTTTTTTAGATGTTTTATATGGTTCCTCGGATGTATGATTTCCTGAGCTTATACCTTCTTCATTTTGTGGCATGCCCTCTCTGTGGATCTCAGAAGAGGAAATACTGGCACTAGCGGCTCCTTTGCAATTTGTTTTGGTTGATTTTTTTCCTACCAATCGCCCTAGCCTTGATTCTATACGGAAATTTTTCTTCAAACTTAAGCTTAATGCCGATTTTTTTCGTGACTTTGCTCAACTCGTCGCAGATTTTGATTAAGCTGATGAGACTTGGAATACAGCAGAGTGTTTGCTCATAGATCCTCTATTGTTAATAATTGTTATATGAAGATAACCAAATGGTCGCCATTACTTGATATTTGTGTTGAATCGCCGATTATTCCCATTTAGATCTCATTCCCTAATTTAAGACCTCACCTATTCTCTCCTTATATCCTCCATGCCCTTGGTTCATTATTTGGGTGTCCTTTAAAGGTTGACAATGCCACCTCCATTGGATCTCAACCATCTGTTGCATGGGTTTTAGTGAAACTTGACATTATAAAAAAATATTCGGACAAAGTTTGACTTGGACTTGAAAAGTTTGGGTATATTCAGCTTGTTGATATGGAGGAATTTCCTCCTTTTTGTGTTAGTTGTAATTGTATTGGGCATGCTAGGGAGGAATGCAATAAGTCCTTTGTCCTCATTTCTAAGTAACTTACGACTGTTGAAAAGGCTTCTGGTGCTGCAGAAAATGTTATTGTTGACGTTGCAAATTTTACTGATTGGCCTATTAATAAGACTCTTATTAATGGGGATGATGTTGTGCTTCCTAGTGACCCTGTGGCTTTGGTTTCGAAATGTTCTGGATGTGGATGGCCTTGTTAAGGAGAATTTGGATGTCCTTAACGCTTGTGAGGCGGGATTGCCAGTTGTGCCTATGCTTCTGAACACTGATGTGGTTAATCCGATGGATTGTGTTATTACTGTGGTGTTTGATGGTGCTTCTCACTTAGCAAGTTTGGAAGGTCCTAATGCTTTAGGTGATTGTGGTGTTCAATGCGATCATTCACCAAGGGGTGTTGTTACTCCTATGGTTATGGAACATTCGAAGGAGGTGGTTAACAAATTCTGTGAGGTTAATAGGGAAGTGGGAAATGAACTGTTTAGTGGTTCGGATCATGCTGAATCACCTCAAGTTTCTGTTGATTTGGCTTTGACGGCTATGCATGAGGTGGTTCCGTCTGTTGCTTCGCCTGTGACACCTGCTGTTCAGGTTTTTTCGGCTCCCTCTGTGGAACAGCTTGTTGATGTCCCAATTTCTTTACTTTCTGCCAATGCCTTTTATGCCCATGTGGGCGTCAGGTTGAGGGAAAGTGTTAAGATGCAAATTGATTGACTTGAAGGCTCTTCAACTTCCTCTTCCGAGGTTGATGAAGAGGAAGTATTTGAATAACAAGGTGTTATGCGAGATATTACCTTTCGGGTGGGTAAACGTGAAAAGAGGAAATCCAAAAAATAGCTGTTTTTGGTGGTTGCTTAGTGGCTGTTGACTTGGTTTTTTTGAGTTTTCTGTGGTGGCCGACAATTTGGATTTTCCTGGATGTATTTGTTTCTCGTCCGGTTGATTTGTGCTTATGGGGGTTGGCTTTGCGGTTGCAGCTATCATTTTTGGGATATGATGTGGCATTTGGCTCACCATTTGGATCCATGGCTTGTTGGCAACCTTTGGGGGTGCATCTTCTTGTTCTTTTGGTGGCCTTATTTCGATGTTGACTGTTGTTTAACTTTTTGGTGGACTTTTGCTCTTTTTCCCCTCTGGATGGTCCGTGCCTGATATCTGAGTGGTTGGAAGCTTATGCCAAAAACTGAGCCCGATTGGCCTTTTTGCCTTCTTTATCTTCTAAGCTCTTAGTTATACTCTCTCTTGTTCACTCTCTTTGTGTTTGTTGGGTCTTACTTGTATCCTTGCTCTTTTGATGGAATATAATTATATTTTTGTTAACATATATATATATATATATATAAGTGAATGTGATGTTAAGCCATTAAGGCCTCTCAAAACTTAAAATTGTTGGCTGTATTAACAAAGTCATCTCTGTGCATAATATATATGCTTTAAAGGTTTCTTCCAAGTGTTTAAAGATTGTCTGATGTTAAGCCTTTCATGCCTTAAGAGCTTATAATGCTTAGTCTTGAGAGGAGTTGTAAGGGAGATCCAATTTTGTCATAATAGAGTAAAGGGAGAAATTTGTTAAATATAACTCAAATTGTTTGAAAATTTCCAAAATTGTTTTTTATATTATCAAATTAAGGCTTTGTTTGAGACAATTTTTTTATTGCTTTTAAAGTAGCTTTTTAATACAAAAAAAATTTTGAAATAAAATTTTTTATACTAAAAAATTATTTTAGAAAGCAATGAGAAAGTTGTCACAAATAAAGTCTAAATCAGTAGCTTGAGGTTTCATTTGAGACAGCTTTCTTATTGCCTTCTAAACAGTTTTTTACAAAAAATTGTTGAACTAGAAATTTTTGTACTAGAATGCTGGTTTAAAAAATAATAAAAAAATTATCCCAAACCAGACCTGAGTTCATTGCTACCGCATCAATCCATGTGCCCATTTTTTTCTACTCTAATTGCTTGTAGAGGAGGTCATTAACTATATAAAGATGTATCTTTTCTAATGTTTTTAAAGCCATGCTTTAATAAACTTATATGGCATACCCTCTCAACTTATGCTTTCATGCAATTGGACAAACAATTGGTGATCTCTCACCTTCAGCACATACTCTATCAGTTGCTAGAGTTTTTTTGAGGATTTTGGAGACTTCATTCATGCAGGGGAAAAGTTTGATGGACAAGTAATTGGTAATTGAGTGCATCTGATTATAAGTGAATTTATATGTTTTTGTGTATGCTAACTCCACTAAGGTTAATACAAATTAAATTAAGTATGAGCAAGGTTAAAAATTTTTACTTAGGCTTCATTTGGGACGGCTTCTTACTACTTTCTAAAAATTTTTTTTAATAGAAATATTTTTAGTTCAAGAAATATTTGTGCTAGAAATTTGCTTTAAAAAGCAGTAAAAAAGTCATCTCAAATGAGAGAAATTATTATGTGCAGAGTCCGGACATAGCTCTACATCCAAACTCCAATTAAATCATGACGCATAGTTTGAATACGTGGATATTCAAATTGGATTTCGTTTTTAATTTTTATCTTATCAGCCCGATCGACCCTGCCCGGAGGTTCAATATTCCCTTCAAATTTAGGTTTATGGTTGATGCTCTTTTTTATATGAAAATAATCATGAATGCTCCACAATATATAGGATTTTAGCTCAATAAATTTTTGATATCTGCTGAGAAAGAAAAAAACGATGAAGAGCCGATGAAAATGAAGAATGATTTGGAGGAGGATGTTCATTTTTTGAGCAGATGATATGCTTACAGAACACGAAATCTGAAAGGCGGTATGCAAACACCAAGAAAGAGGAAGAATTAAAGTTGAAAGAGCCGCAACTTGAAGGAATAATAGTTTTTTTCTGTTTACTTAGAGAATATGTCGGGGGTCCGAGGGGGCAGTGTCCCCTGGTGGGGTCCAAGCGGGCAACGCCCTCTGGCAGGGTTCGACCTGACTGTGTCGCAGGGTCAAGGGGCAGTGCCCCTGTGGGGGTTTCCGAGGGCAGCGCCACTGGAACAAATTTTGGTTGTGAGGGAAAGTTTAGAGTTTCGCTTGTTTTTATTAAATTCGTTATAATAAAATTACTTTTTTTTACTTCAGTTCATGATAGTAACATTTTTACATTATGTATTAAATGTGCAAGAAAAAATTTCTAGAGAATAACAATACAATGTGTAATTCATTGGGGTTTCACTACGCTTTTGATGTAGTTTCACTACTTTTTGGATGTGTTTTTGCTTCGCTTTTGCTGCGTAATGAGTAGTTTAAACAATCGTTAACTTTAATTTTCAAATTTTTTAGTTCAAATCATTTTACTATAAGTGCTTTAACTATGAATTAAATTTGTAAGTAAAATTTTATATAAAATGACAATGTAATATGTAATTCATTGCGCTTTCAAAAACATAGTGAATATAATGTTTATCATAAATCTTAGGAGAGTCAAAAAATAATTCAACCCATCAATCCGACTTGAAAAATCTGAACTCAAGTTGACCCGTTGAATAAATGGGTCAGGTTTGAGTCCATAATTCTGACCCATTTATTAAACAGGTCAAAATTGGGTTGACACACCAACCCAATTTTAATCCGAAATGATCATTTTATTTATTTATTTTTATTTTAGTATGATTGTCTTATCTTTTATTTATTAATTTAAAATTTATTGTTAAATTTTAAAAATAAAAAATAAAAAAATTAAAATGAGTTATCAGGTCAGGTTCGGGTCATTTAGGTTATTAGCTGATCCGGTTCGGATTCATTGGATTCATATTTTTGAGCCGTTTATTAAATGGGTCGAATTTGGATTCACCAGATTCAGGTCGGATCAATTTCGGGTCAAACCCAATCTTATTTGTTGACCCATTTTAGCACCCCTAATAAATCTGGGAAGATTTAGTGCAACACTCTGACTAGAAACTTTCTTATTACACATGAGAAGGAAGATTTATTGGTAAGCTTTCATGATGACAAGAGAGTTCATCATAAATCTAAAAGGATTGAGAGCAAACCTTAACTACTATAATTCCATGCTTCAGCAGATACTACATTTTCATTTGGGATATTGTTCAGCTTTATAATACAAATTTCTGGAAAGCTGAGAAAAATAATGATCAAAGATTATTCCAAATAAAGCCTATGCCTTAGACTGCATTTCACAAAGCTTTTGCTATGTTACTTTTAAATAATTGGGTTATATTATCAGTTTGATGTTTTATAAAATAAACAATATATCAAATTAAATAATTTGCATTTTTGTAACAATATAAATAATCTATCTTTGTACGAATATCAATGATTTATTTTCATTTTCAACATAACAAAATATTTCAATGGAGTACTTCCATATCATAAACTTTTTATATATTTATATATCTAACACTACAACCTTTTTATTTAATCATATAACACTCAAATCTTCTAATTACATAAAAATTATTACTTGCACTAACTTATTTAAAGTACACATATGTTGATATAATTTAGATGTTAAAATGATAAATAAATATAAAAACTTTAATATTAGATATGTAAATAGATAAAAAATTTGTGATATTTATGTAAAGCACCCACTTTAAATAAAAGAAAAGCTTAACTCTTAAAAATGAAAAGAGCCCCACAAGGACGATAGAGGCAGAGGTACAGTCCAATTCACTCAAAAATATAGAAAAGACAGAATTTACTTCTGCTTAAACAAAAAAAAAAATTCAGTGAAAGAGATGAAAATAATTTAAATTTCATTTGCTACAAATTTGTTACTATTTTTTAAAGTAATTTTTTAATACAAAAATTTTTAGTTTAAAAAAAAAAAAATGAATTAAGAAATTATTTTAAAAAATAAAAAAAAGTATTGCTTCTTAAAATAATTTTTTAGTACAAAATTAAAATTTTTTATACTAAAAAGTTCCTTTAAGAAGTAAAAAACCACATTTGGGATGGCTTTTTTACTGCTTTAAGAAGTAAGAAAGCCGTCCCAAACGAAGCCTAAGACTTCGTTTGGGACTGCTTTCTTATTGCTTCTTAAAATAGCTTTTTAGTACAAAAATTTTAATTTTTATACTAAAAAACTGCTTTAAGAAACAGTAAAAAAGTCGTTCCTTAGGCTTCGTTTGTGATGGCTTTCTTACTGCTTTTTTAAACAACTTCTTAGTACAAAAGTTTAAATTTTTATATTAAAAAATTGCTTTAAAAAGTAATAAAAGAATCGTCCCGAATGAAGCCTTAATCTTGATCTTAAAAAAGCACTGAAGAATGATTAGATCACCTCCATTGATCCGAAGATAAACACAATCCTTCCCTATATCAAATTTATGGGAGCCTTATAAAATGCGATACATAAGAAGAAAACGCAAACATTTTATTCAAAAAAGAGACTATAAAAATGAATTTACTCATCAAAGAAAATTCCTAAATCACTCGTCCAATCATTCCCTGGATAAGTCAGTTGGCAGTGACAACATGAACATCAATGAGAAAAAACTTATAACTTTCATTGAGCTAATAAGAGTTGCCTTCCTAACTTCCATGCTTCTAAGGCCTTAGTAATCTGCAATAACTATCTAGAGCTTCAGCAAACTACCATCTCATTGAAATAATAAATATGGTGACCATCAAACTGATAAAACTGTAGGTTTAACGTTAAAAGGGCTGCACCATTGAAGTTATTTTGAAGATTTCTGGCCTCCAAGCAAGGGTTGGCAACTGCTGCAAAGAAAGGTTAGCCACAGTTCTGATGGCTAAATAGCTCATAGCTCGGTACTCAATGAAGACAGCATTTATTCGTATACTTAGAATTTCAGTGGAAGAAACTTTGACTTGAGTTCTGAATTGATATCACAAAATCACCTTATTTCTTCTGATACTTCTATGAATCAAGTTCTCTTAGTCTCTTATTCCTTCTTGAAGTCACCTCAGATGCCCACCTTCTCCCAACGTCTGTTTGGAATTTGCCTGAAATATAGTGGAGTAGGAGAAATATATCATCTTGTTCAAAATTTAATAGTCTTTCAAAGCTGGTCATAAAAATTTAGTCTAGAATTGTACAGATACCATAGTCCCCAAACCCAGCGGAAAATTTTGCGGCCTAGAAATATATATTTTCCGACTTACACACCCACCTGCTGTGGAGATAAAGAATTCGTCCAAGACCTTTCCATGAGCTGCAGGAAATATAGGATGGCAATGAATTAGTATCAGAAGTCAAAACAAGGGAAAAGCTAAAGCAAGCTGCACAAGACTTATTGATGCACTAGCTGTTTTTAAACATTGATGAGAAAATTGGACTGGACCAACAATTCAACCAGTTCACCAGCTTGAAACATGATAAATTTGAATTACATTATAGTTTTGACTGTTTAAAACTAATATCAGACTGTTGAAAAAGTAAACTGGCAAGCTCATCCAACAGGTCCAACCAATATTTTGACCCCTAAACTAATTGCAATAATTCCTGTAGCTCAGTCTAGTTATTCTCCCAAGTCCCAACATCTACAAGTTCTGATTATCCCTCTTTCAATCGATCAATAAACTAGAATGTAAATGTCACGTTAATTATCTCTTTAAAGCATTAGCTATCATCAATTCTTGTCCTTGGAGCTGAAGAAACAAGAACTCAACTGGAGGAACTAGCCATTACCAGTGCTAATGCACGTGTGCTCGTCAAATTGCATTAGCACTGTTTGGTCTCCACTGTTCAGCATAGGTTCGCGCATGGGAGCGATAGAGAAGGTACAACATCGCGCATAACTCATTTGTTCCCTCACCATCCCACATCCCACGAGCCCTCTTCTTTTACAAAGTCCTCTAATCTCTCGTTCAAATGAAGAAACTACATGGATTACAAAGATTTTTACAGACATCATTCCACAGACTGAATGAGTATAGCCCTTATCCAGCATTAAAAATAGATATGGCCACAACAATCTGCCTCTTTTTTTTCCATAAGATCAAATTGCTCCAAAAAACATACAATATACTGAGATTGATTTATTGTCTTCTACTTAGCCAACATAATTAGCATCGAAGAAGGCTTCAACTTTCAGGTGCCCCATTTTTATTGTATGACAAATCCTTTCCAAGAGATTTCCTGATGTATCTAAAGGTTCGGAGAACTACTTCCGAATGCTTCTTTTTTTGGATTTTGCATGTATTAACTTGAAACTAATGACAAATGAGATATCTAGTCTACTTACGGTAAGATTAATTTTCAAACTAACCTTAACTAACAAGAGGTTGTCATTAAAATTTCTCTCATTTCAAGCCTTTTGAGGGCCTATTAAAGTATTTTTTGCAAGCTAAAAGAACATTTTTTTTCTAGAGTATTAGTTTCATATTTCCTTTGAGATAAGAAAATTTCTTATTTATTGTCATCGAATTCAATCACTAGAAAACATTTTTCTTCAACCAACTCTTTATCATAAAACATTTTTGAGGGTGGTGTTTTATTTGAGTAACTCCTTTGTGAGCACTTCTTGTGAGTGAGATGTCATTGAGCTTGTTAACTAAGATAACAAAACCAAATAAAATATGTCTAACAAAGTTGGAGATCTACAATACTACTTCAAATTTATGTCAAACCTTAGTCTAGTTATGCATTGGTCATGTAGGGCTTCCTAATATGTAATGGGTATATAATCAAAGGACAAGAAAAAAAGCAGAAAAACTAGTAGAAAGTCAACCGAAGATCAAAGAAGATAGAATAATGTTGTGAATAATTGACGCTTTGTCTCTTTGTTAAGCAATGGATATATAAGGGTCAAAGAATTTATTAATAGGTGGGTCATCAATCGGTTCAAACAAAATTGGGGGAGGTGGTGTTGTAGCAGGAGGATGAGGTTGTCTGGTATACACCTGTAGGAATAGAGAAGATGGAAGTGACCAAGGAAGATTAAGAACAAGGGAAGATGATGATCTGGCAGAGAATTGAGAAAAAAATAAGAAGACGTTTCATGGAATGTAACATCTAGTGATGTACAGAGGCGGCTAATAAGAAAATTGGTAGCCTTGTTTAGTACAAGAGTTTGCACCAGGTTGAAAGAAACGAATAAAACAAGGCAACAAAATCTTGGAAGTAATAAAGAAGGATGTTTTGTCTAAATAAATGATGAAGTAGCATCACTAATGACCCTAGAGAGGAGACGATAAATAAAATAACAAGCAATTAAAATCTCATTCCCCAAGAACATCGAGGGTATTCATATGGAATATTAAGGTAAGGTTCTGGAAACATTAAGCAAATGAAAAGACAATGCTTGCATTAAACAAATCATTTTGTTGAGATGTATATCAACAAGATATTTGATGAAGAATTTTATATTCAGTATAAAGGGCGAAATTGAGTCGCATGAATTAAAAAATTATCAACAATATGAGGAGTTTTGATCAATGTCGATAAGTGAACTTTTATTTTTGGATAGAAGTTTTTGAATAAATGAAGAATATATTATCTACATTTGAACAGATAAACTCATGTGATAGTAAATGATCATTAACAAAGGTAATAAAATACTTAAACTCGAGATTGGTCAAAACAAAACTCAAACCCCATACCTTAGAATAATAAGTATAGACATGATGGTACTAAGAGATGTCGTTGAAATGAAAAAGATACCTAATAATTTTTAGCAATTTCACAAGTATTACGTTAAATTTTTGAAGAGCATATAAAAATGTATTGCCAAAGAGTGATGGTGGAAGAGAAAATAAAGAAGACTAGAGTATCAAGCAGTAAACTCCATTAGCTTAAACATCACCACCATCTTTCCCATATCAAGATCCTGTGAACTACAATTAGGGGGCTAAAACATTTTAGAACAATTGTTATGTTGGTAAGACAATGAATGGAGAGCAAATTGATAGGAAATTTAAGAATATATAAGACATCTAGAAGAGAGGTTTATGGACAAGTAAATTGAAGGAAATAGATGACATCTAGAAGAAAGATTTGTAGACAAACATAGTTTTTGCTAAAGAGGGTGAATTAATAAAAGAAAATAGATGGAAATTACTTGTCATATGTGAGGAAACACCACAATATGATATGTAAGACATGTCCCAGAAAGCAACAACAAAAGAGCCAGAAGTAGTATCATGGGAGACAGACAATACTGTCTGTGAATGCCAAACAAGATGATTATAATCTTCCTGAGAAATAGATCTAGAAGAGGTGGTGGGAGTAAGAGAGCCAATAGTGGTGAAAGATGATCCAGAGGCATGTTAAGTCAATAGAGGGATAACCAAATTTAGCCCAACAACTATCTGAGAAATGATTAGCCTGATCATAATGAAAAGATTTTCCTCCACATCCATGTTGATAATCACGACCACCATAATGTCATGTAGCTAGAGCAGAATATTCAAAGGCTACTAGGGAGTTGAACACTCAGTGATCCATAGAAAATTTGAGAGAATAGAGACTGATGGAATCTTTCATCAACTGTAACCTGAGACTAAAGTCAAGAGAGAATTCTGACAATGAGAAACTCCTCATTCTAATTTTATTAAAAGATAGGATTAGTTTGTTGTGGAAGGCTAATATTAAAGAAGCTCATCATCCCATTTACCCCTCAAGGCACTATAATATTCGTATATTGAAAAATCCTTTTGTTGTACAGATAATATATAAGAGTTAAGATTATAAACCCTACATATATTGCTTTCCTAAAAGTAACTGGGCCAGAAGGAGTCATATTTCCTTATATGCTTCTTGAAACATTACAATAGAGGCATTTGAAGATTTGAGATTATTGAAGAGACTGGGCGGGAACAATAATTAAAGACTTGCCAATTAAAGAATTTAATGGTGTCATAGCAAGTAGAAGAAGCATTCAAAATATTGAGTTCGTCACAAGAATTCGCAAGAAAATAAAAATATGCAAAGAAGGTTTTGATTCAGGCAGAGAATGCTAAGATGTTACAACACTGTAGAGAAGAGAAAGTCAAAGAGGTTAAGGATGACTTGAATCACGCACAAGATGTACCACGAAAAGTGATAATGAGAGAGAGTGATGAATTTGGAGGTTGAAGGAGGCGAGTCTACCAGAAGAGCAGTCAATGTTCTCACATCATTAAATCTAAAGAGTATTGACATCATTAAACTTGATTGCTGTACCAATATGGGAAGAAGTTTTGATTTAGGAAGAGAATGCAAAAATAATGACACTGTAGAGAAGATAAAAGAAATGAGATTAGGGATGACTTAAATCATGCACAAAATTGTGCCATGAGTGGTAATGAGAGAGACAGAGAGAGATGTAGTTGGAGGATGAAGGTCACGGGTATGCAAGAAGAGTGATCAATGATCTCACATCATTGCAAGTAGGCTTAAAGCAGCAGGTGCATTGAAAGAGAGGCAATCGAACATAAATGAGGAGATGATTTGAGAATCAACATGTGTGAGGCAAGAAGAGAAGGTGTAGGGAATAGCATACGCAAGTGCGAGTGAAGGTGCAAACTTAGGGTGCAAAAGCAACACATGAGGAAAATTGCGGAGGGCAGAGTGAATGGGAAATGGCTAAAGCAAGTGTCTGTACACAAGAGGGCACGAGGTGTGGACAATGGATGCAAGCAAATCTCCAAATGTCGAGTAGTCCATCACCATTGGGGAGATTGAAGAAAAGGGAGGGGTACAAGGGCAACATCTACCTTAACAAACTAGAGAAAAGATGTCTATTACTATATATGCTTGAGCCACCTAAAAGGAGATAAAAAGAGAATTACTAAATAGCTGCTACTTTGAAATACTGTTTTATTCCGTTCAAATTTAACAAAAAAATTAGATAAGCAAAGTACTATAATCAATTTTTTATATATCTGAATAAAATTGAAGTACCTTGAACGACACTTAAATAAAAAACAAAATAGAAATCGACTATTACACACTTAGGAGATTATTAATCATTTAATAGACCTTTCATTTCTATACTCACTTATCAATATTCACCGATAACTATTTCCTTTAAAGGTGATGTTAAACATTTTAAAAATCTATAATAAAGCAACGCATTGTTAGCAACTTGATCAAATTTATGGCATGAATTGATTATTTTTCATGGTTGTTGCCATTTTTGAATATCATGCCTCCATAAGAAGCATGTTTGAGTAATTAGCTAAAAAATCTAAACTTGTAATGGACATTGTTAACTTCCATTATGGTTTCTCGCCATTCACATGTACTTTGGATTCAACCTAATCACCTCAATTTATGAGTGTGGCTGCAAAACAATGAGTTCTTGACTATGGTAAAGCTATTATAAAAAAGATATGAATTAACCTCCAATAGTGACTCTTAAAAAGGCCTTCAAAACCTTTACATGGCCACTTTATGCAGCCACATTAATCTCCAGGTACAAAAATATAAAAGGGGTAAGAGCTCAAAATTTTCAAGTGCAAGGCTTTAGTCCTACATTGTGCAGTGGCTAAAGAGCCTTCAGGTTGTGGCTTATAAATGGAGGGGGAGGCCTACGGAGGGAGAGGGAACATTTTAGTTGGATTTTTTGATTTTTTTTATTTTAAAAATCTTGAAAAGATTGAGAAAGGGCAAAATAATATAGAAATATCTTTAGGCGTACACCTAACCAAGTAATTCCCACAATATACTATTTTATTATTTTCATGCCTCTTTTGCATTGACAAAATGCGAAACGAGTACATACGTGAAAAGGTTGAAGTAGCTCTAGTGGAAAATGATATTAGTTTGATCACCTAAAATGTTAACCTTCCAATGACCCAGTTAGGAGAGAGTAGATGTATTGAGTCTAGCCTTCGTTAAGAAAGATAGAGATGAACATTATGTTGACCTTCATGTTATATCCAAAAGAAATAGACTCAAAATCATACCTTGCCCGTTGGATCCTCGAATCCTGCCGAAATCCCGCCGATTCGGCGCCGTTCACGTCATTTCCCTTGAACCCCGCTGCCAGCTCCTCTACTCGTCGCTGCTTGCGGTTATAAAACGAAGATGAAGGCTTCATTCGAAGGATCCAAACTCCCGACGCAAGCTTCAGCTTCCCATCTCCGATCCCCTGCTCCTCCCTCCCAGTCGGTCGCCCCGCTCAGCACTTGCCCGCTGACTTCATCAGAGAAAGAGAGAGAGAGAGAGAGAGGGAGATTTCCCTACCCTAGCCGAAGACCTCCGCCCCCTTGCCGGCCGACTTCGCTCCTTCGAAGACATTCCCTCCTGCCCAAATCGGAAGCTACGACATTTCGATTGGAGGTAACGAGGGAGTTCACTCACTGTGAAGACAACTTTCTCCCCTTTGTGTGCTTCTTTGGCTCATCCCAGCTGCCCAACGTCGCTCACCCGACGACTTTCCCTTCCTGTTTGTTCGCAAGCAACAACAAGAGCTCGTGGCTATGAAGGTAACTTTCTCCTATTCGAGCACTTCTTCGGCCAAATCCAGTAAATCCGTCAACCTACAGGTTTGGTAAACCTGGGGTTTACTGCCAAACGAGGGAAATGGATGATTTAACTCACTGTGAGATTAAGCAGATGCCTAAAGCCTGCTTAAATCCTGTTAATTAAACAGGATTTAGTTTAAATCCTTCTTAATCTTACATAAATCTTGTTAAACCCGATTCAAATCCTGCTTAAATAATTATTATTAATTGGATTTAATTATTTTTAATTATGGTTAATTATTGTTAATTATAAATTAATTAAATTAATTATTATTAATTGTATCTAATTATTATTAATTATTATTAACCAATAATTAATCATAATTAATAGAATTTAATTATGAGTAATTATTTTTAATATAATTAATTATTAATTAGTTATTTGTTAATTATAATTAATTATATTTAATGGTAATTAACTTTATTCATCATAATGAATTATAATTAAATTCTTTTAATTTTAATTATAATTAATTATGCAAAAATCTCTCTTGCCTCGATCCACGAGCAAACACAACCTCGCCGGTCGCAAAGGTATAACTCCTAAACCCTAAAACTCCGAGAACCCGTTCTCGTCATTGGCGGCGCACCGAAAAACTGCCTATACACGCTTTTCTTAGCGTGGTGGGATGGGACCCCGGTGCGGTGCCTACGACAAGGCGGGTAATCACCAAAATCCCGTTCTCGATGTTCGTGTCGAGCCGGCAAATCGCCTATACACGCTTTCTTAAGCGTGGTGGGAAGGGAACCCGGTGCGACACCTACGGCGAGGCGGGTAGGCCCTATACACGCTTTTCTTAGCGTGGTGGGGACGATCTTAAGTACCCGTACGCAGCTCTGTACCTGCGGGGAAACAACTGCTCTCTTTTTCAGGTACATTTGAAGACCCATACACGCTTTCTTAAGCGTGGTGGGGGATTGAAGACTTTACATCGCCACGGTGTCCTCGAAAGAGGGCACCTACCATACACGCTTTCTTAAGCATGGTGGGAAATGCCCAGTTTTCCGTAGTTTCCCCTAAACGGGGGAGATGCCGGAATGCTGCCGAAATTTCGGGTGAACCTGAGACCGTACCTGGACTTGTTTGAACTCAAGAAGAACACATGAGAACTTGGACAAGAACTTGAACACTTGAACAACAAAGAACTTGCAGAATTTGAACCTAAACTAAAACCTGAACTCAAGCAAAGACTTGAGGTTGGACCACAGGGGACTTGAATAAACTTAAATGATTAACAAAATACTTGTACCTAAATGAAATGGATTCAAACATGAGCTTGATTTGAATGCAGTGACGAAAGCTTGAACTTGATGAACAATCAACAAAGAAATGATTTTAATCATTCAAATGCACTCAAGTGTATGAAAATAGTCGAATAAAGGAGTTGCAGATTTCCAACCTAACATGCTTATAATTGAGAGCAACGAATGTGATCTATCTGCAAATGAAGATCAATTTGAGAATGCAACAATATACTTGTGATCAAAATACAAGATCTCAATGAAATGACAACGAGTGGCCCATAGTATTTATCCCAATCATACAAATGAAAGTCAACATATGAGTAAGGGATTTATGATAAATAGAGGGGAAACTCTCAAATGACATATAGGCAAGGGATGATAAATCAAGGAACTATCATATAGTTAAGATGCTAGCATCTACAAACAATTGCAAACAATGACTCATGAATGAACTTGGACTCAAATTGAGCTCAAACTCAAATCAAAGTTGACAATGTTGAACCGAATTCATATTGGACTTGAATTTGAACTTGTAAGTGTACAATAGGGGACTCGTGGCGGAAGATCTTCAAATACGAGTGCCATGCAAATAAGCATGTTGGTTTCTTATATATACCAAAAATCAATGGGAATCAAAGGACATGTAATTTTGGGTGCATAAGAATTAAATCATCATTTGATTGTAAGCAATAATCAACAAGAATTGAGAAGGGTATGTGATCTACTTGCAAGCAGATGCACAAGAATATTACAATAAGCATTGCACTACATATGTATGATCAGTCACTCACAAGTAATGAAGATTCATGCAACTGATTGCAATGGCCACAAGGATATATGATGAATTCACTAACAATCAATATCTATATGGGAACAAGCAAACGGAAATCCACAAGTAGTGAAAACTGAAAGGGATGTGCAGTTGATTGAAAGAAAACATCAACAATTCAGGTTCACCATACAAGATGCAAACTATTTCCAAGAAAGATGCACGACCGGGCAATGATTCAGCACCCAGAAATTGCACCAATAAAAGGCAATCCATGTTATCCAACGCCAGAGCATGGGAGGCATACAATAATACAACAATCCTCTACGAACATTTGAAGATACACAAGTAAATGCAGTGGTTCATCGATCAACATACACAAGACTACAAGCCGCCGTAGAAGACCCATTATACAGTCAATATGTCGTATGTGGGAAGGTGTGAAAGAAATATAGTAAATGCAAGTGCTCACAAGTTGTTGTAGGAGATCCTCCGTATATACTAGATGCTGCCTACCAAGCAAGTGTAGAGAAATGGTAGTGAATACAAAACCCACAAGTAGCACTAGAAAATTCGCATGCAAAGCAATCTTCCTGCGAAAGGAGAGGCATCAAGCCTATGGCAAATGCAAGCTTCTACGAGCTTCTGCAATAGTAGGAGATTCGTTAGCGCATTACAATCCACTTGCAGAGAATGACAAGTGATGTACGACAGTCTACCTGTATAGGGCAGCAGATAACTCAATCGCCGAGCTACTGCAAAACGCCATCGGATCCGTAACATTCATGCAAGCGGACAGAAGGCGTTTACAAATACTCCTAAAGTATCCCCGCGCATGCACCGTAACTTGTATACACTTAGGTACACATAAGAGGATGTATCATGAACCCGCATGGGCCCCGGCGAGCATGTTATTGGTACACACGTGACGTCTAGGGATGATGCGCGGGTCAATGAGTGAATTCCAGTTCGAGCCCGATCCTCCTATACGGGTAGATAGGAGTCGACACGGCTCGAACTATTTAAATAAATATACGGTCGCGAGATCGACCGGGATATTTATTTTATAGTTCATATTAGACCTTCAAGGCCTATAATCAAAAGAATTCACTAATAAGGGCATAAAGCCTACGAAACCCGATCCTCTATCAGCAGGTAAACAGAGTTGATAAGGTTCAATCCACAAATACAAACAATCCCAGACACCCCGATGATGGCCGTGTTGAATGAAAATATCAACCGGAGGGGTTCATTCCAAATAATCCAAAAATGCCTCCCAAATTCCCACAAAATCCAAAATCCCAAATTCCCAAAATCCAAATCTCCAAAAAATCCTAAAAATCCAAAAATATTTGAAATTGGAATAAATCCATTCAAACACTTAATGCAAATCCATCCACCCTCCACAACAATTTGCCGGGGTGGACAAATATAAATTTACTTTTAGCTCACACAGAGCTAATGCCTAGTCGAAAATATCACTAGGATCCATTCGCAAACAATCTCCTGCCAGCAAGGACGTGGTACGAGTCCTCTAACCGGCAGTTTTGCCGCCAAATGGCACTGCAGGATAAACGGTTATGACTCGGGGCCCTCTAAACCAGGTGGTCGCCGTCAAATGGCACCATTATATTATGGTTATGGCCAGAGCCCGTATGCTCCCCAATGACATCAAATCCTTGAGATATGAATCAATAGGATATGATCGATAGGGCACAAAGCCCTCCGTTAGCTAAGGTGGATTAAGATTTGTCCCCTTAGGCAAATACTCCCCCCAGGTCTACAATGTACCCTTGGACGAAGCAACCCATGGCTGCTGACAAGGATCCTTCTGTCAGGTTGGGTCGACTACCTCCTCTGACTAAGTAGACCAGGGACCATGATGGCCCGGGATGACGGAACCATGGGATCTTGATCGGGTCCATCATCCATTCCCCCACCATCCGCTTTAAGTGCAAGGTGGTGAAAATTTCTATTTTAAATATCAAATCTTCAAATCTCCAAATCTTTCGATCTTCTAAATTTTGAAATCCTTAAACCTTCAACCCATGCTGCTACTATATACCTGACCCACGTATCTTTACGTATCTGATTGACGACTAGCCTTAATCGAAAGTTCTCTCTCGTTACCGGGAGGGGTAATTAACTATAGGGGCTTGCGCCTATAGGAAACCAGAACTCAGATCATAAAGTTCTCACAAAATGAGGGCGAAATCTCTGGGTAATGTCTAATCTACAAACCCATCTGCCTTCCAAAATTTACCCCGGAACTTAACCCGTTAAAACTCCCCCCGAAAAGAAAGCAAAAAGCGGGCGGAGGCCGGGGCCGAATTTTCTGAGCCCACTCATTAAAATACTTAATTAGGAAAAAAATATTAGAAATGACCTTTTTTATTAGATTTAGATGAGAATTTGACACTTAATAGAACACAATGAAGAAAAAGGATTCATGTTGCCGACCCCATATAGTGAGATAAGCCTTTATTGTTGTTGCATGCCTCTTTTGCATAAGTTCCATAGACTAAAACTTATGGTGGTTCACATTGTGCTCGCCCACAGAGTAGGAGCATATAGTAACAAACTATATGCTCATTTATTAGCTTAATGGGATAGGCTCCCTATATTATCAATTTAATATTTTACTAATATGCATGGATTGTGCTAAGACTCATGAATGCCTTTGTTAGCGTGATGGGGGAGGTTCAATGATTTAAAATTCTATAGTATTATAAAACTATGCTAACCTGTACAATAAATTTGAAAATCCATAATGCCTTTCTTGATATTGTGAAGAATTAAAATTCACCTTGGTGCCAAGCACATACTATAACCAATTTTCTTGGCCTAGGAAGGATGGGCATCAGACTAGTGGCAGAGCTAGGATATTTTTTCTATGGGGGCACAAATTTTCAATTTAAAAATACTCTCAACCTTTTCTATTAGGCTCGGAACCAACATTTACAATTTTAAAAAATGTTTTGTTGGAGCTACTATTATTATTAAAAGATCAATTATAAATAAAAGAAACTTACAATTGAAAACACATGATATTTATAGTCACCTTACATGTCACCTAAAATTTTTCTTTTTTTTTAATATTTTGAAATCATTGTATAATAATTTCATTATCAAAGCCATTAAACATATTTTGATATTTTTAGCATCAAGCTTCCCAAAGAAGGAGGACATTGATGAGAGTTTTCACAAGAAGTCAACCGACAATTAGGAGCCTAAGGTGAACCAAGCTCCTCCGTTGGGAAAAAAGATGCAAAAATAACAACAACAAAGATATTTAAATTAAGGTTAGTTAAACACTTAAATCGAAGTATAACACCAAATTAATGATCATATTTTCTCTAAAATTTAGAATATTTTAAATAACATTTAATTAATAACAAAAAAATTAAATAAATATTATATGTTCCTCTTAAAATCTTCAACAAATCTTTCGAGATTGTCCATCATAAAAGATCCTTCTTGAAAAAAAAAAGATATGATTCTAAGAAGAAATCTTAGAATTCAGATTGGATAACATTGTATCCAGCATGAAACAGAAAATTTTTGAATTCCATTTTCAATATCAATAGAGAAGAATCCTTCATTTTTGATGCAAACGATTCGAGTTATTCAAGAGAGAGAATTAATAGTGCGTAATTAAAATAAGAGAAAAATAGTTTAAATTATAAATTATCTATCTTTTATAACTACTCTAAATTACCTGCCTTTTCATTTCTTAAAGGCCAGTGAGAGCCCGTGGCCCCAGGGCCCCCAAGCTGTGTCCACCCATGACATCAGTAATGGATTGTGATTACCTCGCATCTTTGTGCTTGCAAATCATATAGAGTATTCTTCCATCCCCAATAATACCTCCAATGTGATAGAGAAGATGCAAAAACCATCATGTATTAATGAATGTTAGAGATTAGAAGAGAGAGAAGCCAGAAGGGATTTCACTGATAATTGTTATTGGTGGAGATATAAAAGGGGCGAGAGTTCAAAGTCTGACAAAGGTTGTTCAAGGTATAATGCTTATGGTCAAAAAGGTTGAAGACGCCAAGATTGATAATAAATAGTATACATTGGTCGTTGGAGGATGTTAAATCTTCATGGGTTGGCTTAAATTAAGTGGGTTCAATTAGACCGAGAACAAAAATCTTCGTGAGGTTATTGTTAGGTATTTTACAAAGGTTTTCGTTGGAAGAGAGGATGATTTTGCCAAATCTAGCTAACATTGCCCAGGAAGGCAAGAAAAACGATGTTGCAAGAACTTCAATTGTAGAATCTTGTAAGTTGAAGCAGTAGAACGAAAGGAACCTTCTAAGGACAAGATTCAAGGAGCAAGAGTTGACATGAGGTCGGTCTTTTCAATCCATAAAGTCCAACCAAAGAGTAAAAATATACTTTATCAAGAGCAATGGCTAATATCATCGACATGACTGAAGTGATCCATGGCTTGAAGGCTTTCAAATATGATGCTCAAGGTATATTACATAAAAATATGAAAGAAAAATGCTTATGCGGGGTGCCCACTTGAGTTATTCAATCATCTTCTATCTAGAAGTGCTCGAGATCTTCTCATAGAGACTAAACCTCCCTTTCACATCTCTTTGGTAGGAGAGGGAAGATTATTTAAGGTATGTTGTCGCAAGATCGATTGTCAGTTTGAGTCATGGAATAAAGAAATTATTGTCAACAGCAAGGTGACTGACAAGATTGCATCAGAGATCTAACGAATTCAATTAAAGTTGGTCAACTTAATGGTAGTGCTAGGTTATACACATTAAAGGAAACTTGTGGCCAAATAATTTTAGCTAGCTTGCTTTTAAACAAAGTTGAATGAATGAATACATCAAGATGAAATTTTTCTCTATGACAAGAGTTGACTACTTTAGTCTGTCACAATGTCCTCACAATGCGTTTGAGTCAACCAAAGAAGATTATATAGATGCTACAAAAAGATTAAGGTAGGAAAGTGATCCATGAGGGCAAAGTGACAAATTACCTATTTGGAGATTAGTGGAAGCCATCAAAAAAGGCAAGCAAAACAAAAGATGGGAAGCAAATCCTATTGAAGATTGATTGGTTGAGAGGAATGAGTGATATGGAATTTTGATTTCTTATGCAATATACCCTTCAATGATTAATGAAAGTATCTTACTTTCATCACTTCTCCCTTGTGTTATGTTCATTTGTTAGGAATTTTGTGGCTTATTAATTTGACGCTTGAGAATTTTATGATAATAACACTGCCGTTGCCAGGTCCCAAGTCCTGGATGAGAAAAGTGGAGGGTTGCGTTAGGTAGTCGACAGCCAGCGTAAAACTTGTCGAATAACCATGACATGAATCCTTTAATAAATTGTGTTAATGCTAGGGCGTTCCCTGGAAGCGACGCACTGTATGGCCTGAATACAGTGAAAAGTGTGCAAGGGCCGCTACATTGGCGCCCGGGTGCAGTGTTAAATAGGCAAGGGTTCCCACATCAAGGACGGATGTGGGCAAAGAAGCTAGTCCATGATACTAATATTAGGATAGGAACTTGGAATATAGGTTCTCTTACAGGAAGATTAATAGAATTAATAGATATTATGGTTCATAGGAAGATAAATATTTTGTGCATTCAGGAAACTAAATTGGTTGGAGAGAAGGCTAAGGAGATTGATAGTTTAGGATTTAAAGTTTGGTATTCAGGTAAGAGTCGTACTAGAAATGGTGTAGGCGTAATTATAGATAAGAGTTTGAAGGATAATGTTATAAATATTAATAGAATTGGTGATAGAATTATGGCTTTAAAGATTGTTGTTGATGCTAAGATTATTAATATTATAAGTGCTTATGCTCCTCAAGTAGGTTTGGATATGTGTTTAAAATTAAAATTTTGGGATGATTTAGAAGAATTAATTCAAAAGATACCTCTCGAAGAAAAAATTTTTATTGGAGGAGATTTAAATGGACATGTTGGTAGAGAGGTAAATGATTTTAAAAGCATTCATGGTGGATATGGGTTTGGAATGACTAATGAAGGTGGTAAGACCATATTAGATTTTTCTTTAGCTTATGATTTTTTAATTGCTAATACCTTATTTAAGAAAAGAGATGAGCATCTCATCACTTATAAGAATGGTTATAGTAAAACTCAGATTGATTATTTTCTTATAAGAAAAGTAGATCGTTTAGATTGCAAAGATTATAAAGTTATTCCGAGTGAAAGTTTATGTACCCAACATCGCTTTTTAGTTTTAGACTTTAAGATGAAAGGACAGAAAATTAAAAATAAAGTAAAGCGACTTTCTAGGATTAGATGGGGGCATTTAAAGAATAGTAATAAAAATATTTTTGAGAGTAAGATTTTAGATTCTAAGATTTTATTTGTGCATGAGGATGCTAATGTTATGTGGGAAAAAGTGGCTAGTGATATTAAAAATATTGTAAAAGATGTGTTTGGAGTATCAAAGGGAAAAGCCCCTAATAGTAAAAATAGCTGGTGGTGGAATCCAATTGTGCAAGAAAAAGATAAAAAATAAGAAGATTTGTTATAAAAATTGGTTTAGATGTAAAAATTCTGATAATTGGGAAAGATATAAAGAGGCATGTAAGGATTCTAAGAAAACAATATGTGATGCAAAGATCTTAGCTTTTAATGATTTATATAATAGATTAGATACTAAGGAGGGAGAAAGATATATGTATAAGCTAGCCAAACAAAGAGATATGAGTAGTAAGGATTTAATTCAAGTGAAGTGTATTAAGGATGAAGATCAAAAAGTACTTTTCTTAGAAGATGATATTCAACAAAGGTGGATGAGATATTTTGATAAACTTTTTAATGAAGATTGTAGGAATACAATTGACTATAGTGACCTTAGCATCCTAAATGATAATAAAGATTTCTGTTTTTATCGGCGTATTAGTAAAACCGAAGTTAGAGAGGCTTTAAAGAAAATGAAGTGTGGAAAAGCTGTTGGACCTGATGATATCCCAATAGAGATGTGGAAATGCTTAGGAGATGAATGAATTTCTTGGCTAACTAAACTTTTTAATAATATTTTGAAGACTAAAAAGATGCCAGATGCGTGGAGAATGAGTGTATTGATTCCTATTTATAAGAATAAAGGTGATGCACAAGATTGTGCGAATTATAGAGGAATTAAGTTAATGTGTCACACTTTAAAACTATGGGAGCGAGTTATGGAGCGTAGGCTGCGGCGTGATACTAATGTTTCTCAAAATCAATTTGGATTCATGCCTGGTAGGTCTACTATGGAAGCCATACATTTATTGAGAGGTTTGATGGAGAAATATAAGGAGAATAAGGAGGATCTACATATGATATTTATTGATTTAGAGAAAGCATATGATAAAGTTCCAAGAGAAGTGCTATGGAGAGTTCTTGAAAAGAAAGGAGTTAATAATGCTTATATTCAAATCATTAAAGATATGTATGAAGGAGCTACTACTTGTGTTCAAACACAAGGTGGTTTGACCAAGTATTTCCCTATTTCGGTTAGATTACATCAAGGATCAGCTTTAAGCCCATATCTTTTCGCGTTAGTCATGGATGTTCTCACTAGACATTTACAAGAGGATGTACCCTGGTGTATGCTTTTTGCTGATGATATTCTTCTTGCTGACAAGACTAAAGAGGGAGTTGAAGGTAAACTTGAAGTCTGGAGATCAACCTTAGAGTCTAAAGGTTTTCGCTTGAGTAGATCTAAAACTGAATATATGGAGTGTAATTTTAGCAGTAATAGACCTAGTGAGGGGATTGTGACTTTGGGCAATCGAGTCATTAATAAGAGTACACGTTTTAGATATCTTGGATCTATTGTTCAGAGTGATGGTGAAATAGATGGGGATGTTATCAGTAGAATTCAAGTTGGATGGTTGAAGTGGAGGAATGCATCGGGCTTGTTGTGTGATAGAAAAGTCCCCCTTAAACTTAAGGGAAAATTCTATAAGATGGTGGTGAGACCTGCAATGCTTTATGGTGCAGAATGTTGGCCATTAAAAGAGAAGCACAATACTAAGTTATGTGTTGCGGAGATGAGGATGCTTAGGTGGATGAGTGGATTTACTCTTAGAGACAGGATACGAAATGAGCATATACGTGAAAAGGTTGGAGTAGCTCCAGTGGAGGATAAGATTAGAGAGAGTCGCCTTAGATGGTTTGGTCACATAAAACGGCGGCCTTCCGATGACCCAGTTAGGAAAGTAGAGGTATTAGATTTGACTTATGTTAAGAAAGATAGAGGTAGACCTAAAAAGACTTGGTTAGAAAATATTAGAAATGACCTTTCTCTATTAGATTTAAACGAGAATTTGACTTTGAACCGGACACAATGGAGAAAAAGGATTCATGTTGCCGACCCCACGTAGTGGGACAAAGGCTTGTTGTTGTTGTTGTTGTTGTTGTTGAGAATTTTATGATAGATGATCAATTGATTTTAGGTTTGACTTTGTTTCCTTTATTGAATGAACCCACTCTCAATTGTTAGTGAAGTTATAAATTAACAAAGACTCACTTAAAACCAATTCATGGTTTGATAGGGATGACGAGATAGGTGCAAGTAGGGCCAAGCACATGGTTCAATAGCTAAGCAGACTCATTATTTTGCAGAGAAGATATTGATTTGTTCAAATAAGCTTGTTATAATCATGATTATTGAAGTGTGTCCAGTTGGTATTGTGGCGGCGCTTCAACTTACAAAGATGCAACTATAAATTTCATGTTGTTGCTTTTTTTTAATAAATTTGGTAATTCATTGAGGAGCTCAATATTGATCCTTTTTTTTGGGGGGGGGAGGGGGGGGAGGGGGGGGGCACAGTCAGGAAGGGGGAGTTGTGTAGGAAGATTCCTAATCATCAAGAGGAAGTTTAAAAAATTATTTAGGAAGGTTCCTAATCAAGGGGAAGTTGTTTAGGAAAGTTTCCTAATTGTGTTTATACTATTTATAAAGTATTCAATTGTTTAGGAAGGTTTCCTAAAATATATTTCATTATTTAGGAAGGTTTCCTAAATCATGTTTAATTATTTAAGAACATTTACTAAATTATGTTTAATTGTTTATGAAGGTTTCCTTAATTATGTTTATATTGATTAGGAAGGTTTTATTCATTTAGAAAGGTTTCTAAATTATGTTTATGCTAATTAGAAAAACTCTAATTATATTATTATGTTCTAGGGCTATTTAGGGGGGTTGTCTATGGTTTAGGATAGGCTATTGCTGAGTTTTGTGTTTTTGTTGTAGTTCTTTACTTTGAGGGCTTCCTAGCTGCGCCTAGGTTAATTGAGAGAGCCGATCTATCTCTCTAATTATAGACCACCTATATTTTATCTTTTCCTTCATATGTAATCCAATAAAAAGTGTTCTTGAGTGTTTTTCTTCATCTTTTACTTGTTACCAATTTCTGTTTTGTTGAAATTGAACATTCAACCAAGATTTTCTTTAAGTTATGCATCCACTTCGTATACCTTGCCTACTTGCCACTCCATCATTCTTATCCGTCTTCTATTTTCATAAACAACTATTCTAGCAATATTCACTCCTACCATCCGATACGAGTGCTACAAAGATGATTGGTGATGATCTCTAGTCAAGCATATGACTAGTGTGAAGTTGCTAAATTGCTGAACTTCATTAACATCTTCATTTTGATCCGACTTTCCAATAGAAGATATAGGTGAAGCTCTGAACTCTGATGGGTATATGGTGAGGCTTCCAGAGAGAGCAAATAATAAAACAACACTGAGGATGAAACATGTTCTTTAAGCAGTTCCTGCATAACGAGTTGGTGTTCACTCTGGAAATACATATTCACCAATCTCGCTCTCACAAGCTTAAGGTCCTTATTTTCCCGGGGCATATTGAGTTTTAAATTAACCAGATTTCCCCTGAGAGTAGTGTTAGGGTTTATTTAGATCTGGATCCTACTTCCTATGAGCGCAAGCCCTCATAGTTAATTATCCCTTCTAACGTGTAAAAGAGCGTTCTTGATTAAGAATGAAATTATATTTAGTCTATGCATGAAGTACAGATGTGTATGCAATAGTGTGTTAATGTTCTAAACCCTGGTTATGGGAGATGAAGGTAGACCCGATCAAGATCCCATGGCTCCGTCATCCCGGGAATACCGTAGGATTCAATCTACCAACACTAGCGACCATTGATCGTAGTGTCCAAGGAATTCGATTAGCAGCCATGAGTTGCCTCCTCTTAGGGATCCCGAGTAAACTGAAGTGGATATATATTCATTATTTAGTTTAGATAGGTACTTATGGCTTCATTTAGAAGTTTTCCATAGTTTAAATTTGAATTGGGTCTTATGGCCCCGTTTAGGAGTTGCCTGTAGTTTGGATTTGGGTCGGGACTTATGACTTCCATTTTAAAGTAACCCTACTGACGAGTCTTACGGTCTTTGTTAGAGGTGGCCCATATAACGGGTCTTATAACTTAGCCCTATATGCTAAGATGCCCAATGATTTGGTTCAGATAGATAGGTCTTATGGCTTCTAAATTTAGAAGTTGCCTGACGACGGGTCTTACGACCTAGCCTTGTAAGCTAAGTGGCCCGTATAGTGGGTCTTACAACCTAGCCCTATAGACTAGGATGCCCATTAGAGGGGTCTAGGGTTATGTTATTACCTAGATATTTTTCTCAGAAGGTCAGACTTACGATTTTCATTGAAAGTGGTCGGTGGAATTTTAGGTGTATATTATTTCATTCAATAGATATACTTAATGAAGTGACTACCCATAGGATTTATTGATTCTATTATAAGTGACCTATGGGGCCTAAATTAGTGAAGATGTAGCTTTACACAGTTCCCTAATTAACACCAGTTTTAGTGTTTCGTAGCAGTAGTAGTTTTCTTACTTGCAGTAGTAGATTTACTTGCTAGTTTTACTTTCCAGCACTAGTTCTGCTTTACCAATACTTGTTTTGTTCAGTTCTAGCACTAGCTCTACTTTACCTGTACCAGTCATATTTTATACTTTCTATTAATGCTATATTCATTTGCTTGCAGGTACGTGGTACTCGCAACAGCCTAGAGAGCTCACAGGTGGCTGCAATTGTCTCTACTACTGAATGTATGTTCAGTGTCTTGAGAGTTTGTTTGGAGAGCCTGTTAGTTTGTTGTTAGAGAGCTGGTTTGTAGTTTATACTTAGGTTGGATAGTAGAAAATATTTGATTTTATGCTGTGTTTTATTTTTATTTATTTAATTAATTGCATTATTTATTTAATTGACTTAATTAATTAAAGGTTAACTTTTAATTAACATTTAATTGCTTAATTATTTAGTTTTAAAGTTTATCTGTTAAATGTATTTTAACATTATTTAAATTAAATTAATTGCTCAATTGATCTAATTAGTTTAAAAGTTTTAAATTTAATTAAATGTTTCATTAACTAAATATTGTTTAATAAAATTTAAGCTTTAATCTTACATTAATTGATTTATTTTAAAATTCAACTTTCCTCTTATTCAATTTATTTAACTTGAAAAATTAAATTCAATTAATTGATTTTGTTTATTAAGTGATTTTTTTTTTGTTTAATTAATGTTGATTAATTAAAGCTTCTACTTTTATTTTAGTTTTGAGTTAAATTTTAAGTTATGAATTAAAATTCAAATTGATTGTTTTTACCTTAAATGGTTTCATTATTCAATTAAATAAAATTTCAATCTAATTTAATTAACTTAACAAATTAATTAGTTTAATTAAGTTAAAGTTTTATTTATTTAGATTAGGTCAGTTAATTGATTAATTTATTAATTAAAGATTCCTCTGTTTAATTTAAATAATTAAGAGTTTTAATTTAAAATTTATTATGATTTAACTTGGAATTAGTTGGTAAATTAATCGCTTAGATTATCTGCTCATTTAAGTTAATTAACACCATCAGTTATTTAATTGATTGAGTGATTAATTGATGTTTTACTTAATTAATTAAATAGTAGGATCATTAATTAATGAATTAATATTACTTAATTAATTGAATTGACCAATTAGTTATTAAATTGCTCAATGAAATGTTCTCCAACTGCCAAACAAATCCAGAAAATTTTCAAGAAAATTTCGGCAACCTCCCAGCAACCCCTCCTCACAAAGAGAGGTAGGGGAGGGCACTTGCCCTTTCAAATACGCCCAGCCGGATAGGATTCAACAGCCGAGGACTTCGGGACTTTGTTTGGTCCCGGAGATGGTCTTTTGAAGCTCTGATTACTGATTACAACGTCCGATTTAACAATTGTGGCATTTGCCCCTTTATCTTATATATATATATATATATATATACACATAATTAATAACAATAATAATAGTAACTATTATTATTATTAGTCACCGCTAATTGTAATAATTATCACTGATAATTACTGTAAACCATTTCTTCCCTAAACTCATGTTTTCAAGGCTGTTTAAAAGAGGCGGGCAAACGGCTAGGTTTTGTTCATTCAGATCAGAGCAAACGAACATCAAATTAGACTTGGCTCTCGATTTCGTTCATCCTGGGCTTGAGCTTGCAGACAGATGAGAAGCAGGCAGGTGCTAGATGTGTGAGGGACTGACTGCGGGCTAATCGAAGGCTGAAGACGAAGGATTTGGGTCAGGCAGTGTGAGAAATTGGGAGGCAAGCTGGAAATAGGGCACGGATGCAGATTGGGGCTTGATTACGGCCTGGACGTGCATGGCGATCGACGACAGATAGAGGTGCGGGAACCTCAGGCTACATGCGGCTCGTGATTCTTGAGATAGGCCTTGGATTACAGGCGGATGGGAGTTGCCGAATGCAAGAAGAGCAGAAACAGAAATCAGAATCCCTCTTGTAGCCTGAACGTTAGTGAGCATAAGGCCATTTCGTTCGTTTTCTTTGATGTTTTATATGAATTGTTCCCCCGACGACGTGCATGACGTTTTTTTTTCGATACGTGATGACATGCTCAAAAAAAAATTTCTTTCTTTTCATCAAATAGCATGATAAGCTTTATATGATAACTGTTAGTGGATGTTGCATCCTTACTTGACCATCATACCCTTTCCAACTACTAGAACCGTCCATCCTTTATTAGATAAAAAAAGAAGATGAATTGTGGGGGTGAAATTGCTTAGTCCAGTGCAAATTAGTCACTATGCTTAATATGAATTTTCCATTATATGCTTCTAATCCTCATCATCTTGAATGTTGTTAGAACAAATAGCTTAACACACCCTTTAAGCGTTTAAAATTTTTTCTCTTAAGTAACACACAACATCCGCATAACAAAATGAACAAGCTAAGCATGCTCTTGCTTCCCATTCTGATAGGAAACACTCGTAGATCTTGAGTAATTCCTATCAATCTTTAAAAAATAGTGAGAATTCTTCCACAAACATCCACACAAAACTAGAAAAACAGTAGATAATTTGTATTATTTGAGGAAATCAAAATGGAAAATATCAAGATACAATTGATCCTCTTTTCGAGAGGAGGATCTATCTCTCCCAAATCTCTAGACGCCGCTAGAGCCCACAAAACTAAGATATCTCAAATTTCAGCCAAATTCCAGATGTCCTAACCCTAACAAAACATACTCCTTAATACATAAAATTCATAAGGAAATCTCTAAACAACCCCTACTTTGAAATTTCCCTCCTAACTCCCTCAAAAATCCTTCCTAAACTGTTCTGTTGACTCCTGCGGTCCGAGTGGCGTACAGAAGAGGCGGAATTCTTCCACCTCTATCTCCGTGAGCCGATCCTGTATGGACCAGTCTAACACATTCCTCTTACCTTCTTCAAGAGCTAAATTGCACCCTGAGACAACGTCTTGGATGGAGAGAAATATCCATTCCTTTCCAACAATATCAATAAAACCAGCTGCCATCAACTTCTCCACAACTTGCCCCTCTCTTCTTTTTATATATATTTATTATTCAACCACTATTCAGTTAAATTTGCTCACATTCCGCTTAAATTGGTGGTTGAAGCCTAATAACTAATTCTAAAATCTCTGTTGTTCAGATATCATAATTATTTCTTGAATATTTTATTGACCTGTATACAAATATTTTGTATGGATTATAAGATCTCTTTTCTGCTTTCCATGTCTAGTTTCTTCTATCACCGCATTTGTTGCTTTGTAAAATATATCAATCATACTAACAACAATGCGTCGAATTTGGATGCACTCTTTCCTATAAATAACATTCATGTAATGAATGACTAGAAAACCCATTATGCTGGCACTAGCATGTCTCCCTTTAAGCTTAACAATACAAGCACTCTAGTGAAAAAATACATATCTTAAGGCCAATATATGAATTGACTCGGATAACAAATTTTTTTTTAGCATCATCATGAAATAAATCCTATTTCCAATTGCAAAGCATTTCAATCATGGGGGTTGCTGACAAACCACAACAAAATTGTATAATGAAAATAATTAGGCTTTCTCAATTGAATCATCAACTATTCAGTAATTTCTTCCTTGATTTATTCAATTTCAGGAACATCATGTAAGCCAAGGTTTGAAATTGCGTAAAAAAGCCTCGAGGCGCTTTTGGTCCATGAGACGAGGCGTAAGCCTCGAGGCGGTGTGAGGCGTAAGCCTCACGGACAAAGAATTGCGTAAATGAGAATTTAAGGATTTTAGCAGGTAAATAACAGTAGGAGTCTATCATACAATAAAAACATCTAAATGACAAGTGAAATTAGTGGAAAATAATAAAACATATGCAATATATGCATCTCATAGCATAATTCAAAGTACAAAATTACAAAATATAAGTTTATTAAAACTCTCCCAAAGTACAAACAAGATAGAACATATAAAATCAAATCATGTCCCATCACTAAATAGGTCATCAAGGGAATCTTCTTCTCCAATTGTATCTATGAATGCCAAATTTTCATCATCTTCAATGTTATCCACTTTTCTCTTCCCTGTTTAATAAGAATGATTAATGTCATCTTAATTGCATATATATATAATGTAATAGCATAAAATAAATTGTGAGATACCTTTATGTGCTTGTTGTGCTACAGAACTAGTAGATGTGTGAGGTGTGGTAGTAGTGCATGTGCCCACTTGATCTGCTTCGCCCCTTAAGACATCAATACTTAGATCCTCTAGCTGCAGGTCTGATAATGGCAAATCTGTCTCATCATCTATGAACCACTCATTATCAGAGGCCACATCATCACACACCAAAGGGTCCTCATCATCCTTCAACCCCTTGTTCCTCATCCTCCTATCTCTCAACCTCTTGTTGTGCATAATATACACAAGGGAGTTCATTCTAAGTGTTGAAAGTCGATTTCTTCTCTTAGTTTGCACTTGACTATATGTGCTCCAATTTCGGTCACACCTAGAGGAAGAACACTGTGCCATAGGGATTATTTACAAGGATATTAATCAAGCTCCTGCTCTTCATGTCAGACCATCCATCTGACATAATAGTAACACCAATCTCAGTCCAGATCCGTTTAATGTCATCTATGCTCTGCTCTGTGTTTTGCAACTCCTTCAAAATCCATGTTCTCAACTCATACATGGAAGGTGCCTTCAACCCTCTCCCATACAACCCAACAGATCGCAACATATTGAATTAGGCCGGTGATGTTGCAACATTAAAATGTATGGCATTTTCAAAAAAAAATCTATCAATATCCATGCAAACCTAACGTCGACCCTCTCTGGTACCAGCTGCAGGCATCATCTGTGCTTCTCCTTTATCTTCTCCTGGATTTATCATGTATTGATCCATAGGACCCCGCACACCTCTATTATGTATAGTGGAGGTAGATCCCTTTCCACTCTCGCTTTCGAAATAAGAACCTTGTTCGACCCTTTCATCAAATTGCTCATATTGTAGATGTTTGGCCGTGGTACTCTTCTTCATGTAAGCAATAATTTCCTCCTTCACCTTATCTGGTACATTCGCACAAGGTACTACATTCTTATGTGAACCAGATAAGTGTTCCTTCATGCGAGTAACTCCTCCCTTCACCACCTTATCACAAAAATTACATTTTAAATACACATATTTTCTCGCCGCCTCCTACATCAACTTGCACACTATATTTCCAAGAAGGGTCACGCCGCAATGACGTATTTGTCTTTTCCTTTCCTCTAACCATGTTTCCTAATGCAAAAAAGGGAAAACAAACCAAAAAAATTCAAAATATTAAAAACCCTAGATTTCCTTTAACTTGAAAAATCTTCCCTTATACTCAAAAAAAAAACCTAAAATGCATAGAGGAGTTGTCGTAGAGGGCGGCCGGACACTCTATGCTCACCGGCGTGAGGCGGCGCCGGCAGGAGAGGCGGCGGAATGGGCGGCCGAGAGGGATCCGAGTGGGAGCTTGCAGGTTCTGGCGGAAACGGAGGGCCTGGGTCGGGATGGGGGAGAGCTTTGTAAGGGTTTTTTTTTATTACTCACTTAAGTGAGTGGGACCGGTTTAATGAGGCTTACGCCTCACTAAGAATTGCGCAATTGCGCCTCTGAGGTGCGCCTCAGAGCCCGTGAGGCGTTAGCCTCACCAATTCCCCCAATTGCTTAAGCAATGAGGCGCCCAAGAGCAGAATTGCGCAGAGGTGAGCCTCTTATTGCGCAATTTTAAACAGTGGTGTAAGCCAAATCCTTCTTTCCTCCCCTAACAGAGTATACTTCAATTAAGAAAACAATTGGCCTGATGGTTTGATGCTTATCTAGCATCTCCTGAAAGTATTTGCATGCTTCACCCGTCGGTAGATTTAGAATCACCAAATTTAATTTAGAAATTAAATTTCAACAGTTGGAACTTTCCTTCAACAATGAGTTGGTGGATATGTTCATGACCTTTCAAGTTTCAAATAAGGTTTATGTTTGATCAATGCCGGACCCCCTAGTTGGTGCAATAGTTAGCATCTTTATTTCAAATAAGGAGACTTGAGGGATTCTGCTTTTGGTGGCTCCACACTCATAGCTTTTGTGCATGAATAATCCTCCATCTTTGAACGGGAAGCCGGAATGGCAGAGGCGGACGCGACCTGACGCCGTGACGCGGACGCGGGACTTGATGCGACATGACCGCGCGGGATAGCGAAGCGGGTCAATTCGGGTCAACCCGCGGGTTGTCGGGTCAACCCAAACCCGACCCGCTTTTCAAATGGGTCGAAAATCCAAACCCGGACCTGACCCGTTTTGCAAACAGGTTGACCCGAACCCGGATTTTTTTGGGTCGGGTCCGGGTCGGGTTTCGGGTTGTGTCAACTTTTGACACTCCCAGATCTTAAGTTGTGTTTCAGATATTTCCCTGATTGTTTCTCAAATTATTCTTCTGAATTCCTTATTATGGAAAACTTAATAGATCTTAAGTTGTCATTGGTATCCATCCTATGATAGTCTAAAAGCCCTTAGACTCCTTTAGGTCTTTCCTCTTTGGTCAATCTAATTAATCTTATATTGTACCTTAGATTCTTCTCCTTGTGTACGTTTTAGTAGATCCTAGAATATTTGTTTTATTCTCTTTTGTATATTAGTTTAATAAATGTGTCATTGACTCTCCTCTGGATAAGCTTATAGATTCTAGGTTATTCCTTAGGTTCTCTACCTTTAGTCAATTTAATAAATGTTATCTATGCCATTGGATCTTCTTTGGGTAACTTGATAGATTCTAGATTGTACCTTCAAACCCATTGGTTTTCTTGTTTAGGTCATACCTATACCTAACTCTTAAATCCTAGATCTTTCTTTAGGCCATATCCTATTACATTAGGTAAATCTTAGGAGACTCTTCTTTCGAGATTGAAATAATTTATATTAAGTTCATTTTTAGACAATTTTTATATGGTTTTCTATATGTTAATCCTTATTAGGACCTTCTTCTAAGTAATCTTCCAACATTGGTTCCTTTAGATCAACCTTAGCCACTATTTTGTTTAGAGTAGAGTAAACCTTTAGATCCCCAGCCTTTCTTCAAGCGGATCTAGCTGATTACTTTAGTCAATACTAACATCTGCAATGTAAATTCAAAGGTTAACCATGCCTCTTGGGGATTTATTTCTTGACCTCTTATTTTAGACTAACACCAGACCAGCCTTATTATAGCATAAAGTAGTCCTAGCCTTTGGCTAGCCTAGGAACTTGGTGCCCATAGCCTAATTTCCCCTAAGTAGCTTATCATCACTCCTATGTCTCAATGCCTTCTAGTGATCCTAGATGGACTCCCATACACTAGATTAACTCTAGTGGACTCTAATAGAGCTTAGGTTGTTAGTGGTATACCTTATATACCTTTTGAGCACTATTGAGCCAATAACATTTATATTGACTCAATTTGCCCAAATAGATCCAATGTGGACTCTCAAACTCAATGAATTCATTATACACCTGTTAAACCTCTTTTGAGTTTAATACCCTCTATTACCTCATCGCATCTGTCACATAATAAATTATAGGTAGAATTTTAACTCATACATTAACCTATAACACATAGTTGGTCTTAGGTGGCTCCTTAGACTTTAGAATTGACTCTAATGCACCAAATAGAGCATAGGTTTCTATTGGTCTCTCCTTTTAGATCTTTGGACCCTCATTAAACTCTTCTGGACCATTAAGACCCATAAGAAACTCAAATGGCTCAATCTTAGATGCCTACAATAATGGACTCTAGCACTTAGGATTTCGGACCTATTTTGACCAGAGACCTTGGACTTAATCTATTAAGCTAACCCAACCACTAAAATTGACACATTTAACTCTTGCCAAGTGATTGGATACTCCTAGACCTTAATCCCATCTCATTTGAGTCAACAAAACTCAAATCAGTTTGACCCCAAGTGACATAAACTTTAGATTTAAACCTTCAACTCTACATTGACCTCACCCTCGTCACTAGGACTTGGGGGACACCTTAGACTTCACAATGGGAAGTTAGCCTAGTCCTAGCTTCACCTAGCCCAATTGACCCATTAGTGACCTATTTGGGCCAATTGAGCTCAAACTTTTCAACTAACCTGCAATTAAACTTGGGCACTCTTTCATTAGACCATGGATCTCGCCCTTTGTTAGCCTAAATTAGACTTAATTCATAGACCATATGTTGGAGTATTCTAAGTGTGCCGAAGCTAAATCAACCTCAAGATTTGAGCCAATTGGACTAAACAAATTAAAATCAGCTCAAATTGAACCTTGAAACAGCTCCCCAATTATCCCCAACAACCTCCTGCTCAAGCTAACCCATCTTTCCACCTCAACCATGGCCAAAAATGACCTCCATCCAATGGAGGCTCACAGTGAGAGGAGATGGGGGCACATCCCAACTTTTTAAACTAACTTAAACACATGGAAACCCCTCATTGCTCTCCTCTCAATTGCATTTAGCATTCCTAGAGCTTACCTTCAATTCCCAAAGCCTAGTCTGCGTACTATCTCCACCAGTTTTAACAACTTCACATTGATGACTTGGTTGACAAGGTCATCTAAAGGAAGCCAAGGTCCGTGCACCTAAAAAACCATTTAACTCATTCAGGCGAAGAACCTACAAATCAAGCTTCAACCAAAGCCCCTCTAATTAGGTAAGACACAATAAAACCCTAGGCCCCTAGCTATGCTTGGTCGAACTCTATTGTACACACCATGGCCATGTCTATTTCCCACATCATGTTTATCTTGCCTTGTTGATCAATTAGACTCCTTGGCTGGATAATTTAATGATGGATCACCAAAGGTCTAAGGCATTTAAGATCAATGTTTCTGATGTTTTAGAAAGAAGATAAAATCAACGTTGTGAATCTCAAGTAAATCAAGATCAACAACTCTAATATAATGGTGTATTAATTAAATTCAAAACCCTAACTATAACATAAACTAATCATAACCGTCCAATTGAATATCGCATAGCCATCACCACACCCATCGTTCCATATGGGACCCACCTTGCAGCCCTCGACTAATAAGAATGTGTCATGTGCCTTCCAATGAATTTCAAGGAAATCATATCCACGCACTCAACACCTTTTAGGAGGATTAAAACGAATGGAAAGCTGACTGTATAAAAAATTTATTTAAATTTATATTTAGTAAATTATTTAAAATATAATCGAAGCCACAAACAATATGCAAAAATTTGATAAAATAGATTTTAATCTTTCTAGTTATATGGTGCAACTAAATTCCTTTTTCAAAATATTTTTATTGTATTTATCTTATCTTAAAGATTTGCAACTAAGACATTAAAAAGACTAAAAAAATATAAAAAAAATTTAGAGTTTGCAAACATTTAAATCAGCCTAATTGCAAAATCAATTTCAATGATTAATCAAAACATAAAGATATGTTCTATATCAACTCATTAAAATCCTTAAAATTACAAAATCAAATTAAAAAGGAAAAAAATATCTATCATACTTAAATAAGTATATTTTCTAAAATGGGATCTCCTAATTTCATAATATTAAATTTTAAAACATATGAAATTGAATTAAACTACCACTTTAAACTTCAATCATTGAATATTAAAATTTTAAATCACCAAACTATAAATCCTTAGATACATCACATTAAACCGGTTAAACAACTCCTAAATAATTTTAAGATAATTAAATAATTAAATCAATAACATTGTCGTTATCAGGTCCCAAGCCCTGGATGAGAAAAATGGAAGGTATCAGGTAGTCGGCAAGCAACATAAAATTTGCCAAATAATCATAATTGTATTAATGCTAAGGCATTTCGTAGAAGCGACATGTTGTATGGCCTGAATATAACGAAAAGTGTGCAAAGACCGCTGCACGAGTGCCCAAGTGCAGTGTTAAATAACTAAGAGTTACCAAATCATTAACGGATGTGGGCAAAAAAGCTAGTCTATGAAACTAACATTACGTTAGGAAATTAGAATATAGGTTTTCCTACAAGCAATTTAATGAAATTAATAGATATTATGATTTATAGGAAGATAAATATTATATGTATTCAGTAAAGAAAATGGGTTGAAGAAAACACTAAGGAGATAGATTTAGGATTTAAACTATGATATTCAGGTAGGAGTCGTACTAGAAAGTTTTGTAGGTGTGATTATAAATAAGAATTTGAAGGATAATATTGTAAAAATTAATAGAACTGAAGATAAAATTATAGCTTTAAAGATTATTGTTGATGGTAAAATTATTATTATTAATATTATAAGTGTTTATATTCCTCAAATAGGTTTTGATATGTATTCAAAATTAAAATTTTAAAATGACTTAGAAGAATTAATATAAATGATACCACTTGAAGAAAGAGTTTATATTGAAAGAACTTTAAATGAACATGTCGATAAAATGGTAAAAAATTTTAAAAACATTCATGGTGGCTATGAATTTAGAACTACATATGAAGGTGATAGGATTATATTAGATTTTATATAGCTCATGATTTTGTAATTGTTTATATTTTATTTAAGAAAAGAAAGGAGTTTCTAATTACTTATAAGAATGGACATCGCAAAACTCAAATTGATTATTTTGTTATAAAAAAATATCATTTAGATTGTCAAGTCCTTCCAAGTGAAAGTTTATGTACTCAGCATCACTTATTAGTTTTAGACTTTAAGAAGAATCAATAAAATATAAAACAAAAGTAAAATATTATCACAGGATTAGATGGGGCATTTAAAGTGCACTAATAAAAATATTTTTTAAAGTAAAATTTAAGATATTAAGTTTTAGGTTGTTCGTGAGGAAGATAATATTATATGAGAAAAAGTAGCTAATAATATTAATATTATTGCAAAATATATACTTAGAGAATCAAAAGAAAAAGCTCCTATTAGTAAAAATATTGGTGTAGAATCAAAATATGCAAGAAAAGATGAAAAATAAAAAACTTTGTTATAAAAATTGATTTAAATGTAAAAACTAAAAAATTTGGAAAATATAAAAAGGTGCCCGTAAGGAGTCTAAAAAAGTGATATGCGATACAAAGAATTTTGCTTTTAATAATTCATATAATAAATTACATACTATTGGGAGCGAAAAATGTATATACAAGTTAGTCAAGCAAAGAGATATGAGAAGTAAAGATTAGTTTAAGTGAATTGTGTTAAGGATGAAGATCAAAAAATGCTTTTTTTAAAAAACAATATTCAACATTGGTGGATGAGATACTTCGATAAGCATTTCAATGAAGATTGTGAGAAATATAAATGAACTTAGCGACCTTAGCACCATAAATGAAAATAGATATTTTTATTTTTATCATCGTATTAATAAAATTGAAATTGGAGAGTCTTTAAAAAAATGAAATATGAAAAAATAGTGGGAACTGAAAATATTCTAATATAGGTGTGGAAATGCTGGGGAGATCAAGGAATTTATTTGCTTACTAAACATTTTTATATTCTTTTAAAGACTAAAAAGATGTCAGCTTAGTGGAGTGCGTTGGTTCCTATTTTTAAGAATAAAAGTGATACACAAGAGTGTGTGAATTATAGAGGAATTAAGTTAATATTTTATATATTAAAATTAGCAGAGCATAATTAAGTATAGGTTTCAGTATGATATTAATGTTTCTCAAAACCAGTTTGGATTTATGCCGGATAGGTTTAATATGGAAGCTATACATTTGTTGAGAGGTTTGATGGAGAAGTATAGAGAGAGTAAGAAGAATCTATATATGATATTTATTAATTTAGAGAAAACATATGATAAATTTACAAGATAAGTACTCTGGAGAGTTCTAGAAAAAAATAGTTAATAATGCTTATATTTAAGTCATTAAGGATCTGTACATAGGAGCTATTACTTGTGTTCAAATACAAGGTGATTTGACCAAATATTTTCCTATTTCAATTGGATTGAATCAAGAACCAACTTTAAGCTCATATTTTTTGCTTTAGTCATTGATGTAACTCCAGTGGCAGTTAAGATTAGAGAGAGTCACCTTAGATAATTTGATCATATAAAACATTGCCCTTCCTATGACTTAGTTAGGAGAGTAGATGTATTAGATTCGGCTTATGTTAAGAAAGGTGGAGGTAAACCTAAAAAGACTTGGTTAGAAAATATTAGAAATAACCTTTTTTTTAATTAGATTTAAATAACAATTTGACTTTTAATAGGACACAATGGAGAAAAAGAATTCTTGTAGTCGACCTCATGTAGCGGGATAAAGGCTTGATGTCGTGGTCGTCGTTGTTGTTAAATAATTAAATCAATCAAACTATAACAACTAAATTTAAATAACTCAATAAGATTAAAAAACTTCAATTTGATTAAAATACATTAATATTCTAAATCATATTTAAAATTGTGAAACCTTTTAAAATCATCTAAAATATTCAAAGATGTTAAAGCTCTAAATCATTAAGTTTTAAATCAAACTTTGAGTTTTTAGAGGTGATTTAAATCCTTTAAATCACTTTTTAAAGCATTGAATCTTACAAAATCATAAAAACTCTTTAAAACATTTTGAGTCATCATTATTCTATATTAGCAGCTCATTATATCAATCAAACATATTAAATCAAAATTCAACCATATTAATCTAATTGGATTAAACCAATCTTCTAGTATTTTAAGATTTAAATCCAAAATAAAATAAACTAAATCAAACCCAGCTCTAAATCAATTCTTAATCAAGTAAATTTCAAATGTTAAGACAGCAGATGCATTGGAAATATTGATTCACACGCCCTGACAAATTGCTCTATACTTAAATTTGTACATTTGTCGAGCAGAACTCCTCGGTTGGTTGTGGATCATTTATACTCTTACACTAAATTAAGCACACACTAAATGATGTGATGTGCACACCCACAGGCATCCTTAGGCTTGTGCTGCTTACTTTTTAGAATATTATAGCCATTGTGATGTTTTGTATATTTTGCTCGTTGTACTAGCTTGTTGTACTATGAGTGCATTCTACAATAGTTGTGCCGAATGGCACTTAAACTAAAAAAGCTCAATGTTGTACTCTCGAAGGTACTAAATTATCTGTGGCTTATAATTCATGTGGATGTACTCATTTCGAAATTGGAAAGATTATATAAATAGGTATATCAATATATACTTGAACAATGAGTCAAACATACTTAGCAAGCCTAACTGCTCGCTTTTTTCCTTAAATATGAATTGTACTTAAGTAGACCCAGCTAAAAGTATAATCTTAAGAGATCAGTGATGTATTTGTTTAACTTTGAGTGCTTTTATTTAAGATGTAATTGAATTTTTCACATTTCCTTTCTGTATTGTGTTTGACCTAAATTTCATTGCTTCAGTAGGCTCTCCTAAGGATTATTATCTTTTACCTTAAAATTTTAAATAAAATAAAATCAATCATATGGTTAAGGATTACTTACAAAATATTTGCATGGCTTCTCTATAAACCAAATATTTTAAAATAATCAATCATTGCTCCTTTGTGTTTATGTGGAGATATAAATACCAGTTTGACCATATATACCTATTTGCAAAGTGGAAGCTCATTCATAATCAGCAAAACTCTTTAGCTTATGAACACATTTGCATGCATGGATCTCATACAACAACATCAAGCCTATATCCCACTACATGGGGTCATGATGAGGACATCTCTACATGGAAAGTGTATCGAAGGCGTGGCCGTCGATCTACGGCCACGATTGAGTCTTTATATTTTTGAGTCTTGTTGGGTCTTTGTTTCTTTCATTAGTTCCCATGTGTTATTTCCCTATTTTACCCTGTACTTGTTTGTAAGCCCAGAGGGCATCGTCGTCTTTATGTTATGTCTTTGTGTGAGGCTATTTAAAGCCTTCTATGTATTTTCTTTTGTTTAATGAATGATTATTACAGAAAATTCCTGCACTCTTTGTATGAGAGTTTGAGAGGTTGAGAGTCTTGAAGGCTTCCCTAGGAAGGGGCGACGGATCACCCACCAACCTTGGAGACGGCCGGGTTCGTGGTTTCTTTTCCCCCAACACCCTATTCCCCTTCCCCCTAGCTCCCTATGCCGTTGGGTAGGGCCTTCCCCAAGCCCCACCCGTCGGCCACCTAGCCCCTCCCCGCCCCTCTCCTCTCAAACCGACGGCACCCTCTCCCCTAAGCCAGCCGCCGGCCGCCCCTTCCCTCTCCCTCCCTTTTGGGTTTCCTAATTTAGCATGATCCTCATTTAGAAAGGATTTGGATTCAAATCAATTTGAATTAAATCTAGAAACCTTCCAAATTTACTAAACTTATTTTAGGAAACTTTCCTAATTTAGTCCAATTTGAATTTAAATTCAAATAGGAGTAAATTAATTCCTTTCCTAAACTAATATCCCAAATAAGGCAACCCAAATCAATTCCCTAATCCCCTCCCCCTCTCCCTAAAGCCGCCGGCCCTCATGCTTGCCGCCGCCCCTCTCTCCCTTGCTCTCTCACCAATCTTCACTCATTAAATAAGTCCAATTTCCTTTTCTAGTAACCATCAAATTTCAAAATCTGAAATCAAATTTCAGATTTGGAATTTTAAACTTCTCCAACCCTAACCCTAGCTCTACAAACAAGTTTCCCTCCCAACCCCTACCTTGGCCGCCCCCTTCCCCAACCTTCTCCTCTTGATTTTCAAAGGAAAAAGCCCTCATCCTTTGGAAGGAACCTACAAGGACAGCAATACTACGGCGACCTCACCACCCTTGGATCCTTAAGAAGCATGAATGGAAGCCCGTCCATGGGATTAGGGTTTAGTGCTTGACGATCAAGACAATATCGACGTACTTCGTTCCCCCTTCTTCGACGTTGGATTTGGCTACGAAACCACCGTTGAAGAGTACTTGGAGAGGATCCACATTACATTGGTTGATACACTCGACGATCAAAGGACCAAAGGAAAGTGGATTACCGTTGGTCGTTTCACACCCGTCATTCCTCCGACTACTTCGCTGCTCTCCTTCACAGGCTACTTCAATCGTCTTCTACACATCCTTACCGGTACTCTTAGCGATTCAAAGGAGTTCATCCGGCGACGATTCCTCTCTCAGTAAGGGTTGACTTTTCTACCCTTTCAATTCTCTATTCGTTTTCCTAACCTTGTAGGTAGTGACAGAAGCGCAAGGAATCGCCCCACCTAACTCCTGCTAAAGCCTAGTAAACGTAGGGAAAGAGTTATTGATTTCCTATGTTGCTAATCTCATTGTTAGAGTAGGGATTTTGAATGAACTCTTATCCTTACGCATGTTATTGAATTTCAAGTTATTTTGTTTGTCCTAGTACTTGGCCCGTGATTTAGCCTAAACATAGGCATCCGCCACTAGTTTTATTTTATCGTTTTAACGGCTAATGATTGAATCCTTAATGCTCTAAAACAAGAAATCGTGCAATACTCCATTCCATTCATTCTAAGCACATAGTACTACATCAGGTCAGCTATATGAAATTTTTTTCTTCATTGTGTCCTATTAAGAGTCAATCATGACCAGAATCATGGCATGCATGCAACTCATGTTTTGACAAGATTAAATCTCACATCAGGCTAAACAATTACAGAAAAAAATGCATTTAAGTTTGCATTAACACCCATATGATCATACTGCTCAACTTCAATAGCTAATTTGTAAGATTCAATTCCTAATCTAAAACAACATATCTTGCATTCATTGAGACTTTTACAACATATGTTTCAAGACACTTACATGTTAGTATTCCCTTTCTATGCCGGATCGTAAGTTCGAAGGTCAGGTAGACAATTAAGGAAAAATATGCATTTGAGTTTGTATTAACACCCATATGATCTGGCTACTTAACTTCAATGGCTAAGTTATAAAATTCAGTTCCTAAATCTAAATAAACTTATCTTGCATTCATTGAGACTTTTATAGCATATATTTCAAAACACTTACATAAATCTAGTTAGTATTCCCTTTATAGACAGGATTGTAAGTTAGTTCAAAGGTCAAGCTTCCTTGAAATTTAAATGGAGAAGTCTTATCCCGATCACCTAGTGCATTATTATTATTTAAAGGGATTCAATCTAGTGGGGTATGTTAAATCCCTGCCTTAGATTTAGCTTCAAAATATATGTCCTTAGATCTGACATCATAATTCCACACCTTAAGCCATTTTTCAATAATGAAGTCATTATTAATTGTGAAATGTAAGATCCGTCTCAAATAAATAGATCAACATAAACATAAATTTAAATTCAATATCAAAATAGTGAAAAATCGCATAGGATAAAATCTTTTGAGCAACCTGATTTTATCATATTCATATGCTTCCAGTGCATATTCCTTCAACTTCCATTATATCTTTCCATTTAAGTTGAGCTTCCCTTTAATAAATCTCTAAAGCTAAATCCTTTTGAACTATTTTTGAAATATTAAAAATATAAGTTCCGACTTTAATTAAGAGTTTACTTAAGCGTACAAATCTCCATCCCCTTGAAGAAAGATTGAATATGCCACCTTGCTTCTATGTGGAACTCAAACCTTAAAAAATAAACTTCATCTAATTTCTTTATTTTAGTCAACATAAATCTTAGGAAAATATTAAATATTAAATTTTAAATCATCCATAATTATCTATTGAACCCGTGAGAAAATTTTATTTTATTTTTTGAGATAGTATATTATTTTCACCATAGTGGTTGATTGAGAAATTTCCCACATAGTCATCTAAATGTAACACTCTTCTTGTCCAAGGCAAATGAGCATTCATGCTCGATGATATCTACACACTCCACAACGATCTCGAATACACCTATTGTGGCACTGTTCTTGTAAAAGTTGTGTGAAAACTAAAGTACTCATCCTTAATCGAAGCTAGCAACCCACTAATGAATGTCAATTGATAAATCTCGAGATGTTTTGGCTTGAGTACCCACCGATGATCACCGCAACTTGCACCACCTTCCTCCACATACCACCTTCTTTTGCTTGCTCACAATAAAAAATCAAGACCACTCCAACCTAAGCTGTAGTACATCCTCTTATATTTAGAATCATTAATTCTATTTCTATTTTTTCTCTTTCTATAAGGATAAATAATGCATTATAAAGCGAAATAACACATCTTTATTTCCTGATAAAAGAGCTTGATGATTTAAGAGCGCTAGCTCAATCCAAAAACCAACCAAACAGTTTTCTCAGCTTTTCTTAGCTCATCTTTTTTACCAACCAAACAGCTTGACCATGCTTAAACACTTAGGTTAAGTTTAAGCTCCAAATAAATAGACCCTAAATAAAAGAGGTGGGAAATGAACAACCTAATCCAATAGAAACGCTTTAGATTTAAGTTTTGATGAAAACAAAAACAACTATGGATAATATCTAACATAAATCAATTAATGCAAATAAATATTGTACATATCAATTAATAACTCATATTTTCCTTCTCTATCATTGCTGTTAACACGACAACTAATGGAATACAAGATGCACGTAATTGTATAGCACATGCATGTATATCTCAGGAGCACATCTAGGCAAAATGTGTTGACTGTTAAAGATCCTGATCTCCCTCCCTATAGTGTAGATCCACTCAAGTAATAATTTAAGGTACTACAAATTAAAAACCTTTGATGCATGTTTATCACCTGTTTGCATTTCTATATACAGGTAGAGAGAAGTATAATAATAAGGCTCACTTTTAAAGATGTTCTGTAACGTACCCATTTCATATTCCAATGCTTGAAGGATCATTTCCACCTGTGTCAAATAAAGAAAAGTTAATTGTTTCCAATTTAACAAGTATAAAGCTTCGTTTGGGACAGTTTTATTGTTGTTTTCTAAAACAACTTTCTAGTACAAAGATTTCTTGAATTAGCAAATTTTGTACTAGAAAGTCATTTTAGAAAACAGTACGAAAGCTGTCCCAAATGAAGCCTAAGATATTAGGCATTATGAATTTTTAATTGTGCACGTGTCTCCTAATGAGGCATTATGGATTTTTAATTGTGCACGTGTCTCCTAATGGATAGTAAGAGAGAGAGGAAAAATCTCTTAAAGAACATAACATTATAATAAGAGCAAATAGGTAGATATATCTTCACTAACTAGAAAGGCAAAAACATAGTTATTAAAATTGCATGAGTTAAATGAAACATAAATCTATCAAAAGATAATACACATACTTTGTCAAAATCCTTCACTAGGCTAGCCTCAGTGGAAGAATTATTCTCATATTCTGCCCAAAGTTCTTTTATTTCATCAGCTGCATGTACAAAGTTAATACAGAAATGAATGAGATAATTCAAGCAGTAAAACCTCAGACTGCCGGTTTAAAATTAAGATCATAAGACTCATGGCATACCCCTAATCCCTCCACCTAGAATTTCACACATTTCATTCAGAGCAGATTGCTCAAGTCTGCTTTTTTCAGCCTTGGGCACTCCATCTGAGGGGGTGATATCACCAACAATGGCTGTCATATTAATCCAAAGAATATCAATAAAGAGCAGGCTGGAATTATTATTGTTAAAAATCATATTTGCAAGGCTTGAGGTGCTACAAACATTAGGTTTACACCATATATATCTATAAGAATGCACTAGAAACCATGTATTTGGCATGTTCATCATTAGACTATAAACTATCAATACCACAGCAAAGGTGGCGTATCCTTCCTTTTAACTGACACAATTTGAGTTAAATATTCTATATTTAAGAAGAAAATATTTACATTTTGTTGAAATCAGGAATTTGAGAGGGAAAAATCATACTTTATTATACAATAAGCTCCCTATTTATAGATCTATACAAGTTCTTAATGAAGAAACAAAATAATTACATAATAAAATCTTTCCTAATCTCAGAAGTTTAGTTATGGAATGTATTCAACGTGATCCCGGTAGGCTTCCCAAGGATCACTGTTCATGGACGTAGGATCGGTCATCACATGGAAGGCTGAGATTTAACACTCCCCCTCAAGCTGGAGTATATAGATCAATCATTCCCAGCTTGACAATCATTTTGAGGAAGGCAGATCTGTCCAATCCTTTGGTAAGGATGTCTGCAAGTTGATCCTTTGATGATACATGGTTAATACTTATTAGATCACTGTCTAATTTTTCTTTAATAAAATGTCTGTCTACTTCTATGTGTTTGGTCCTGTCATGCTGGACTGGATTGTGGGCTATGCTGATTGCTGATTTGTTGTCACAATGTAGCCTCATGGGTTCATCCCACTTGACCTTTAAGTCTTCTAGGATTATTTTGATCCATAGTAGCTCACATATTCCCAAGGCCATAGCTCGATATTCTGCCTCTATACTAGATCTTGCCATCACATTTTGTTTCTTACTTCTCCATGTAACTAGGTTACCTCCAAGAACTGTGCAGTATCCAGAGGTAGATCTTCTGTCAACAGGTGATCCTGCGTAGTCAGCATCCGTGTATACTTCTAGGGTTATTTCGCGATCTCTCCTAAAGAGAATCCCCTTTCCTGGGTTCTCTTTAAGGTAGTGTAATATCCTGTCTACTGCTTGCATGTGCATCTGCTTTGGGTTCTGCATAAACTGACTGACCATGCTTACAGCAAATGCAATATCTGGTCTAGTGTGAGAAAGATAGATCAATTTCACTACAAGTCTCTAGTAGGCTCCTTTATCTACATCTGGATCTTCTTTTGCTTCCCCCAATTTAAGATTAGGTTCTACTGGAGTTGGTGCTGGTTTACAAGCTAGTTTACCTGTTTCTCTCAGGAGATCTTTGATGTATTTCTGTTGTGAAATGAAGATTCCTTTGCTGGAGTGGGCTACTTCAATTCCGAGAAAGTATTTCAGTCTACCAAGTTCTTTGATGTCAAATTCCTTAGTAAGACTTTTCCTTAAACTAACTTTCTCATCTTCGTTATTTCCAGTCAAGATAATATCATCAGCATACTAGTAATATTGTGACATCCCCTGAGTCTGAGTGTTTGAAGAATAATGTATGATCCCTTGACTTTGTCGATACCCATTAAGGAGCATGAATTTAGAGAATCTTCCGAACCAGCCCCTTGGTGATTGTTTGAGCCCATATAGAGCCTTTTTTAGTCTGCACACCCTGTTACCTTCTGATTTAAACCCTGGTGGTATTTCCATAAATATCTCTTCTTCCAGATCCCCATGTAGGAATGCATTTTTCACATCCAATTGTTCTAGATGCCAGTTGTATTTGGCTGCTAGTGAGAGTAGTATTCTGACAGTATTCATCTTGGCTATAAGCGCAAAGGTTTCTTGGTAGTCAATGCCATATGTTTGAGTGTACCCTTTTGCCACCAGTCTTGCCTTATATCTCTCTAGTGTACCATCAGCTTTGTATTTTACTGAGAACACCCATTTACAACCGACCGATTTTTTTCCTATCGGCAGATTGTCGATCTCCCATGTATTGTTCTTCTCTAGGGCATGCATTTCATCTTTCATGGCATTTTTCCATTTTTTATCAGATAAAGCTTCAGAAATATCCTTAGGAATATGAATATCTTCTAATGTAGTCAGGAAATTTTTGTGTGAGGATGAGAAGTTGTTGAAGGATATAGAGTTGTTTATAGGGTATAAGGGAGGTGGTGAGCTTACCTTATTTCCAGGAGATGGTTCAGATTCTTGGATCTGCTTTGGAGCACAACCTGAGCTTGTACGCCTGGAGTATACCTTCCCAAATCTAATAACAGCTTTATCATTTGTTTCCCTATCCCTGGTTTCAGGTGGTGGAGGAAGGTCAAGAGGTGCTAGATCATTTTCCTCATCTTCCTCAAGTTTAGTCTCCCCCTGAAGATGAGATTTTGAAAAATAGGAATTTTGCTCATCAAAGGTAACATCAACTGAGACAAGGATTTTTCTTGTGGGTGGATGATAACATTTATAACCTTTTTGAGTAGTTGAATAGCCGACAAAGATGCATTTGAGTGCTCTTGGATCTAGTTTTCCTCTATCCTGGCTGTGAATATGAGCATAAGCAATGCATCCAAAGATTCTTGGTGTAAGATTATGATAGGTTCGAAACTCGGGGTAAAAAGAGAACAAGATCTCCATTGGAGTTTTGAACCCTAGGGCTGTTGAAGGTAGTCGGTTTATGAGATAAGTTGCAGTTAGGAGGGCTTCCCCCCAATAGGATTTGGGTGTATTGTAGTGAAATAGGAAAGCTCGGGTGGAGGCTAGAAGGTGACCATCTTTTCTCTCTGCAACCCCATTTTGTTGTGGGGTGTGAACACAGGAGGATTCATGGATGATCCCTTCAATGTGGAAGTAGGAGGAAAGGGTTTGGTTGAAATAATCTTTAGCATTATCGGAGCGAAATCTCCTTATTCTTATCCCGAATTGATTTTTTATCATGGTATGAAAGATGGGAAGAATAGTGCTGACATCAGATTTATTTTTAAGGAGATAGATCCAAGAGACTCTAGTGCAATCATCAATGAATGACACAAACCATCGTGCCCCAGAGATATTGGAGATTTTTGAGGGTCCCCATATATCACTATGAATAAGGTAGAAAGGAGTGTCATATCTCTCACTTTTGTTTGGGAAAGAGGTTCTTTTATGTTTAGCCAACTCACAGGTTTCACAATGAAAATTTTTCTTTTCTAATTTCTGAAAAAGTTGTGGATACATATGTCTTAAGACATCAAAAGATGGGTGTCCTAACATATAATGATGACGCCAAATAGTAGAATTCTTATCAGCTAGGGATAACATAGAGCAGCTATTTTTAGATTGGTTTGGTTCTTCCAAGTAGTACAGTCCTGCTTTCTCCTTAGCAAGTCCAATCTTCTTCCCCGATCTCTGGTCCTAAAATAAGCAACAAGTATGGTTAAATAAGGCTTGACAATTATGGTCATTGGTAAGTTTTTGTATTGATATTAGGTTTGTGGATAATTGAGGTACGTGGAGCATATTTTTCAGGGTGAGTGAGGGAGATAATATTATGTGTCCTTGGCCTGTTACCGTTGTGAGAGAACCATCAGCAGTGATGATTTTCTTGTTGTTTGGGCAAGGAGTATAGTTGATGAAATGGGTAGATGAGTGGGTCATGTGATATGTGGCTCCTGAATCAATGATCCATAATTCCTTTAAATGATTTCTAAAAGAACTTAAACTGATAGAAATTGGAGTCTTACCTGAGAGTGCAGGTGAAGAAGATGCATTTGGTTTTTCAAGAGATACCAGAAGTCGTTTCAGTTTATCAATATCTTCTTTATTCAATTCTCCAAGGCTGGACTGTGCTTCTGGGGTGGGCTGACTTGTAGTGTTGTTGGCATGCGATGTACTCCTTATTTCACCTTTTTGATTCCACTCCTTGCTGGGGGGTTTTCCATGTATGTTCCAGCACGTTTCCTTTGTGTGTCTTGATTTCTTGCAATAACTACACCAAAGTGAGTCCTTGTCTTTGAATTTTGAAGAATCTTTACCTTTCTCCTTCCATGACGATTCTTTGTTCATCACCATTGTTGAGCTTTGAATGACCTTTGGTTCCAACATCACTCCTCTTCGACTTTCTTCCGCGCGGATGATAGAAATGATTTCATTGAGTGATGGCGTATCTTCTTTGCCAAGGATCTGGACTCTAACCTGATCAAATTCTGCATTTAGTCCTGCAAGGAAATCATAAACTCTATCTTTTTCAATAAAATTTTTTAGGATTGCAGCATCTTCCGGACATCTGATTTCGATGCATCTGTAGTGATCAAGCTCTTGCCATAGATTTTGTAGAAGGGTAACATATTCCGTCACGGTCTTACTCCCTTGCTTTGTGCTTCCAACTTTGACTTTAATTTCAAAGATTTGAGCCGCATCACGAGCTTTGGAGAAGGTCTGTCTGGCAGCATCCCATATGTCCTTTGCAGTGGAGAGGAACATGAATGTATTGCTAATTTCTGGAGTCATGGAATTCCACAACCATGACATGATCATGGAATTAATTTGCTTCATCCCATGCCCCAAAATTAGGATTTCCTTCTTTTGGTCCTCCTCCAAGGAGGTGATGTATTTTTCCTTTTCCCTTCAAGTAGGTCTTCACAAATTGAGAACACTTTAGATAGTTCTTCCCGTTGAGACGATAAGAAGGTTGCATGCTTTGAAGGTCACCTCGTCCTTGGTGCACCATCGACTCCTCAGTTTGGTCAATGCTCTGGGAGGAATTAATTTCTGACATTATGATGACTTTGAGTAGCAATGAAGGCTTCCTAGAAAAATAAGGTTGATTTTATATCAGCAATGAATGCTGATATTTAGTAGATAGAGATTTAATCAGAGTTCGAGGATCAAGGCTCGCGCAACTAGTAGTAATAAAAAACTACTTTTAATGAAATCGCACGGGTTCAAGACTCGCGTAATTAGGTCGCAAGCCCGATCACGTCGCTCAGTTCACGCGCGTATTAGAGGCTTCGGCCCAATTTCTTCTTCCGCACGTGTGAGTAGGGATGGAAAGGAGGTTCCGTCCCACTAGATCTTCCGCCCCGCTAAGTCTTCCGGAACAGAGCTCTGTCCTGCAGGTTCTTCGCAGAAGTCGCAGAAGTCCGCCTGGTACGTCTTCGATACCAGGGCAACGTCGGGCGGCGTTGGCGAGGGCTCAACCTTGCCTGGCTTCGTCTTCGCAAGGCTCCGGCTCTGTGGGCAGCGTCGGGCGGCATCGGCAAGGGCTCTGCCTTGCCTGGCTTCGTCTTCGCAAGGCTCCAGCTCCGTCCTTCTCGACTTCCTCCGATGGTTTCCCTTTACTTCCTTCTAATCTCTGATACCATGTTGAAATCAGGAATTTGAGAGGGAAAAACCATACTTTATTATACAATAAGCTCCCTATTTATAGATCTATACAAGTTCTTAATGAAGAAACAAAATAATTACATAATAAAATCTTTCCTAATCTCAGAAGTTTAGTTATGGAATGTATTCAACGTGATCCCGGTAGGCTTCCTACGGATCACTGTTCATGGACGTAGGATCGGTCATCACATGGAAGGCTGAGATTTAACACATTTTTAATCATATATTCTTCTATAATGAAGCCATGGGCTGCATGCCAATATTAGTGTAGTATTGACAGAGTTCACCAAGAACAATGAAACTCTGATGGTTCACTTCAAGGTTGAACATGTAAACAACTCAAATGACATGCTGTAGAAAGGTTCAAGAAAAATCCTATTGCTTAATATACATGAGTTAGAATTGCGCAGAACACTGCAAACCATATCAGAGAGAGTCAGCAGATCAAAACATATTCAAAACACATTTGTGCAAGGTCAAAAAGCTAATGGGAAGACATAATTCCAGAGGTTAATTACCTTCTGCAATATCGTGCACAATGGCAATCTTGATACACCTGTTTCAATGACGAAAATGATAGAAAATATAAAAAATATGAAGTCCTCGTGACTAAAATATAAAAAAGTATCCATGGAAGTGCTTAAGTAAAACCAAACCATGCAAAAGAAATTCTTCTCCAATAGAGTTGTGTAAATGTACCCTTCAAATTGAAATTAGAATGTATGCACATAAAGAGTCTTGCTATTTCACAAAAAGCATAAACAGAGACAAGAAATAAAGTTGTCAACTTTGGAATAAAATCAACCTTTCCCTATTTACACTTGGTAGATCCCCAGCAATCAAAGCCATCAATGCCATGCGGTACATGTGATCTGCAATTGACTCCGCCCCCTTAATTCCATGATTGACCCAGCCCTTTCGCTTAGTTGTCTGAAAATAACGAATGCAAGGATATCTTATGCTATTTCCCATCAGAACATTAGAAATCAGATTCAGATCAACAAAAAATGAAGAATCCCAGAATGAGAAACTTACAGGATAAAAGATGCAACATGAGATGCAAAATAAAATAAGGGGTTGTTCAATTGGATGAAAAAGAGGTGTAAAATAAATGTAATGTGAGGTAAAAGCAGTATATTGAAAATACATTCGAGTTGGTTGAGTACACTCCAAATGTAAGAGTTTTCTTTTTTTTGGTATGATGTAGAGAAATGCAAAATAGAATAACAGTGCATTTGGAATAATAATGGATCAGAGGTGGCCAACGATAGTACAGAAGACCCCTCATGATGAATGAAAAGTCGAAGATCGTTCTGTACGATTTGACCAAGTCTTCGTACTGTTCGGACGGGATGATTTGGATTCTTCTGATTTTACGGTACGATCTCCATCATACTGTATGATCCAACAAAGGCTGTAAATGGAAGAAATAATTTCATTTTAAACCACACTAATCTTCTATTCTAATCCTTCTCCCATCTTGTTCAAGTCATTTAGTATTTCCGATAACTGGTAAGAGAGCCCGTATTCTCGGAGAGGGTCCCTCTCGACCCCTAGCAGATAATAGATTTCAACTAGAGGATGATGAAGCTGCCTATCACAGACATAGAGCCACCATAATAACCATTTCTAGGATAATCAATCAAGAAAACATTAAATATTAAGTACTAGATCTTTTCATATGGACTACACTTCAGTTTCTACTTACCCTTGCATTTGCTTTCAATAGTGAGTTATTGTTTGAATTTTTCACTAGCTTATGAATAAATGCCAAACAAACCTCTCTAATCTTATGTTTGAAGGTACCCAGTAGAAATTACCTACCAGGATTTTCACAAACACCTACATGTATATACCATTAACATTAAATCCCAGGATATCACGACCATTAGTGACTACAACTGGACCTAAGTGAACCATACTCTTAGGAACACCCCGATGAACCTTCATCAGTCTCTAATCAACACCATACTCTTAAAGTTCCATATTAAACAACATGTTCTTAGAAATTCAATTATATCTAAAGCTACTGATAGGATCGATATACTCCACTATCATCCATTATCACTTATTTTTATATGACTGGCACTGAAATTAATGTGGCTATATGATTATAGAAACTATGACCACTATTAGGAACCCTAGGGCTCGTAGGCAAAACCTAACACTATAACATATCATAACCTACATATTAGATGCAAAGTACAGCCTTATGTTCCATACCCTAGCTGTTCACTTTCCAGTCTACTCTCATAGATAGTGCTTTTCATCTTCTTTATCTCTATAGCGATGGACGTCGCGAATCACAGGAGGTAGAGGAGCACAATTCATATGAGGAAGGGGGAGCATCAGCCCTGAAGCACCAACCTACATAGCACCTACCCAACATTCTAGTCACCACCTCTTGACTCATGGATTGAGCGATTTGATTGCTTAGAACTGAGATTGAACACACATTCAAGAGCCCACAACACATTGGGAGTAGCTTTAGTAGTAGCACGAGGTCAATCATGCTTTATTTCAGGAACAGTTCTCTTCTTTGCACTGCTACTTTCAGTCGCAACCACCACAACCACCTAATCAGTGTCCATTTGATGAGTAGCATGTCTTGTTTGTAATTTGTTTTGTTGTACTTTGTGTTTTCATTTTTCTTTTTTGCGCATTGTAGTTCGGTTTTTAGTCTCTCTTTTTAGTGATATCAAAATGGGAGTAGCGAGTCATGTTGGTTATACTAATTTTCTTTTGACTAGTGCAGTTTTTTTTTCAGTATTTATGTTATTGCATTTTGTTTAAAAAAATTCAAAAAAATGTTTTAAAATTTAAAAATAATAAAATAATAATAATAATAATAATAAAATTCACATTTTTTAAAGAAGTCATTTAGTGGGGGAAGGATATGGTGAGAAATTAAAATAAATTACAAATTTAAATTCCAACAAATAATATTTGTCATCATAAAAAAGAGGGGGATTGTTATAATCTGAGAGTCCGGTCTAATATTTTGATGATTACAAATATTATTAGATGATCATTTACTTATTATTGTTTATACATTGCATGTTTCTCTTGTCTGTCACTAAACATTTCAAGTCAGCATACACCGAGTAGAACTTAATAATCAAAACTCAAGATAATGCATTATTAGGTTCTAAGTCAATCTGTGTTTGATAGAGTGTAATTTTCTTTTCTTTTAGTCATTTTATCTATTAGGTGCATGTTGGCAACACAACCAAACACACACTCACAAGGGGGGATGAAAATTATATATTTGAATTTATCTGATTATCGTATTATATGATCTCAATTTTACTGTACAATCTGCTAAATCTGAAATTAATTCAAATATTTAATTAAATCAAATTAATTAAATTAAGTTATAAGTAATCATACTCTACGACCTCCAATCATACAGGACGACCAGCTATTTTGCTTAAACCCCACCGTTGAATCTTTGATACCAAAATTAGACAAATTTGAAATATGAAATTTAAACTTATCGTATTGTACAAAACAGTTTATACTATTTGAACATTAATGAATATTGCCTAATTTAATCCTAAAAATTAAGGAATCTAATCAGGATCAAATCCTAATTAATGATTATACAGCATGACGTACATGCCAATTAAACAAAGAGCTCGCTGGCCGAACATTAGTTTGTCCTGGATGATCTTTGATTTTATATAAATAATCATACAAGACGATCAGTAACGGAATTGAACTAATCGGACAATATGATCAGAGTATTGTACTATACGATCAAAGAAATTAAATTTAATATTAGGGTTTTAATTTAAATAGTCCATTTTAATTCTTTCAACAACGGCTTGAAGGTCTGAAGTTAAGTAGTAGAGGAAGTTTTCCAAGGAGAGAGCTTGAGAGGAGAGGGGAGTCTCCTTGCTCATGTGAGAGTCCAAACCACTTAGGGGGAGAGAGAAGGTTAGGTTGAGGGGGTTCTTCCTTGAGGGTGTTAAGGGGTGTGAGTGTTTTCACACGATTATTCCAATTAGCCTACATTTTGGGTTCTACATATTGTGGTTGTGGAGCTCTTGGAGAAGAGCTCTAGGAAAAGTCTTTGGTCAAAAGACTTAGTAGCCGAGGACGCTAGGGGACGGCATCTTTATCGTAGCGAGAAGCTGAATGAGGGAAGGCATCGCCGCCGTAGCGAGGAGCTGAAGGAAGGTTTGGCATCTCCGCTGTGCGAGGAGTAGGAGGAGGGAGCGACATCTTCGTCGGGCTAGGAGGCCGAAGAAGGGAGATTCTTCAGAAGCAGAAGAGTCTATAAAGGTCATTCTCCATCTTGTAAGGGAGAAGAGTTTCTCAACCTAGCCGAGTGCCAAAAGAGTGTGAGTTAGTGCAATACCACCTTTGTGGATTGAACATAGATCAATTCGACTGAACCACTATAAATATGGTTCGTATATTCTTACTTTGCACTTACTTTCTTGCATTTACTTTCTTGCACTTTGGTTTATTTGGTTAATCTTTGTGAAAATTGTGACTGAGAATTTTCTGATTAGAATCTTGGTTGAAAAATAAAAAAAATTGAATATTTTCAAAAAGTTTGAAAAACCAAAATATTTATTTCTTGATTTTTGTTTGAAAATTTTTCTTAAAGCTTCCGGATGTTTTTTGTTGATTTATTTTCTATAAGAAAAGTATCTTAAATACCACTTTACCTCCCTCGGTGCGCCATAACATTGTCACAATGCACCCAAAATTATTTCAAATCTTTACGCAGCTCAAGGGAATAAGACTTCTTTATTTATAAACCTCATAGAGGTTATAAAGAACTAAATATAGTCCATTCAATTCCGGCACAAGATTCAACATGACATTAGTAACAAAAACTAATTCTGAATCATGATAGTTCCCAGCATGTGCCTAAAAAAGATTAAAAGAGTTTATGATTTCCTTACTTGCCATTGCGGCTATATCAGTGAAAAAGGGATCCTGATCTACAAGTCATAAATTTCCTGAAGCTGCTGGGTGATTAAACTACCAAAGTAGTTTAAATCATTGCTCGCACTCTATTATCTAATGGCACTATTTCTCAAGCAAAAGGAAACACTTTATTCACTTAAGAAAAGCTTTAAGAAAGTTTGATGAGGAAAAGAAAAATAAAATTATATGAGATCACTTGAAAACTTGAGCAACATAGACTCATGTTATCCGCTAAAATTCGACCCACTTTATCACAAAAGATTATAAGGCATCAATTCTTTGGTTAGTCAAAACACACTGGAGATTGATGCCATAATTTAATTTGTATCCAAACATTAGCATCCCTTGACTTTAAAATCCCATCACCATCCTCGTCTCGGGGTTTTGATAAAGCTCCATATTTTTTATAATTTATATTACTCCGAAAACCATAACACCCTAATATACTAACAAATAAAAAAGAATCTCGTTATATCCAAGCTCCAGTCAGGAGTAAGCATACATACTTGCAAACACTCATATCATATCCACCCATGCACATGTGCATGCATGCGGACCTTCACCCACCTACTAGGATGATGGGTCAATTCCCTCCCGATTAGATTTAAATATTGTTAACGTTTTAAAAACTATCAATTCTCTTTAGCATCAACAAAACTATTGCCATTTAAAATTTCAAGAACTTCTAATACTAGTGCCATTTAAAATTTCAAGAACTTTTAACATTACTTGATCATAAGTATGAAGAAGCAATACTTTCTCAATGCAAGGTTTCAATTGATGTGAAGTTGGCTACAATTTTTATTGTAGAGCCTTTCATATGATCTCAAATTAAAGGCATGGATTGGTGATGAGATTTAGGTATTTGATGTTTTTGATTGGTGAAACTTGAAGCAAATGGGTAAAAGTGTTAGGGAGCATGAAACTAAAGGGGGCCGAAGTTGAGTTTGATACACCAATGGCCAAATCCATTTTCAACCTAAAAGCTTAGGCCTCATGGGAGAGGGTTGACTTTGTATTTTTACAATTGCATGTTCTCATTTATTTGTTGTTAAGACTAAACCTAATAATCTCACATGACATAACAATCTCCTGCTCATGTGAAATCCCTCCACATCGACTATCCTCACTCTCATAAGAAGCATTTCAATATAATCAAGTGTCATGCAACAAAAACCCACTCGATCATTTGATACTTGCGTTGGATTCAACCGCCTTGAACCTTGCTCATTCATTATAGAAAACATAAAAGACCCATCGAAGTCACAAAACACATGAACCACTCACTTCGGCTTTAATACTCACTTATTAGGAAGTGTGAAACAAAAGAGGGACTAAAGTTGCTTGTCTATGCACACACGCATAAACAATCAAGATGCCCACTACACTTTTGTGTGAAAAAAGTCTATTCTCCACCTAATTAATTCATTATAATAATACTATAAGCTCAATAGAAATAATATTCAACTATAACATAAGAAAATAGTATTGATCAACTTCCAAAATGGATGTCAATAATGGGTCAATCGCAACTAAAAAATCGATGTGAATAATGTGAAGGATAAAAATATTACTTTCTTATCTTCTTTTTGGAAATTGTTTTATATATTATACAACAACAATAATATCATCAAGCTCTTATCCCACAACGTGGGATCAGCTACATGAATCATTTTTCTCCATTGTATTATGTTAAGAGTCAAATTCTCATTTAAATCTAATAAAAAAAGATTATTTCTAATATTTTCTAACCAAGTCTTTCAGTTATACCTTTACCTTTTTTAACATAAGCCAAATCTAATACATCTACTCTCCTAACCGGGTCATCGGAAGGTTGATGTTTTATATGACCAAACCATCTAAGACGACTCTCTCTAATCTTATCTGCCACTGGAGCTACTCCAATATTTTCACGTCTATGCTCGCTTCGCATTCTGTCTTTAAGAGTAAAGCCACTCATCCGGCAACACTCAACTTAAATTTATTTTTCTCTTTTAATTGCCAACATTCTGCACAATAAATCATTACAAGTCTCACCACCATCTTATAGAATTTTTCCTTAAGTTTGAGGGATACTTTTCTATCACATAACAAGCCGGATGCATTCCTCCACTTCAATCATCCAACTTGAATTCTACTAATAATATCCCCATCTATTTCACCATCACTCTGGATAATAGATTTGAGATATCTGAGGTGTGTACTCTTGTTAATGACTTGATCGTCCAAATTCACACTCCCCCCAGTAGATCTATTACTACTAAAATTATACTCAATGTATTCAATTTTAGATCTACTCAAACGAAAACCTTTATATTCTAAGGTTGACCTCCATAATTCAAGTTTACCTTCAACTCCCTCTCTAATCTTAGCAACAAGAAGAATATCATCAGCAAAAAGTATACACCAAGGTACATCCTCTTGCAAATGTCTAGTAAGAACATCCATGACTAAAACAAAAAGATATGAGCTTAAAGCTGATCTTTGATGTAATCCAATTGAAATAGAAAAATACTTGGTCAAACCACCTTGTGATTGAACACAAGTAACAACTCTTGCATAAATATCCTTAATGACTTGAGTATAAGTATTATTAACCCCTTTTTTTCTAAAACTCTCCATAACACTTCTCTTGGAACTTTATCATAAGCTTTTTCTAAATCAATAAATATGTAGATCATCCTTAATCTCTTTATACTTCTCCATCAAACCTCTCAATAAATGTATAGCTTCCATAGTAGACCTACCCTGCATGAATCCAAATTGATTTTGAGAAGCATTAGTATCACGTCACAATCTATGCTCAATAATTCTCTCCCATAGTTTTAAAATATGACACATTAACTTAGTTCATCTATAATTCACACTCTCTTGTGCATCACCTTTATTTTTAATAGGAATCACTCCTCCACTCATCTAGCATTTTTTTAGTCTCAAAAAATAATATTGAAAAATTTCATAAACCAAAAATTCCTTCATCTCCTTAGCATTTCCACACCTCTATTGAAATATCATCAGGTCCAATAGTTTCTCCACATTCCATGTTCTTTAAGGCCTCTCTAATTTAGGCTTTGCTAATATGCCGATAAAAAAAAAATCTCTATTTTCATTTAAGGTGTTAAGGTCATTAAATTCAATCATATTCTCACAATTTCATTGAAAAGTTTATCAAAATATCACACCCACCTTGTTAAATATCCTCTTCTAATAAAAGCATTTTTTTCATCTTCATCCTTAATGCACTTCACTTGAAATAAATCCTTACTTCTCCTCTTTCTTTGCTTGGCTAACTTATACATACATCTCTCTCTCCTTAGTATCTAATATATTATATAAATCATTAAAAACTAAATTCTTTACATCACATATTATTTTCTTAGACTCCTTACTGGCCTTTTTATATCTTTCCAATTTTTTTGTTTTTACATCTAAACTAATTTTATAATAAAAACATCTTATTTTTTATCTTTTCTTGTGCATTTTGATTCCAACACCAACTATTTTTACTATTAGGAATTTTTCCTTTCGATAATTCAAACTTATCATTTATAACATTATTGATATCGTTAGCTACTTTTTTTCACATAATATTAACTTCCTTATGTACAGCTAGAATCTTAAGATTCTGAATCTTACTCTTAACAATATTTTTACTTGTGTTATTTAAATGTCATCATCTAATCCTATAATAATAGTTTACTTTATTTTTCATATTCTACCCCTTCATCTTAAAGTCTAAAACTAATAAACGATAATGAACACATAAACTTTTACTCGAAATAACTTTACAATTTTTGCAATATAAACAATCTATTTTTCTTATAAGAAAATAATTAATCTGAGTTTTACTATATTCATTCTAATAAGTAATGAGATGTTCCTCCCTTTTCATAAATAAGGTGTCAGCAATAATAAAATGATAGGCTAGAAAAAATCTAATATAGTCCTAACACCTTCATTAGTCGCTCCAAATCTATAACCATTATGAATACTTTTAAAATTTTCTACCACTTTACCAACATGTTCATTTAAATTTCTTTCAATACAAGCTTTTTCTTCAAAAAGTATCATTTGTATTAATTCTTCTAAATTATTTCAAAATTTTAATTTTGAATACATATACAAACCTACTTGAGGAGCATAAGCATTTATAATATTAATAATATTATGATCAACAACAATCTTTAAAGCTATAATTATGTCTCTAATTCTACTAATTTGTATAACATTATCCTTCAAACTCTTATCTATAATCACACCTACACCATTTTCAGTACAATTATTACCTAAATATCATAGTTTAAATCCTAAACTATCAATCTCCTTAGCCTTCTCTCCAACCCATTAAGTTTCCTGAATGCATAGAATATTTATCTTCTTATGAATCATAATATCGATTAATTCCATTAGTTTGCTTGTAAGAGAACCAATATTCCAAGTTTCTATCATAATTCTAATTTCATGGACTAGCTTATTTGCCCACATCCGTCCATGAAGTGGAAACCCTTGCATATTTTTCATTATACCCGAACACTGGTGCAGCGGCCCTTGCATACTTCTCATTATATTCAGGTCATGCAACGCGCCGCTTACAAGGAACGTCCTAGAATTAACATAATATATTAAATGATTCATGTTATGATTCTTCGACAAGTTTTACGCTGGCTATCGACTGCCTAACACAATCGTCTACTTTTCTCATCCAAGACTTGTGACCTAATAACGACAATGTTAATTGATTTACAAATTATCGGACATAATATTTTATTTCAATTGGGAAAAGTTGAACCATAAAATCAATCATTTAATTATTTAGTTATCTTAAAGTCCATTAAGGTACAAAGTTAAATCATGGTATTAACTTTTATGTTTGTTTTCATACTAACATTTATAATGTGATTAGATGAATAGTTCTTTTTTTTTTTTTCATTTGGATGTTGAAAGATTAAAAAAAATTAGCCAAAACATATTTGTGTGAATAAATAATTATATCTTCAAAAGAGTTCAAGAAAGTTCACTCTTCACATTTAGTTCTCCAAAGTTGGCCAGCATTTCACTTACTCCAAAATTGTTTAAAATCCTCCTCAAACGTGGCCCTTATTACTTCCCTAAGACAAACGGATGATTTTTTTGTGCCACTGATTTCCCTTAAATTTTGTTATCAGATGAAAGTACCCCAAAATTTTGGTCCTTTATTTTCTTGGAAAAAAAAAAACAAAATGGTCAACAATATAGTCTTTTATTGAAAAATAACAAAATGTTTTGGTAAGTGAGACATTGTTAGTGATCCTTCCCCCTCCCTTAATTTAGTCCTTTAATTTTTTTTTTGGTGAAACATTGTTACTAACCCTCCCTCACTGAGAACTGGTAAGATTCTAATTTAATAAACTTTCACAGTTATTTGGCATTGCATTGAACATGCAATTGCCTCAAATGGATTGCCCAGATAGTAAGATGCATGATTCATTACATTGATAACACTCAAATCAAATTAAACTTTACAACATATGTATTATAATATTTAGAACAATTTTAGTTGCTAGGCTTCAGATTGATTGAGCCAAGTAGTACTCATTTATTCATCATGTTTGATCAAGACTTGCTTAAAAGAAGAATATATATTATCCCCCAATTAAAACTAGTGGAAAGAATAATTTCATATATTTTTAAAATTGTTTGATCAGCCATCTGATGCAAAATGAATCTCTCAATGGTGGCTAATTATTATTTTCATAGAGTAGGGTAATACAAATTATTTGAAAACTAAACATGGATTGTTCATGATCTTCATAACATATTCAACAATTGAATTTTGATCGGTGAAATATAAGGGTAAAATTGAGTATTTTAGATGGGCTATATATTGCCCAACCATCCATTTGCATGCTAAAAATGAATGATTAAATCTTTAAACTTGTGGAAACTTAGCCATTACTAATATTTTGCTGTAAATGAATATAAACTCTGTAATTTTACGTTTGAAGCCAACATAAGGTAGTAAACTTTATTATTAACCTAAGAAGAGAATGCCTATTATCCTCTTAGAAGGAGAAAAGTCCATCTAGATATATGCATTTAATCAAAACACAGATTGGCACACAACAAATTCAACATGCACGGAAACAATCAAATGCATGCATGCAGATAAGTGCATATAAAGGTAAGTCAAAAAAGAGACATTGAGCTACTTGAATTCGAAATCACAAGGAGGCATGGATGGCATAGCAGAGAATTAGTGCATATTGTCTCAATGATCGACACAAAAAAAGGTAAGTAGCTAGATCCTCTTAAGTAAAGCAAAATTTCTCTTTCATTGACAAAAGTATGTATCATTCCACTCCAAAAAAAATACAGCAGTAAGTAAAAGTATGCCTGACAACATGATCCACTAGAAAGAAACCCACGCATGCATCATGGAAAATTATGTGTGACCATATTATTTTTAATTTAATTAAACATCATAAATGGAGCTTCAATTTAAAGATCCGATGGTCCAAAACGCCTTCTCTAGCCTTTGTCCAAGTCATTTCAGTATTTTTAGATTTCAGACAATTGCAAATGTCTTCACTTTCTCGAGATGAATCTTTTCCAAACTTCATGCTCCTTAAGCACATCTTCCAGCAATATCATTCAAGAAACAGATGATCCTTTTTTCCTGGACCATCAAATGTCCAGCAAATATAACAACAACTATGTCTTGCTCAATTAGTTCTTCTTGACTCCTAAAACATAAATTAACTTCCAAATTTGTCAATTTATCCCATGAACCAGATCACTAAAAAATGTCCTTTAGCCATTGATCATTCAATAAGGACCCATAATAGAGCAGAGAACTAAAAGGAACCATAATCGTTTAACTCGTATGGTTGAAATAAGAAATGCAGGTGCTAAATCAATAACTCGATCACTTAAAAAAAAGATCTGTGTGAAAATCAACCGCCATTAAGCTAATTCCGGAAACAGAGACTCATAAACCAAATGCTTCCATGCCTGAAACAGATAATTCGAAACGCAGTGGCCAATGAGCCTGGACAATCCAGTACCCGGTACCTTCAAACGATGACAAAGCGTGAGAAAATCGATAGCAGAAGCCGCATCTGTAGATTCCTTTAGAGCGGGTCCATCGGAACTAGGGCTCCCAACACCAGCACGAACGCCCACGGAATTCAGCGAGTTTCCCTTCCCGTTGAGCTTCAGCGAGTTTCCTGATAAACGAGAAAAGTACGAAACGGATCGTTGGAGGCGGAAAAGCGGAGCAGAAGAAAATGTTGATTTAACCGCCATTGACGTCGGTGCGGTTGTTGACAGCAGCTGCGGAGGAGAAGGATGGAGATGACAAGGAAATTGTGAATTATAGGGCGTAAGCGAGAGTTTTAATTCCTAATCAAATATTCAGAGGGGTTGCAGATTTTTATGGAGAGGTTAGTGTCGGAGGACGACGCATAGGTCTTTCACGTGTCAAACGAGATATATAGTGTGAAAATTAAGAAATAAACTAACTGAAATATAGATGTGCTGTTCCGGCCGAAATGTTCGAATAAGAGGTTAGGTTTGGACGCTTGGTGATGATGAGGAGAGAGCAGAAGAATGAGGTTAATTTTTAAAGTCAATACTAATTAGAAGTTAATTAGTTACATAATCAACGAGAAAATAAAATTTTAAATTAGTCAAAGTCATTCATTATATGTGTGACTTATTAATAGATATAAGCGTGAGACATATATATATTAAATTTTTTTTAAAAAAATAAAAATATTAATCAATCAATATTATATTTTTAATATATGTTTTACATCTGTACAGTATATGTGGCAAATTTAATATGATTTGAGCTATAAAGTTGTAGGGAGTAGTCCTATTCTTTGAGCTATAAAATTGTCTTATAAAATCAATGTATATTATCAAATCATTTATATATGTTTGTATTGTCTTGTCATATAGTTAGCAGCATTAAATTTGATTAAATAATTTTTATTATTTATTTCAGATTATTTACCTGTGATTCAAAGGCTATATAAGTTGTGGATGTAGAGTTTCCTTGGATGAGTAGGACATATATCTTATAGTCTTAAATTTTTTTTGCAAGAGTTGTGTAACCTCTTATACTAATACTTAGCAATGTATTCGCCAGTTATGAATAAAATTCGAAGATCCCCACGAAGTAGATGATTCAAGAGGGAAGTACTCGGTTGAAAGAAAGTTTGGCCCTATGTACTGATGAGCAGTGGCGGAGCCAGAAAATGTATTTAGGTGGGGTGGGGGCCTAAATTAGGGTTCGTTTGGAAGGGCTTTCTTATTGCTTCTAAAAGCAGCTTTCTAGTATAAAAATTAAAATTTTTATACTAGAAAGTTGCTTTAAGAAATAGTAAAAAAATCATCCCAAACGAGCCTTTAATCGAATGTTTTCCTTAAAGCATAGCTGCTATCTTTACTTAGCCCTTCAACTAATTTGTCAGTAATCTCATTCGAGGAGTCTCGCTCTCAATACCTGAGCTCAATGAGATATCATCCAAGTATATCCATCTCATGAATTTAATTAGCCACACACTCAAGCTATAGAATAAAGATGTGGGGTGGAGATATTAATAGCAGAGATTCATGGAACATGATGGCCATTTGGTTTCGCTAGACCTTCTCAAGGGCCGAATTCGTGAAATCGAGCGTGACATAGAAGGTTTAGTTGAGATGGTCGTTGAAAGGTCAATGGTTGATGCAGATCACTGTATTCTATACCATAAATGGTATTGGACTCGATGAATTCATGTTAGAATCCTATAAGAAGTTGATGGGAGATGTTGTGCCAGGAAGAAGAACATGTTTTTAAATGGAGCAGACTAGCAATATATTCAATAAGAATTTGAGTACAACTTTAAATGTTGTTCAACTCAAACACAACTTCAAGCTTGCATGTGCATACTAATTAGAAATATGTGGCCTGATCTTTTTGTGCTGATGTTATTTAAAGTGTTTACGTTTGTTTTCTATTTTACTATTTAGCTCCTCTTATGTTGTATTTTCTTTTTTTGATTGTGTTTTAATTGTTTATGAATGAAGGCTAGTTTGGTTTGGTTTAGAAAGGTATTGATAAATAGTAAATATTTAGTTTGTTTATATAATTATTGTAGTTAGTTTAGAGATATTTTTGCTATTATGCTGAAGATTGATACAGTAGAACAAAAAATGGTGAAGATAGATGTTATAGAATAAAAAAGTAGTATCTAATCCATATAAAAGGAGTACAACGTGAACATCATAAATATAACTAAAATATCCAAAAGGTACATAGTATATATTAGTAATGCCTCCTCTTATGACGATGTGGTATCGTATCACCATTAGGAGTAAAATTTTGTGATGCACGCAACGATCTAGTGCATAGGTGGTGCTGCTCCTCAATAATGTCTTCAGACTGTGTGGTGGATGCTTCAGGCAAGAATGAAGGTACAAAATCTGGAGTAAATGTTGACTGAAAGTTTAGTGGTGTAGGAATCGTAAGTGATGGGCCCTCATTAGTATAAAAGAAAGGGCCAATACTATACGGATATGTAGCAGCATGTGCTAAGCTAAATGTTGTCTGCTAACTGTCAGTATCCTTGAAGTATTGATCATCATCGATATACATATGCTGGCGCAAGCTGCGACATAAATCACCAACAATATTGACGTCCTGCTGCATAGCAGTGTCCTCAATCCCGCCAAAATACGGATGTAACTTGCTCTCCACGTTCAAAAAGAAACCCTTCTATAAGAATTCAAATAATGCGTTAGGTTATATAAAAGCAATAAGTTTAAGTTAAATTGGATGGTTATACGCACCATATGCCGCTCTGTTGGGGCTCTAGGATAGTATGTCATATGGGGGTCCACAGGTGCCTTCAGCATATAAAGCATGGTCCATAATTTGAACCACCTTAAGTACTATCTAACATCTAAGTCATTATCATAATCACGGTGTACTCCAAGAATAATAGATGCTCTTCTGCTCTCCCATAGGGTAATATATGCCTAGTGTTATAAAATCCAATATGTGTCTGCCTTTCTATGCCCATCAACTTTGATGAAACTGTGGTCCATGGGCATGATGTCCGTTGATAGAGAGCATCCAAAATATCGAAGGACTCTACCTGGAAGGTGTCACTCCACTCTCTTTCAACTGATTAATGGAACTCGTAACATCCATATTTTCTCTGATATAAGGCAAATATGTGAAACCTAAGTTTGAATCTGTATGTCGTATGACTCCCATGTCACTTGTGTGGGTGGAAGCAAACTGAAGCAATAATGGTTATTACTGAAAATTAATAAAGTCTTAATCAACTTGCCAAGCTCATCTCTATAATTGGCAATATTTCCAGTCGGTAAGTGCCTTAAGCGATCCTCATTCCATCTACGAACCATTTAACATTAATTAATACAACAAACATATAATGAAAAGTGCAATAGTTACGTGCCAAAATTTTCATACTTGGCACCTACACTCAGACCGTCGAGCTGAAAAGGGTATGGCACATGGAGTGACAGTTTGCCCACATGAATATACTCCCATCCCCATATCTGTAACAACTGAATGCAACCTGCTATGTTTTCCCTTTTGGGCTTAGTGGCTTCAGTCAACTCCCTGTACAGGTGGGCCAACACAACACCTCTAAGTAAGTCCTGAAACTTGAAATATCCTCTAATAACGGCAAGTATTGTAAATGGATCTTAGAACCTAAAGTGTTTGGTAAAAGGTGGCATCCAATCATGAATAAAATATATGCCCACACATGCCTCTAGAAATCCATCTTTGATAGTCAAGATAGGAATCCCTCCAAAAAGTCCAACGCAACCACCTGAGTGGAATACACATTTGAGCATGAGCTTGCCCCATTATGAACTTTAAACTTATGCGATGATCAAAGGGGTTATGGTATATAATATCTAGATCTGGGTGAGAACCTACCAAGTCATCACAGTAGTCAGGCCATGTAATCCACCGTTTACCTGTTCCAACCACGTTGTGTCCAATAAAAGCTAGGTTGTCCACCTGAATACCCAAAATCATAGAGATGTCCTGCAATGTGATCGTTATCTCTCCAACAGGCAGGTAGAATGTGTTGGTCTGTGGTGATCATCTTTCTACCAATGTTGTCAACAAATTGTGATACATCCGTATGTACCTCATCTAACTGACACAATCCAATCTAGCAAATCTTAATGCATCCCTGAAACTTGGACAGTTAATTGACCAATCGAGCACCATCTACAAATGTGAAGTGACCTCAAGTATCGTGCACTGAAATATAAATTTCATGAATAACACATTAAGAATACATAAAGAAACTGCCTGAAGTAAAAAGAAAAATCAAATCTTACATACCTCATCTGGATGAGCAGCTCGGTGGCTACCGTGAAGTGAAGTGATGCTAGGATGTATGTTATGTACAACTGGTTGTGTGGGCTCCTCCACATGAGTTTGGTGCCTTCTAGGGTGTCGTGTTGCTCTATCAGGAGTGACTGCCATGATACATGAGATAAAATAGGGTTAAGTTTTAATTGGAATGTAATGATGGAATTAAAAAAATGAAATATATGATATTATTACCTAAATGAAAACAAAAAACACACAACAGCATTTAATATGACATAGTTAACATTACAAATAAATGAAGTAAATCAATTTCACCTAAATAAGGAAGATACCTAGTAGGACAGGTAGTCTTGTTTTGTCCCACTGAGTTGTACAAACCACATTGCCTGTTGCTTTTTTTTTTAAGATTCATCCATAGTGTTTCTATAACAATTAACTCATGGTATACTAGATCATCTTTTGAAATTTGGTGGGAGCAATAGGTGAACCCTAAGGTATGAGTTATGAGAAGCCCAGGTATCTCGATCATGAATGTTGTGAAACTCACCACTATAAGTTTGTTTGTAGTTAATTAAGGTGTAGTACTCTGACAAGTAATTGAGGTTGCTTCTTCTTAGCAATGATACACAACTAACAACATGAGCGCAAGGATAATGATAAATGATTGTACGTCCACAAAAACATATATAGTTTTTGTCATTAATCAAGTCAACTCTGAAGGATCATGACGATCTATCGATAACTTGAAATTTTTTCCTGTTGATTCTAATAGGTTGGGGTAACTTCCTGGCTTCTTGCTCAATTTTCCTTATTATTGAGTGAATTCGTGGTGCTAAAATGCTACCATTCTCTTATTCTGCGGCATTAATCATCTCCAATCTCCTTAAATGCATTGAAATAATATTATAGTATATGGTTGTAACCAATGCTTGAATAGGCAACCCTCTAGCTCTTTTTAGAATTTTGTGGAAGGACTCAGAGGTGTTTGTTGTCCTTACTCTATAGTGAAGACCAACATCATGTGTTAGAGCCCAACGAGTCACATCTTGATCTATGAGCCACTAGTGCATGTCTGCCTTTATCTTGATGAGGTCCACCATGCTACAATTGAAAACTCCTAAGTCACATGTGCTCCCAGATGTGTACATTTTCTAGAAAATAAATTCCACATCAACAATACCCATTTGTTTCAAAGCTTTCTTAAAATTTTCTCAAAGATGACATAGACAATGATGATGTACATCTTCAGGGAATATTTCTCGACAACCACGCACTAAATTAGGATGTATGTCTTATATAATGCACAAATTTGCCCGATTGCTTATAATATGAAGAAGTTTTCTCATTTGTCATAGAAACCATATCCATGATTTATTACACTCAGACTCAACAATTGCAAATGTAAGTGGATATAGCCCGTTATTCTCATCGAGCCCAATGACACTCAGAAGAGTTCCTTAATATTTTTCTAGATGGAATGTGCCATCCATGCTAAGAATAGGCCAGCAGAAGCTCCATCCACTTATTAAAGGCCCAAATGACCAAAACATTCTCTCAAATATATGGGTCTCACTTGACTTAATACTATAAACTTCCCCTGGCATTGTACGCACAACTGTGTTCATAAACAAATTGACCGTTTGATATGACTCCTCCCAGCTACCAAAGACAGTCTTAATAGCCTTACATCTTGCATCCCATGCTTTTATGTAAGTCACTTTGATATTAAACTTAGCTTCAATACAACCTATAATCTCCCTTGGATTTAAGTCCATCTGACTTATAATACTTAGTAGTATAAAATAGCTTATGAACTGAGAATAACACTAATGGTGACTAGCAGTGAGGATTGGAGTTGTGCATGTATACTGATGCTTCCAAGATGAGATTCTCCATATTCCACCCAATCGTTTGCTGAGTCTAGCATGCAAATGCCACAAGCAAGGAGTTCCCAATGCTCCCTAATCAGCACAAACAAATGTAAGCTTCTTTCTGCTTGAGGCAAAGACAACATACTGCACATTATTAATGATCGACCATCCTTGCAATGCAAATTTTAGGCCTGCTTTTTGACTGAAACACATCCCCTCTACAAGATCTATCGGAATTGAGAATTCCTCTATAATTTCCTTCCCTATGTCCCCAATGTCTGAAGTTATTTCCTGATCCCATTCAGGGGTATTTCTATATGTTCGTGCAAAGTCATTCTTTGCAACCATGCCTTCTTTAGTGCCAACAGTCCTATAATAATAACTTTGAATGACCTTATGTATTTCACCATTTAGATTAGCATTTACTTCATTAATATCAGGAATCAATTCATCATCATCATCTGATCCATGCTCGCTAGACCCGCTGCTCATTATTTCATACTGTTCATCAAAATTTAAATCTTGCCGATTGGAAGGTCTTACACCTTCCTCTGAAACAGTGTATGGCCAAAAATGATACGAGAAAAATATTCAGTCAACAAATATTCCTAAAAAATAACAAAGATATCAACCAGATTTAAAATTCTATGCTTAACTTACTTTTCACATGGGTATTACGCGGGTGCAAATAATGAACTACCCATACCACAATCATCCAAACAAAATGAATCATATAATTGGGATGTCAAATTCTGCTCAACATTATCGGGCATGAGTGCATGACTACCTCTTCAACCTTCGCGTAAAGTATAAGAATTTGACTGTCAGCTTGCGATAACACCATATTGCAAACCTCATCGTCTTCAACATTCGTAGCAATAAACACATTCCCTATTGGCAAATGACACTAGTGTCATAGTGTACTTCGATGTGTCATACTTAAGTCCTTTCAGGACACTAAACTTAAGCTGCTCTAACTTGGAGTTACTTGGCAATTGCAAAGGATGATAACTATCCCTAATATACGTCGGTGCATACTGCACATCCAAGCATAATTGACCACTATACATAACAAAAAGAAAACCTTGAATAAAAAAGGAAAGAAAACATACCTTGCATATTAGTTACTTAGAAATCCTTGAATAAATAACTAGTGCAAATATATATATTAGTTCTCCCAAAAATTTAAAAATTTCACATCGCCCAATTTTCACAAAAAAATTAATCTTCAAAACATAAATATGTACATAAAAAATATACTAAAAAATATAAAATGAAGTATCTAAAACAACATCAATTTACTTAACTAATAAAGTTTACAAAAACATACTCTATCAATAAATAACACATATACAGCTTCAAGATCACAAACTCAAAAACATTTACAAAAAAATCATTAAAATACAGAAGCTATATCTTAACTCTTTGCAAAATCATAAAAACTCATACTTGCTTGTTAACTGAGACTATTTCAATCATACAAACTAACGCTATGATGAAACAAATAATACATGAAAAAAAAAAATACATAGAAACAAAATATACATAACTGAATAATATTACCTAAAACTAACACCTACCAACACTAAAGTTTAAATCTACACAATAGATACTAAAAAAGTTAAAAAAAAAAAAAAGGAAAGAAGACATACCTTGCACGCCGAATCGCCGGAGCTTCTACGGCTATTCGTGATTTTATGGCAAAGATGAATGGGAGATTCATGGGGTTGGGGAGAAATTTAAGTTGGGGCAAGTCGCCCTTCCGTCGGATGACTTAAAGTAGCCGGTCGCCCATCTGACGGGCAACTTTGGCAATTTTAATTTTTTTTAATCGTTGGTCATTAACTTAATTCACCGCATAGTAGGATAAAGTCTTGTTGTTGTTGTTAATCATTAACTTAATTAAACTTTGAAAGGTATTTAATTTAAAATTTTTCCCTAGTAGAATCCACACGGTTTTTAAGCACTGGGACACCAACTATTCTTGCGAGCTGCCTATTCCTACTTCTTCAGAGTGGATCAAAATAAATGTTGACATCACCCTTTCACCTTTCAGCCATGCAGGTCTTGGAGCAGTTATTCGGAATGACTAAAAATTTTATATCAATTTACTTTATATAATATCTCAAAATAGATTTGTTGCGGACTCGAATATTTTCATGATATATCAAGATTTAAATTTAATCTGAACTAAGGAGGTGTTTCGTTTCATGCAAAAGGAGTATAAAATATTTCAAACGCAGAGATTTTGAAAATTTTGACGTTGAAGTAAAATAAATGCAGTGTAAAATTTTGGTGTATTTGGAATACATCTTCTAGTTCATTTTGGTGTATTTGAAATTCTTCTGATTTAGGTGAGTTCCAAATATACCATAAATTCATTGCAATTGTTGTCGTCGATTTTCGCCAAATGTCGATCATCGGCCACCACCAGCCAACGTCGGCCGCCCACCACTATCAGCCACCACCACAACCCACCTCCGTTTGGCCATCATCCACCACCATTGGTGGCCACCCCACCGTTGCTACCCACCACCTTCACCGCTCGCTGTCGACTACCATCGCAGCCGGTCATCCGTTGCCACCGGCCACCACCCACCGCTAACCATCACCCGCCGACCACCATCCACTAGCTACCACCACTGTTAATGTCGACCACAGACAACTACCTTTTTATAATTTGCATTGAATTCATTTAAATTCAAACAAAAAAAATGTCATGTATTTGTTTTACAATCATCTAAACAACTTTAAAATATTCTTTTTATATTACATTCTCTTTTCAAGTAACCAAACAGCCCCTAAGTTCAAACTGCACCTTAAGGTCCTGTTTCAAACTACTACGTGCCCCTAGATGGTCACTTGCTCTCGAGATTTCATTCTTTCAAGAACATCATGGCCTTCACCTTCGACTTGCTTAAGAGGTGGAAAGCCATCCTCCACGTTTGAAAAATGGTTCGACAAATGGTGACGCATAACCTATGAGTCGATCTGCTTGAAGTTACTAATTTATTTTATGTTTAGTTTATTTGACTTCCTAAGAGAAGGATGCAATGGGGAACACGCATGAGGCTTCATTATGAGTTCGGTATGATTTTGATTTTAATAAGTTTTTCTTCATATTAATAATGAGTTCTTCGAATAGTATGTATTAAAAATCATATTAACTGAAGATTAAGGTAATATCTAGAAGCTTGCAAATGATGAAGGAGACAATGCTCTCACTTCTCATCAATGATATCCCAAATCTCTCTATCGATCGTCTCATCTCCTCCTAAGTTATAGGTGATTAACTCTTTGTCCTAATCCAACATATTCCAAATGAAGCACATAGCTAAGTTTTTCCCTTGCATCAACCATCTTAAAAAATTTAACCAATGGCCTTATTATTGTTAATATTACATATGTGACACTCAACCATAATCTCTCATTCAGAATAATCTTTCTAACTTCTTTTCTTGTAGCTTTCTTAGCCCAAACACAGTTAAGCCATTGAGTAGAAGTAAATTATAATGTTTGTAGGTATAGATCGATTTAGTAAAATTTTCATGATACCATATAAATATTTATTTAATTTAATTTAATTTTTTATATTGATCAATGTTTAATAAATAAAGTGATCTAAGATGGCTCTTAAAACATATTTTCAAATAATTTTAGTATTCATATAATTATACAAAAAGATTATCTAACAAATGGTAGTACATTTCCCTTGATTTTTATTAGAATAGATTTGACCTATAATATTTAAAGAAATTTTTTTGGACTCATCGTATGTTGAATTCACAAAGTCATCACCAATGAAAGTATATACATAGGGAGGTATAAGATCCTAATGATATATATGCGAAATACATGGGAGGTATAAAGGCCCCGACTCAACTTAATTTGTAACCTTTATAGGTTAACTTGGATAAGGTTGAATCATTAAAACTACCTATAACACCTACATAATCCGTGTACGATTACACATGTTCAGACTCAAGCTGGTCAAATCTAACCTATTGAATTTTAGTATTTATCACCTCTTGTATGTGTCTGGGGGTTTTGATGTTCTGCATATGTGTGAGTACTTGAATCTGGACTGAAGCGGGTCCTAGAAGTCTATGTGCATGTTTGAGTAATCTAAATTTTTTTTTCCTTAGGGCACCACGTTGTAAGGTTTAGCAGCACCACATCTTTGAGCTCTCTATTTTGGCCAAAATAATTCAGGTAATGCAGTGTTGAGGTGGCGTTGTGGCCCTGTGTGCTTCTACCGGGAGAGTTGTGACGTGCAGGTTGGGGCACTGTGGCCCCAGATATGAATTTTATATTAAAATATCATTTTTCACCATATTCAAAATCATTTTCTTTTTCAAGGCAACTGATTCGAGAGAGAGGAGTATTCTAGTGATAGAAAGCTAGGATATGGGTGGCTCTTATTCACTTTCTATTGTCAGCATAGTTCTGAAAGTTGCTCGGATCAAGGTATGTTATATTTTGTTTATCTCAATTTTAAAAATATAAAAATATTTGGATTTTCCTAATTTAATTTATAATTTTGCTAGTAAAAAAACTAGGATAACTTGATACCTACAAAATTTTCATCGTGTAACCTTTTGTATGTTATAAAGAAGGTCATTCTGGACATTTAAATTTTTTTCTAAAAAATTTCCACCAAGTAGTTTGAAAAATATGTGATTTTTATTCAAAAAATAATTCTTATCCTATAAAATAATATTGTAGTATAATTAAAGCTTCAAAATAATATTCTAATAATCCCCTCTATCTAGTGAATTTTTGAAATACTAAATTTCTACTTAGTTGTTGAAATTGTAGATCATCGACATAACTCATTATGAATTTATGCAAGTTGATTTATTTATATTTCATGAACTGAATTGCAATGATATATATGCTTAGCTGCTTGAATTATCTAATTCTGAGGAGATCTGATATGTGGGAGTTTTGTTCTGTAAGTTCTATTATGATGTTAAATTTACATTTGAAAGTTTTTTTTTATGCTAAATACATAAGGGAGTCATAAGGGCCTGAAATTTTGAATATATGATTTATGTTAAGCATTGGGAATCGTAAGAGTCTGCTTTTTGATATGTCAGCACATGAGTCAAAAGAGTCTATTTTTTATGGGAGGTAAGGTCTGATGAAAAATTGTTATCTTCTGCTCTAATATGTGAAGTGCTTATTTATTTACTTCCAGTGCACAGTCTACTTTATTTCAAATATATGTAATTAATATTATGCTCACTTTAATACATTTCTTATGAACTATTTTTAAATTTAAGTTAAATACAAAATAAGTAAGTTATTTGAAAATTTAGATTGGTTGGTGTGACCTACTGAGTTGTGTTGGCTCATACCTATTCTGCCTTTTATTTCAGGTCAGGGGAAAGAGAAATTACTAGTTGAGTAGTTGAGCATTAAAGATCTAATATGTCTGAGTTTGTATAGATATTTTCTTGATTTTTTTACAATCATGGCTATTAATTTTATTTCTCTATTCTAGGTCTTTGTAGCCATGTACTGTATTTTATACATTATATATACATTTTGAGGAATTGAAAAGAAATTTATGAATTATATTATTTTATTCTATTCATTCAAGTAAATTAGAAGCTCTATAGTCTACATACATTAGTAGAAGAAGTCTAAATAGTCCCTCATAACCTAGATCTTGGGCTTGGGTTGGGTTGTGACATTGCCCAAGACCTATTTGGAATGATTTATCTTTTTATCTTCTAATTATTTTCCCTAACTCACTAAATATACATATACAAAAAATATAACAAAAGCATCACCTCTATAAATCATCATATACACATATCATATTTATCAAATCAAAATATCATTTATAATAATCATGGATTGGTAATGCATCAATCCATCACAATTGAATCCATAGCTACAAAAGAATGCAATATATATATATATATATATATATATATATATATATATATATATATATACCTCACTCTACTAGAGCCTTACCCTTTCCTGATATATGTAAACCACATAATGAGCTAACAATCAAGTAGGTCATATATAACCTACAAATATATTCAATGCACAAAAATAAAAATAATATGCATGTGATCATTTAGATCAAATCAATATGAATAATAACAATTAGTGTGAATAGTATTAATTAATATAAATAGTAAACATATGATGGATTAATAATCCCTGCCTCAGTCCTATTTTGGTGTATCATGTGAAATGATATATGAAAGGTTATCATATTCATCAATGTAATTGTGCCAATTACATCAATGACTTTTATAAGCTACTGTTGTTATTGTACCATAAGCAATAGAGTGATGACCAAATCATTAAGTATCAGTTACCAGAATAATATTATTATTATCTCTATTATTAATACCTAATGTCTATGTTCTACCAATATCAATGTATTATGTCTATACATGAGAAATCAATTATCATTACATGTGATAGCTTTATTATATCAATTATCATTATTTATGCATGTCAATGTTATGAATGTCATTAGTTATATTTTATATATATATATATATATATATATATATATATATATATATATATATATATATATATATATATATATATATATATATATATATATATATATATATATATATATATATATATATATATATATATATATAATATCATATTATTCAATCCATATGTATCATATATCAATGTATCATATATTTATTGACCTCATTTTTTTATGAGGTTCACTATCCAAAACCAAAAACCAAATCCAAAATCTCAAGCCAAAACTTAAGGCTAAAAGCCTATGTCCCATAACCTTTTTTGGGCAATTTTCATTCACCTTAAAACCAAACCAAATGACCTCTGATTCATGATCTGTTAGTTGCATATTGATTATGCATGTCTCTAAGGTCAACCCTCCAAATTTGAGAGTAATTGGAGCCCTTTAACCTCTAAAACTGAATTGATTTTCTAAGGTTGTAAAACTTTCAAAAATTTATAGCCCATGCCATTGGACCTTACTGAAAGTTCGTGAGGATTGTTAAACTCTAAAGAACTAGTCCCGAGGCTAACCAAGTGGGGGGGGGGGGGGGTGAATTGATAATTTTAAAAATTCTTTAACAAAATAAAAAATTAAAAACCCCTTGATGCGAAAGTAGATCCGTTTCATAATAACAAGAATTTCACAGATTTCAAACACTTAATAATTCACAAAAAAATACAAAAATTAAATGCGTAAAAATAAATAGAAAGAATACACCATATTTATAGTGGTTCAGTCAACTTAACCTATGTCCACTCCCCGAAAATCTTCTTTCCAGGTATTGCACTAAAAGTAGTCTCTCCTTTTACCCCCACAGCAAGGCGGAGAAGTCCTTACAAAATCTTTCAACCGATCCGATGAGGTAGAGTACCTTGAATCCTTTTACTCCCTCCTGGAGTAGGCAAAAACCTGGAAATCCTTTTACTCCCTCCTGGAGTAGGCAAAGAATCTTGGAATCCTTTTACTCCCTCCTAGAGTAGGCAGAGAACCTTGGAATCCTTTTTCACCCTCTTGGTGAAGGCAGAGAACCTAGATCTGATACTGATGAAAGTCTCCCCTAGAGCCACAAAGGAACTAGACAAGTAGCTTGAAGAAGATGATGAAAATCTTACTTAGAACAACCTTTATGAATCCCTCATAACTCCCCCTCACAGGGGTTTCTCTCTCTCCCAAGCTCTCTTTCTTCCTTCTCTAAGCTCTCTCTCTCAGGTCAACTCAGTAGCAAAAGATTTTCTCAAGGGACATGAGAGAGCTTAAATAGAGAGCCTCCAAAAGAAGCTCTAATTTCAACTTTTCGTCAAAGATCGTTCAGTATGATCGATAGATCATTCTGTACGATCAGTAAAAAATAGCCCTTTTAGCCAGTATGATTAATTAAAGTATTTGTACAGATCATCCAGTACGATTCTACAATCTTCTCTGACTCTTAGTTCAAGATACTATATTGATCATTGAATACGATATGGGATGATGACCGACGATTAAAATATCATCTTGCAAATCTTTTAGGACATCCAGTATGATCGCCTGTACAATTAGAAAAAAATTATAGTTTTCATCTTGGATGATGGGGGATCGTCCCATGAAATATCAAAGATCATCCAGGATGATCTTCATATATCATCCTATTTGATTTGATCAATCATTCTAACCATAATTAGTCCCCTAATTGCAAGATCTACTTAGGCATGATTGTCATAAATCGTCTAGGATGATGTAAATCGTCATGTACGATTAGAACAAAAATCAAAGATTAAAATATTGCCTAAATAATGATTGGCAGCTATTTTTCATGTTTATAAATAATAGTCCTGGACTATCTGAATCATCGAGTATGATTAGTTAATTAATCTCATTTAATAATTGGTGCCCTAATTAGGGTTGTTTTCATAACTAATCATTCAGTATGATTTACATCGTACTGTACGATTAGTTCAAAAATCCATTTTCTCCTAACTCACTAACTCACCCCCTTGAGTGTGTGTGTGCAAGGTTATTTAGCTTGGGGTCCATCAGATACATGACTTGACTCAAGAAAGATAAAAAGTATATTAAAATTGAAATTACAGACAGACTCAACTATAGTCTACCTGATCTTGAGCTAATTGGCATTGCAAGTGAACTTGTGGACCTGAAAGGTTAGTGAGTAGGGCAAATAAAATAAATATATAATAATCACAATAGTAAAGAAATAATAATATTTGTTATCATCAAAATCACAGTACTTGAGCCCAGATTTATAACACTTACATCTTGTGGAAATTGACCTTGGAACCCTCCCCAAAACCCTTGAACATGTCCATTGTCACTCGCATGACATGTTAACAATAAAACTAAACTTTTGGTGGACCTTGACTAACCATGGTTGACCATGGGCCCACTAAACCCCAAACCCCTTAAGGGAAAATAAAAAATTTCCCTTAAAAATCAACATAGCCCAATCAAACTAAGCCATGAAACCTCTTACAATACATTCTAAATATCATTTGGGATGTATTGAACCTAAACCTAAGTCCTGGTTTGACTTGTTTGACCAAAAAATCCCTTAAGGGCCTGACCATGCATTTTGTGCAAGGATACCTCACCATTGCATGAGACCACCTTCATTGGGTCCAAAATATCATTTTGAACTTGTTTGATCTAACCCCAACCCATGGTTTGACTTAGTTGACAAAGTCAATCATGGTTGACTAAATCAACCATACACTTAACCAAATACAAATTTAATGCTCCAAGTATTTCCAAACCAAGTCAAACTCTCAAAATCTTTCCATTACCTTCTCCAAGCATATCCAACACCTTCATGAGTCACACCCCTATTGGTTTGACTTGGTCAACCCATTTAAAGTGTCAAACTCATGCATGCAATCAAACTTTCATCCAAAATCCAAAACCTTGGCCTCAAACCTCTTGAGATTTATTCCTACAACAAGCAAAACCTTCCCAAGACCCATCCCATTCAACTTTGATTGGTTGACTGGTCAACAAGTCAACAAAATCATTCAACCAGTCAACAAAACTATTAAATATTGTTAAATGGTCAAGCATTGCTAAGAAATCCATTTTTCTCCAAATTAGCTAGCAAAACCCACTCAAATTTGTTAAAATCAACCCTAAACCATTCCTAAAGCAGCTTTTAAGCCAAGACCAGCCCTTTATTTAGCCAAAGGAGGCAAAATGTGGTCCCCATCACCCGATGTGAACTCACCCATGTCACACTAAAGTTTTCTGCCATTTCGCTAGCTCCTAACCACCTAGGACAGATGGAAATCATCCAAGGATCCACCCAATCATCCAAATAAGAAGTTAGGGTTTAAAGTGGGCAAATGCATGTAAAACCCTCATTCTAATCCAACTCATTCTCTCAACTTCCCCCAGACCCAAACCTTCTCCCCTTGCTTCTCTAGAGCTCCCTTGATCTTCTCAAAGATTCTCCCCACCATTCCATAGCCTCCAAAGCCTCCATTGGTGAAGAGAGAGAGAAATAGAGTGAGAAAGTGAAGATTTGTAGCTATCGTTCAATCCAACCAAAATAATCTCTTGGGTCTTCTACAAAAGTGAAGAGGATTTCTCTTGGAGCAAAATATGAAAAAGAACTCACAAATCCATCCACTATTTGGTAAGATATTTACATTTTAAGTTTAAAATTCATTTTAAAACTGCTCTAAAATTTTAATGCATGAAGACCCCAAACTCCAGGCATTAAAAGATTAGGATACCAAGAGCTTATGTTTCAATATTTTTGTCAAATTTAGACTGGTGGATTGAAAGATATGAGCAAGAATTTTTTTTGTTTATTTTGAACTAAAAATGGCATTGATCGACCAGAGCCGTTCGATCGCGTGTTTAGCATGATTAGAGGTTTGCAAAATGGTCATGTCACCTAGGGTGGAACAGCACGTGTGATAGGGGTTTTGAACACGTGATGTTGTTCTCAGGGGAACATACGTGGCTACATCACGACCATCCATTCCTTCTGTAGTTTAGTCCAATGGCGAGATCTCATCACTGACATGGATAAGTCGAAACTATGTCTACGGTTTTGATCCGCCACATGTCCCAATAAGCGTAGACCAGAGAAATGGCAGCGCCACAATTTTAAAAAGATAAAATGAATTTAAAATTCTTTTTATGCTCAAAACTTTAAAATTTCTTGGAAAATCCATTTTTCCATCAAATTGGGTGATTTTGGACTCGTTGAAAAGGTCTTGAGACATAGTATTTTTTAAATTAATTTTATAGATTTTGGTCACTATATTGTGAGAAATTCAGACTTATTTGAAATTAATTTTCTTCAATTTTCTCATGATCCAGTGGTCAAACTGGACTCAAAATTTGGCGAAATTTTTTTTAGCATTTATACACCCCCAGTAATTTTCACAAGTTGTGGTATGCTCAAGATTGCTGTGAATGGAATTTCCAAAGCCATGGGTCCATTTTGGACCCATAACTTTGAAACTTGATAGTTCTCCAAATAGGTAGGATTTTCCTTCACTTTTTTGTGGTGTGTTTGTGTATGTGTGAGGGTTAGCCTGACCAAGTTTCAGACCCATTGGAACACTAGTGACACCTAGGAAATATAATTGAGAGATTTTTCTAGAGAACTTCAAAAAATCCTAGAAATTTCTACACATATCCAATAGGAGTGAAACTTTAAAATAGTGAACTTAGTGACATCATAAACCCCAGGTTTTAATTTCACTCAAGTTTGACTTCATTTGACCATAAAATTAAGCAAAATAAAACTCAATCCATTTATGGGGACTGAAACTTACAAAAATTTGAATAAATCAAAATTAAATAAAAAATGCAAAAAAATGCTCAAAATGTTTATAATTAAATACCCTTTCTAAGAAAAATAATAGCCCCATGACAAGACTTGAGGATTGATCATAATTTAATAATAAATGAAATTCAATAATTAGTTAAAATAAATAATTAAGAATAATAAAAATTACCAAATAAATTTTAAACACTTGGAAAGATCCCCATAAGTCATTTCTGACATTTGGGGAAGATTTCAAGTTATCTAGAATCTTTTGGTACAAAAGTAAAAAAATCCTTCTAATTATGCAATTAAATAATTCAATTAAACACATAAACTTCAAAAAGTCATAAATAATCATAGGAAACTCCAAATTGAGCAAACTCAAAGGTTTTGGACTCATCCCTGAGTTTAATATTTATTAAAAATATCAAACTTTTAGAATTCATTATAAATAGAAAAGTCAATATTTTGATCAATCTTAGTTCAACAACACCCAAACTTCAAAACTTCATAACAAATTGTAAAAAAAATCTAACTCTAGCAAACTCAGTGGAATTTTACTTATCTTAGAGTCAAATATTTATGAAAAATATTAAAACTTCAAAACGTAATGTAAATTAAAAAAGTCAAGAAATTGAGCCTTTATTTAATGTATTAAAAATTCAATTAAATGCCAAAAATCAATAAAAAATCAAATTTTTAGTAAATCACCTATCCAATCAATCAAATCAAATTATAACATTAAAGTGAATAACTAACATTTCATTGATGAAGTTTTTAGGATGGACCCATAGCTCCTTATGCCCGTTGTGATAACGCCACGAACAGATTTGGTGGAATGCAAGCTATAAGTTATCAGATTAATAAATCATTAAAAAGATAATCACAAATCTAGATAATTAAATAATAAATTAAATCAAACCTAAACCCAAAGATATGTGCGGGGTAACTCAGGCCTAGGAGGATATTAAGTTAGCCTCAATGAGGGAGAAATAAACCTCATGACCCTGGTGTAAACAAAAGAAGTTATTATTCAACCTAAATAATTAATAACAAATCACTAATTAATGAAAGCCTCCATACTTTACATTGATTCCATTTTAGAGAGCATAAGTGTATTAAATTTTGATACTTAAGGACTAAAACACCTAATTAAAATTTAGGGCCTTATAAAACAAATAATTAACCAACTTTAGCATCTAAAATTCATCCTAAAATGAACATTAAAACATCAAACTTAAACTCAAACTAAATTTTCCTTGGCCTACAATAAACTAAAAGAAAACACTAGAAAACTTTGAACAATAACCCATTTATAATACATCTAAATCACACAGCCTAATACACACACTATATATGACTTGTTAGGATAACCAAATCTAGTTTTAAGATAGGATGTTGTTCCTTTATAATTGCTTTTTATGTGATGTAATTTTATGTAGATTTAATATGTTGTACGATGTCTATTGATGTTATAATTTTGTTATATTACTTATGATGTGATGGGCCAAGATTTCTTCTGAAAGTACGAGATGCGCCAAGAGGGGGGTGAATTGGTATTTTAAAAAATTCAACCCTACACAAGAGTTCTAATTTTTTTGTATTTTTAAAATATAACTCAACGAATAATGTGCGGAAGCAAATACAACATTCACAACGATGATATTGATGATTCAATTTTAGATTTTACAACACAAGATTTAAATCATGATTTTTCACCAAGCAATTTAACGTACTAATTAAAAGTATGAAAAGTAAAGTACGGTAAACAGGAAAAAATACACCAGAGATTTTTATAGTGGTTCGGTCACTTGACCTACGTCCACTCCCCGGAGTCCTCTACTCCGGGATTTGCACTAGTAAAAGTTGACTCTCCTTTTGCCCCCACAGCAAGGCGGAGAAGCCTTTACAATACTCACTTTCACCTCCCTCGGTGAAGCGGAATACCAAACGCTATGTCACCCTTCTGGTGACGGCAGCGGACCTTCTCCTTTCTCTCCCTCCTGGAGATGGCAGAGTACCTTGGTGATGTTGATCTTGAAGTGACTCTTCACTCGAGAACTTTCTTGAAGCTTCCCAAAGCCACAAGAGGAGCAAAGCATGCAGCTAGCTTGGAGCCACCGTGTGATCCCCTCACACTACTTCTCCCTCACGCTCAAGCTCACCTTCACCTTCCTCTCTTAAGCCCTGGATCTCTCCAAAAACTTCTCTCTAACGAATCCCCTTCTTTCCTCAAAGCCTCTCACAGCAAGAGGATAGATCAACAACTCCCTAAAGAAAATTTTAAGTTGTTTTTATATCAGGCTTCAGAAAATCCTAAAAGTTTTAACTTTTGCGTTTCTGTTCGTACAGTACGATTTATAATCGTACAGTACGATCAGTTCAATTACAGCTCCGTCCAGTACGAGTACAGACGAACAGTTATAGAATTTTATACATATCATACTGTACGATAAGTATATCGTATAGGATGATACTGTTGATTCGTACTGTTCGTACAGGATGAACTGTGGGACGATCCTTGGGACGAAAGAATTCGTCTCTGTTAGTCGTCCAGCACTCCTTCAGTCGTACAATATAATTAGTGTTTTTCAGGATATCGTCCTGTACGATATGAATATCATCCAGGACAAATAGAATAAAAATTCTTGGTATCGTCTGGTACGATCGATGGGACGAAGGAAATCATCTCTGTCGGTCGTCCAGCACTCCACTAGTCGTACAGTACGATTAGTTCATTTCTTGATATCGTCCTGTATGATATGAATATCGTCCAGAACGAACAGAACAAAAAAACCTTTGTTTCGTTTGGTACGATCGCTAGGACGAAAGAAATCGTCTCTGTCAGTCGTACAGTATGATAAAGGATCGTACAGTACGATCGACATTTAAATTAGAAACCAACGTTTATTTCCTGATTAGGGAGATAATTTTGGTAAGTATTAATTAATCGTACAGTATGATAAGCATCGTACAGTATGATCAGTACAGAAAATTAAAATTAAAAACTAACCAAACTTATTCTGGTGGCTAGGCTTTCTCAATTATATCTTATCGTACAGTATGATATGTATCGTACAGTACGATTAGTTTATAAACTTAATCATTCGAAAATTAGCCGTTAGCCTGAGTATTTTTAATTAATCGTACAGTACGATTTTCTTAAAAAAATTTTAAATCATTAAAAATAATTCTCCCCCTGTGTGTGTGCATGGTTGCTCCTTTCACATGCATGCTTCTGTGGCAGACTCAAGAAAATAAAAATAAAGAAATAAAAATTACAGACTTTTCAACATCCTATTCTACCCGGTTTGAGTCTCCAGTAATCTTGAGCAGTGTGCATCTGACCTGAAATGTTAGTGCTCATATACAAGGATTAAACATTTGTAATCTAAAGGAAGTCTATATGGATTCAGTAAGTATTAGTTGTCACCATCAAAATTAAGTGCTCGGGATCCTGGATTTCAACAATCTCCCCCTTTTTGATGGTGTCAAATAATATTTTCTGATGGACAGATATTCTGACTTCTTTAGCTCCCCCTCAGAAGAGTAGCTTATTAATTTTTAAATAGGAGGAGAAGAAATAGTTTTTTTTTATTATAACATATAAAAAAAATAAGATAGAGAAAAAAAGGAGTGAAAATATAAACAACCAATATCATTCAATAGTAAGCAAAAATAGAACAATACAGAACACACAGAAATGTCTCCCCCTTTTGACAGCACCAAAAAGGGAAGAAAAAGGAAACAACTACAATGACAACAAACAGAAAACATAAATAACTACAATAACTCAAAAATCTGGATCCTGATCCGAAGGTGGTGGCGGAGGTTGTGGAAACAGCTGGTGGTACTGATGGAGGGATGCAAACTGGTGATCGATCGAGGTGAAGCGCTCCCTAAATCATCTCATATCAGTTTCATGCTCCTGATGTTGCTGAGCAATGTGGGCATCCAACCTAGTCTCCAGGCGATCAAGGCGTTGAATAATGTCGTCGTGAGGGTAGTCGGGAGGAGCAAGGCCAGGTGGGTGGATTGGTGGTGGTGGAGGTGCGTCAGCAGGAACAGCAGCCTCTTCGTCATCAAACTCGGGATCGGCGGGAGCGGCCCCCCGATGGAACAAAATATGAAAGGAGGCATCCGAGTAGAAGATATGAAGGTGATCTGGAGGTAGCGGATAATGAAGTTGGTATTTGGCATCTAGGATGTATCCTATGACATGCCCTAAAGTAAGGTTCAGTTTGTGGCGGGCACCGGGATATCGGAAGGCAGACAGGGTATGAATATAGTCAAAAACTATTTGGGCTTCATTGAATTTTGTGCCAGACATGATTAGATATGTGACGATAGAAAGCAGTGGAGTAATATGGATGCGGTCTCCAGCTTTGGGTATAATGGATGTGCGAAGGACATGCTGGATAACGCGGGCATTCTGATTTAGGGTTTGGACCAGGGGTAGGTGTTGATTGGAGGGGACACCCCTAAGGGTCATATTTATCGATGCCCAATCATAGTCGTGGGAGATCATGGATTGGGGATGAGGGCCGTCAGTGGACAGCCCTATGTGTGCAGCAATGTCGTTGACGGTGATAACGACATTCTGTTTACAGACATAAGACATGAAAGTGGTGTTTTCTAGGTCGATTCGAATATTGGCAAGAAACTCAAATAGGAGTTCAGAGTGAAAAGGAAAGGCAAGAGTCAAGAGGAATTGAAGGGTAGTGGAGGCGAACAGATTCATCACCTCGAAATTTAGAGCGGCTTGATTTAGCATGCAGGATGGAGTGATTTTGGCTTCCTTGATTTTAATATACGCTTTCTCATCCGCAGCGGAGAGAAAATGATCATCGAAACGCCGAGAGGAGGAAGAGCTTCCAACGACCATTCGACCGCGCTTACTGGACCCAAACATGGTGGAAGAAAGGATTGGAGAAAGGAGGAAATTTGGAGTGATTGAGAGTGACTGAGAATATGCAAAGAATCCCTCCCTTTTTATAGAATTTGTGAACTATCGTACAGTACGATTGAGTATCATATAGTACGATATACGCAATAATGTCGTCTGGATGATCGTGCAAAAGGTGAGTCAAATCGTACAGTACGATAAGAATCGTACTGTACGAACGTGAGTGTGAGGCGTTCGTCCCAAGGAGTCGTCTGAACGACTTTTGACAAAAATGTTCGTATAGTACGAACAAGTGTTCGTACAGTACGAAAGGCAATAATGTTCGTACCGGCCGAGTTTAAATTCGTCCTAATCCATTTGACACGTGGATCGTACAGCACGATTGGTAATTCGTACAGTACGATGACCAATAATTAGTATCGTACGGTACGAGTGGTGAATCATACAGTACGATAGGTATAAGACATGAAAGATCTGGACTGTGAATGGGAATGGACGGCTGAGATTGGAGTGATTTGAACCTTATCGTACAGTACGATATTGTATCGTACAGTACGATTGTCAGAGAATATCAAGGTTTGTGAGCAACATGGTAAGAGGATCAGGAATCCATTTTTTTCTCATTTTTTTTTGTTTTGTTTTTTTTTCGAACAATACAAATCATAACAAACACAAAAATTTTTATTTTATTTTATTTTATTTTAGGCTTGAATGTCTATGACACCTAATTTGATTCTTAAAGTGCTAATTGTGTCATAACCTAATGGTTTTGTGAAAATGTCAGCCAATTGATCTTCAGTAGCAACATGGTGCAGTTCAATATCTCCTTTAGCTACATGATCTCTAATGAAATGATGTCTAATATCTATATGTTTAGTTCGTGAATGTTGAATTGGATTTTTGGATATACAAATAGCACTAGTGTTGTCACACATGATCGGAATGGTTCCTACAGGTAGTCCTAGATCTACAAGCTGTTGTTTTAACCACAAAACTTTTGCAACACAGCTACCTACCGCTATATATTCTGCTTCGACTGTTGATAGGGCTACTGAATTTTGTTTCCTACTGGACCATGAAACTAACGATTATCCAATGAATTGATAAGTGCCATAAGTGCTTTTTCTATCTACCCTATATCCTGCAAAGTCTGAATCTGAGTATCCTAAGATTTCAAACGAAGTGCTGTGTCTAGGATACCAAATTCCTAAGTTCGGGGTGCCTAGTAGATATCTAAGAATCCTTTTGATAGCAGTCATGTGAGATTCTTTCGGGTCAGCTTGAAAGCGGGCACAGAGACACACACTAAATATTATGTCTGGTCTACTGGCAGTCAGATAGAGAAGCGATCCAATTATTCCCCTATACCTCTTTTGATCTACAGACTTCCCATTGGGATCTTTATCCAATTGAATATTAGAGCTCATGGGTGTATTCATAGCCTTAGCATTGTCCATTTCATATTTTTTCAAAATATCGTTGATGTACTTAGACTGGCTAAGAAATGTTCCACCTTTCGTTTATTTTACACTAAATCCAAGGAAGTAACTAAGTTCTCCCATCATACTCATTTCAAACTCGTCACTCATTATTTTTGAAAATTCATTACATAAGCTTTTCTCCGTCGATCCGAACAAGATGTCATCTACATAAATCTGAACAATGAGTACTTCAACTCCTACCTTCTTCAAAAATAAGGTGGTGTCCACACTACCCTTTACAAAGCCTCTCTCTAGTAGGAACGTATTAAGTCTTTCATACCAGGCTCTAGGTGCTTGTTTTAACCCGTATAGTGCCTTTTTCAATTTGAACACGTGGTTTGGAAATTATGAGTTTTCAAACCCCGGAGGTTGCTCCACATAAACATCTTTCTTGATTACCCCGTTCAGGAAGGCACTCTTGACATCCATTTGATACAGCTTAAAATCCCTAAAACAAGCAAAAGCTAACAGTACCCTGATGGCTTCTAGTCTAGCCACCGGAGCAAAGGTTTCTTCAAAATCTATTCCTTCAATATGGTTATACCCCTTTGCTACTAACCTAGCCTTGTTTCTCACTACTACCCCAGAGTCATTCATTTTATTTTTAAAGACCCATTTAGTTCCAACCACACTTTATTCTTTAGGTCTTTTGACTAATTCCCATACATCATTCCTAACGAATTGATTCAACTCTTCTTGCATTGCTAGGATCCAAAATTCACTCCTAAGGCTTGATCTATACTCGTGGGCTCAATCATAGATATGAATGCAGAATGACTAACCTCTTTCCTGAGTCCATGCCTAGTTTTTACCCCTTCTGATGAGTCTCCTAAGATCAGCTCTCTAGGATGACTAGAAGAAAATTTCCAATCTCTAGGAAGATGTTCCTGAGGTTCCGCTCTAGTCTCTATGGTAATGGTTTCTACTCCTCGTATAACCTCAACTTCTTCTTCTTCATGATTAGGTTCAGAGGTCTTATTGGATTCATCAAATACCACATGGGTGGACTCTTCTACTACTAGGGTTCTCTTATTGAATATTCTATAGGCTTTACCTACCGATGAGTAGCCTAGGAAAACCCCTTCATCAGATTTATGATCGAACTTTCCTAAGGGTGACTTGCCATTGATTAGGATGAAGCATTTGCAACCGAAAATATGTAAGTGGGAAAGATTGGGTGTCCTACCCTTAAGCAACTCATAGGGTGTCTTATTAAGTTTGGATTTAACATTTACCCTATTTAACACATAGCATGCGGTATTTACTGCTTCTGCCCAAAAGTATCTAGGAAGAGTGTATTCAGCTAACATAGCCCTAGCAGCTTCAACTAAAGTTCTATTCTTTCTTTCTGCTATTCCATTTTGCTGAGGAGTTCTAGGAGCAGAGAAATTATGTTCTATTCCAACCTCTTTACAAAATGATTCAAATTTATCATTCTCAAATTCTCCACCGTGATCACTATGAATTATTGAAATTACACATCCTAATTTCCTTTGAATCCAAGTGGAAAAAATTCTAAACTCTTCAAATGACTCACTCTTATGAGCTAGGAATTTCACCCAAGTAAACCTAGAGTAGTCATCTACTATTACAAACCCATACAACTTCCCTCCTAGGATGACTGTACTAACCGGTCCGAACAGGTCCATGTGGAGAGTTTCTAGTGGCCTAGTGGAGTTGACATCTTTGAATGCATGATTTAACTTGTTTTCCTAATTGGCAAGCATCACAGAGATGATCCTTAGTAAAGTCTAACTTTGGTATGCCTCTAACTAAGTCTTTCTGAGTGATGTTCCTAAGTGTTTTCATACTAGCATGGCATAGTCTCCTATGCCATAGCCAAGAGTCATCCGCTATTATTTTCAGACACAAAGAGTTTGAGGTTTCAATGCAGTTCAAATCTAACATGTAAACATTATTTATACGTTTTCCTTCTAACACAAGTGAATCATTTAAGCTAATCATGCATTTATTAGACAGAAATTTTATGTCAAAGCTCTTGTCACATAGTTAACTTATACTTAAAAGATTGTGCTTTAAACCATCCACTAAAAGTACATTCTCAATAATTAAATTTTTAGTGTTTCCAATGATACATGAGCCCACCACTTTCCTGGTGGTGTTGTCTCCCAAAGTTACCTTGCCTCCTGACCTGGCCTCCAGTGTCACGAACTGCTTCATGTCTCCAGTCATGTGTCTCGAGCAGCCACTGTCCAGGTACCACATGCTCTCACTAGGTCTTTTGTGAGAGCATCCCTACAATGTCAATCACGGATTAGCTTTGGGAACCCAAGTGAGTTTGGGTTCCACCCTATACTTATATGAATGAAATGTATGCATGTTATGCTGTGATGAATGCGATTTAGGTCTCCACACTAGATGTGTCCTATAGTGAATTGAGCACGTGCGGGCTATGTGACCTAGTGTGCCACAAGAATAACATCTAACACCTGGAAATGGGTTCACTAATCTACGAGGGTGGTAGTGCCTATTTCTGGGTTTGGATGATGCATGTCGTGCTGGTTTTGAATGAGATGATTCACATGGTGGAGGCTGAAAAAACTCAGCAAACGTGAGAGATTTTTTATTATTCTCGAATACATGAAGTTTTTCAGTTAAAAATTTATTCTCTTGGTTAAGACTAGCATATTCGAATCTCAATGCATGCTCACTACTACTAAGTTCCCCTGCTAGTTCTTCTAGTTCCTTAAATGCATTCTCTAATTCAACATGTGATTATTTCAAGGTATCGTGTGCAGTGGTTAACTCAATATGCTTCTTGTTTAATGCATCGTATTCACCAAGCAAAGACATATGATCTTTATCTAAGTCAGAAAAATTCTTTACTACACTAGCATGCTCCTTTTGTAAAGTACTAAACTCAGTATTAAGACTAACATGCTTTTTCTTCAACTTTCTATATGAGTCATGGATTTTTTTAGAAATAACAAGCAGTTCATCGTAAGACAGTTGACATGCCTCATCTTGATCTAATTGATCAAGATTATCATTAGTCATAAGACACAGATTCGTTACCTCCTCCTCTGCTTCTTCTTCTGATGATTCTGAGGCAGAGTCGGCCCAAAATGCTTTTTGAGTCTTAAATTTGCCCTTCTTGAACTTTGATCTTTCCTCACCCTTCTCCTTGGTTTGATGAGTCTTGATGTTGGGGCAATCAGCTCGGAGATGACCGGGTTTCCTGCACTCAAAGCAAATTGTTTCAGATGCAACCTTAGTATGCTTTGAGTTCTTACCTTTGTTCCAATTGCTTTGATGATGGCGCTGCTTTCTTTTCAAAAAATTTTTGAACTGACGAGTCATCAAGGCAATGTCGTCATCTTCCTCCACTGCTGAGCTATCACTTTCAGAATTATTTTCTTTTAAAGCCACCGCTCGCTCCTTCTTCTTTTCACCTGCATCACTTTATCGTTGACTCACTCCTTGCTCGTAGGCAATGAGTGACCCAAGCAAATTATCAATAGAATAAATATTCAGGTCTTTTGACTCAGTTATTGCAGTGATTTTAGCATCATATGAGCTAGGCAAATATCACAGTATTTTGTTTACTTTTTCCGAGTTAGACAACTCTCTTCCTAAAGCATGCAGAGATGTTACAATCTGGGTGAATCAAGTGTACATGTCAGATATAGTTTCACTAGGTTTCATGCGGAATAGTTCATAATCATGTAGCAATATGTTCAACCTAGATTGTTTGACCTCACTAGTTCCTTCGTACGTGATACACAGTTTGTCCCAAATTTATTTACCAGTAGTACAAGTTGATACTCGCATATAGTCTTCTGATTTTAACGCGTAAAAGAAACAATTTAGACATTTAGCATTTAGTTGTGCAAGTTCTCTGTCCTCAATGCTCCATTCATTAAATGATAGTTCAATTTTAATTCCATTCAACATACGAAATGGTGCAGAATAACCTTCTTGGACTAGCATCCACATGCGATAGTCTAAAGACTGTAAAAATGTAGACATGCGTATTTTTCAGAAATCAAATGGTATGTTGTCAAATAACGGTGGACGAGTTATAGAATAACCCTCCGCAGTGTTACGGTTACCAAATTGAGCCATGGATCTTATGTTTCTAGGTTTTCCAAAATACTATTTTGAAACCCCGCTCTGATACCACTTGAAAGTACGAGATGCGCCAAGAGGGGGGTGAATTGGTATTTTAAAAAATTCAACCCTACACAAGAGTTCTAATTTTTTTGTATTTTTAAAATATAACTGAACGAATAATGTGCGGAAGCAAATACAACGTTCACAATGATGATATTGATGATTCAATTTTAGATTTTACAACACAAGATTTAAATCATGATTTTTCACCAAGCAATTTGACGTACTAATTAAAAGCATGAAAAGTATAGTACGGTAAACAGGAAAAAACACACCAGAGATTTTTATAGTGGTTCGGTCACTTGACCTACGTCCACTCCCCGGAGTCCTCTACTCCGGGATTTACACTAGTAAAAGTTGACTCTCCTTTTGCCCCCATAGCAAGGCGGAGAAGCCTTTACAATACTCAATTTCACCTCCCTCGGTGCGGCGGAATACCAAACGCTATGTCACCCTCCTGGTGACGGCAGCGGACCTTCTCCTTTCTCTCCCTCCTGGAGATGGCAGAGTACCTTGGCGATGTTGATCTTGAAGTGACTCTTCCCTCGAGAACTTTCTTGAAGCTTCCCAAAGCCACAAGAGGAGCAAAGCATGCAGCTAGCTTGGAGCCACCGTGTGATCCCCTCACACTACTTCTCCCTCACGCTCAAGCTCACCTTCACCTTCCTCTCTCAAGCCTTGGATCTCTCCAAAAACTTCTCTCTAACGAATCCCCTTCTTTCCTCAAAGCCTCTCACAGCAAGAGGATAGATCAACAACTCCCTAAAGAAAATTTTAAGTTGTTTTTATATCAGGCTTCAGAAAACCCTAAAAGTTTCAACTTTTGCGTTTCTGTTCGTACAGTACGATTTATAATCATACAGTACGATCAGTTTAATTACAGCTTCGTCCAGTACGAGTACAGACGAACAGTTATAGAATTTTATACATATCGTACTATATAATAAGTATATCGTACAGGACGATACTGTTGATTCATACTGTTCGTACAGGATGAACTGTGGACTATCCTTGGGATGAAAGAATTCATCTCTGTCAGTCGTGCAACACTCCTTCAGTCGTACAGTACGATTAGTATTTTTCAGGATATCGTCCTGTACGATACGAATATCGTCTAGGACAAATAGAACAAAAATTCTTGGTATCGTCTGGTACGATCGATGGGATGAAGGAAATCGTCTCTATCGGTCGTCCAGCACTCCACTAGTCATACAGTACGATTAGTTCATTTCTTGATATTGTCCTGTACGATATGAATATCGTCCAGGACGAACAGAACAAAAAATCTTGGTTTCGTTTGGTACGATTGCTGGGATGAAAGAAATCATCTCTGTCAGTCGTACATTACGATAAAGGATAGTACAGTACGATCGACATTTAAATTAGAAACCAACGTTTATTTTCTGATTAGGGAGATAATTTTGGTAAGTATTAATTAATTGTACAGTACGATAAGCATCGTATAGTACAATCAGTACAGAAAATCAAAATTAAAAACTTACCAAACTTATTCTGGCAGCTAGGGTTTCTCAATTATATCTTATCGTACAGTACGATATGTATCGTACAGTACGATTAGTTTATAAACTTAATCATTCGAAAATTAGCCGTTAGCCTGAGTATTTTTAATTAATCGAACAGTACGATTTTCTTATAAAAATTTTAAATCATTAAAAACAATTCTCCCCCTATGTGTGTGCATGGTTGCTCCTTTCACATGCATGCTTCTGTGGCAGACTCAAGAAAATAAAAATAAAGAAATAAAAATTACAGACATTTCAACATCCTATTCTACCTGGTTTGAGTCTCCAGTAATCTTGAGCAGTGTGCATCTGACCTGAAATATTAGTGCTCATATAAAAGGATTAAGCATTTGTAATCTAAAGGAAGTCTATATGGATTCAGTAAGTATTAGTTGTCACCATCAAAATTAAGTGCTCGGGATCCTGGATTTCAACATCTTCTAGGTTAGGAATGATCTAGATGCTAACGGAGTTTTCTATAGGTGGTCATGCTTATGTAGGACTATAAAAAGGGGGCTAATTAAAATGTGATAAACAAAATTTTTTTAGGTGCTAAATTTACTAAGTACCCTAAAAATTAAAAAAATATAACCAAGTGATTGTGTTAGGCCAAATATGAGCAATAACAACAACTTGAGATTTTTAATGATTTTATATATAAACTGCTTAGGATAACGTACATGTTGTATTAGAGTCATTTAATTTATCATAAATGTAAATTCAAAATGAGTTGTTAGAGTCGCTTAAAATGAGATATTTGATACCCAATTTGGGATCCAAAGAGGAAGGAAACATCCGTTAGGAAGAATTTCTTCCATTTGAAAATCCAAATTTGAATACATTTAAAATACAAAGAGAAAAGAAACACCCATTCGGGAAGGAGTTCTTTTTATTTGGATATATCTAGACCCTACAGATCCAAGGAGCCTGAAGGAGAGAGCTGAAGAAGTAAAGATAAAAAAAAATTATCCCATTTTAAAACTTGCATCATTTTATAGGATTAGAATTCAAGATGTTGTCAGTGGCGCCCTTTTAATTTTTGTAGAGTATGGATTGTTATTAAGTGGCATTTGTCACATGACCTTTTACCTTCATTTGATATTATATGATTGGTGATTTATTCAAATTATTTATGCATTAAAAATTGCTTGCTTTTCTAGGTATCTTATATACATGTCAAATTTATTTTTAGCCTGGAATACGATTAAGCTCTTAAGGATAATGAAAAAAATTCCTCTACTTATAATTAAGTAAAAAATACCAAGCTCACATTGAAAGAAAAACACTCCTATGAAGTAAGCCCAGGCATGCCAGGGGTTTTCATACATTCCTATTTATCTTCTCTCCTTGTTAAGCACCTCCTCACTTGTGGGTCATGGCAAATCACCTAACCTATTAGGGTACAACTCTGTCTAGGGGATGTTATGCATCTTTAGGAAAAAATCTATTTTCTAAGCCTAACTTTTAAAGTTTAGTATATACATTTTTGTATACAAGGTCAATGAGCATGCATTGCATTAGAAAACAACTAAAGAGTTAAAATTTTAATTGCATCGAGTAGTAAAGGGGCCACTTAGAATTTTCTTTAGATGTCGGCCTCAATTTCTCAAAAACTTAAATAACAGCCTACCCATCTATCATAAGACTGGATTCATTATTTTGAAGTGCCTAGGTGGTTTAGCTAGCATTCCAATCCAAGCTGATAGAAGCCTAGATTCATATTTCATTAGTTAGATTCGGGTCACTATTATTTAGTGCTCAAATTAGATTTAGGATCTCGGGTGAACCCAAAATCATAAGTTCTCAACATAAAAAATTTAATCCCAAATTTCTAATAAAATATCAACTCGAACTAAAATTTTCTCTCCTCTAAAATTAAAAGCCTAACATAAGATAGGACAAGGTGCTTTTGAATTATTTTTAAAATCCCAAAGTGCTCCCTACCTTTCATCATTTCACCTCCAAAATAAGTGATCAAGATTGATCCAATCCTTATTAAATGCCCACATCATTCTTTCCACATCACTCTTTGAAAATCCAAAAAATAGAATTTCTATCATTATTTTAATCAAGAGTATTCATAGGAAGCCTAATCTTCCTATGATGTCATTAACTATGAAGGCTTGCCTCCGTAGAAGATAAAGACCCCAGATAAAATAAATCCCACCCTACTTAGCTCTTAAATAGGATGGAAGAAAATTATTATTTTGGGAAAATTAAAATTAAAAGATGATCATTATCATCATATTCAAGTCATGGAAATAAATGATATTTTTTTTCTCTGGCGAGATATATCATTTACTAACATGTCTTTGAATATAAAGTTAATGATAGTACATCCACATTATCATAGCCAAATATATGATTGAATAATATTTTGACCTTCAGGGTCATACGTAGTTCCTTCTTAAATGTGACTACGATAGCCAGAATAAAAATTACAGTTTTGTTATATGAACCCATTAGAGAACGATATTTTCACCTCTCAAGGTGATATATCATTCATAATGGTGTATTCAACTTAAAATTGAAAATTCAAAAATATATATTCAAAATTTCTTAAAAATACAATTCCAATTGATTTGTGCACCTCCCGAGCAAATAATATCAAGTAGATATATTAGTCTTATCATGTATCCTTGTCATTTTTCAATCATATCATATGAATTACGCAATTGTTATGTCATATTTAATCATATAAAATCATGTCATGTATACATACATCAATAATACTATACAAGTCAAGACCTCTAGCTAATATGGTGCTTTTCCTGTATCAGTCATATTATATTCTATAAATCAATTAGACCAATTTGGAATCAATCATATCAATCATCAATATCATAAGTTATTAAGTTAGGTGGATTAATATAAAAAGTCATCACTCCATCGGTGTATCATATCATATCAATCAAGCTTTCCTCATGCCTCTCGTCTTATCTTTTAATATTGCACCACAAACCTTATTTAAAGGAAAGCCCATCGATTCACCCTCCTGTGTATAGTAACATATCTCTGACTAATCTAAATCAATCAAATCTCTAGCTAGTATTTCTTGCAGATACTCAACTATGCTTTATCATATGTTTATCATTCATAATAGCATATATTACATATGATATGCATATCCAATATAATATCATGTAAAGAAAATTAGTACTATGAACTGTAACAATTATGTTCAATATACTTATCAATATCTATGTCAGAATTCATATTAGATCAAATGCATCTTATTAACTATGTATGTTATATCAAATAGACTATAACATATACATGCTATATCAAACTAGTTGAAATAGATGTAACATTCATATATCCTTTTTTATACCTTTATTCTTATCATTTCATATAAAATATCATATATATAAACCCAGTTGATGAAATCTCAAAAATGGTCATATTAATTTGTTCTAAATGAAGATATCTACGACATATCAAAAGTTACATGGTGAAAGTTTGTTAAAACTCAAGATAGTGTATTTTTATCAATTTTGAGAGGAAAAATCAAGAAATTAAAATCACTAAAAATAGAAGTAGGGTTATAGTCACTTATCATGAGATGAATAATTTTTATAACTAGTATAAAGGAGAAAAATGGCTTGAGGTGAACTTTCTCTCTCTCCTCTTTCTCCTGATAACTCCCCCTTCTCTCTTATCTTCTTACCCAGCTAAAGCAAATGGAATGGGGAGTTTTGGAATGGGTTTAGGATTTAGATAAATGACTTTAGATATTTTGTTAAAAAGATATTTTTATCGTGCTAATACCGCAACGCTCTCCAATAGTGAGTCAATAGTGCTAGGCAAGCCTGTAACACCGCTATGCCACTCAATCTCAGAGCCACACTATAGAGAGGGTAACATCATTGCGCTCACCAACATAATTCTACAACACTCTGATCCAAAAATTTTATTCATGCAAGAAATCATATTAGGTTCTTATTGGCCCATTAACATGTCATTTATCTAATGAAAATGAAGATCATATAATCTACACATCTTAGAAAAATGTTATTCTTAATATTTCATTATATTTCATTAACTAATAGAGCATATTGCTAATTACATCAATCAATTCATGTGCTATGTATGCCAATAAAGCACATGTCATTTAGTATGTTCTGTAATGATCAATCAATCATAATTAAGGAAACTATACAGAAATCAATTGGAATAGAGAACTATACCAACGAACTTATCATACACCTCTTTAACTTCCTACTAACTTAGACTATAAACTCTTGGTTGAATAAGTGCTATCAGCACTAAAGAATATGCTCTTTCTGATTATCATTAACAATCCTTCTATCAGAGTTGCTCACATAACCTTTACTATATATCTAAAGGCTGCACTCCTTTATTTATATTCTTGTCTTGACTGATCTGTCCTAAATATTAATCTCTCTCCATATCCTCTCTATGTATAATCTATCATTTTGTTTCATTACTTTTCATATTTAAAATATTATCCTATAAACATATAGCACTGCTTTATGTGTCCCTTTTATAATCTGCACACTATAGTACATTATAATCAATCACTATAAATCCTTTTCTATAATCATTAAATATATTCTTCTTTTCACTAAAATTCCCTTTATTCATTTCTTCTATATGATGTTCAAATCCCACCTAAATTGAGGTATTGCCATATCATTTTCTACCAGTCTTGCTCTTTCCACTAATTCTAAATTTTTTTTTAATCATGAATGGTACTAAGAGATATCTCAGTTCATCTTTCAATCCTCTTAGAAAGGCATTAAATTTCTTCAGTAGTACTGATTAGTTGTGGAGCATACCTAGGCACTATAGTGAATTAAACTTCACATTGCACTATTATTTTATCTCCCTGCTTTAATCTCATGAATTCTTCCTATATTTACTATTGTGCTGATAGAGGTACAAATCATTCTCTGAATATACTAATTGTTATGCCCCGAGATATATATTGGAAGAATTGCATCTATCTTTGATTTTAGCATTTAACTCAATACAGGAAAATCGGCCATTACTAAGGATTTTTTTCTGCTGGTATAAACCGCGTAGGAAACACAATCCAGTGATTTTGTCTGCCAAAAATTATTTTTGGTAGTTTTTCAGCTGGAATATATATATATAAAGTAGTGAGCAATAACATATGAAAGGAAGGAGAGGAGAGGAGATCACCTACAGCTGGGGAGATTAGGCTCAAGGCCAATGTCAGTGAGGGCAGAAGGACGGCAGGAGGCTACGACAGGGGGTCTCAGCTTTCTCGGGGATGGGGACGCATTAAAATGAGGAAGAAAGAGTGGGTCGGGGGAAATAGGGCTCCTACTGGAAATATTTCTGGCAGCCATAACAATAAAAAAAATTTACTTGAAACCGGCGGTTAATCCACCAGAAAATGTGTCAAAGTTATGTAGAACCAGTGGATTTTTCAGTGGCACAAAGACCGCCAGTATAAATGCAAGTGAATGTTGGTGTCAGTCCGCCAGCTTAACCGCCAGAATTTTCGACAGTCCCATTGCCACCAGAAAGTCTGTCGGTATATCATGATTTCATGTAGTGACTAGAGCTTACCAATTTTTTACAAACAATAAAAAGAATTATGCATGTTATCAGGAGCCTAATATTACAGGATTTTTATTTCTACCTAAAATCATGTAAAACCACATAATGAGCACTTAGCCTAGCAAGTAACCAAAATCTTACAACTGAAATCAATGCAAGGTAATAATATGTTCTACATCATATAAATAAATAAATAAATATATATATATATATATATATATACTGGTTATCTGTATCAATAATCAGTATATAACATATCATATCATAGCTGATTTTATTTCATTCTTCTATCATAAACTCTAATTAATAAGTTAGTCGGTCTTTATCAGTCAATCAATTTTGTTCAATCTTATCATCCATTCAGCTTATATCAATATGTCAATTATAGTCACAATATTAATAATAATATTGGGTATCAGTAACAAAAACTGTATCAGTAATAATATCAGTATTCTTAGTGTTGGTCCTAATATTAGTAATAATAATCAGTAATAGTAATTAGTAACAGTAACTAATATCCATAATATTAATATCTATACAATATTAATATCAATATTTAGATATTTAGAAGAGGGTATTTTGCTGCTGCATTTATACTCCCAATCAGTCGCCCCTTATGACTCCCAATCAGTATGCTCCTTAAAACTTCCTTTGAATCACGTGAATCAATCGCCTTGGTTCCTTATAACTCTTAATCAATCTCTAGCTCCTTATGACTCACATCCATTGACTCCCGTTAGTGGATTACATGAATCTTGAGGATATCACATAAGGTTATCAAATCATATGTTTGATATCAATCAATATATCATATTAGATTCTGACCAGTAACAAACATTCTTATATAACTCAATCATATCAATCATTTCAATACATATTATGTTGCAGTCTTATCATGTCAAATACAATATAACACTTTTCAACCCATTTTTAGCCTATCCTTTTTCCTACTCATTTTATCCAGAAATTCTTATACATATATTTAATTGATAAAAATGTAATAAAATCATATCATATTATTCAAACTAATCAAATCTATAATATATCAAAAGTTATATGGTGAAAGCTTATAAAGTTATGATATAATGCATTTTTGGCAGATTTATGAGAGATAAATTTATAGAAAATAAAATCATCAAAAATAGAAGTAAGAAGATAGTTACTTATAATGAATTGAATAAAATCTGTAACAAAAATGGCAGTAAATACAACCTAAAGATCTTACCCTCTCCTTTCTCTTCTTGTCCTCCTTCCATTTCTTTCTGGCCAAGCAACCAAGTGATGGAGCGAATTGGGTAAGATAGAGATATTTATAATAAAAATATATAAAAATACTATTAGTGATAGCACCACAACACTTTGCTTCAAATTTTTAATTTTTTTCAAATAAATTTAGTTCACACTTTTGGGTTATTACAATCTCTCCACCTTTGAAAGTTGTCATCCTCAATATTTTTATATCAGTCTATGAGAGAGAGAGAGAGAGAGAGAGCATACTCAAAATAAAATTTCAAACATAAATCAACAAATTATAAATCAAAAAACATATCAAATCATTGCAAAAAAAATTATGTCAGAAAACTTATCTTAAAGAAGGATAAAAGAATACAAAATCATACTAGTAGATTTATTTTCTTATGCCTTAATAGTTAAACAAATCATTATGATGAAATGAATAGTAAATCATGTGTGCAATTTATATTCATGCATGTAACATAAAATCCCATTTCTATTCCACTTATATGCTCTCTATTCTACTCATAAGCTCTAGTTATATTTCAATTCTTCTGATAACCAATGCTCTGATACCATTTTGTCACGCCCTAGGATTGATATTAAAAGAATTGCATCTGTCTTTCATTTTAGCATTTAACTAGAGCTTACCAATTTCTTGTGAACATCATAAAGAATTATGCATACTATCTAGAGCCTCATATCATAGGATCCTTACTTTAACCTTAAATCGTGTAAAACCACATAATGATAGCCCTATAAGTAATCAAAATATTACAACTGAAATCAATGCAATATAAAGTTGAACAGTATGTTGTAAATCATATAAAGAAAAATATGCATCATTGTATATATACCAATTAAATATATTAATAATCAGTCTATAACATATTATATCTCAGTTAATTTTTTTTAATTCTTCCACTATAAACTCTAATCAATCAGTTGGTTTTTTTATCTTTATAACTCAATCAGTTTAATTCAATCTTATCATCTATTCAGCTCCATTCAGGTCTGTTCAGCTCACATCAATCTATTAGTTACAGTCATAGTATCAATAACAGTATTGGGTGTTAGTAATAGAATTATATTAGTAACAATATTAGAATTTTAGTGTCAGTCACAATAACAATAACAGTAATCAATAATAGTGATCCATAATAGTGATTAATTTCCTTATTATTAATATCGATACAGTATCAATAATAATATTTAGATATTCAAAAGAGGGTATCTTACTTCTGCACTTATAACTCCTAATTAGTTCCCCCTTGTAACTCCAAATCAGTATGTTCCTTATAACCTCCCTTAAATTATGTGAATCAATCGCCTTGACTCCTTATAACCCCCAATAAATCTCTAGCTCCTTATGAGTACTCCCATCCACTAACTCCTATCAGTGGACCACATGAATCTTGAGGATATCACATGAGCTTATCATATCTATATCTGATATTAATCAATACATCATATTAGCAAACATTCTTGCATAACTCAATCATATCAATCATTTTAGTACATATTATCTTGTAGTATTATCATGTCAAATCATAATAAAACACTTTTCAACCCATTTACTGTCTATCTTTTTCCTTACTCATTTTACCTAGAAATTCTTATACACATATTTAACTAGTAAAAATATAATAAAATCATATTATGTTCTTCATAATAATCAAATCTATAACATATCAAAAGTTGTACATGAAAGCTTATAAAATCATGATATAATGTATTTTTGACAGATTTAGAAGAGATAAATCTATAGAAATCAAAATCATCACAAACAAAAGTAAGAAGATAATTAGTTACAATGAAATAAATAAAATTCGTAAGAAAAATGGTTGGTTATACGACCTAAATACCTTACTCTCTCCTTTCTCTTCTTCTCCTCTTCTCCTCCTTCAATTTCTTCTTAGCTAAGTAACCAAGTAAGGGAGGTAGTTGGGTGAGGTAGGGATGTTTATAATAAAAAATATATAAAAATATTATTAGTGGCATAGAACTACAGCGCTCTACTTTAAAATTTTTATACTTTTTAAATAAATATATTTCACACTTTTAGGTAATTACACTAATAAACTCATCCCAAGAAATCTATGAATTTAATTTATTATGAAATTTCTCTCTTTGTTGTTTAACCCACAATCTCTTAGCTTCTCTTTCAAATATAACACTATTAATGGAGCATTACTATTCTCCTGGTACTACATACTATCAAATATATTTTCTATCTTTAGTAATAAATCCTTTATTGACTGTGGCGCTATAACTTTCTTGAATAATGGGGTTTTAACTTATAAAATATTTAAATTTATACACAAGTATATGTGAAAAAAAACTTATAAAATATTTGTAGATGCTTATCCCCTTTATCTTTTTTATTCCCAGATTGTTTATTTTAGGCATCACTCATCAACTATGCAATTAAACTAGTAAATTATATCATACTATCTGAAGTCATTGTAGCTGTAACACTTTGCTCATTCCTTATATCTTAATCATGTGAATATATAATATAATATTGGTGTTGATCTCTTACCTAATCACTAATGTGTATCAACTCAGAATGACACATATATACATTTAATCATGCATGCAAAGCAATGCACTTTAGGACTATTCGTATATCTACCCATCTCATAATTAATTCATATGGCTCTGAATATAATTTAATTCTTTCAATCTATTGCTCTGATTCCACTGTATGTAACACTCCAACTGAACTTAACCCGTAACCTTAATACATTAACTTGGATTAGGGCAAGACATAAAAACTGCCCATGACCTATTTGGAAAGAATTATATTTTCATCTTCTAATTATTCACCAAAAGCCACTAAATATCCATATAAAGAAATATAATAGAAACATTACTTCTATACATCATCATATATACATCTCACATTTATCAAATCAAAACAACATTTATAATAATCATGGATTGATAATGCTTTAGAATATCACAATTGAATCCATAACAACAAAAGAATGCAATAAAAAATAAAAATACCTATTAACAGTCAAATAATTAGAAATTTGGGAGAAGGCCGCACATAAAATTTAACATTTTCACACATTATTTCAATATATTATATTAAATAAAGTATAAATATTGAACTCAATTTAGAATTTATCAAAATGGCTTAACAGTAGGCAATAGAAAATACCATTCAACATAAATTTATATTTCTAGAAATTAATCAAATTATTAGAGATCGTGTATAACAATATTCTGAAGCTTTAATTGAACTAAAACAATATCTTTTAGAAGTCAAAATAAATTTTTGAATTGATTAAAATCACTATTTTTTAAAATTGCCTAGCAAAAAATCTTAAATAAATACTCAAAATGATCAGAATAATCGAACTAAAGACTTATCAAAAGTTGTGTGAACAAAAGTTACCAAAATCTGATTAAATTGCATTTTTGTTAAACCAAATTATAAATTTGATTAATTTTTTTTAAAAATATTAAATTATTAAAATCTGAGATAGACAAAATATAGCATACCTTGATCTGAGCAATTTTTAGAATTGGACTGACGACTAAAAATGACCCAAATCAGCTCAACTGGAATTTCTCTCTCCTACCAACTTGGCTGCCTAAGAAACTAAATGGAATAGAATAGTGGATTTGGATATTTTTAATATTATAAATTACTCTAGCACTGTGGGGCCACACGATGGTGGCTACAGTGCTCCCTACAAAATTCACAGCCTCACCTCCCAACCGTGCACCGGAGCACTGAATTAAATGCACATTTTCTCGAGACTTCAGCATTAGGCGATCTAGGAAAAATTCTAAAAATTTTTTATATATATTTGAACACCTAAAATCCACCACAAAATACAAGCAGATATTCACATGCATATGGAACATTCTCAGACATGAGCAAAAGAGTTCAAATAGAAAAATTTAATTAAGTTATCTGACTTTTAGTTGGGTCTGACTAGTTTGAACAAAACTCTTAATCCAGAGGTCTCACAGACTATCTGTAGGTGTTCAGAGAGAGCCTAGTCATTCTATAGCTTCAACTCCGATTTAACCATGTGTATTAGCATGACCCAATAAAAGGCTGTGAATGCTCCTAATGCAGAGATATGTAAGGCTTATATTTTAGTTGTGCCTTGTCATATTTTATTTTATTCTGGTGTCATTCATTCATTTATTTTAAAGAGATACTCTAATCTGTTGCATTTACCTTTTATATTATTATCTTATACCCTATCTATTCTTATGCCTATTGGAAATAATGTGATTGCTAATAGATTTTGTCTTTGTTAGTTAGAATTTTTGATAGGAACTGGATGTCTAGCTTAATAGTTTTTCTTATTTTTGGGTTTGATATCATTTGGGCATGGATTGGTTGAGTTGGTATAAGATAGTGGTGTAAACGAGTTGAGTTAATTTGAGTAGTGGTATTATCGAGCTGAGCTCGTTTAGCTCAAGCTACGCTCATACTCAACTTGTTATATAAAAATTAAGCTCGAGCTTGGCTTGATTGAAAGCTCAAACTCGACACATTTATGAAGCTCAAATTTTTGTTATGTTAAAAATTCCTCAAGAAAAGGGTATGTTAGTTTTTTTTTAAATTATATTTTAAAACTAAGTAGCTCGATGAGCTAATGATTCAAGTTAGACGGAGCTTGAACTCGAGCTCATTTAGTAAACAAGCATGATTACAAGCTCGAGCTCGAACTTGAAACTCTATAAGCTTGACTCATGAGCTCGTTAAAGAGTCAATTTTGAGCCAGCTTGGTTTACTTACACACTGAGTATAAGACTCAGATTGATTATCTGAAGAAGAAAGTGATTTTATTTCTGGAAAATGAGAGTTTCATATTTTATCTCGTGAGAACTATCTTGTCATATTTTATATCCACTCTGAAAATAAATAAAATATGGAAGAAAGGTAATATGGTATTTTTAGCTTCTATTAGAGATATGAGAGTAGATTCTGGATCATTGGATAGTATTCCCGTGGTACGAGAATTTTCAGGCATTTTTCTTGAGTCGTTAATGTGCTTACCACGTGATAGAGAACTTAAGTTTTGTATAGATTTGTTTCTTGATATAGCTCAAATCTCTAAAGCTCTATATTGAATGGCATCTAAAGAGCTTCAAGAGTTGGTTGATAAAGGTTTTATCCGTCCTTGTGTATCTTTGTGAGGAACACCAATTTTTGCTTGAAAAAGAAGGATGGTACTATACGAATGTGTATTGATTAATGATCTATTAGATTAGATTATAGGATCATCTATTTTTTTAACTAATCTAAGATTTGGATATCATCACCTAAAGGTTAAAGTAGAAGATTTTGCCAAGACTACTTTTAGAATGAGATACAGACACTATGGGTTTTTAGTTGTGCTTTTTGTAGTGACTAATACTCTAATAATTTTTATGGATTTGATGAATAGGATCTTCAGGGCATTTCTAGATCAATTTAATATTATATTTATTGATGACATTTTGGTATACTATGAGTCTGGGGAGTAGCACATAGTTCATTTAAGGAAATTTTTAGAAATTATGAGATAGCATCAGCTTTATGCTAAATTCTCTAAGTATATATATTTTTTTTATTGAAGAGTATCATATTTCTGGGATAAGGGGTCAGTAGTGCGGGTATATCTATTTATCCCCAAAAAAATTAGGTATTTTCTGATTGGTTGAGGCTAATTATAATATTTAAGGTACATATCTTTCAGAGTATGGCAATGTATTAAAGGAAATTTATTAGAGGGTTTTTCCAGATTTATAAACACCTGACTAGTCTAACTCAGAAGTCAATGGTTTGGGATTAGACACCTAATTGTGAGAAGAGTTTTCAAAAAAATGAAGGATTTCTAAATAAAGGCTCTGATTTTAACAATTCCTTTCGCTAGTGATGAATTTTTTGTATTCATTGATGTTTCACTGGAAGGCTTAGGTTACGTCCTGATGTAATAAAGAAAAGTTATAACTTATGCTTCTAAAGGTTAAAGCCATACAAGAAGAATAATCTCACACATGATTTAGAATTAATTATTATTATATTTATTCTAAAATCTGACAGCACTACTTGTATGGGGTTAGATGTGAGATTTTTATTGATTATTAGAGTTTGAAGTACATATCTATACAAAAGAATCTGATTCTGAGACAAAGAAGGTATCTTGAATTAATTAAGGATTATGATATAATGAATCAGTATAAGCATGGTAAGGAAAACATAGTAGCACATACTTTGAGTAAAAATCATCTGGTTCATATTTTTCTCTACTTACTACAGTTGATTCTTTGATTCATGATATAAAGTAGCTAGAGTTAGAGATAATGAGATGCATGGACACAAATTCAGACACATTATTACTTATGATTATTTAGGCTACTCTGTAGGAGAAGATTCGAGAAGCTCAAAAGTTAGGTATGGAGTATTTGAAGTTGATTGATTAGATTAAATCTGGTAAGAAATTTGAATTGTGAATATTTAATTCTAGTGCCATATTATACAAGCAGAGATTGTGGGTTCTACTATTAAAGATCTAAAGATTGAGATTTTTCATGAGGCACATTATTCAGGCTATATGATTCATCCAAAAAATAGCAAGATTAAAAGTTTATGAGGGGTGTTAAACCCTATAGAACTAGTCCTAACGCTAACCAAGAGGGGGCTAAATTGGATATTTAAAAACTTTTTTAACAAAGAGAAAAATCTTTTTCTATCTTGCAGCAAAAATGAATTAAATCAATAATAAAAAGATAAATCAGTGATTTCACCCATACAGTTAATCGCAGTAAAAATAAAGTGCAAAAAATAATCAGAAAGAACACATAAGATTTATAGTGGTTCGGTCCAACCTGACCTACGTCCACTCCCCAGAACCTCCCATTTCATGTATTACACTAAACCTTTAGTGACTCTCTTTTAGCCCCCACAGCTAGGCAGAGAAGCCCTTACAAAATCTCTTCCACCTCTCCCAGTGCGACAGAGAACCTGAAATCCTTTTCACCCTTCTGGTGAGGCAGAGAACCTGGAATCCTTTTTCACCTTCCTGGTGAAAGCAGAGAACCTAGTATTTTGGCACTAAAGAGATCTTCTTCTTCCCAAAACTTCCCTCAAGATAAACCTTGAATTCGATGGTACTATGGTGCAAGCTTGCCGGAGCAATCATGTGAAACCCCCTCCACACTCCCTTGACATCCCCTCCAAGGATCTTCTCCCTCTCTCAAACTCCACCCTTTCCTCTCTCCCTTTTAAGGCTCTCTCTTTAAGTTTTCTTCAAAAAAATAAAGCCTAAATGGCTGACAAAGACACTTACAATGTCTCTGGAGAAAGCTTAAGTAGAGGGCTTTAAAAAATCCTAAAAATTAATTCTGGCAGAAAAGATCATCCAGGATGATTGCAGGATCGTTCAGGATGATGTGCTTTAATAGAGGGCTTCAGAAAACCCTAAAAACTCAATTTTGCTTCCAAATATCGTCCAGTATGATTTAAGGATCGTCTAGGAAGATGTGCAGAATTTCACCTAAAAGTCCAGGACGATCACCTGGATGATATGTTTAAATTTGTACTAGTCATCCAGGATGATTCTAAAATCATCCAAGATGATATTGTGATCATCCAATACGATCTGAATATCAAATTAAGCAGATTTGATTGAATAATCACAGAATTAATTTAGGCAATATTGTCATAGATCGTCTATTACGATATGGATCATCCTGGATGATTAGACCAAAAATAGAAACTTAAAATCTTGCTTTAATGATTATGGTAGCTAGGGTTTTGAGATTGTATTGGATCATCCAGATCGATATAAATTATCCACGACGATTAGTTCAAAAATTAAACTTCTTGTTTTGGCTCAACCTCACTCCCCCGGTGCATGTGTGTATGGTCACCAAGCTAGCAAACATCTTTACAGGACTAGACTCAAGAAATCAAAATTACATCAAAGTATATTACAAACTTTTCACAGCATCACCTTTTCTACCCAATCTTGAACTCTGATTCTTCGTTTGATGGTACAAGGTATTCTTGAAATATTGGTATACACACAAACAAATATAGAATGAAAATACTAGGAGACATACAGATGTGAGTAATAATATTTATTATTATCAAAAATTTAAACTCGTGAGCTCGAGTTGCAATAATCTCCCTTTTTTTAATGATGGTAAATATTATTGAAAAATTTGCAAACTAAAAGTATTTTCTCCTAATCTCCCCCTCACAAAGATAAAAATTTTAAAAATAAGGGAAAACAAAATTTTCTTTCTTTTTAATTTTTATTTTAAAATAAAATAAATAAAATAAAATAAATAACTAGATAAAAAGATAAATTAAATAAATACAACACAAAAATAACAGTACATTCAAATACAATATAAATACAATAGTATGTTCTCCCCCTTTAACATTATCAAAAAAGAAGAAGAGCATAAAAAACAAAATAGAAAAAGAAGACTAAAAGATCAAACGGTCCTTGATCTGGTGAAATAGATGTTTTAGAAGAATTAGTTCAAAATTTCAAAATTTTCTTGGAATGAGAAAGTTACCTCTTAATTTTATTCAAAAACTTAGTAAAGCATGTATTGACAATGCATAACCCAGAAATGTTAGAGATTCAAAAATTATTAATCCAAACTCAGGTTCCTTTAAAGGCTCAAAAACTTTTTAAGCTAACATCTAAATCAAGGAACAAAATAGAGAAAGAAATAATAATCTTTTCAGAACTTCTTTCATGAAATATATCTAATAGAAGATTAATACAAAACTTGGTGAATCAAGAATCATAATTTTCAAACTCAAGTATAAAAAATATTAATAGATATAAGGGTTTTCTTAAGATTTAAGAAATTCAAGAAAGGTAAGCAAACTTCTTGTGGGCTCATTTTGTGCCTCTTGATTAGTTTTTGGCATACTTTGAGCATCTTTTGATTTTTAATACAGTTTGTGTATCTTTTCATTTTGGCGACATTGCGTATCTTTTCAGCTTTGGGCTTTTTTTGTGCCTCTTTTCTTTTCAGAAATATGCTTCATTTCTATCATTTTAAAGACTAAAGAAAACCCAATCTAGTGACAAAAATAAACAGCTTGATTAAGAAAATAATAAAGTGGATTCAAAAACTTGCAAAAGATCCCTATGAGATTGAGAAAATGTAGGGAGATCAAGAAAGTTTAATTTCAAAATCTAATTTATAATTTGATGAAGATTTTGAATCAAAAGTGAAATAGCCTCATTAAAGAAATGAGATAGAGAGATAAAATTAAGAGTTTTCTTCCTTTGACTGATTTTAGAGAAGTCAACCACAGCTTACATAAAATTTTAAAAAATAGGAGGTAAATTTTTCATTTTTAGAAAAAATAATCTTTAAAAAATGATTTAATTTTCTAAGGCATGTACAAAATAAAATGTGATGCATGTGTGTGTGTTGATTTGAGAAACTATACAAATAATATAGAGGCTAAAAAAATATAAAAATACAAAGAGAAATAAAATATAAAGAAAACACAAAAAATAAATAAAAATACAACGAATAAAAATATACACGCACATAAAAATAATAAAAATAAATAAACACTCAAATAAAGCTTTATACATCATCTTGCTCCTAATCTGATGATTCAGAAGCTAGGTTTGCCCAGTAAATTTTTTGTTTTTCATTATTTACCCTTTTTACAATTTGCTTAGCTATACCATTTTCCTTTGTAGGAAGAATTTTCAAATTACGGCACTAATTTTTCATATGTCCAAGTTTCCTACATCCAAAGCAAATAACGTCAGAAGAAATCTTAACATTTTTACCATTTTTATCTTTATTCCACTTTTGTTGATGCTTATGCTTGTACTTTTGTAAACCTATCAATTTGCTCGTTACTGATGCTAATTCTTCACTTTTATCATCTACTAAGCCACTTTCATTCATATCTTCAACGTTTAGTACTATCATTTTACTTGCATCCATAAGTCTTTGACTCACAGTTTGCTCATAGGCAATGAGTGAGCCAATCAGATTATTAATAGTATAATCACTCAAATTTTTTGATTAACAAATAGTAATGACTTCAGCATCAAACTTATCCAGTAGACAACGTAGAATTTTATTGATCTTTTCAAAGTTCAAAAATTATTTACCTAAAGCATGTAATGATATCACAATTTGAGTAAACCTAATATACATGTCTAAGATCATCTCATAAGGTTTCATGCTAAATAGTTCATAATCATGTATTAGAATATTCAACATAGATTGCTTGACTTCACTAGTACCTCTATATGTAGTGCATAATTTATCCCAGACTTCTTTGTCGCTGATATAGGTAGAAATAATCATATAATCTTCAAAAGTTAAAGCACAAAAAAAATAATTTAAAGATTTAACATTCAATTGAGCATAAATTTTTTTTCTTTACTCTATTAAGAAAAAGGAATATCAGTTCTGATGTTATTTACAAAATGAGAAGGTGTAGAGTATCCTTCCTGAATTAACATCCACATGCAATAATCTATTGATTTCAAGAAAGTAGACTTACGAATTTTCCAAAAATCAAAAGTAATATTTTCAAATAAAGGTGTCCGGGTTATTGAATATTCTTTTACAATATTACGATTACTAAAATTAGCCATTGATGAAAATTCAAAAGTTTTCTAAAAATTAATTTATGAATCCCGCTTTGATACCACTTAAAAGTTCATGAGGGGTGTTAAACCTTATAGAACTAGTCCTGAGGCTAACCAAGAGGGGGTGAATTGAATATTTATAAACTTCTTTAACAAAAAAATCTTTTTCTATCTTACAGCAAAAATAAATTAAATCAATGATAAAAAGATAAATCAGATATTTCACCTAAGCAGTTAATCATAGTAAAAATAAAGTGCGGAAATAATCAGAAAGAACATACCAGATTTATAGTGGTTCGGTCCAATCTGACCTACATCCACTCCCCAGAACCTCCCATTCCAGGTATTGCACTAAACCTTTAGTGACTCTCCTTTAGCCTCCACAGCTAGGCGAATAAGCCCTTACAAAATCTCTTCCACCTCCCCCTATATGACAGAGAACCTAAAATCCTTTTCACCCTCCTGATGAGGCAGAGAACCTAGAATCCTTTTTTGCCCTCCTAGTGAAGGCAGAGAACCTGGTCTTTTGACACCAAAGAGATCCTCTTCTTCCCAAAAATTCTCTCAAGACAAACTTTGAATCCGATGGTACTAAGGTGCAAGCTTGCCAGAGCAACCGTGTGAAACCCCCTCCACACTCCCTTGAAATCCCCTCCAAGGATCTTCTCCCTCTCTTAAACTCCACCCTTTCCTCTCTCCCTTTCAAGGCTCTCTCTTCAAGTTTTCTCCAGAAAAATGAAGCCTCAATGGCTTCCAAAGAAACTTACAATATCTTTGGAGAAATTTTAAATAGAGGGCTTTAAAAAATCCTAAAAATTAATTTTGGTGCCAAAGATCATCCAGGACGATCGCAAGATTATCTAGGATGATGTGCTTATGTAGAGGGCTTCAGAAAATCCTAAAAACTTAATTCTGCCACCAAATATCATTCGGTATGATCTAAGGATCATCCAAGATGATGTGTAGAATTTGACATGATAGTCCAAGATGATCACCTGGACGATATGTTCAAATTTGTACTGATCATCCGAGATGATTCTAAGATTGTCCAGGATGATACTGTGATCATCTAGTATGATTCAAATATCAAATTAAGCAAATTTGATTGACTAATCACAGGATTAATTTAGGTAATATTATCATAGATCATCCAGTATGATATGGATCATTCTGGATGATTAGACCAAAAATAGAAACTTAAAATCTTGCTTAAATTATTATGGAAGCTAGTGTTTTTAGATCATATTGGATCATCCAGGATAATATAAATCATCCATGATGATATAAATCGTCCAGGATGATTAGTTCAAAAATTGAACTTTAGTTTTGGCTCAATCTCACTCCCCCGGTGTATATGTGCATGGTCACCAAGCTGGCAAATACCTTTACAAGACTAGACTCAAGAAATTAAAATTACATCAAAGTATATTACAAACTTTTCACAGCATAACCTATTCTACCCAATCTCAAGCTCTGATTCTTTGTTTGATGGTGCAAGGTGTTCCTGAAATATTAGTATACATACAAACAAGTGGAGAATAAAAATACTAAGAGATATACAAATATGAGCCATAATATTTATTATCATTAAAAATATAAACTTGTGAGCTCGAGTTGCAACAATGTATGACGATCTAAAAGCTATGTTGTGGTGGCCTAGATTAAAAAAAGATGAACATATTTTGTTTCAAAATATGAAGCTTGTTAGTTAATGAAAGCATAGCATTATTGACCAGGTGGTTTTCCTTAGTCTGCCTATCCTAGAATGGAAATAGGAGGAGGTAACAATAGATTTTACTATAAATTATTTGAGATCCAGGCAAGGCCACGATGCTATCTGGGTCGTAATAGATCATCTGACAAAGTCTACATACTTTATCTTAACTAGATAGAATAATTCTATAAAACAGTTTGCTCATATCTATATACGAAACATTTTTCGACTATATAATATTCTAAAGGTTATTATCTCTAATTGTGATGGTAGGTTTACCTCTAAGTTATGAAGGGGTGTTCAGTAGAGTATGGGTATGATATTGCACTTCAGTATAGTTTTTCATCCACAGACTGACAGACAGTCTGAAAGAACTATTTAGATATTGGAAGATCTTCTAAGATTGAGTGTTTTGTATTTTGGTAGAGGCTATGAAGATTAAATTTCTTTAATCGAGTTTTCTTATAATAATGGTTTTTAATCAAACATAAGTATGGCCCTTGATGAAGCTCTGTATGGGAGAAAATATATAAAACCTTATCTTGAACAGATGTGGGAGAAAGATAATTGGTAGGGCTAACTTTGATGGATGATGCTACAACAAAGATCCATCTGGTCCAGGATAGATCAATGTCAGTGCATAACAGGCAGAAAAAGTATTATAATTTGAATCACCATCCTGTGGAGTTTATGGTAGTTAATTTTATGTATGTTAAGATTAGCCTGATGAAGGGTGCCAGAAGATTTAGAAGAACTAGTTGTTGTGACTCAAGTCACGAGTTTATATTTTTGATGATAACAAACATTATAGCTCACATCTTTATATCTCTTAGTATTTTTATTCTATATTTATTTGTGTGTATACTAACAATTCAGAAACACCATACACCATCCAACAAAGAAACATAGCTCAAGATTGGGTAGAATATGTTATACTATAAAGTGTTTGCAATATTCATTGATGTAATTTTGATTTCTTGAGTAAAGTTCTATAAAGGTATTTACTAGCTTGGTGACCATGCACACACACACTCAGGGGAGTGAGATCAAATCAAAACTAGAAGTTTAAATCTTGAACTAATCGTCAAAGATGATAAACATCATACTAGACAATCCTCGAACTAATCGTACTGGACGATTTACATCATCCTGGATGATCTATTATGATCTTAGAAAATAGCTGCCAATCATAATTTAGGTAAGATTTTAAGATTTAAATTTTGTTATAATCATCTAGGACGATATACATCGTACTGGACGATTTATGATAATGTTGCCTAAATTAATCCTATGATTAGTCAATCAAATCTGCTTAATTTGATATTCTAAAAGTATTGGACGATCACAGAATCATCTTGGATGATCTTAGAATCGTCCTGGATGATCAGTACAAATTTGAATTGCCTGGACTATCTGGTGATCGTCCTGAACTATCAGGTCAAATTCTGCACATCATCCTAGATGATCCTGCGATCATACTGGATGATCTTTGCCACTAGAATTGAGTTTTTTAGGATTTTTTGAGCCCTCTTTTTAAGCACATCATACTGGATGATCCTGTGATCGTACTAGACAATATTTGCCATTAGAATTAATTTTTAGGGTTTTTTAAAGCCCTTTATTTAAGCTTTGTCAAGGCACTTGGTAAGAGTCTTTGGCAGCGATTGTGCCTTCGTTCTTCTAGAGAAGACTTGAAGAGAGAACTTGAAAGGGAGAGAGGAAAGGGTGGATTTTGAGAGGGAGAAGATTCTTGGAGGGGGTTTTAAGGGAGTGTGGAGGGGATTTCACATGGTTGCTTCGATAAACTTACACCTTAGTACCATCGGATTCAAGGTTCATCTTGAGGAAAGTTTTGGGAAGAAGAAGATCTCTTTGGTGTCAAAGGACCCGGCTACTCCGTCACATCGGAGAAGGTAAAAGGGATTCATGGTTCTCTGTCATATCCTTGAGGGAGAAAAAGGAGTCAAGGTTCTCTGCCTGTGAAAGGAGTTTCGATTCTCTATCGCACCGAGTTGGTGGAAAGATTTTGTAAGGGCTTCTCTACCTTATTATGGGGGCAAGAGGAGAGACACTAAAAGGTTTTAGTGCAATACCTGGAGGGTGCCTCCATGGAGTGGATGTAGGTCAGGTTGGACAAAACCATTATAAATCTGGTATGTTCTTTCTGATTTTATTTTTTTCACACTTTATTTTCTATATTTATTTTTGGATATAACTGTCTGGTTAAAAATCTATGATTAATATTACGTTGTATTGATTATCTATTTTTATATGTTGAAAAAGCTTTAAGAAGGGGATTTTTCTTTTTGTTAAAAGAAGGTTTTTTAAAAATCTAATTCATCCCCCTCTTGGTTAGCCTCAGGACTAGTTCTTTAGGGTTTAACCTCCCTCATGAACTTTCAAGTGGTATCAGAGTGGGATTCATAAATTAAGTTTTTGAAAACTTTTAAATTTTGATTAATGGCTAACTTTGAAAATTATAATATTGTAAAAAGATATTCAATCACCTGATCACCTTTATTTAAAAATATTACTTTTGATTTTTGAAAATTTTGCATGTCTACTTTCTTGAAATCAATAGATTATCGAATGTGGCATATGATTTAAACTGGTTATTCTGTACCATTATGTGTTATAGATAGAATTAAAATTGATATTCCCTTTTTTGAATGGAGTTAGAATAGAACAAATCAATGCTCAATAAAATGCTAAATGTTTGAACTATTTTTTCTGTGCCTTGAATTTTGATGATTACATGAGTATCTCAACATGTACTATTAGCAAGAAAATTTGGGATAAACTATGCACTATATACGAAGATACTAGTGAAGTTAAGCAATCTAAGTTGAATATTCTAATACATGATTATGAACTATTTTGCATGAAACTTTATGAGATGATTTTAGACATGTATACTAGGTTTACTCAAATTATGACATCATTACATACTTTAGGTAAATAATTTTTAAACTTTAAAAAGGTCAGTAAAATTCTATGTTGTCTACTTGATAAGTTTGATGCCACAGTTATTACTATTTATGAAATAAAAAATTTGAATGAATATTGTATTGATAATATAATTGGCTCACACATTGCCTACGAGCAAACTATGAGTTAAAGACTTGTGGATGTAGGTAAAATGATAGCACTAAACGCTGAAGACATGGATGAAAGTGGCTTAGTAGATGATAAAAGTAAAAAATTAACATCCATAACGAACAAATTAGAAACTCTACTAAAGCACAAGTAAAAGCATCAACAAAAGTGGAACAAAGGTAAAAATGGTAAGAATGTTAAGATTTCTTCTGATGTTATTTGCTTGGACGTAGGAAACCTAGACATATGAAAAATCAATGCCCTAATTTGAAAACTATTACTGCAAAGGAAAAGGATAAAGCTAAGCAAATTGTAAAAATGGCAAATAATGAAATGCAAAAAATCTCTTGGCAGACCTAATTTCTGAATCATCAGACTAGGAGCAAGATAATGTTTAAAACTTTGTTTGTGTATTTATTTATTTTTTGTTATTTTTTTAGCATGTATGTTTTTATTCATTATATTTTTTATTGTTTGTGTTTTCTTTGTGTTTTATTTTTCTTTTTATTTTATGTTTTTTTAATCTTAAACTAGTCTCCATGTTATCTGTATAGTTTCTCTGATCAATACATACACATCACATTTTGTTTCGTATACACTTTAGAAAATCAAATCATTTTTCAAAAGATCTTTTTTTTCTAAAAATGAAAAATTTACCTCTTATTTTCTTAAAATTTTATGTAAGTTGTGGTTAACTTCTCTAAAATTAATCAAATGAAGAAAACTCGTGATTTTGTCTCTCTATCTCATTTCTTTAATAAGGTTACTTCACTTTTGATTCAAAATCTTCATTAAATTATAAATTGGATTTTGAAATTGAACTTTTTTCATCTCCCTACATTTTCTCAATCTCACAGGGATCTTTTGCAAGTTATTGAATCCACTTCATTATTTTCTTAATCAAGCTATTCAGTTTTGTCACTGGATCGGGGTTGCTTTAGTCCTTAAAATTGCAAAAAGGAAGCATATTTGTAAAAAGAAAAGAGGCACAAAATGAGTCTAAAGCTAAAAAGATGCGTAATGATGCCAAAATGAAAAAGATGCACAAAGTTAATCAAAAATCAAAATATGTGTAAAGTGCAACAAAAATAAATAAAGAGGCACAAAATGAGCCCATAATGAGTTAGCATACCTTTCTTGTTTTTCTCAAATCTTAAAAAAACCCTTATATCTATTGATATTATTGATACTTGAGTTTGAAAATCATGACTTTTAATTCACCTTTTTGCTTTAATCTTCTATTAGATATATCTCATGCAAGGAGTTTTGAAAAGATAATTATTTCCTTCTCTAATTTGTTTGTTAATTTAGATATTTGCTTTAAGAAGTTTTTGAGCCTTTAAGGAACCTGAGCTTGGATTAATAATTTCTGAATTTCTAATATTTCTGGGTTATGCGTGGTCAATACATGTCTTACTAAGTTTTTGAATAAAATTAAGAGATAACTTTCTCATTCCAAGAAAATTTCCTAAAATTTTAAATTGATTCTTCTAAAACATCAACTTCACCAAATCAGGGACTATTTAATCGTTTAGTCTATTTTTTTGCTTTATTTTTCTATGCTCATCTTCTTTTTGATAATGTTAAAGGGGGAGAACGTACTATTGTGTTTGTGTTGTATTTATTTAGTTTATTTTTTTATTAACATACTGTTGTATTTGTGTTGTATATCTTATTTATTTATTTTTTAAAAAAAGATTAAAAAAAGAAGAAAGAAAATTGTTTTTATTTCCCCTATTTTTTAAATAATTATCTTAGTGTGGGGGAGATTAGGTGAAAATATTTTTAGCTTGCAAATTCAACCAGTAATATTTGCCATCATGAAAAAGGGGGAGATTGTTACGACTCAAGCTCACGAGTTTATATTTTTGATAATAATAAATATTATAGCTCACATCTTTATGTCTCCTAATATTTTTATTCTATATTTGTTTGTGTGCATACTAACCTTTCAGGAATACCATGCACCATCCAACAAAGAATCAGAGCTCAAGATTGGTTAGAATATGTTATGTTGTAAAGTGTCTGCAAAAATTCATTGATGTAATTTTGATTTCTTAAGTCAAGTCCTATAAAGCTATTTGATGGCTTAGTGACCATGTACACACACACTCAGGGGAGTGAAATCAAGTCAAAACTAAAAGTTCAAATTTTGAACTAATCGTCCAGGATAATAAAATCGTACTGGACGATCCTCTCATTGAACTAATCATATTGGATGATTTATAACGTCCAGGATGATCTGTTCTGATCTTGAAAAATATCCGCCAATCATAATTTAGGCAAGATTTTAAGATTTAAATTTTGTTCTAATCGTCTAGGATGATATACATCATACTATACGATCTATAATAATGTTTCCTAAATTAATCATATGATTAGTCAATTAAATGTGCTTAATTTGATATTCTAAAAGTATTGGAGAATCATAGAATTATCCTAGACGATCTTAGAATCGTCTTGGACGATCAGTACAAATTTGAACTGATCATCCTGGACTATCAGGTCAAATTCTATACATCATCCTGGACAATCCTACGATCGTACTAGACGATCTTAGCCACTAGAATAGAGTCTTTTAAGGTTTTTCAAATACTAGACGATCCTGCGATCATACTGGATGATCTTTGCCTCCAGAATTGATTTTTAGGGTTTTTCAAAGCCCTCTATTTAAGCTTTGTTAAGGAACTTGGTAAGAGACTTTGGCAGCCATTGTGTCTTCATTCTTTTGGAGAAAACTTGAAGATAGAACTTAAAAGGGAGGGAGGAAAGAGTGGATTTTGAGAGGGAGAAGATTCTTGGAGGGGGTTTCAAGGGAGTGTGGAGGGGATTTCACATGGTTGCTCTGACAAGCTTGCACCATAATACCATCGGATTCAAGGTTCAACTTGAGGGAAGTTTTGGGAAGAAAATCTCTTTGGTGTCAAAGGACCCGGCTACTTTATCACACCGGGGAAGGTGAAAGGAATTCGTGGTTCTCTGCCATCTCATAGAGGAAGAAAAAGGAGTCAAGGTTCTCTTCTTGTGAAAGGAGTTTTGATTCTCTACAGCACCGATTTGGTGGAAAGATTTTGTAAGGACTTCTCTGTCTTGTTGTGGGGGCAAAAAAAGAGATACTAAAAGGTTTTAGTGCAATACCTGGAGGGTGCCTCCAGGGAGTGGAAGTAGGTCAGGTTGGACCGAACCACTATAAATCTGGCATATTCTTTCTGATTTTATTTTTTCCACACTTTATTTTTTGCATTTATTTTGGGATATAACTGCTTGGTTGAAAATCTATTATTGATATTATGTTGTATTGATTATCTATTTTTTTATGTTGAAAAAGCTTTAAGAAGGGGATTTTTTGTTTTGTTAAAAAAAGGTTTTTTAAATATCTAATTCAACCCCCCCTTTTGGTTACCCTTGGGACCAATTCTTTAGGGTTTAACCACCCTCATGAACTTTCACTAGTAAGTTGAGTCTGAGGTACAATAAATATTTTAAGGTTAATAAAAGAATTGGTAGCTTTGCTTTCAAGTTACTACTGCCTGATCACATGTCTAACACACACAGTATATTTCATGTATTTTCTCTATAGAAGTGAGTATCTGATTATAGAAGCAGATTATCCACATATGAGATTGAGGTACATCCAAATCTGAGTTACAGGAAAGAACTAAAAAGGATTCTCATATATGATGGTAGGAAGTTACAGAATAAACATATTCTAATAGTCAAGATATAGTGAAAGCATATAACTTAAACAGAGCTACTAGCATAAATGAATATTATATCTTGATTTATTTTATTAATATGAGTTTTAAAATGTCGATGATGATATTTTTTTGAGGAGAGAGTTGTGATGTCCGTAAAATCTGTGGATCAGCTAACCCATTTTGACTCAACCGGATTCAAGGTGATCCGTTAAATTTTTTCATTTAAACTCTTTTTCATATGTTTAGGAATGTTTTTTTGCATGTGAGAGTTTTTATGTGATCTAAAATGGGTCCCGCTGGTTGTTTTACAATTTTGAGCAAATCTGAATTTTTCCTTTGGGGTGCTGCGGTGCTTCGGTGTCTGTGCTCTTGAGAAAATTAGAAATTAATCCTATATAACGATGTTGGAGGCCACATGGTAGCACTGCAGCTCTCTGAGGGAGAGTCGTGGTGAGCATCATGCGGCACTAGGTCAAATTTTAATATTTTAAATATCCAAATCCACTATTCCATTCGATCCTTTTTGTTTGAGCTGCCGCCTAATGAAAGGGAGAGAATCCTAGAGAGAGAAAGTCTATTTTGAGTCGCTTTGGTTCATTTTCAAGTGAAGGCCTAATCCTAAAAGTTGTTTGGCTTGAGGTAAGTTACATTTTGCATATCCACATTTTTAATAATTCAAAATTTTTGAGATTTTTCTTATTAAAAATATAAATTTTTGGTGTTTGAACTAAGATAACTTTTAAACGAAAAGCTTTCACCATATAACTTATGATATATTATAGTAAAAGAAGTTTTAGATATTTAGATATTTTTCTATAAAATTATGTAGGGTTATTTTGACATACTTCTTTTTTAAGCCTGTAGGATAATATCTAGGCTTAAAAATAATATAGTAGAACAATTAAATCTCAAAAATATAGTTTTTGACAATCTCTGATAATTTGATAGATTTATGAGTCATTACAATTTCGCTATACTGTAATGGGTTTGACTGTTAAAATGCTACCCAATGGGCGAATCTCTTAAATTATCTAAATAGACCAATTTTATGTTTAATTTCTTAACTATAATGTTATGTGGCATGACTTATATATATTATGCATCTCTAATTGATTTTCTATCTGCATCTGAGGAGTTTAGGAGGAGTTCTTTTATACATATATATATCTATGGAGTTCTATTACAAAATTTTGAAAGTGGTGAGAGCACTAAAAGGCCTGACAACTAAGAGTTCTGAATAGGAGGCATGAATGTTTAGAGTTCTAAATACGAGACATAAGGGATGGAGTTCTATTACTTTATGCTCTACACTATGTGTTTATTTATTTTTTGTTCAGTATACTTTAAATTTTGTCCAACCTACTATGCTTTGAATTTAGTAACTTACTTAATTATCTGCAAAACCCTACACTATTTTGACATCACTCTACTATAAGTTTGCTATTAAGTTTAGAATAACTGCTTTATTTTAAGTTATTGGTTCTGAATTAATAAGAGATGATTTAGGTAATGTAATCTATTGAGATGTGTTAGCTCATTCTGTGATTTGCATTTTATTTCTAGGTCGCAGGGGTAAAGGGTCGGTTGAGTAGATAAGGTTGATTTTTTGAGTCTAGCTGATGTATAGATACCATTTTCTTTTTCTTTTTTTTGTATTAGATTTTTGAACAGCCCTAGTATTTATGTATTCATGCCTTTTGTCTATCTGTTATCGAGGACTGTGATAGTAAGAATTTGTAATATATACTTTATGGATAAATATAAAGATAAATTTTTTTATGTATGGGTAATTTCATATATACTAGAAAATTTAGAAGCTCTGGTGTTTGTTATTCAAAAGGAAATTTGATTTTTCTCCAAAGAAAAATTCTTAGTCTATGTGGTTCTGTCTTTATTCTGTCACCATCCAATATGATGTGACATGTATATGTGGGTCATATCATTAGACTGTGATCAAAACATCTAATCATGAAGATGATGTATGCCCTAATATACCTTAAGAATAATGCTATATTAATGTTATCATAAGAATATATATTCAACATCTAGCATAACGAATGAAGTAGAAGCCTAGAGTCCATCTGAGAGCTTCCCATCTAAAATGTCTCCTGCACATACTGTTGGGTCATGATATATGGCATCGCGCTCAGGATTCAGGATGGGCACCCAATAATTCATTATAATAATTTGGTTAGCTCTCCCAATATCTACCGTATCCAAGAACAAAAGGCCTTATAAATTCTAGTCCATCAACTCTGATCCCCAACAGTATTTGTACATCCTATTGTGTGATGGTCATCTCGCTAATTATGATATGAAGGTATTTATCGAAGGACACCATGTGATGCCCTAGAATCTAAATTGGAAGAATTATTCTTTTAATCTTTTAATAAACAACAACCAGAGCTATCTAATACCATCTATCAGTAATAAATAATAGATTTTATAATTCAAAATATCAATATACACATCTGTATTCATTCCCAAAAAGTATATACACTACTTAGGATCTACACAATCATATCACAACTACTCTATCATGAGTATAAAAGAATAATTAAAATAAAAAAAACCTGAACCTGAAAGAATTAACCAGCCTCACACTCTTGCTCCCCTGCCCTGACCTGAAATCCTTTAACTATTTATAACGAGCTTAAAAAGCCCAGCATGTCACCAAAATCTATAACTGAATTCAAAGCACGGTAAAGGAGCAATATGGATGTCAATAGTCATATCATGGCAGTTACATACATATGATCATTGAATCAATGTAAGAATAGTAAAACTCAAATATAATAGTAGTAAAATTTGTAAATAATAAAACACTAAGGTATAGGAGAAAATAAAGTAGTAATCCAGTATAAGTGTCAAATCTATAAATCAATCATATTTTTGTAATCAGATAAAACATTAAATCAAAAAATTAATAAAGACTGTCAAAATCAAATCAATACAATAAAATCATATAATAGTGTATCGATACTATTCAGACATTCTATATCATATCGCGTGCTTAGTATATCACATGCTTAATATCAATACAATGAATTAGTAATATCAAATAGTATATCTATATCAGTAACAATAATAATCTAGTGGCAAGAGCAGTAAAATAATGCAATAACAGTAAATCTGTGTAGTACTAATAATTCTATATAATAATAAGAATAATGTCTCAAAAACATGCATTTAAATAGTCACTCTAAACAAGTAAGAAGTCGTGGCTATCATGGTGTTTTTTCAGTGTTAGTATCTGTATTAGTAAACTGTTGGCTCAGTAAATAGAGTCATCACTCTTTGCCCATTGGCACGGTAATAATCTCCTTATAACTCGCAATCAGTGTATCACGTAAATTAGTAAAGTATAACACCAAACCACTTTATTTAAAGGAAAGTCCATTGGCCCACCATCTTGTACAGATCAATCAGTTCCAACTAACAGGTCAACCAGTCTTTACTAGTTTATTTCACACACATACATTATTATCATAATACTATAATAAAAATAGCGACCAGCTATTACTCAAGCATATATCCACATACATTTATAATATATTGTGACAAATAAAGAATCATTGAACTTAATGAAGAAGATGTCAAAATGTCATAATGGCAGACAACAAAGAATCATATTATGCAAAATGTACATTTTCAAAAAATTATCAAATTATCAGGGATTATGCAAAATGATGTCTTAAAACTTTTATTGTACTAAACCACTATTTTTAGTGGTCAAAATAAATTTCTCGGTAGACAAAAATTACTGTATTTTTAAAATCATCCGGTGAAAAATCTCAAATAAATACTCAAAATGTGCATAATTTCGATCTCTATAACATACAAAAAGTTAGGTAGTGAAAGTTTTACCAATACAAAATTATTCATATTTTTCGATAACGAAAACAAAAATTCGATCTGAAAAATATCAAAACACAAAATCTTTTAAATCAGAAATAGGGTAAAGGTTCCTTACAGTGAGACGAGCAATTCTCCCAACAGGCTCGATGGACTAAAATTGCTCCAAGACCTCCAAAACTGGGTTTCCTTTTTCTCTCTCCTCACATTTTCTCTCAAATTCCTTAAAACGTTTTCTGTTGCCAAATAAAACGTAGGGAAAAGATAACTTAATTATATATGATAATGCTTTTAGATATTATACGCCACCTCTTAACTAAAGTTGTAATCAAGTGATGGTCTAGCCTGATAAACTATATGTATCTTATAGAGTCGAGGCCAAGCCGGTGTAATGTATATGATTCGAGGACACTCAACAGGCCATGCTCGTACCATGAGAACATTGGCCGATGCTACCAAGGGACCAGCCTACTAAATAAAAGGGAAATTATTTAGTCTCATTTATTATTAAATTACAAGCAAATGAAAAATTATATATTTTTACCTCATCTAGATGAAATGACTTATATAAAGCACCCAATGTTGAAATTCTTTGAGGGAACACATTCTCCCTATCACCACAGCTGCGAGCATGACATTGGCGTTATCTACCTGCAGGATCTGCCATGCCTGAAAAAAATGTGCATAAAAAACCATAATAATCTATTTGATCAGTAAAATTAAAAGTTGTGTTGATCCTTGATGAAGATGGGTTTGTGGGTCATGTAGCCCTAATATGTCCCATAACTTTACAGACACTACAAACATGGGTAGAATAAGAGCGTGTTTTTCATGGTATTCCTAAATCTTGTTGATCTCAATCTACCCACACATCACTTGAATGGTGGAGGCAGTAGAGATATTATGCTAATATTAACATAGAAAGGGGGAAAATTAAGCTTCTTCGATATAACATGAAATAACCCTGCATAACTCCTTTGACAAAATTATAAGTAATAGTATGGCGATACGAAAGAGTTATAATCCCAATGCCTTGCATTGGCACCAACGATGACATAAACACATGATATATGGTAAACCTATGGTTTATTACAAGTGCACGTACATGTGATAACACTCATTATTTTGACCCTAAAGGCTCTACAAGACATATCAAAGATTTAATACTCATAGTTATTTATTATTATTGGGATAGGGCATTATCATGCCTTATGTGTGGAACAATCCAATATTGATATCACTCTCAGCACCAAGTTCGATTTCCCTGTGTCCATTCATTATCTTGAATTTTCAAAAAATTTAAGAAATAAGGACACAAGGTTGTAGTATACAACTATGATGAGGACTTGTATAGGAAGGCTTCGTGCAAGCTTAAGCACCCCGTTGAAACATTTTGACACATTGGGGGACATTATTCCATATTGATGCCCGCCATCTATAATAAGATTCACTTTGTGATATCATGTTTGATGAGCTGGTCGAATGCCTCCTTCTTAATAGTTCAGATGTCATCCATGTTGTGGTTGAATAAGTTTGTGTCATCAGTGTTTCTTACATAGTACATTTTATTAAAAATAAAGTCAACCTTACCACCCCCAAGTCATCGTAAGGCCTTCTTAAAGTTTTATCGTAGATGTCACAGATAGTAGCGGTGTGTGGAATTTGGGAACACATCACGACATCCTTTAACGATTCCAAAGTGCTTACTAGAGATGGTGCACATATCATCCCGCTCTCGAACCGGTGCTATGAGTTCATGGAGTAGCTGTAATAACCAACCCATGACTCATTACTCTCTGACTTGACTACCATATAGACCACCATTCCCATCAATGCCCATAACAGCAAGCAGGGTGTCCCTATATTTACTGAGCAATAAGGTCTAGGATGTCAAAACCTCCAACCCTCAACACTAGCTCCAAATGCCTAAAATATACCCTTAAAGGGCGAATTCCTAATAACTTGAATGATGTAAATTGTTCCTGATATTGCACTGACAATAGCTTCCATGAAATAATACAACGATTGAAACGACTCCTCATAACTTTCAAATATGGACTGCATCATTTTTCTGCATGCATCCCATGCATTGGCATAAGAAAACTTAATGTTGAATTTTGACTCCATTTGAGCAATTATATCACAGGGCTTTATGTCTAGTTGTTGGAGAAGAATCGTCTTGATGTAGAAATAAATAAATTTTAAGGTGCTGTTGTGGTGTCCCAATGATAGTACTAAATGCATATAAATGCGTGGAGGGCCACTTGATGAGATTTTCAAAGCCCACCTAACGACTTACTTGTTGTGACATAAGGTGTCACATGCATGGATGTGGATTGTCATGCTGGGCACATACGACAATTATTCTTGTCTTATTGGATGACAGTTAATCTTGTCTTATTGGATGTCACTTTAACATACTTGACATTATTGACAATTGACCAACCACTTATTGCACATTGCAATGCTTCTTTTGTTTCGAATGTTAGTCCATTGTATAGTTAATCTTGGATGATGGCCTCAGTGAAGCTGTGCACATTGATCGTGTGGGCATTGAAAACATCAATATAATCTCATTTCTCAGTGCAGCTGATCAGTTAGATGAACTCATTATTCATATCCATACCATTAAAACTTCCTGGTTTTGGATGGCATGGACTTGAATCAGTTGATGGTTAGGTATCTCGAGGTTGTAATCATCTATGGCCTGTGTTGCATCATCTATGCTTGGACCTTCACTCAAGGTATCACTCGTTCTACTATCCATTATGTGATAGTTATGGACATCACCATTTTTTTCCTCATCATGTTCTTTGACGTGTGTTTGCAGTTGCACATCCTTAGTGACATAGGGATGGAAGGATCAAGTGCTAGAGACATACTCAGACGTAGGTAAGTTAAAGCTTGGCCGGTCGCTAACACTCAAGTGATCTCTATTGAATGTTGCAGCGAACATTGGATGCTCACTTAATCTTAAGCGACCTCAAAATTCTACCTCGATAGGGATTGGGTTGTCGCAAACACTAAACCTTCATGCAGGATGCAGTTCCAAGGAACGGGATAGGCCTATCAAAGCACAACCAATATTTTGTTGGGATGTTGGGATACATTATTTTTGTAGAGATGTTTGAGAAAATCAACATCACTGTTCGTTAGATGACGCTAACCTATAAACTTGAGAAGACGGTCCTGCTACAGGGAAATTCATTCTAGCAAAGTCCATCATGTTGCGTTGATGGTTGGTATCTCTTCAGGCTCGACATAAATAACTACAATCCTTCTCATCGCTTTGGTTAGAATGAACTCACAAATCTCAACATCATTTATATTCGTGGTTGTATATCCACCATTATTTCGCAACTGACAAACAAGATTAATAGTATAGGTGGCACAATTGAGACGTAGCGCACAAATAATTCTAAGCTTAAGTTCTACTATTGTTAAAATCATGTTTGTTTCAATGGAACGATTCGTTCCATCGATGTAAGTTGGTGTGGAATTGGCTGAAATTTGCAACACTCCACCAAATAAAAGAAGCAAATGAGACATTTTATGAATTTTTTTTAGTTTAGGGTGCATGTCAACATATGCAAAAAAAAAAAAAACGTTATTCAAACCTCTATTATACTAAAACATTTATTAATACATCCATTAACAAACCCTAACTTTACTCAAACTTATGAACCATGAAGCTCATATAATACAAAAAAAAGAAGCTCATATAATATAATATAAAAAAATGAAGCTCATATAATGTAATATATTATATGTATGTATGCACATTAAATTCATATATAGATATTTCTAAAATTATAGTTATTCAAATGTATACTACTTTAAAAAATTTTAATATTAAAATTCAATAAAATATTTAAAATTTATATAAAATAATTTGATTTTAAAGAAATGTATATTTAATATAATATGATCATATTTAAAATTGAAGATTTATAACAGAGATAAAATATTTATAATATATAAAATTATCTAAAATAAGAACAAAGATCTATATATGTCAGACCAAAGAACAAATGTATATTTTATTATTAAGAGCAAATTCATTTTTGAACTTTTTCATATAGAAGTATAGTATATCAAGAAAGTCTATTCTATAGTTCAAATTAAGTATTGAAATATTAAAATTTTAAATTATATATATTCATAAAATTATAGCTTCTCATTTAAAAATATATATATTTTAAGTAAATGAAAAAAATATATATTTTAAATATACATATACAAATTATATTTTAAAAAATGTATATTTAAAACTACATTTTGATTGTTTGGGCATTGATGAAGAGTATGATAGAGGCTTATAATAATTATTAGAAGACTAGAAATGTGACAGAAGCAAAAAGCTAGTTTTTAATATATAGTTTATATAATAAGCTTGGTTATATGGCATAAAGAAAATATATAAAATTATCTACAATAAGAAAATAGATGTATAACTATGAAGTTTACTATTTCACTTTGATGTCTGTTAAGGCTTTGTTTGAGACAGCTTTCTTACTACTTTTTAAAATAGTTTTTTTAGTACAAAAAATTATAGCTAAAAAGATGTTATACTAAAAAATTCTTTAAGAAGTAATAATTATTCAAAAAATTTCTTACTAATAATTATTCAAACTGAGATTAGTAAGAACAAAGAACAATGTATGTAATAATTATTCAAATAATTTCTATTAAACTAACCTTTTAAAATTAAAATTAACATGTCAAATATCATTAACTAAATTAAAATAATTGTTCTAAAAATGCTTAAAAAATTAAAAACAAAAAAACTTCACTCACCTGATTATTGAGAGCCTCTCTCCAAGTATTCTCCAAAGGCTATGTTGTTCTCAATTGCAAAACGTATCTATTTATAGCAAAAAATTACTGTTCACTCCACTAATGAATGCATTATTGCCCACCTAAATCACTCCACCAGTCCAATTTGGTTGGAGCCGATCTCAATTTGGTCGACAGACGATTCAGAATCGAGTGCATGATAACACATGGATCGCTCGTGATTGGGCACAGGTCCTAGAGGAAGAAGCCAAATTATTTGGTGAATTGAACTCATGGGAGGACACTACCAAACAGTAAGTCAGATTCTGTAGACTTCCCCAATCATTTTGACAAATTCTTTGCAAGTCTAACATGTGTGATTTACGCCAAAATATTTTACAACTTTGCTCCTTCTTGAATCACATTCTAATCACGCTCCTTCTGCTTATTCAAATTTCTCAGCCACTCCTTAAAAATTCCCCCCTATAAAAGAAAAGTTATTACGTGCGGAGTGCGGATTTCATTTGGACTCCAATCAGGTGGAGCCATGTGATTTTTTTCTTTTATCTTTTTCTTATACAAAGTGTGTATATGAGAGAGAAAAAATAAAAAAAATTCTACATGATTGCACTTGATTGGAGTTTGGACCAGAAATTACATATGGATCCGTACTTAATAATCTCTCAAATAAAAGACCAGGAAAAGTTCTCTTGGACTTGCATTCAGAGTTGGAAATGTTATTAGCAAAAGAAAAGTTCTCGGCTTTGTGTCTGCAAAATCATGCTCCAATTTTTGAGAAATTATTAGGTGCGGAGACCCGACGTAGCTTTATGTCTGGGGTCCAATAAAATTTTGACATGTGGCCTATACACATGGCAATTAATTTCTATTTCATTTTTTGTTTTTTTCATGCAAGCCCGACCAACCCGGCCCAAAATATTCATGTTCAAATTTAGGGTTTTGAAATAGCGCACTTTTTTTAAATGAAATAGCGCGAAACTTTTATATTTTTTAGGATTTAAGCTCAAAATACATTTTCATAACTGCTTAGAAAGAAGAAACAAGGAAAGCTGATGATGATGACTACTGGTTTGGAGGAGGGAAAGGCGATGAATATGACGCTATGCAGACATCCAGGAAGAGGAAGAGGAATAGTTGAAGTTGAAAGAAGAACAACTTGCAGGAATGATATTTTTTTTTGTACATTTAGGGAATATGTTGGGGGTTCCAAGGGGGCAGCGCCCCCTGGCGGTCCGATCAGGTCGCGGGGTCAAGTGCAGCGCCTGCAGGGTTTTCCGAGGGTAGCGTGCCTGGAACAAATTTTTTTTGTAAGAGTAATTTTGAAGTTCTGTTTGTTTTCAAAGTTTGTAAATCATTTGTACTTTGGGATTTGCAGTACTAAAAGTGCAGTCGTTTATACTTCGTGATTTGCAATAGTAAAAGTGCAGTCGTTTATACTTCATGATTTTCATTGATATCTTTGCTTCTCATTTTAAAGCTTTCTATCTTTTTCACAAATATGTATTACAGAAACTTTAAAGCTTTCTTAGCTTGTTTACCAGCTACTCAAAAATATAATCATAATTAAATAAGGAATAGAACTCACATTGGTACCGACATGTTCCAAGCATGATACTGAGTGCTACGGAGAGGTACCGACCAATACTGAGCGATACCTAGCGTTGGTACCGAGCTCGGTACTCGATACTACTCGGTATTGAGCATTGGTCCTGAGAGTTCATTAATACAAACATTGAATTGATATTAAGGGAAAAATTATATTTGATGCTGTTGTCTACCAGTCATATTGATTCAGATGTAAGAAATTTGATTAAGAAATACTTAGTTATTTAGTATTGCTTATTAAGCAGTATCGAGCGGTACTGAGCATTAGTACGGAGTAGTACCGAGCGGTACTGAGCATTAGTACCGAGCGGTACCGAGCAATACCGAGCATTGGTACTGAGAGTTCGTCGGTATAAACATTGAATTTATATAAAGGAAAAAATTATGTTCAGTGCAGCTATCTACCAGTCATATTCATTCAGATGTAAGAAACAATCATATTAATTCAGATGTAAGAAATCCGATTAAGAAATACTTAGTTATTTAGTATTACTTATTGAGTAGTACCGAGCATTGATATCGAGCGGTACCGAGCGGTACCGAGCAGTACCGAGCAGTACTGAGCAGTACCGAGCGGTACCGAGCGTTGGTACAGAGTTCATCAAACATTGAATTGATATTAAAGAAAAAATTATGTTCGGTACCACTGTACAAAATATCAAAATAAACAAAACATCATATAAGTGAAAGCGAAAAATGACCTTTTCTTTATTCTTCAATAAGCAATACTAAATAACTATGCATTTCTTCATCTGAATTAATATGATTGTTTCTTACATCTGAAATGGAAAAAACATCAATAAAATAAAGCATCCTCATCTTCCCCCTAAGTGTACAGAAAAAACTATCAATATACAAATAATACTTCAAAATTACATATTTTCTAAGAGTACATAAAAAATTTATTATTCCTCATTTCTTCATCGGTTTTTCCTCCAAACCAATCTTCATCTTCATCGGCTTATCCTCCTCCTAACCAATCTTCATCTCATCGACTTTTCCTTATCCAGACCAGCCATCATCTTCATCGGCATCTCCTCCTCCTCCAAACAAATCTTCATCTTCACCAGCTTCTCTACCTTCAAACCAGTCTTTATCTTCATATTTAGCGGCTTTTCCTCGTTTCTTCTTTCTCAGTAGCTAAGAAAATATATTTTGAGTTAAAATCTTAAAAAAATATAGATGTTTCGCAGTATTTCATTTTAAAAAAAGAGCGTCAATTCAAAACTCTAAATTTGAACAGGGGCGAAATTTTAAGAAGGATCATAATAGCAAACTCTTTTAGGAAAAGGATCATTAAAAAAATTAAAAAGGATCATCCACGTGAACAGTATTAGCATTTAGTGGGAAAATGCAAAGTGAGGTCACATTTTCTGTGTAAAACGCAAAGGGATACTGCGTTTTCAATGCAAAACGCAAACACCCATTGTGTTTTCAATGCAAAATGCAATCACCCACTGTGTTTTGTGTGCAAAACCCAAAGCCACCATGCGTTTTCTTCCTGCACATGCCGCACCCCCTCCGTAGGAGCGATCCACGGGAAAGGCAAGCAAGTCCGTGGTAAATTTCCTGATCAGTTTTGGAGCTTGACCCCGGCATCAGGCGTGTTTTAAAAAAAAATAACTTTGTGGAAAGCTAAGCAAGCCCGTGAGCTGCTTGCAAATTTCATGAAGGCTATTGGAGCCGGACCCCAGCATCAGGCGTGATTTTAAAAAAAAAATTTAACTTTTTAAAGCTTTCTTTGGCCTATAAATACCAGTGATAATAAGAGAATGATTTGGAGATTGGGGAGATTTTGCTTGAGGCTAGGAGAGGTGAAGTAATTAAGAAGAGACATCTTAAACAGTTAAGGTAAGTTTTTAGAAAAGAAATTTTTCTGAAATTTGTTAGTAATGATGTTAAATTTTAGAGAAGAACTGTATATGAAATTTGTTTGTTAGTTTTTAGTGTATCTGTAATTTGAAATATTTCTTAAATATTGTTGAAATATTGTTGTTGAGAGCAATTATTTTTGTTAGTATTTCAGTTAATGTTGTATATGATTATTACTTATTGTTGTAGATATAAGAAGTAAATTACATAGATCTGACATAAAAGTGTCGTCCAAAGCATAATATTTCTGCAAGGAAAAAAATATATATTATTTGAGAGTAATTTGGAGAAGAAATGGAAGGAATCATCAGTATAGTTGGTTAATATTCTTGCAAATGAGACTTTAAATATTATGTTGTAAAATAATGCCAGAAATATAGAAATGTATTGCTGGACAGAAAATTTTTCTATTTTCTTTTACATTGTATTTGGCCACCACATATTAAAAATCTGTTGGATTAGAACAAATATTAAGCACATTAAATGAGGAGAGATGGAGAGAGAGAGGTTAGAGAGAGTTAGAGAGAGAGAGAGAGAGGGAGGGAGAGTAATAGTAAAATATGTACTAATTAAAAGCAGATCAATTAAATGAATATTTAAAGGATAATATTATTTTTATATTTATGTTGAATAACATTATATTATTATATATTTATTTTAATAATGTAATTATTTTAACATAAGTTAAATTTATAGAAGAAAACTTCAATTCAGTGCTAAATAAAATATAATTTAATGATCATTCGAGAATAGGGAAATCAGTAATAATTAAAAGTTTTTAATTAAGTGTATGAGATATATATATATATATATATTTTGATGTGTAAGCTGATGGAATTATTTTTTTTTAAAAACTTATATTAATAAGTAAATAAAATAAATATAAGTTATATTTATAGAGAAGTCTAATCTCTTTTGAAATCAATAGCAATTTAAGTTATTTTCTATAGAAAAATTATTTAGACATATTTAATATATGAAAATCGATTAAAAAATAAAAATTATTAAATTGTATAAGATATAATATTAAAATAATAATGATAAGTTATTATCAAAATAAGTAAAATTAATACCATATTGCATAATTAAGTATATGGAATTTATGTAGATATATAAGTTAATGAAAAATATATAATATTAAAATTAATATAATAAGTAAAATAAATAAAAATAAGTTTTATTTTAATTTCAATATATTAATGTAGTAATAATAAAAGCATATTAAATTAGAATGTATATTATTTATAGAAGGTAAGGAGAATGATATCATTTAATATTAATAATAATAAGTAAAATAATTAAATATAAGTCATATTTATAGAAAATTTTATTAGATTCAAGTTAAGAATAAAATGTAACTAAATTTGTAAAGAAAAATAAAATAGAGAGATTATTATTATTATTATTATTATTGGGGGGAAACCCTCTGTCGGGCCTTCGTGTTAATTAAAAAAGGACGTTACAAGGTCCTTAAAGGGAGCCTTCAGCTCGCTAATGCTCGAAGGAGCTACAACAAAATTAAAAAGAAAACCTAAGAGCCGATGGTTCCCCAAAACTATAGATATAAAATTACCTAATAACATTCTAGGTCTGCCAGAGGACAGAACCCAAAAAAAGGGGAGAAAAGAAGACTAAAACATCATCCCCAAGTTCCTACCAAAAAATTCCAGCTTGTGCTCCAAATAATTGTCCACAGATACCTGCAAAATAGATGGACTGCCAAACCAAAAGAAGAAACATAGAAGCTGTGCAACAATGGCATAAAGCAATTTAAAAGACCAAAAGGATACAGTAATCCGAGGCTTCCATCCATAAACATAAGAATAATAAACCAGGAGTATCACAGCTGCTAACTAACCATTACAATACAAGATCAATAATCCCAATGAAAAAGGAAACATCATTAAAGCTCTTAGCATTAGGAATACTCCAAGCAATATTAGTAATCAGAAGAACCGAACAACGAAACTTGTCCATATTTTGAAGGACGAACAAGACAATCCAATCATCATTACAGGGGTTCACAACTTCCCTCAACGGATAGAAGAAGGCAGCATGACTAAAGTAATTAGAATGGACCTTAATAATAACAGAATAATCTCCCAAAAACCAGCACCAGATACAGCAAGTGAAACGTAACAAACAACCCCACAAAATGTAAAATAAACCGAAAAACCACAAGTGCAAATCAACCAAATTAAGAGATTCACGGAGGCACGAGGGGCACCCAGCACCAGAAAGTAGGATAGTACCAGAGCCTGAAATTCAGTAACAAAAATGACCAGCAAAGACTTCCCCAACAACAGGAAATAGATCCAGAAATCCACAAACATCAACCAGAAAAACCAAACAAGAAAGACAGAGCATCAACCGAGGAAACCTCAGCCAGAAATAAAAGCCAGAACACCATCAGCCTAAACGAATATAAGGCAATCTAGTTTTATCCAAATTAACCAAGCCTCTTAACAGAAAAGGAAGATTGGCACTAGTAAATTCCTGCAACTTCTCAAGATGACAGCCCAGTTTAGCCAACTAGTCAGAGCAAGCATTACCTTCATGTTACACATGAGCAATAAGGTAATTAAGAGTGGATAGAGAATGTTTAATATTTCTAATAGTGTAATAATTTTGAGGATGGCCCATAGTATCCTTATGAATGATCTGAAAAAGAAGCAAGGCATCCACCTCAATAGAGACATGAGTGATCCCTAATTTATGATAAAACTCAAGACCATTAGCCAAACCTAAAAGTTTAGCAGTAATAGCATTACACATATTAATAGGGCCAGCGTATGCAACAATAACCCCACCAACTTGATTACGAATGATTCCACCCACACCAACCAAGGAGGCCCCAACCGAACCATCAGAGTTGAGTTTAACAAAAGGATCCGTAGGTTTGAGCCACCTCACAACACGATCAACTTTAAGCCTCGGTTCATTATTAATAGTTATGCCAAACTTCAAAGCTAAGTCAACACAGTTCTTAAAATCTTTTTCAGTAATTAAATTTACAGAAAAAAATTGTAAAATTTTGTGTCTAACATTTGCAATAATATGATTCACATTCATTTTGATATTATTATGTTTGGCCTCATTTCTAGCCTTCCAAAGAAACCACAAAATATTCACCGGCAAGCAGTTGTAGATATGGACTTTAGTCTTAGTCACCCAACAGTTAAGGATAGTTAAAATATCACTATACCTGTGTAAGTAGTTTTTGTTAGCTAGGTCAAAAAAATATCTCCAAACTTTCTGAGCAATAACCCCATTAATAAAGACATGATTAATGTTTTCAATATCAAAATAACATTGGCATTTTGAAGGGAAACTGAATCCTTTTCTCCAAAGTAAAGTATCAACAGGAAGAAAGCCTTTAATACATCTCCAAGTAAGAATAGAGTAAGATAAAGGAATTATGTTATGCCAGATAGCCGAGAAGATATTGGAACTGTCATAATTAACTCTAACAGTATCCCAAACCTTTAAAAGGCTAAAATTGCCAGAAGAGGAAAGATTAAACAAGATTTTATCACTGCTATGTAACTGTAAAGGAATTTTTAAAATACTCTGAACTAAACCTAAAGGGAGGACCTCTAAAAGTTTATCCACCTTCCAACTACCATTGTGAATAAAACTATTAACTTTAACATTATCCAAAGTATGAGTAAAAAGAAAATTATCAATAGACCCATTTCCTAACCAGTTATCTTACTAGAAAAAAAACATCCCCCTTTCCCAAACCCCATTGAATAAAATACTCAGCTTCCCATTTAATTTTACAATGCCTTTTCCAAACAAAGGAATCAGAAGTTTTGTAGGTGCAAATCGTAGGGTGAAGATCTTTGCAGTACTTAATATTCATAAACTGAGCCCACAAACTGGACTTCGATCTAAAAAAAACCATAATTTATGAGAAAAGCCTGAACAGTGTCTAAAAAACTTCTACAGCCTAATCCCCCTTCACCAACCACCCCACAAATATTATTCCAAGAAGCCCAATGAATGCAGGAGTTATTATTCGTAAAACCCCAAAAGAACTTATTAATCATTCTCTCCAATTTGATACAAATAGCAGCAGTAGGTTGCAAAGTATGAAAAATAAAGATGGGAATAGAGTTTAAGACATTTTTAATAAGCACAAGTCTACCTCCAAAAGAAAGAAAATTAGAGGACCAATTAGAAAGTTTCCTTTGAAAAGCAGTGAAAATATCTTCAAAGAGATGATGTCTTTTTCTACCTTTAAAAATCAGAGTACCCAGGTACTTAATAGGAAAAGAAGTGGAATTAAAACCACAACATCTTTTGATAGCATTAATTCTACCACGGTGAACAGAACATACGATAATAAAACTACTTTTATCCCTATTAATAGACAAGCCACTCATATTTTGGAAAAGGGAAAGAAATTTAACGAAAATTTTAATGTTACTAATAGAACCATTAGAGAAAATGATAAAATCATCCGCAAAGCTAAGGTGAGTAATGGGGATACCACCCTTAGTACAAAAAAGAAGTTTAGGATGCCTCTTATATAAAATCTCCAAACCCCTGGAAAGATAATCCACAACAATAATAAAAAGAGTAGGAGATAAACGATCACCTTGCCTTAAACCTTGAGAGGATTTAAAGAAACCATGATTCCTCCCATTAATAACAACAGAAAAGTAGCAATTCTCAATACTATGTTTGATAAGCATGATAAAGGTATCACTGAAACCAAATAGTATCAAAACATTGTATAAAAACTTTCAATTCAAGTTATCATAAGCTTTAGTGATATCAAGTTTAAAAATAATATTGCCACCTTTAACTCTAGCATTGATATCATGAGTGATTTCTTGAGCAAGGAGAACATTGTTAAAGATGCTTCTACCTTTCACAAAACCAGTTTGATTAAGAGAAATTATTTTAGGTAAAATACTAACCAATCTCATAGAAATGATTTTAGAATTAAACTTATTAAAGAAAGTACATAAACTAATAGGTCTAAAATCATTCCAATTATTAGCCACCTCTTTCTTAGGAATTAAAACAATGTTAGTGGATGAAAAGAATTTAGGATAAGGATTACCAATGAAGAAATCTTTCACAGTCTCCACCACATCTAACTTAATGATATTCCAAGTTTTCAAGAACTTGGTAGTGAAACCATCGGGCCCAGCCACCGAATCGCCATTCATATCGTTAATAGCATTCCAAACTTCATTTTTAGAAGGAGCCATAATGAGCATATCATTGTCATTATCACTAATAATATGAGGGATAGCATAAGGATTATTAATAAGAATAGTATTAACATTGTTGTTAAAAATGTTTCTAAAGTGTTCAATCCAAGAGTTGAAGATTAAATCCTCATTCTCAATAATACTCCCATCATTATCAATAATTTTGAAAATATTATTCCTTAATCTTTTCTTGTTAACCACAACATGAAAGTATTTGGTATTTCTATGCCCCTCCACAATAATTTTAGTGGTGGCTTTCTGCCTCCAATAAATTTCCTCCTGATTTTGCAACTGAAAAAGATTAATTTTAGCCATATCAAGAGAAGTAAGATTATCAGGATTATGATTCTCCAAATACACCTTATCCATCTTAATCACCTCATTTTCAGCTTCCTTAATATTAGTGAAGATATTTTTGAAAATATTTTTATTCCACCATCTTAAGACCTGCTTCAACCTACTCAACTTAGCCCATAATTTAGCCATCCCCATAATGTTATTATTAGGAAATATAGGGGCAAACTAGTTATTTTGAATCACATTCATAAAATCATGATGATATAACCACATATTTTGAAATTTAAAAGCAGAAGGGATATTGACTTTATTAGCATTGATAGTTAACAATAAGGGAGCATGATCAGAAATAGTCCTACTCAAATGTTCGACATGGGTCATATGATAATTAGCCATCCAATCATTATTGAATAAAAGTCTATAAAGTCTTTGCCATAAAGTCCCACGACTCCAAGTGAAAGCCCCTCCAAAAAAACCAATATCATGTAAGTTGCAATTATTAATCATAGAGTTAAAATCCTCCATAGCATGAATATTAGGGGGGTTACCACCCACTCTCTCATTAGCATTGGATATAATATTAAAGTTCCCACCCACACACCAAGGCTCATTCAAATGTAAAGCAAAATCATTCAATTGCTCCCAAAGAGGAACACGGCCCAACCTAGAACAGGCAGCATACAGAAAGGAAGCTTTGCAGTCAAAATTAAATAGAGAAATTTGAACATGAACAAATTGAGAGAAATCATGAAGGATATGCACATTAATATTACTATTCCACATGATCCAAATCTTATTAGAACAGTTAGCATAATTCATAGAAAAACCTAAACGAGAGGCAGTGAAATCAAGCTTGTCAGAAGATATAAAAGGTTCAAGTAAAACCAACAACTGAATATTATGAACCCTACACAAGTTTCTAACTCTAGTTCTAGAATCACTCCCTCGAATGCCCCTCACATTCCAAATAAGAGCCTTAACCTTTACAATCTTTAAAAGTAGTTTGAGCTCGAGTGGAACTAGGAGTAGAGGCTAATAAAACTTTTAATTTTTTTCCTTTCTTTTTCCCAACCTTAGTGAAACCATCCTCCTCAACCATTATAGAAGTATTATTAGCAAGAGTAGGAGATATAGAAACCCCCTTGTCCCCAATATCTATATGATCCGCCAAATTAGATTCCTGAATATCTTTAGGAATGAATTCCCCTTCTTCACAATCCTCATTAGGAACCATTAAAGGATCTAGAACTTCCTTGGTGTTTGTCAAAACTCTATTAGGGAGAGTAGGAGAATTAGAAGGGAGAGGGTCCACATCAGTATTTTGAAACATAAAATCAATAGAGACATAAATGTTGGGGGCAATAACCCCCTCTTTGCAAACATCAACATTGGAAGAAACCTTCCCAGTTATATTAATATCACTATTGTCCCGAATCATCAATTTGGAGTTTAAACCAGTTGTACTCTTAGGAGAAGAAATTTCAACATTATCCAAATCAATAGGGTTTTCATCAACATTTTTTTGTAAATTAGTTTTTTCCGTAGAGGGGTTTGATGTTTTTTTCAAATCCAGATTTAATTTAAAGCATTCAGATAAAGCGTGTCCATGTATCTTGCAATGAGTACAAAAATTAGAAACTTTTTCAAATTCCACCTTTTGTAAATAACCATACGCTTTAGAACCAACCCAGATTTCCTTTGCATGTTTTTTAGAGATATCAACTTCTACAAGAACCCTAGCCACAGACGGACGGGTACGAGCTGCAGTAGCTTGGTCGGTTTGTAAAGGCCGGCCAAAAATGGATCCCAGTGCATGTAAGACTTTCGGGTTAAAAAAATGTAAGTGCAAATTAGGAAATGAGACCCAGATCGGCACGATAGAAGACTCCTCCCTAACATCAAAGAAAGGAGTCCATTTGAGAACACGCATTTGGCAATTGTTGATAAAATAAGACCTTCTAGCAAAAACCCTACTATAATCTAAATCATTAGATAGTTGAATCGCTACATGTCTAGAGTCCAGCAAACCAACAGAATAAAAACCAGACAACTTGAGGTTACGAAAGAACATGCGAATAGTATCTAGGTTCAGCTGATGAAGGCCAAATTTACCCACCAACGTGAATTGAAATGGAGAAGCGAGTTTCAGAACGTCCTCATCCGACAAAAGCACCGCAGGAACACCATTAAAAATAGATTGAGTTAAGTTTGGAATAGCATCACCTACCGAGGAGTTACCGGATAGCACGTCTTTAAAAGATCGAGATGGAGCTATAGTAGTAGATCCATCATAGTCAAGGCTAAAAAAGCCCTTGTGATTATCATGGGTAGGGCTGGCCGCCTTTCCCCATGAATTTGAGGACGAAGTAGCCGCCATCACTTAGCCCAGGAAGGGCACCAGCACAAAGGAGATCCACAAGCATGATCAATAGCAAAATAGAGAAGATTCACGAGAGATTTGGGAGAAACGAAAGGCAAGGAGGCGGAGAAAGGAGGGGAAACCCTAAATCGCCAGAGCGACGCACTCTTTTGATGTGGCTATATATGTATTTAGAAAATAGAGAGATTAAATATATGAGATCAGAATTTGAAGTTAATATTATATTAAATAGTATAAAATATAAGATTAAAGTAAAAATTATTAGTAATTTCTAAATTTGATAATAATTAAAATCATATTAAAAATTTATAGTTAAGTTAATGAAAAATATTAAATATTAAATTTATATTAAAAAGTAAATTAAATTAGAGATATTAGCAATTATTTTAAACAAGAATTGCTATATCAATCTATAAAAAAGTAATTGAACAGAGGCATGAATACCAGAACAGTAATAATATGAATCTATAAGCAATGTTCATTAATCTAGAAATTTGACATTTTCCTTCGCTACATTCAAACCCAATTCATACCCAACATTCTGCTATGAAATATTAGCAATTGTGAACAATATCAACAAAAATTAATAAAGACAGAAACAAAAAAATTCAAATCTTGTTTAAAACAAATTTCAAACTGTAAAAAATAGATAAGTAAAAAGACTTCTCCGTTTCCACATTATTTGAGCCATAGGAAATTTTTTAAATTCGCATTGGTTTATAAATCGAGATTTGTCAAATTCAAATATTATATTCCTTCAATGCCATCAAAATTTGCCAAGTATCATAAATCATGAAGTTTACAAATATTTTTAAATATGAAAAATGTCAACTTTACATAGCATAGAACCTCAAAGGTATCCGATTTTCCCACACCAAATAATTGAATTTAGCAAATTATAAAATTTGTCAACCACATATAGCACAGAACACAAGGTTATAAATATTGATAAAATAAAAACAATTAAATCGAAAGCAATTTCTAATATCTCATTTTATAGACAAATATATGTCATTAGAAATCAAAAGCAATTATAACCTAATTAAATATAATGTATAATTAAAGAGAAATATATAAATTTAGTATTAATAAAAGAAAAAGAGTTAAATATAATGTATATTTAGAGAGAAGTATATTAATTTAGTAATAATAAAAGTTAATTAATAAAATAATAGTAGAGTATATATATATATATATATATATATATATATATATATCTGTGTGTGTGTGTGTGTGTATTTCTTTTTATGTAGAAGATAAGAAAAATTAGATCATTTAATATTTATAATAATATGTGAAAAAAAGTTATATTTATAGACAAAAATATTAAATTGTTGTTAAGACTCAATTATAAATTTGAGTTAAAGTTCACATGTTGTCCAACACAAACACAACTCCAAGCTTGTGTACGATATGTACTTAGGAATATATGACATAATTTAATATATGACAAGGGTATGTATTGTTATATATGGTTATGCTGCTTTTCTCTTAAAAATATTTATTTCAGTATTATTACATTTCAGGAAAGCAATTACTAGTTCTTTCTCAAAATTAATAATTTCTAGGAAATTAAATAATTCTATTATATATTAAATTTTATTTTTATTTATTATTTATTCACATTTTTTCTCATTATTTATACTCCTTTTTTAACATTTTAAATATATTTTAACATTTTCTCAATTAATATTATGACAATACTTTTTTAAAAAAAATTTAAATTAATAATCTTTCTAATTTAAACAAATAAGTAATTTAGGGTCTATCGTGTATTTCATAAATTTCCATATAAATTATTCTTTAATAAATGTTTAATGAGAATTATATCTTTCATAATTTTCTTAATAAATAAATTAATTAAATATAACTTATTTTAAAAGTAGAATATACTAATTTAGTAATAATTATAAGCAAATATATTAACTATGTATATTAAAAATATATATCTTTTTATATTGAAGTTAATGAAAATTAAATCATTTAATATTTATATTAATATGTCAATTAATAATATATAAGTTATATTTACAGGAAAATATATAAATTTTTAGTAAATAAATAATTCTAACTTAGTTTGTTGAGAAAATCACCCCGAAGGACCTATATCACAGCTTTAACGAAGAACACGGAATAATCCCTCTGCTAGCTCCAGCATTTATCCTAAACTTTTTAGACAAATTGTATACTAATTATGGATCTGTATCTTATAACTCAAAACACTCACACCATTCATCTTTTCTTTTTTAAAATTTAGGATATGACCGATAAATTGAGGCACAATCGTGCCGGGCGGCGTCCGATCCATCATGTTTCTGAAGAGGAGAGTAGCCCCGTACAGATGAGCATAGCATCACTTGGAAATTCGCATAGGGCTCACAATCCAGAACGGGTAAGAAGCTTCGTTAGCTTTTTATCTATTAAACCTTAATTTATTTGAATTGTAAATAATCGACGATCCTTTTTTTTTGGCAGGCCTCCCCTTTGATTGTTGCGACACATTTATGTATGGCCCGTGAATGGCCAGCTGACTGCCCTAGGATGATATATATATTGAGAGAGATTGGCATAGATTCGATACGCCACCTGCAGTTCATTCGCCTAGATCATAACCTTATTACAGCATTGGTTAAGAGATGGTGTCCTTTGACTAACACCTTCTACTTTATGATTGGTGAGATGACGATGACACTGCAAGATGTATAGGTGATTCTTGGTCTCCGAATTGATGGTCCGGCAATTCTGTGGCCAAATATCATTGGTGCAGAATGTCGGTGGCTTAGCTGGCCAGATTGTTGCGACGAGCTTCTGGGTACACATCCAGGGAGGGATATAGTGTACCATACCCCTGATGATGAGGAGGACACCGCTACATCCAAGATGGGTACATGATAGGTGGAGTCAATGTTACCACTTCGATGGCTCCGCTGGACATTCTATAAGGACTCATACGATGACTTAGCACCGGGGACATTTCTCCAGCATGTCTGGGCCTACATAATCTACATGATCGGCTATTTTTTTATACCAGATACATCACGCTCCCATGTCTCCTTGTAGTGGCTACCTTTGCTTGTGGATTTGGACACATTTGGCAGGATGTCTATCGGTAGCATGGTCCTAGCACATTTATACAGAGAGTTATGCCATGCAACATGCCCGACATTCACATACATTGCTGGGTGCGTTGCTCTGCTACAAGTGTGGTCCTAGGAGTGATTATATGTTGGACGACCCACGCTACGAGTACCTCATGTCACGACATAGGTGGTCGCCCATTGGGATACAGGTATGACAGAACAATGAGTTAAATTTAAATTTCATATTTAGTTGGGCATATCCTAACTAAATACTGTACAGATGGGCAGAAGATCGCATTAGGGAGCTCCCATCAGGAAACGCAATGACATACCGTCATGATTTAGATGGGTTACAGATGACTCAGGTATGATATTACTTTTTTATCATCATATATAGCTCAACCATTATGCCTTCTTATTTCTATCTCAATTCTTCAATGATAGGTTACTATGGAATCTTACACGAAGCAAGTTTTGTCCTCTCTACCGCCACACTGTTATGATGGGTTGGAATTTTGGAGGGCACGTATGCCCCTAATCAGTTGGAATCGTGCGGAATGGCACCTCCCTGACCGTGTGATGAGGCAATTTGGGGGTTTCCAGCACATACATATTGAACCTATGGACCGATGTTTTCGACGGATTGATGGTCGTGAAAAATCAGATTTAGATTTGACAATAGAATATAGATCGTACCTCCAGTTGTGGGGTGCAAGGAGGGCGTACATCGTACCAATTACTCCACCAGAGGGCACAAGGAATCAGGAGTTGGGGATGTACCTACGTTGGTATAGATCATAGGCATCAATTTATCTTTTAGAACCACAAACGGAGCCACCAGAGACCTTCTTCCGATGATCTCCTCGTGAAAGATTATTGGTGCGTATAATCTTTTAAACATTTTTTATAACTTAATGAAGAATATTTATTTCAAGATATTTTTGTAGGTTGAGTACTATATACGCTCATCTGCCATTCTGGAGCCACTCGCCGGGGGACACGGAGAAAATGCTAGTTCATTACAGTTGGCCATTGACCAGGTGACTGAACTTTCTGTCAGAGTTCATCGCTCTATCTACATAGACTGCACCTCTTTCGACAGCACCACCGAGGAAAGGGGAGATCCGAAGGGAACGTGCATCGAGTTCTCAACGACGTAAACGAAATGCCCCTCGTAGATATGCTCCCTGGAGTGGGGCTCTCCCACGTCATCAGTAGATGTATGATTTTAATGTAATATTATTTGTTGTACATTACCTATGTGTGAAATCTATTTGGTCTTTCGAAGGTGTAACTGTTCTAAAAAAATTTAAATAATATTTCTTAATATTTCTGTTATGTTTTCAACTATTTCTTACTAATATTTTTAGTAATTTATAATGGCTATTGAACTTGTTCTTTTTTTTAATATTAATGCTAATTATTATTTAAATATTGAATTAAAATTTAATAATTATTCTAAATCTAATTAATTACAAATAATATGTACTTATATTTTATTAATTATTACTTACATAAAAAATTTGGAATTATTTAATGAGAATTATATCATTTGGATTTTATTATTATTAAATTAATTAATTCAATAATATTTATATTAATAAGTTAATTAATAAAATATAAGTTATATTTATATGGAAATATATTAATTTGAAGTTAACAAATTAATAGATTAAATTATATCTTATTTTAGAAATGCTCATTACAAACAAAAAGTAAATTCGTTTCTCTTATACCATATTATTTATAAATAATATAAATTAGCAAAATGACATATTTATTTCAAAATTATCAAATTTATTAAATTATAGAAAATTAAATGACGTAATTTAAATCTACTTAAATATAAATATTTAGGTAAGATAATTGATAAAAATCATAAACTAAATATTGAAACAACTAAATGAAAAATATTTATAACTATTTAATTTCAAAATAGGTTAATTTACATATGAATAATTAATTAATATTAAATTATATTTATATAATTTTAATATAAAAAATAATATACTATAATTAAATTAAAAAAAATCACATATCTAAAGTAAAAATTTCTTGCTAATGTATTAAATCAGATGATATTAAATTATTTTACAATATATTTACAAATGTATTAAAGTTTAAAAATAATTAAATTGAATGTTTTAAATTTATTGTACGATATATTTAAGGTTATTAAATCTTGATTATATGTTTAAATAGAAATTGTATACATTTGTTTTAAAAATATATACATAGAAACTTTAAACTTTCATTTTAAATTAAAAGTTTATATATATAAATTTTATACTTTTGTTTTACAAACCAAATTATTTTTAATATATTTAAATAAATTATAAATAAGTTATAAATATGATAATTATTATAAATTAAAACAAATGTTAAACATAAGTTATAATTTATTTTATTTAAATATTAAAAATAAGTTATAAATATGAAAATTTATTTTTAATTTTTAAATAGGAAAATTATTAAAAAAATGAAAAATTCTTATCAATCCTTTAGAAAATTCAATATTGAATACAAACAATATGTATACATTTTTTTTTAATTCTATTTTGTGTCTAACGATTTGACATAACGCATGAACAAGAAAATGCATACAAAACGTAAAGCTTAATTGCATTTTAACAGAAAACGTGATTAATATTCACGTTTTCTGTTAAAACGCAATTAAGATTTGCATTTTCTGTTAAAACACGACCAAGCTTTACGTTTTTGATCTTTTTTAAATTATTTTATCATAGTGATCCTTCTCATAAATATTTTTTTGAATCTGATCCTTTTAATAATTCGCCCTTTGAACAAGAATATTTTAAGCCGGGTCAGTTAGACTTCCAAGAAAAAAATAAAAATTGAAATAAAAATTAATTGCACGTCCCGTCTCCGCACCTAATAATTTCTCCCAATTTCTCGACTTTGCGTCCGCAGCTCTTTCTCCAGACCACTCCCAAGGCAATCTGCAATGACCCTTTACCCTATGTCTCCCTCAGCACATCGTGCCCGCCGGTACATCTCAGACCCAGCTCCGCTGTCACCCTCAGTCCTGTTAACAGATTAACGAAAGAGGGAGAGAAGGAGAAACCGAACAGAGGCAGAGAAGAAAAGTAATATTCATTGATTATCTTGTACAGGAGACATAGGGTATATATAACACATAGATACAAGAAAGGCTTGTAACGACATGATGACGTGGAAACCATGCATACAAGAAAGGACGGTTCTTTATATCTTACAAGTCCAACTGGCGAGCCCAGCCATTTTCACCTCGGACCATCGTTCCTAGTTCCAAATGGCCGTAAACCGTGATCCTAAATGTTCGGCCAGCTTCTCTTAACTGGCCGACGATCCTCCAGGCATCCCTCCAACCGTAAATTTGCCCACTTCACACAAGCATCTTATCTAATCTGGAATATTTTTAACTGTTTTTCTTTTGTTCAAAAATTTTGAGTGAAGTTGCCAATATACTTGTATTTGCTGATGGATCATCTTTTTTTCATAATTATAAGAAGAAGAAATAGGTGAAGTGTCTATATTGCGATGTGGATTGATAAATTTTAGATTATTGAGAGCTTAATTTCAGTTGAACTTTAATCCGGGAGTTAATCAATTTTTCAACAGGTAAGCATCTTTTTTTGTAGTTTAGATGTTATACTGTCCTGTATACATTTTATGTTATCATCGCGTCTTCAATCACCTAATGGTAAATCTGTGCAACTTCTGTAAAATGATACTTGCTTTGTTAGTCATGACTTGACAATCTTGACATGGCAAACTTATGGGAAAGTGATTCATTTTTCGTTCTACCAGTGTATCACTTCATGTAATTGCTTTGTAGTTTGGTTATAAATTATCTCTGTCTGTTTCTTATGTGTAAGGATGTTCTTGTTATTACATTTTTTCTTCATATATCTGCAACTTTCCTTCGTTTGTTGTATTAAATGGCTTTCAAACAAATATTTATCTTCAAACATGCTATTTTTTGTGTTGTTAGGTTCCAATCTTGGTTTACTATTTCTAAACTGACCATGATAAGGGTTGAGTGGTTAGAAATAAAAGGGTTAGGGTCTGGGGAGAAGGGTTTAAATAGCTATGCTTATTATTGCAAATTATAAACTTTTCAAATTGCCCTTGTTGAATATGAGAAGATTTTTGAAGAAGATTCTTTAAATTCTCAAACATTAGCAGAAGAGAAGAGAAATTGGGCGATGGTGGATATAATTGAAATTAACATTATTGAAATATAATGGTTTGGCATTCCTTTTTATGCTAAGATTATTTATGTGATCTAAGTTCTTTAAGATCTTTTCATACTAGGATTCTTTCAATATACAGTTGATATCACATGTTTGAGGATCACAGAATTGCTGTGTAGATAATTTTTATGCATTAATGTCAAACATCTGGTTAGTGGACATGAGGAAACTCTCTTAATAGACATTATGCTTACCAGGAGTAAAGAAACTGTTAAAAGGGAATTATCGACACATGTGGAAGTGAACATGGCAATCAACGTGTTGATACAGTCGGTTATGAAAGAAAGTAGCTCATCAAGCAAGGAAGATTTCATTTGCAAACCAATGTTCGATAAGCTTTTGTTGGCCATCAATATGTGATCGATTTACTAGCTTGTCATTCACTGCCCTCATACAGCAGCTTCAAGTTAACATCTAAGGCATTTGTGCAACAACAAGACTTTTTGATAGGTCGTGGGTTGCTAAGTGATACCAAGAACATGATGGAAGCCTAAGAACTTCTAAATTTTTCTTAAAGGCATTACACATACTCACAATTATTGACAGTTGCATGAGTTTTTTGACCATTTATTGGAAATCGTTAACCGTTACTTCAACATGTGCTACAAGCAGTCGGTTCATTCGCAAAAAAAGTTCATCAACTTGCCATCGATTGAAGCAAAGTGCCATCCATACATAAGAGCTGATTCACAATTACATCCTTTATTCAACAATGCAATCGGTGCAATAGATGGTACACATTTACCAACAATTGTCATTTGTCGCTTGCTAAAATCGAAAGAGATTTATTTTACAAATGTAATGGTTGATTTCTCATTTGATTCTCAATTCATCTACATTGCTTTTGTCTAAGAGGGGTATGCAGCGAATAAAGGGTGCTACGACAGTCAGTGGATGAAGTAGCATTTTGTGTATCATAAGAAAATATTATTTGGCTAACTTGGGTTATGCAAGCACAAGTAAATTTATTGTGCCATTCAGAGGGTATCGATATCATCTAAGTGAGTATTGTGGAGGGACATCCCATAGATGCTTTGTGCTATAGGAGTTGTATAACCATTGTCATGCTTATCTACATAACAAAGTGGAAAGAATTTTGGTATCTAGATGAGAGATTTCTTAGTGTATAGTGTGATATTGGGATTGCTTGCGCATTGTTGCACAATTTTACTAGTCGCTTTCACGGACATGACATTTTTTAATATGTAGAAAAGGACTAAAATGGTCCTTCAACTATTTGTGAGGGACCAAAATGGTCTTCAACTCTTTTGAGTGACCAACTTAGTCTCTCAACTCTTTAAATAAGACTTTTTTTGTCCTAATATTCAATATTGGAGTTAATGGTGTTTAATGTAAGAGTATTTTAATCATTTTTTAATTAAACATTTATTAAATATAATTTTTAAGTAATTATAATTTTAAAAAAATTAATTAAACATTTCTTTAACAAAAAAATTAATATTAATTTTAGTAATAATTTTAAAAATTTTAGTCATATTTTATAAAATATGAATGATAAAAATATGTATAACTAAGTTGAAAATAACATCTATTTGCATTTGATTTCTTTAAATCAATAAATATCATATTTTATAAAATATGACTAAAATTTTTGAAATTAAAAGAAAAATTATTATTATTATTTTTTATTAAAGAAACGTTTAATAAGAATTTTTAGAAAAATTATAATTACTCGAAAATTATATTTAATAAATGTTTAATTAAAAAATGACTAAAATACCCTTATATTTAACACTATTAACTCCAACATTAAATATTAGGATAAAAAAGTCTCATTTTAAAGAATTGAGGGACGAAATTGGTCCCTCAAAAGAGTTGGAGATTATTTTGGCCCTCACAAAGAGTTGAGGGACCATTTTGATCATTTTCTCTTTTAATATATCTCAAACCAACATACAACATGATAATGAGTTGGATAAGGTGGTAGCCAATGATGAAGATCTTAACATGCACGCAATCGTTGGGTAGAGAGTCCAAGGAGATGCTGTGAGGCATACAATAGCAACCGACATATGGGAAGCATGTGTAAGGCATTAACTTTGTCAATTTCAAAATAATTTCATGTAATCTATAATTAATTAATGCATTATTTTGATAATAGGAATTGAGTCAAAGGAATCACTCCACTTAGCATTTTGAACGATGGAAGTAAAATGGTGTCTATTTTATATTCTTATATTTATAAGAGGTGTAGTTGATGGCCACATTGTCTATCAATCTTATTATTATACTTGTGTAAATGTTTTAGATTATTCATCAAATATTATGAAGGTTTAAAATTATACTATTGAGTATTTAAGCTTTTTCCATTCATAATGTGAGATGTAAGCCTCAATGTATTTTGAGGCATAAACCTCAAAATTAAAAAATTGTGTAAAGTGAAAATCAATTTTAAAAGTGAATATTTTATTTAATGACCAAATAATATATTTAAGGATGATGTATTAAGTTTATATTGAATTATAAAGTAACAAATTGGTTCACATATGAAATAAAAAATTGTACAAGTTGTAAAATAGAAAGTGATAAATTGTATGAAATAATATTAAAGTTCAAACTTCACAATAGTAAAATAATATAAATATAAAAATTATGTAAAAGTATCAGATAATATCAAGTTCAACTCTATCTTTCTTCTTTCTCAGTTCCCTGCTCATCCATATTTAATTTCTAAAGAGAACATTAATAGTATGACAACAACTCAGATGTCATTTGTGCTATCATCATCGAGAGTCCAATGCCTTATGATGTGCTTAGTCTTTATCTATTTCAATCATTTTTCTTTTTCCTAAACATTTGTCATCAACATAAAAATAAGAATAATACTCCAAATTAAAGATGCTTAAGAAAATAAATTCTTTTTATATATATTTTCTCTTTAATTCTTTCTATAGTTGGCTTGTGGTTGATGCAGTTTTTCTTATCATCAGAGAAATCAATGTTTAGATCTTTTTCTTATAATTCAAATGGTGTTATCTCTACTTTAGCATGCACAAATCATTCATCATCTGATACCATGTCCTCACAAATTAAATGATCGTCATCTTTCTTTAACCCCTTATTCAAGTTTTTGTGTCTGAGTTTTTTGTTCTACATGATGTACGCCAAGGAATTCACTATTAGGATTGTCAGAAGAATTCTTCTTTTCATGTGAACTTGATTGTATGATATTCAGTTGTGTTCACATCCAGATGAAGAGCACACTAATTTTGAAACCTTAAGAGCGAGATGCTTTAGTTCTAGAGTGCCATCACCAAATTGTATCCACCACTCAATTGAGGTTTAAGTAAATTAGTATAATAAGTAGAATGAATTATTTTAATATATAATTTTTTATCTAACATAAAGAAACAAATCAACTTGGAGATCGATTTGAAATTGTGTTTTTCATCTGCTATAGTCCAAAGAACTTATTCCTGAAAGGTATCAATTACATGTCAATATTTGCTCCCTTAGATGAATCAATTATAAGTTTATCCATGTAATGGTATAATCTTAATTTTATCTCAAGATTCATTAACTTATTTTTTTGCATATTAAAACAGAGGATTCAAATAATAGTTTGTTGCATGTAAATGATGATGATGTTGTAGCTCCCACTTTTCGTCAATAATATCCTAAGTTTCTCTATACCTGCCCTCTTCTCCTCATAAGTTATGGGAAATCAGTTCATTTATTTCATTTATAACATTATATATGAAACCCATCTCAATCTTTTTCTTATCATCTATCATACTCAGAACTTGTACTAGTGGTCCAATGGTTATAATAGCATAAATCACCCTATGTCAGAATCTTTCATTTAAAGCAATCTTTCTATTTTCTTTCCCCTCAAATTTTGATGCCCAAGCACAACTCAACCATTGTGTTAAAGTGAACATAGCCTCCAAAGGCTGTCTCGCCTCCAACATGCTTTGCAAAGTCAAATAGTCAGTGGCCAATATTTTTGTTATAAGTCTCAGTATTTCTTTCTTTGAAAATTTTATCATAAATGCCAAAGCTCAAGAATGATTACCTAAATTTTTTTTTTTACTTTAGGTAATACATTCTTATTTTGAGGCAGCCCCAAGTTTTTTAATGATTAGATCTATTTATGTACGTCATAGGGAGTCTAATAGACGTGCTTCTTTTTCTTTGTAAGTTTCGTACCTGCAGTCTTATAATCATCGGTATTATCTGTCACCACTTCAACCACCAAGTGCTCCTCCATCTCATCAATAATACTATTAAGTTGTAAAAAAAGCATCTTTTACCTTATCAGATGCCTTAATGGACTTTAAAAAGATTGTGTCATAAGAGTTATTGATCAGTGCATTTATCAATTTTCTATTTTTTATATCTGACCATCCAGTAGATGTGATAGTCACCCCTATCTAGCTCCAGGTCCTCTAGATTTCCTCAATACCTTTTTTTAGTGTTTGCCAACTCCTTCAAAACTTACATGCTCAAATTATACATGGATGGATGTTTCAACCTTGGCCCATAGGCATAAACTAAATGGATCATATTGTAGTAAGCGGGAGAGATTGCAACACTAAAAGGGACAACATTCTGATAGAAAAATCTCCTTATATATATATATATATATATATATATATATATATATATATATATATATATATATATATGATCCCTAATAGTCTTTGGGGTTAGCTTCTATGATGTAGAAGACCAATGTTCTTGTCCATCCTCCACCGTATTTGTAATGTAGTGATCATAGGACCTCTTGCACCCATACAGAACATGGGTTGTAATGAGGTTGATGAGTTCAACCTCTATGCTCGCTTTCGAAGTATGAGCCAGCATTAACTCTATCACTAAGTATTTTTGTGCCTGGTGCTTTGATATTATTGACTTATTTATATATGATTTGATCTCTTCCTTCACTTTATCAGACACTTTGATATATGGTGCCACATTTTATAGGATCTGAATATGTGCACTTTAATCCTGTTACACCACCCTTCACCATCTTCTCATAATAATTACATTTCAAGTAAATATACGTCTTGTCGTTACCTCTCAAATCAACTTAACTTCTATGTTTCCATGCCGGGTCCTGCCAATGATCTGATGTGATTTTGTCTTTGCCTTTAATCATACATGCTCCCTATCAACTTATAGACATAACCGGTCAAAGACCTATGCCGTTGATCAATAGTCAATATCTGAAGAAATACTATACATAACAATCCAACTGAAAATGTGTTATTTTGGAAATTCCTCCTCTAATATAGGAGACAATTTATATATATTCCTACAAGGCAAGATGTAACTTTTAAATTCTCTTGTAATACATGAAGCAATTTATGTATATGCCTGCAATGCAGAAAACAATTTCATAGATCTTCCTGTAAGGTAGGATATGTCTATCATATTCTCTTGTAACATAAGAGTCCAATTATGTACATTCATATAATGCAGGAGACAGCTTTATATATTTTTCTGTAAGGCAGGAGACATCTGTCATATTGTTCTATAAAACATGAGGTAATTTTATATATTTTCCTGTAAAGTAGGATGTTATCAATACAAACTCCTGTAATGCATGAGTCAATTTTCATACTCTTTTGCAAAGGGATAATTTCATATGCTCCTGCAAGGCAAGAGGTACATATTCGCTTGCAAAGCAGGATGCCATCAATACATTCTCTTGCAAGGAAGGAGATACATTTCATATTCTCCTGTAATACATGAGGCAATTTATATATGCGCCTGTAATGTATTAGGCAATTTTTTATGTTCACCTGCAAGGCAGAAAACGTCTTTCATATTCTCATGTAAAACATGAGACAATTCATGTATATTCATATAAAATTGGAAATAACTTTCATATACTCTTATAAAACAAGAGGCAATTTTTATATTCCCCTACAATGCAAGAGGTAATTTATATATTCTCCTGTAAAACAATAGGCAATTTATATATTCTCCAACAAGGCAGGAAGCATTCGTCATATTCTCCTGTAAAACAGGAGGCAATTTTTATATCTCCTACAAAGTAGGATGCCATGAATACATTCTCCTGCAATGCAAGAGGTAATTCTCATATTCTTATGTAATGCAGGAGATAATTTATGTATATTTCTATAAACAAGAAAGCAACTTTTATATATTCCTGTAAGGCAGGAAATAATTTTAACCAACTTATGTAGGACATGAGGCAATTTTTTATATACTACTACAACACAGGAGGACATTTATATATACTCCTGCAAAGCAGGAAGCATTTGCCATCTATCACTGTAAAGCAGGCAGAAAATTTTATACAATCCCACAAAGTAGGATGCAACTATAATATATATGCTTCTGCTAGACAGAAGACAATTATATATGAAATCACACATTTACTAAATGATCTATCTATGATGGCTAAATATTTCATGCTCACAAATCTAAGGGTCGAGTTATTTTAATAAAATTGAAAAGACTAAAAGTATAAAATTTAACTCAATAGAATAAACAAAATACATATATACTTACTAACAGGTCGTAGAGAGGCTATCAAATTCTGAATTGGATGCTGCCAATCTGCTGCTTGACTTTGAGCAAGAGATCCTACAACATCACTCATCGCTTCTAAGCGGTCGCCAGTTGATGATGCGCCAAATCAAACTTTTCAATAGAAGAAGTTAAAGTCTGCTCTAAATGCTCAACATTAGCAGCTATCCAAGAAAAATCCTCCTTAGTATAAGCAGTTGCTGCCTGGATCGTTGAGCATCTCTCCAGAAGAATCTTCTCCCTCTGACTTAAAGCTCTGAGCTTGGTTGATATGACCAAAAGTTCAAACTGCTCCTGGGAAATGTTCCTCTGGCAATGCTCCAATATCTCTAATCCAAAGTCAAAATGCATGTGTTCTCTCTTCATCTTATTCCATGCAGCCATGGCCCCAATCTTTAAATCAGTAAGAACTCTGGAAGACAACCCCTGAGAAGTGAATTGTAGCTGGAACAGTCTGAACACAACAGTATGACAAAGGAACTCCCATGTCTGTAAAGCACTGTCGCAAAGGTCACAAGTGGAAGCACAATCTTAAAGTGAGCTAGCCTCCACATAGAAATTGACAAGGTCAGGCAGGTCATCCAGATCTACTCCCAATAGTAGACGTCGCAATGCAATAACAATGAAATGGATGCTTCTTTATAGTCATTGACCAACGGATCTACGAGCTCAAGAAAATACCTTGGATGTGAGACAGGATGGCTCCAAGCCTATATGAAAGGGCGAAAGAAAAATGGATTATTAACAAAAAAGCGAGAGAGAAAGAATAAAAAAAATGATCATATATACCTGAGGGATGAGTCTCTTCTAGCAAATCCATAGAATGGTGATCATGTAAATAAGAGGTAATATGGGGTGATGATCCTCCTGACGAACCACTCAAAATCACCCAGGTCGTATCTAAAATGGGAGGATTAGAAGCGATCAACCCTGCGCCAATGTCATTAGTAGCGCTATGAGTGAGCTGAAGGGATGATAACCGGCCACCTACATGTACATACATGAAAGAAGGTAAAAAGCGGATCATAATACATGTCATAAATGGGCATGTATATACGAACTATTTACCTCTAACATCATTGAGAGGAGTGGTGTAACGGGTATGTACTCAGAAGCCAAGTGACCCTTTACATCCATATCATTCAATGACGGCGTATGTGTAGAGTTACTTGGTGCAAACTCAGGCTCTGCATTCAAGTGAAAATACATTACAATAAGAATAAAAGAGAGCTATAAATAAGATCACATGTTAATACCTAGTGTTGGGCTTGAAGTGGCATCACAAGCTGATGAAACATGTGTAAATTCCCTAGGATGCATCTCAGGAGAAAGTCTGATACCTAAGCAAAAGAAAGCAAAGTGATGCATTGTTCAATCAAGCAATAGAAAATAAACAATATGCATTAGTACCTTCATCATTAGGAGGGAACTGGCTCCAAAATGGGTGAGCCTGGTAGATCAGCAGATGTATGCTGGATGCTGAAATAAAGAAGAAAATATGTCAAAGACATAAAATTAAAATTTAATATATGTTACTCAAGAAGAGAAATGTCTAACATGGCATGTCGTATGATGTCCTATTCCTAGGGTGACCCCTATCGAAAGGAGAAATTAGTCTACATCTATACAAGGGTGCTGCAACATCGGCATATTACTATATGCATGCGAAAAGAAAAAAAAAATAAATAATGAAATAATAACATAAAAATACATACCAGGGCCACCACGTCTAGAAGCAGGCTTAGGACTTCTCTTCCTTTTCTTGTTACCAACTTTAGATGACTCTGCATGTACTGGGGCATAATCTCTCAACCTTGAAGAGCATCTCAGTCGTCTAGATCCTCTAATCCTCTTGTCATATCTCTGAATACCTAACTCAAAGGAGGAGAATCCACGGCAGTTGTAGGTGTGCGATGCCCATAGGAGCATCCATATGCGCAATGAAAAAATGAGAACTTGTCCCAAGATGGAGAAGAAAGGACTAGGTTAAAGAAAATACCTCGAGATGAGTGGAGGATGAAAGATAGCTCAACTGACGACGATTTGTCACCCCGAAAAGTACTGGAATCACGTCTAAGGGGGTGGCCTGGATAAAACCAAACTGTGATGCTGCTCTGTTGGGATTATATCCTTCCAATATCACAGAATCATCACGTCGATAGTAGAGCCAGCCTAGCCTCATACTAACAAAGTAGGAGGCAATAGGTGCGTAGCCACCTCTAGAAAGCAACGTGGGCCTACCTCCCTTGGTCAAAGAATTAGCAAGCAAAATGCCAAAACTCTGAGGCGGTAAATCTCCAACTGGAGATCTATAAACCAATTTGAAATCGTCAGCTAAATGCAGAGGAGAGAACATAAATGACTTAATCTGAGCTCAATTTATGGCTGACATTACTATGGCTAGCTGAATCAACAAAGGAAAGAAGTGGTATGCATAATAAGCAGGTAACTTTGGGCAGCTAAATGCACCCTTGATGTGGATATGCATCCACTCATGAATGTAATGCCAGGGTACCTCAATGTTGCGCTGACGATGGCCATAAGAAGCTGTAATCTATCAAAAACCGTGGTATATCTGCACAAGCATGGCTAGAGCCAATGAAACCTGCCTCCCACTGGCAATCAGACTAACTATCAAGGTGCTGGGGTGAAAAGTCCTATCCTGGCTTGAAAAGACAAAACAACACAGCTATGTAGCTATGAAAGCCACCAAAGACGTCTCCTCCAAAACCCCTATTGGCAGAAACAGAATGTGCTCCGATCGCTATCTCATGCTCAAATAGCTCAACTTAAGATTGGTCACTGGCCTTAAATCCTGTGTCAAAAGGGTCATGTGCCTGAACAGACTGTATAGTATATGCCACTTAAATCAGTAAGCTCTTGATCAAGTTATCTAGAGAAATAGTAACTCGATGGTGGCGGCTCTTGTCTCCGCAGGCGATATTAGTTAGCTAAGCTTCAGTAGAGGTCTTTAGAATATACAAACTTGTCCTCCCTCTGCTACCAACTAGTTGATGGCTAAAAAGTTCATAATTCGGAGGGATGCACTCCTCATAGGGAATGACCAAAATGGGCAATTAGAAGCAAACTGTAAGTCGCAGAGTGTAATAGCCATCTCATTTGGCCCAATCCAAAAGGTATTGGTAACTCTATCACAGTGCTCAGCTAGCCCTTGAAGCAATGAATATGATAGCCGATTGTTATCAAACAATGAGACGTAAATGGCCCTATAAACCTCTACTTTCTTGAGCACCTCTCGATGTGCTTAGAGAATATATCGGCCCAAGAAATGTAACCTCTCAGCATCCGAAGAGGGCTACCGAATACAGAATCATATTGTTGCTATTTAACCTCATTGTGTGACAAGATATAACAACAGTTTGATGGTACTAGTACGCTCTGCAAGATCTTCTATATGCTATAGTACGTCCTAATCACCATAGCAAAATCCCTCGATAATTCGATCCAGGGAACTGCCATCACTGTGACGCAATTTGAGGGTGATCACCCAGTCTGGGGGATCGCATCATATGAGAAGCTCTGAATCATGTAGACAGTTGTGGAGAATGAAGGAACAACCCAGCATACATATCCCTGTCAATCAACATCTCTTGATGCCATGATAGACGTTCATGAATAGAAGTAAAATGGTAAGAATCATGCCTGTCAATCCCCCCTCCCCCCTCCCCCCCCCCCCCCCCCCCCCCCAAGATGTAATCCTCTAGGGGCTTAGTGTTAGGCAATAAACGAGACCTGACACAATTGAACATCATGGCCTGAGGAAAGAAAGAGAAAACCAATTATATTCACAAACGTTGCAACAAATTCATCTCGAAATGTCAAATCAATTTATTGGGAGGCAATTTATTCAGATATAAAAAATGTCTATAAAAATACCACGGTAAAAAAAATCAAACTGAACAGCACGTCGCTCACGTCGCGACTGAAACAACTGTTCTTTGATTCATATCAAACAATGGAGAAATGAACGAAGAGGAGTTACGCTCACTTACAATCAATTTTTAGTCGGAGTTCTTGTTCGTTTATTAGCCCTCGTCAATCTTCTATGATTCTTGCATAACAGTCTCACCTTTCGTTAGCTTCGATCTCGAGGCACAAACAAGACCCAAGCCCGCACGAGCATTGCCGTGCCTCGGCTTCATCGCGTAAGGTCCCTACCCCGATTTACCTTCGTCTGTTCCACGCACGAATGAAGCTCGTGCGAGCCCCATTTCCTTCGATTGATCTCCCACGCGAACCCATGTGCCTAGTTTCACCTACCTGTGCATGAGTCGACCTCTCCAATCCTTCGCGTACCACTTTTGATCCCTCACCCAGACGAACCTCCACCTTTCATGTCTACGATGTTTTGTGCATGGAAGCCACACGACCTATGCTCGTCGGCCCACACCGATCGGATCTCCCTCTCCCTATTCCTCATGCAGGATTCGTTCGTGAGCCCGATTCGACTTATGGCTCCGCCTCCCATCCGTCCAGCACACACGCACGACCTCCAATTTGCCTCTTAAGCAGTACGGTTAGCCTTCCTGATCCCGCCTATGTCTCTCTCACCAGTGACCAAAACTTCCCCCTTTGTTCATGAGATTTAACCCAAATCAAAGCCATTCGATCCCACGTGCTCTATTGGCTTAGACTTGCCCAATCGACCGACCCCACACTACCTAGCTGATTGTTTGAAATCTTGGGTAAGAATATGAGAAATAGGGAATTAATTATATAGATATATAAATGTATAGAATAAATAAAAAATAAAATAAAATTATGTCGAAATCATAAATTAGAGGAGTCAAAGACGTATACCAGGTTCGATGCTTCCCCCGAAGCCCTTGATCATCGATTTTGATCCGATCGAACTGAACTAAAAGGGCAATTGCCCTCCCCAATCTCCTCTCATGGGGAGGGGGCGTCGGGAGGCTGCCGAAATTTCGGGAAGCGCCAAATACTGCGAGCACCAAATTGGAGGACTTGAAGACCAATTCTGGGGTTGATTCATCCCCCGTAGCCCCCAGCCTTTGAATCTTATCCGGTTGGACGGACTAGAAATGGCAAGTGCCATTCCGACCTCCCCTCGCGTAGAGGGGATGCCGGGAGGCTGCCAAACTTGTCATCTGAGAGCTTCAATTAATTTAAATTAATAATCAAAATTTTTAATTGATTAATCGAGCAATTTTAAAGAAAACAAAATTCAATTAAATCAAAATTTAACTAAATAATCCATTTAAATTTAATTTAAAATTTCAATTTAATAATCAACTAAAATTTTAATTTAAAACTTTAAATTAGCTAACCTAATTTAAAATCTAATTGAACAATTAATTTAAAATTTAATTTAATATAATATATAATTAAAGTAAAATTAAAATTCTAATTAACAAAATCATTTAATTTAAAGTTAAATATTTTAATTAATTTAATAATTGATTAATCAATTTAACTAATTTAAGAAATCAAATTTAAATTTTCTAATTAAAATTAATTAATTGAGTAATAAACTTAAAAGATTTAATTACTTAATAAAATTAAAACTTAAGTAATTTAAAATATATTTAAAATTGATTAATGAGTTGAGAGGTTAATTTTTTTTTAAAATTTAAACTTTTAATGAACTAAATTAACAAAAAAAATAAAAAAATGCAAGTAGAAGAGCTATGAGGGGTGAGTCACTCTAGTGAAATTATGCATTTTTTATTAAAATAAAGAACATAAAATCAGTGTCTTCCACTAATCAAACTTAATTACAATTCACACCAATTAAGTTCAAACTCCTAAAACTAAAGAAAACATCTAACACAATGAAAACTCCAAAAATCCTAAAGAAACCTAAACTCTCCAAAGCTCAGCTCCAGCTCCTGGCAAACCCTGCAGCTATAAGCTTTAGCTCCTGCAACTCCTAACCACGAACACCTGCAAAAAAGTAAATAAAAGTCAATGCTGGGTGGTAAATAAAACTAGTACTATAAATAGAACACTAGTATGATAGGTAAAAACAAGCAGCAAAAAGAGAGTGCTGAAAGTAAAAATTATTGTAAGTAAAATTACTATTGTAAACAAGACTAGTCCTAAAATAAATAAGTAAGCAAAGCTACTACTGTGAGTTAGAAGCTACTATTGTAAACAAAACACTAGTATGGATGTCAAGGGGGTGAAAAGCACAAAACTAAGTATCTGATGCTAAAGCCCCGTTAACCTAAGTTTACCTATCAACTTATAATAGAGGTCGTAAGTCTGATGTTAGCTAATGCGTTAGGGGAAATCTTTAGGTAAAAGTAACCTAACCCTAAATCCCACTTTGGCCATCTCTCTTATAGGGCTAGGTTGTAAGGCCCACCAAAAAGCAACCTCTAATAGAGGCCGTAAGTCCTACTTTAATTAAAATATTAGGGGAAACTTCCAGGATAGATAACATGTCATCGATAAATTGCAGACTACTTTCAATGAAAGCAGTAAGGCCCAACCTAAACCTAAACCTTGGGGCTACTTTCAATGAAAGCAGTAAGACCCAACCTAAACCTAAAATCAAGGGCTACTTTTAATGAAAGCAGTAAGTCCCGACCTTTTAAACCCTCGGGATACTTCTAATAGAAGCAGTAAGACCCACTTCTTAAACTTCTTAAACCTATAGGCTACTTTCAAGGGAAGCCGTAAGACCAGTTGTACGGGCTACTTTCAATTAAAGTCGTAAGCCCCAACTCAAATACAAACTTACGAGCTACTTCCAATGGAAGTCATAAGCCCCAAACCATTTTAAACAACTGGGTAACTTCTAAATGAAGTTATAAATCCTAAACCAAACCTCCATTACACAAAAACTTACATTTGACCACTTTAGTCGGGATCCCTGAGAGGAGGCAACTCAGGACTGCTAATTAGATTCTTTGGACATTACGATCAACGATTGCTAGTGTTGGTAAACTGAAACTTATGATATACCTGAGATGACGGAATCATGTGATCTTGATCGGGTTTACCTTCATTTCCCACACAACTGAGACTAAAATACTTAAAATTGTTCATTCTTAATCGAGAGTTTTCTTTGATGTGATAGGATGAGTAATTAACTATAAGGGATTGCTCTCATAGGACCCAGATCTAAATAAATCTTGACAGTACACTAAGGAGAAATCTGATTAATTTCAATTTGCCTCAAGGAGAATGACATCTTATGGATGCAAAGAGGGATTCATGCCTACGCACCATTTTTCCCCGAGCGAAACAAAGCCATCAAAATTTTGCTTTGTTTTGTAGACCCGCTTAGCACCTATGACTTCTTTATCTTATGGAGGATTTGTCATATCCCACATTTTATTTCTTTCAACCCTATTTATTTATTTTGTTAGTGCTTTTCTCCATGCTTCTTGTTTGAAAGCTTCTTCATAGTTTTCTGGTTCTATGGTCATCAAGTTGCATCTCTGGTGTATCCGTGATAAGGACTTGATTATCATCAGTTTTGATTGTTGAGATGAGTTGATTGGTTCTCTTATTGTTGCATGAGTAGGTGACTGTCTTTTCATTATCTACTTATTGTTGTTGCAATGGTGCTAGCAAATTGACAATTAATCTTTCATCTCTCTCGGTCTCCTAGTTATAGGTTGCGTCTCATCAAACACTACATCTTTGTTGATGATAAACTTCTTGGATTCCATATTATGTACTCGATAACCTTTTAATTGAGAGTTACTGCCTTAGAAAATTCCATTCTTCCCCTTCTCATCAATTTGTTGCTCGTTACTTACAGAATATGAGTGTAGCAGATGCAACCAAAGATTTTGAAATGCTTTGCTGATGGATTTTGCCCATTCCAAACTTCAATTGGTTTCTTATCAAGTACTAGTTTGGTTGGACATCTATTTAATAAGTAGACTGCAGTGCTCAAAACAAAATGATGAGCACTACAATCTACTTCTAATTAAATTGGTTGCCAAGTCGTGCTCTAAGCTTTCATCTTGACAAAACTTATTGAACACTTTAGAAGTATATTCTTTTCTTATTATCTTTATATAGTGACTGCCTTGTTTTTTATTATAACTTTTAAATAATTTGAAAATACAAAAGAATTAAGATTTTTCATATAAAAAAAATACACCTATGTCATTATGGTGTAATCATCAATAAAGAGGATGAAGTGCTTGTTTATATAGTATGAAGAAGCGCTCATTGGGCTGCATGCATCTATATGGGCTACCTCTAGTGGTTCATTGGTTCTTCAAGCACTTTCGAATGAAAATGGTTACTGGTGTTGCTTGTTGAGTTGACATCTTTCGCTGCATTTTATTGATCTCGATTATTGTTGGTACATCTCTCATCATGTTCTTTTGTTAAAGGATCTTTTATCCATGGAGAGTGAAATATCTGAATCTTCTATGACATAAAAAGGAGTCAACCACTTGCACCTCATCACCTTATTGCTTACATATGATCATTTTATGGGAAAACATCTATTTTCTTTCATTTTGATTTTTGCAATTACGGGAGATTATTCTTGTAAAAAATTGTGTAATATTCTCCTTCGAAATGTAATGACTAAATTTTTTCCATCGTTTAACCCACATTTAGTTGGTCTTGAATAATTGTAGGAATTAAGAAATCTTCTGATGAGGACATTTGGCCGTAGAAAGTTTATCAGAGGAAGGGCCGGAGATCTACGGCTACGATTGAATTACTCTATTTCTGAGCATTTATTTGTATTTGATTTATTATGTGTAATTTTTTATTTTTACCCTTACTTGAGGGAGTAGGTTTATGTGACCTCACGGGAATTTTTGTCATTTAATGTTTTATTATATTTTGTCTATTTATAGGCCTCATCTCCACCTTGGGAGGAATGATGATTATTATGAATGAAATTTTCGCACTGTGTCTTGGTGTGTTTTGAGAGCTTTGAGAATTATTGTGAGAGTTTATGTGAAGTCCCTAGGTGAGGGCAACACAAGATCCGTCAGCAGCAGGAAGCGTCCGGGCTCACAGTTTATCTCTGCCTCCATCCACCATTAAGCTTGCCCTGCCACCATCTCCTCTGAAAGCTCCAACCAACCCCTCCTCCTAACAGCCGCCCTCTCTTCCCATGGCCAAAACTTTCATGCCCTGCTCCCCACTTTTCTTTCACCAAATTGATCCCCCAACATTTCCTAAATTAACCTAGTGCTAATTTTAGGAAATCTAAATTCAAATTTGAATTCTCCTAAATCTTTGATTTTCCATTCCTAAATTGATGGATTTTTTTTGGAAAGGCATTCCCATCAATAAATCTGAAATTTAAGTGAAAAAATCTTCATCGATTCTCCTTTCTAAATTAGCCAAGCCTGATTTATGGAAATATGAATTCAAATTTGAATTCTCCTAAAACCTTGAATTCCTTTCCTAAATTATTGGATTATTTTTGGAAAGGTGTCCCCATCAATAAATCAAAAATTCAAGTGAGAAATCCTCATTGATTCTTCTTCCTAAATCAGCCTAGCCTAATTTATGAAAATCTAAATTCAAATTTGAATTCTCCTAAAACCTTGAATTCCTTTCCTAAATTATTGGATTATTTTTGGAATGGTATCCCTATCAATAAATCTGAAATTTAAGTGAAGAATCATTATTGATTCTCCTTTCTAAATTACCCTAGCCTAATTTATGGATATCTGAATTCAAATTTGAATTCTTCGAAATCATTGAATTCCTTTCCTAAAGTGTTGGGCTATGTTTGAAAGGATATCCCTATCATCAAATCTGAGTATTGATTGAATATTTGAATTAATTCCTCTTTTCTTTAACAATATGCTTTAATTGGCAACTCAATTAAGGCCCCAAATCAGCCCCAATCTTTGATTGGGCCGTCCCCCCTTCCTCATTGATCCTTATCATAATTATACAAATTATTTGGACATAAATCTTAGGTCCAGATTTCTGCTAATTACAGTCCTCTTGTTTTGGTTTCCATCCAATGATGATTGTGGCTATTTTCTTACTATCAAGCACTTGCTATCTTCTTCCCAAATCAACCTAAGCTGCTGTCTAGATTTTCAAGGGATGATAGAACACTATCCAAATGTGTGAAAGGGATTCGTATTGCATTCCTTCCCATCGAGATAGCCAAACGACCTTGCTGCGGCTTAGTATCTTTGTCTATGCAGGTAAACTCTCTCTCTCCCCTTATACCTTTTGATCCCTCCTCAATCATGGCATCATTTTATTGTGAAAACTTATCCGTGTAGCCCATACCAAGAGCTTGTGTGAGTGGGTCTTTGTAGTGACTAGTCTATTTGTTAATTTAGGGATTGTCTCTGAAACATCACGTGAGCATGATATTAATTTATTTGATTATATAATGGTCCTCCTATTATCATACGATTACTTGTTTAAACTTAATCACCCCCTTGCAAGCTAAAGTCCTTATTTAAGTTCATTGGGAGTTAATTAATTGTCAATCTCTATTCACGCATGCGTAATTTCCAACTCAACATCGCTTACACATCTAGTTCTGCATCATTTTGGTATCAGAGCATGGTTGCATTTAGGTGCCTATTAGGATTTCTTTATTTCATGTGTTAGCATCTAAATCGCATCCTACACGCATCGCCTCACTTGTTTGTGTCATTATATTACTTCTTTCTGTTTGCATAACCTTGAGTCACATCTTAGATATAAGATTGACCTCAAACAAATTCATAGGACCCTAGACCTACTAGTAGGTCAGATGAGCACGATCAATCAACAATTTAGGGAGAATCAAGCTGATATTGCTGAGCTCTGTTGCCAGACGACGGAATGATGTGACACTTTAGACTGAGGTAGGAATCACCAGTCACCTTACACACCATCTAGGCCTCCTTCCATGTGGGACACCCCGTGTCCCTTATCGAGCTCCCCAGTATGGCCATGACTATAACCATGACCCTGATACACCACTATTGAGGAATATTAAGGTTGATGCCCCAACTTTTGACGATACACTTGATCCCCAGCTCTTTCTGCATTAGATCAAGGGCATGGATAGCTTTTTCAAATGGTACAATATGTTTGAGGCTAGAAAAGTGAGATTCACCGAGATGAAGCTCACCGGTAGGGCCATCCAGTATTGGGCCAACCCAGAGAGCCTTAGGGAGTCCTGCAATGAGTTCACTATTACTGAATGGACTTCTATGAAGCGTGAGCTCAAGCAGAAGTACCTTCCTCGTACTTTCTTAGGCTTCTTGATAGGTGGAATAGGCTGACCCAGGGTAGTAAGCTATTACATGATTTGCTGCAAGGGTTAGACCTCGATTACCCCCGCCCAGATCTTATCCATGTTTCGTATTGGGTTGCGTGAGGATCTCCATAATGAGCTGTTTGCCTGGAGTATCACTACATTAGAGGGTGCATACAGCCTAGTCCTAGACCTTGAGGAGACCCGATCACAGCATCCTAGCCGACATTAAGATGCTAGGCCTCCCTACAAATCCTCCAGCGAATCGACACCACACCACTCTGCTACACGGTGACTCTCGGGCGCACTAGCCTACCACCCTTGGGTCCTCCTCCGCTCCGTCCTGATTTTAGGGGCAAGTCACTGACCCTAGATACACCTTGGTCCCACCCAAGGACCAAGTTCTTTTGATGCCAGGGGTATGGGCTTATCTCTTATCAGTGCTCTAGTCCTTACAAGGTCACGATTATTGAGGAAGTCACTGAGGTTGAGCCTGAGCCCGAGACTGACCAGATTTGCCAGGTTGACGATGATGGTGAATTCTTTAAGGAAGATGACGACATTGTTATCGTCCACTTTATCCATAGGGTAGACACCTCTCCCATCTGCGTGGTGAGATGTGTACTGATATAGCCTGTTACCACTTATAACTAGCATAAGACCTCGATTTTCCACACCTACACCAAAATAAATGACAAAAATTGTAAAGTCATTGTGGATAGTGGCAATTGCATTAATGTTGTCTCCTCTAGCATGGTGTCTAGGCTTATTTTGTATGTCGTTCCTCATCCTCATCCCTATAAGGTAGCTTGGGTCAACTCCACTGCCTTAGAGGTGAAGAAACGTAACCTCATACCCATCTCCTTCGCTGATTATAAGGAGAATGTGTGGTGTGATATTCTGATCATGGATGTTAGACAGATTATTCTAGGGCGCCCTTAGCTCTTCGATAATGACGTCCACATCTACGGACGTTTGAACACCTGCGTGTTTGAATATGCGAGCAAAAAGATCAAGCTTTCGCCTATGCAGCCTGACTTCTCGTAGGAATGATGTCATATGTGTCGTAGTTGGCCGTTTCTCCAAGATGACACATTTTCTACCTTGCTCCAAAACATCCGATGTCTCACTCATCACTAAGCTATATTTTAATGAGGTCGTCAGATTACATAGTTTGCCCAAGATCATTGTATTTGAGAGGGATGTCAAATTCATGAATTATTTCTGGAAGGCCCTATGGATGAAAATGGGCACTAAATTGTAGTTTTCCACAGACTTTCATCCTCATACTAATGGCCAAACTGAAGTGGTCAATAAGAGTCTAGAAAATCTATTAAGGACCCTAGTAGGTGAGCACGCTAGAGATTGGGATACCAAGCTCCCCACGGCTGAGTTTGCTTATAATAATTCTATGAACTGCTCCATTGGTCTGAGTTCTGCTGAGATTGTTTATGGGTACAAGCCTAGGCAGCCTTTAGATCTCATACCCATTTACCCTAGGTATAGAATTTATGAGTCTGCATCTTCATGGATAAGAAAATTACACATTGTATTGAACAGAGCAATGCAAATTATAAATATCACGCTAATCTTAAATGAAGATTCAAGATATTCGAGGTGGGTGATTCAGTGATGGTCCGGATCCATTCGAAATAATTTCCGAAAGGGACTGTTAAGAAATTACATACTAAAAGTGCTGGACTATTTAAAATTAAAAAATAATAATGACAATGCCTATGTGATGGATTTGCCTGCAAATTTTAATATCAATCCCTCTTTTAACATTGAAGATCTAGTATCTTATGAGGGCTCAGAGTTTAACCCACCCAATCCACTACATGATGAGCCTTATGTGACCCCACCATGTGAGAACCCAAGCCTTCCTCCACTTCCAAATATTCCTAAATCACCTACTGCAGAGAAAGTTGACATGATTTTAAATGATGACATCATTTCCACGAAAGAGGGTGGACGAAGAAGGTACTTGGTGAGGTGGAGAGATAAACCGGAGATAGATGATACTTGGCTAGAGTACGAGGAGCTCCAGAGGATTGAACAGGATGCGCTAGAGATCTATGAGAGCATCTAAGATGAATACTCGATGGAGTTGAGCACTTTGCCACCCCCAGAGAATGATGAGGACATCCGGCCGTGAAAAGTTTATCAAAGGAAGGGCTGGAGATCTACGGCTACGATCAAATTACTCTATTTTTTATCATTTATTTGTATTTGATTTATTATGTGTAATTTTTCTTTTTTACCCTCATTTGAGGGAGTAGGTTTATGTGACCCAAGGAGGTATTTTTGTCTTTCGATATTTTATTGTATTTTGTCTATTTATAGACCTCACCTCCACCTTGGGAAGGATGATGATTATTATGAATGAAATTTTCACACTTTGTGTCTTGGTGTGTTTTCAGAGCTTTGAGAGTTCTTGTGAGAGTTTATGTGAAGTCCCTAGGTGAGGGCAACACAAGACCGGTCAGCCGCAGGAAGTGTCCGGGCTCATAGTTTATCTCCGCCTCTATCCACCATCAAGATCTCCCTACCATCATCTCCTCCGAAAGCTCAAACCGACCCGTCCTCCTAACCGCCGCCCCCCTTGTCCCATGGCCGAAACTTTCATGCCCTCCTCCCCACTTTTCTTTCTCCAAATTGATCCTCTAACATTTCCTAAATTAACCTAGCGCTAATTTTAGGAAATCTGAATTCAAATTTAAATTCTCCTAAAGTCTTGATTTTCAGTTCCTAAATTGATGGATTATTTTTAGAAAGGCATCCCCATCAATAAATCTGAAATTTAAGTGAAAAATCCTCATCAATTTTCCTTCCTAAATTAGCCTAGCCTAATTTATGAAAATCTAAATTCAAATTTGAATTCTCCTAAAATCTTGAATTTCTTTCATAAATTGTTGGATTTTTTGGAAAGGTATTCCATCAATAAATCTAAAATTCAAGTGAGAAATCCTCATTGATACTCCTTCCTAAATTAGCCTTAATTAATTCTCATTCGGTTTCATACGAAATAGTTCATACTCTTGCAATAGTAAGTTCAGACAGGATTATTTTACTTCGTTTATTCCTTTATAAATAGCACAAAGTTTATCACATATCTCCTTGCCAGTAGTGCAAGTAAAAACACGCATGTAATCATCATATTTTAAAGCACAGAAAAAATAATTTAGGCATTTCACATTAAGTTGTGCATAATCCCTTTCTTCCATACTCCATTCATTAAAAGAGAATTTTAGTTTTTACACTATTCACAATTTGGGAAGGTACAAAATATCCTATTTGTAACATATGTCGCATGCGATAGTCAATCGATTGTAAAAATGTGGACTAAATTAATCTACGAATTTTTTTGAAATCAAAGGGAATGCTATCAAACAACGGTGGGCGGATTATTGAATAACCCTCTATGATATTTATGTTCTCAAAGAGTGCAATGGATCTTTTTTTCAAGGATTTTTAAATCACTAATTTAGAGAACCGCCCTACTACCAATTGAACGTTCAGAGAAGGGTTATTAAACCAGTTGAACTTTTAAGGCACACCGAGAGAGAGAGAGAGAGAGAGAGAGAGAGAGAGAGAGAGAGAGAGAGAGAGAGAGAGAGAGAGAGAGAGAGAGAGAGAGGATTAATGTTTTAAAATTTTTCCTCTCAAATATACTCTTTTGAACAACTTAAACCAAATTACACAAAAGTAAGCGAAAGTAATTGATGAAATAAAAATTTTTGTTCTTTTTAATTTGTAGAAAAACAAATATCAAAGCATTTTTTTTGTTTTTTTTAGATTTTTATTTCTTTTTCTAACACAAGTTGATTCCACGCAAATATCAACTATTTTCATATCACAACGATAATGAATTTCAACATAGATTTATAAGAAAATAAGCGTGCAAGAAAAATAAAGTGGAGTAAAAAAAGTTGAGAATGAGCACACCACCATATTTATAGTGGTTCAGTCAAATGACCTAGGTCCACTCCCCGGAGTCCTCTTCGGATATTGTACTAAATCATTAGTGACTCTCCTTTAACTCCCATAGCAAGGCAGAGAAGCCCTTACAAAATTACTTACATCCTTCAACCATGCGACGGAGATGTCGAATCCCTTTCACTAACCTGGTGCTGCGGAGAAGCCGAATCCCTTTCACCAACCTCGTGTGGCGGAGTAGCCAAAACACTTTTACGAACCTTGTGCGACAGAGTAGCCAGATCCTTTGACGCTACGTGCTTTTTCCCTGAGTTTCCCTCAAGCAAAGAAAAAACTCTTTATGGAAGAAGGTGAATGTTCACAGAGCAACCGTGTGTAGATCTCCTCTCACACACTTCCTTGATCTCACAAGGCTCTTCTCTTTCAAAACCTCACCTCTCTCTCTTCCAAAAACAAAGTTCTCTCTTCAAATCCTAATTTACAGAAAAGCTCTCTCAGAAAAGCTGGCCAAAAGACACTTACAAAGTCTAATGAGAAAGTTTATATAACAGGCTTCCAAAAATCCTAATTATTCAGTTCTGTCATCTATGTTCATACAGTACGATTAGCTCAATTTTGACATGTTAGTACTATACGATTGCCAGTTAGTACAATACAATCAGTTCAATTCTTTCCTGTTAGTATGGTATGATGAATATTAGTAAAATACGATTAGTTCAATTCTTGCCTGTTAGTATTGTATGAATGAACAATAGTACAATACGATTAGTTCATTCAAAGCGTAATTCGTTTAGGTGAACCCAGGGTCAACCAAAATCGTCACTGTCAATCGTCATGTATGATACAGTTTGTACAAAACGATCCAGTTCATATAGTGCGATCGAAAATCATAATTAAACAAATTTGATTGATTAATCACAGTATTAAATTAGGCATTATTTTAAAGCATCGTATAGTAAGAATAGAACATAATTTAAAATTCAATTTTTTTGGCTAATTTAATTAACTGCGGGGTTTTTTAAAATATATGATTATCTTGTATGATGTAGTGATCGTACAATATGATTAATTAAATTCTATTTCAATTTATTTCTCAATTAATTAAATATTTTAATGATTTTTTTATTACACAGATCGTACAGTACGATCCAGATCGTCCAATATGATCTTCAAAAAAATTAAAATATTTAATTTCACTCTCCCTGTGTGTGTGCACGGTTGCTAAGCTAACATATACTATTTACAATATATGATTCAAGAAAGATAAAATTATAAACTCTTGCAAAACATCAATCCTATACTACCCAATCTTGGGCCCTGATCCTTTAGCGGTGCTTGGCGTCTGTTGTACCTGAAATGTTAGTACACACAAAAATGATATGCAATAATAACAAGTAGTAGAAATTAAGTAAACTCCAATAATGTTTGTAATTATTAAAACATAAGCTCGAGCTTCCGGATTGTAATATGGTGGTGCTTACCTTTTCATTGCCTATGAACTTCTCTTACAACTTGTTCCATATTCACTTTTAGCTTCTATGATCCTTGGATAATATTGGTCTGCTAAGCCAATCTAAAGAACAAGAAGTTCTTGAGAATCTTTTTGTTGACTCTCCTTAAATTCTTTTTTTTTTTGTGTTGCAGATGAAGTGAATTGTCATGAAGAGTAATACAATACCTATTGACAACATCCCGTAAATATTGTGCACAAAAATAGGCTAGAAATGATAATTATCTCCCGAAAAATAATAATTGGAATTTGTTGAGCAGAATGTGTGGACCATGATTATGTGTTGGAAAAAGTTTACACCTAGTGTTAGATCAAACTTGGTTTTGATACTACTGTTGGCATAACTAGAAAAGAGTATGAAAAATGGTTGAAAATTTTGTAATTGTGTGAAATATATGAAGCAGGTAATCTTTTAATTATTTCTTCTTGTTTATGATGATTTCATACAAGGTGGCATATATCTATTTATAGGCTACTTAGTCTCTTGACTCTTCTTTTACTTTTATGATGATTTCATACAAGGTGGCATATATCTATCTAGCTATTTGCTTAGCTCATTGTTAGTCTGAGAGAACTAGTGTTGAGAAATACTGTAAAAGTTTATTAACCACAACTAAACGATAAAAGAATGGTAATAATGAGGCTAACCGAGATCATTATTGGTATCGTAAAGGTTTACTTTTGCACTGCTCTAAAGAACTAGCTATTTCTGCCCCTTGAAAATTATTTCTTGGTAACATCCCTAGTGGCAGGCCCACATGGTACAATAATGCTTCCCACTCAATTGTGCACTTATGGTTTAGGTAAAAAGAGCCTCTGATGCAGTACTCAGCCATCCAACTTGTTAATAGAGCTGATTTGTCATTACTATCTTCTTTGGATTGATTTTGCAAAAGTGATGTAATTAAGAGCTATTTTATTTTTAGGATTCTTTGATAAATACTTATTTGATATGAAGAATTCTCGGTGGTCTCTTTTTTATTACTTATTTTTGTTTTTTTTGAGATGGAAAAATCTTTTCATAAATAGGGGACAGTTGAGTATGGGGTTTAATCTCAAAATGGCCCCACGACTATTTTTATGTGGACAATTTAATTCTAGAGTATCGCATTTCTCCAATTTGGTTTATTGACTATACAAAATTGTTTCGGAATAATCCACCAGGGACTAAATTAATATCAATTTTGTATAGTGAGCTATTATAAATCGAGACCGATTTTGTATCATAAATTCCACATTGGAGATTTTTTTGAATCAATTATGTATAGTTGAATGGGCAAATTAAAGAAATGTGATATTATGTGATTAAATTGAACTTAAAGGAATGGTTGGAAGGCTATTTTGGGATTTAATCTCTTTAGGAAGGATTGACTTCTTCTTTCACCTCTTTTTTCTCTCTCCTCCCCTCTAGCTTTAGCCCTTTCTTTCCCCTCTTCTTTACCTCTCCTTTCAACTACTCTCCAGGGTGACAGGGTCCTCTCATTATCTTCTTCAAACAAATTGAATGTATGACAATCCAAAAGTCATCCAGCATAAAGATTTGGGTCTCTTTTGTGAAGAAGTCTACCCGCTTCTACGTCCTCACAAATCCTGTCTCTCTTGTAGCGTTATAAATTAGTTTTAAGTGTAGGTAGAGAATGAGAAGAGAATATTTGCCAATCAAGTAAGAGAATGAGAAACAAATAATATACTACTGTACGAGGGATCTACAAAGATGAAAAAATGAATATTTTTTCATTATCTATCTGCTTGACTTGAAACATAAAGTACCATGCGTGGAAACTCATCAATTCCATCGTAACTGCTTATTTATGCTAAAAATGCCTTCTTGGTCAATGAGAGAAGAGTTATTGCTAGCAACAAAAAGATGAAAGAACATGTTTGGTCAAAGCCACTTTGGATCTTCCAGTATGAACAAATGAATGGAAAAAAGCTCCAAATCATGCTACAAAACCAGTTCATAAAGATTAGGTTGGTCTGCTCGAATTATAACTCAACATATTTAGGGCTAAAATATCTCAAGCTTCAGTTTCCTACGCAATTGATTGAAGAAAACTAGCTTTTGTCCTTGAAATAGCCATAAAACAGTTACACATAAGCTGCGTTTGACTGATTCATCTTACTATATGTTGAACTGGTTCTTTTCAATTTTCCTTTTTCAATCAGCTCATATTTATAGTTATTGATTTCTATTACTGTTATGAATGGATGCCTGATGGCATGATTACTCCATTGAGATTTTGTGGGTAGCCTTTTAGAATCAATCAAAGGAATGACATTTTCTTTGTTTTGTGGTGGGTTCTTTGACCAACAATCCCTCGTATAGAACGGCTTTGCTTATCTAATTCATTTGATCAAGTGAAAAAACAAAAAACTGAACTGCCAGTTTTTTTTTTTTTTTTCAAAGCATGAATGATCAGTTGGTTTTATATTGCCTTGTACCAGATTACAGAAATAGTTTAAAAATAATACACTTGCACCGCGTTAATTAAACTTCTGCCACATGTTTCTCTGACAAAAACTCTGAAGGAAGATTTACTACTTGTCAGATTAATAGTCTCTATTTGGTTGTTTAAAAAATAACGATTAGATAAGGATGAAGTTGATGTAGTTATGATGTTGAGGGAAAAATTCAATTAGACTAAATATTCACCATCTCCTCTAGCTTGAAATATTATATAAAAATTTGAGGTAGGAGAAAAAAATTTCAAAATAGTCTTCGGACTATTCGTACATATAGCTAATTTTATCTCAGAGTATCATATTTCTCCAATTTATTCGAATATTGATTGAAATTGGAATGCAAAATTAATCCTAATTTAGTCCCTCGATTATATAAAATTGATCATAATTTGATCTCTGAGGGATTATTTTTTAATCAGTTATTTAACTTTTATTTAAAGAATCTGTAACCATAAAAAAAGGTGTGGCCTTGATCTACTGTGTACTTTCTTGTCAAGAGCCATAATTGGAGAGAAAATGCCCTTCTCGGATTCAAATTCTCTTCAATTGTGGTGGTAGTTGAAGGAGTAAAGTAATGAATCTTAGCCATTCAATCCATTTTAGATGGTTGGCATTATCTTTTCCTATCATAATTTTATAAAAAATAATCTAAATTATTCAAAATGAATTGCATAGTGGGATTCATCACTGCACTCTCCATTTGCCTTCTAATTAGAGAATCTAGATCTGCCTGCTCTTCTCACGTGGTTTTAATCTTTCCAAGATTCTTTTGTATTTAGGATGTCTAAAAATGAAGATTGGCGTCCAGCTATGATACATCTCAGAATAAAGGGCAAAGGGACAATGATTTCAGCTCAGAGAAAAAGGAAAAGAAAAGGTTCAGAGTGAGAAGCATCTGATCCTATTTCATTTTTAATTGCTAAATAATGTTATATTCTGACCAAGCACCATTTGAGGAAATTCTAAGATTATTTGATAGTAAGTTGGATGGATTAAGCATTTTTTAATAGATAATTCTGACTACATGAAAAATAGTTATGATTAATTGATTATAGTTATAAAATTTCAAATATAGTGAAATTCAAAACAAAAGTTACTAACATTTTGGTTTGTTTTTAATGATTTTCACTGATTGTACAGTTGAGCAGTGCTAGATTTAAGTGTGCTTGTGATGAGAGTCTGTAACCAGTACTAGTGAAGAATCAAGCCCAGAAGAAGGAGATTACCCAGCTGGATGAAGGGTTTTGAGTTGGACATAGTGGGAGGAGCAGCAGCCACTGGGAACAGTTGCTGGAGGATAGCAAATTTACACATATATCACATACATAAGATTCGAACTCAAGACTTTTCGGTTGGTAGTCAAAACTCCCAACCAATAGATCAAGGTTAGCTGCGAGTAATTGTAACGATTTTTATATATTGTAATAGCTTGTTAGTTAACTATCTGCTGAGCTATCATATCTATCAAATTCATTGTATAGCTCAGCCAGCTGCATTTGTACTTTTGAAAAGGTATAATTAAGAGATCTAAGCTTACAGGGAAGCGGGAGAATTTTCCATGTGCCTCTTCTTCATGTTTTCTGTCATCTTCTCCTTTCTTCATTTCTTCTGAGAGTTTTGGCTCTTTTTCCTTGGGAGTGTCGGTAGCTTGAAATAGCTTCATTCAAGTGATGGAGTACTCATTAGCTTGTATATTTAATATTTATTGTTTGATTACTTTGTTTTTTCATTGTATGGTTAACTTTTTATGAATATTAATGCTGTAAGTAGTAGGGGCGGATCCCCATTGTGCTCAGGGGGGCAATTGCCCCCCATAAATATATATTTATTACATGATTCTTTATTACAATGATTTTTAGGCAGTTGCCCCCCTCCCAAAAGTTTTAAAATACTATGGTCATTAGGCAATTGCCCCCAATATAATTAAACATATTGTGTAGATGTGTTATTGTTAGGGAACAATAAACCAAATACAAAGAGAAATAGTAAAGAGAATTCATCATTTTATTTATTAATTTGAATTTCAAAAATATCCTTACAACCAAAATTTGAATTCCAAAAAACCTCGCTAGGGGGCAGTGGACCCCCGACATATCTGCGAAGCGTACGACGATCAAGGATATGAACAGATATCAACTTTCCTTTTTATTTAGAGGCCTTAGTTACTTTTGGTAGTTAAAAGATATCTTTAGCGACCTTTTTTTTTTCTCTATTTTTTTGTCGCTATTAATTCATTTTCTTGTAGTGAAGGGTCGAACCAAATTTGAGGCAACACCAATAGTTACTTATAAGTTTGTCCCCCTGAAAATTAAGGATGGTTCTGCATCTGGTAAATAGCTTTTATGTATAATATTTTTTTTGTGAATATAAATATAAACTTAGTAGGGAATAGGTTGGACAAACACTTCATATTAAAGCAGTATGCAATGTCTGATATATGTCATATATAAAAATACATCTGATCTGTGTTGGATACTGTTGATATTTATCCAATTTAAAAAAATAAATAAATAAAATAGGATGTGTATGTTTTAAATAACTTGGTTAAAAATTAGAAAAATATTAAATATTAAATAAGATCTCATAAATGTTTTCCTTAGTGATCTAGAGTCCTCCCCTTCCAAGCTTTCACATGATTAGCTAAGGTCTATTGATCCAGTGTCTCAGTAGCCTATCTGAAGGTTAAGAACCTTGACCTCGAAGCTCGACGCCTGATCATCCGCTGCAACTGTCACCTTGATGCTGCCTTGTCATGCAAACAATGATCTTGAAGGTGCCTGTTCATGTGAACTGTAGCAACGATCTAGATGTCACCTCTTCAGGTGACCAGTGACATAGTAAATATGGAGAATATCAAGGGCATGTTGGTAATGTTCCATTGGATGGCTCAGAGCGATCACCTTGAACATAGAGTGTTTATAAGGTATTTAAATGCCTTAGAGATGTCAGAATTGAGTGATCTTGAGCTCGTTGGATTTGTTTTGTCAAGCTGCTCGATTTGATTATAAGCATGTTATATTTGGATATCATTTAGTCATTCAATTATGCTTTAAAGCTTTCAAGTAGGCTTTGGTCCTTTGATTTGGGCCTATTTATGCTCGAATTGAATTGAATTTAGTTTCGTTGGGTTCGTCTCCTTGAAATATGTAATTTTAATATAAGCTTGCTGAAATTGGAGCTTAGATGGTCCTGGTCTTAATTTTTTAAGCTTTCAACTCTTATTTGCATCAGGATTCATGCTTAATCAAAGAGATTTTTGGTGACATGTCATGACTATTCATGTGAGCTACAATAACGACCTATCTTCAGTTATCAAACCTATTTACTCTCCTTTATTTTTTAAGATGAAGTCTTTAGTTTTTGCTAGTTGAAAATATACAGGTCATAGAGATCAATCATTCAGCAAGTGTGAGTGGGTGTCTAGATATTGTTTTATGTTTGAGTACAATAGTTTCTTTGAGAGTAGATGTATGTGGTTCAATCAAGGCTTCGTTTGGGGAAACTTTCTTACTACTTTATAAAGTGGCTTATTAGTAAAAAACTTTCGAGTTCAAGAAATATTTGTACTAAAAAACTGTTTTAAAATGTAATAAATAGAATGATTTTATTAATGCATGTTCACTACCAAATATTCATGTACGAGCAAAAACATGCAAATTTAAATAATTTAGCCTTAAAAGAAGAGGTAATATACTTTTGTCTTAGTTGGTAAGATTTTGGAAAGTAGTTCAATTCTGTATATATCGCTTACAATTCTCTTTATGCAAACGGTATAATAGATAGATTATTATAAAAGTATGCAACAATACAAAGTAAGTATGAATTATAAATATTTAAAGTCTACTGAATATCAAAATTAGAAAATATTGGCTATAAAATGATATGATATCTGTGTTATAGGTGGGGCAAAAGGGAATTCTGATATGATACTTGTATAGTAGGTGAGGCAAAAAGGACCCCTAAAGAGATAAAATGGATCTTTATGTAGTTCAATGATGACAATATCAGGTTTACCTGGGCTCCATTAAACTTTCTTATGAAAGTTTATTATGTAAAGAAGGATAACCAAATCCTTAGAAGACTAATATTAATATTATATACAGACTTCAAATGAATGAAAGGGTAATCATATATATGATTTTTATATTGTTTAATAAATATTTTTTGATTTTATTAAATTATATTATTCATTATAATCTTGCATTTAAATTTTTATTTAATTTGCATAACTTTATGAGTCTCATAACTCACCAATTTTTATACCATCTGATATTATAGAAAAAGGCAAGGAGAAAGTTGAGAATGATTAGGCAAGTTATAGAATAATTAGGTTTTCTATTTAGCAATATTTGTTGTTGCATCCTGGAGTATTCGAGGCGGTAGAGAAATATAAAGCTTAACGTTTTAGCTTTATACGAAGATCCAGCACGTAGTCAGATAAGAGAGAGGGTGTTACATTCATTCAAGATACCAGAGTTTTTACATGGAAACTCCTAAAAAGGTGAAAAATCATGGGGTCTGGCACAGTTTAAATGAATCCACTATTATCTGCAATCAATTACAAAGGAGGCCCTTCCTTAGGAGAAGGCCTTAGCTTGATGTCACAAATATGCATCATATAGAGCATATTAAATGTTGGGAATTACAATAATTAACATAGACATATTTGTTTGGTCGGTAGGACCATAGTCGATAGACGACGAAGGTTGAAAAGACCGTAGTCGATAGGCGTTGGAGGTCAGAAAGATCGTAGTTTGATGACAGAGGTCGGGAGGACCTTAGTTGGTCGGCCGATAGAGGTTGGAAGGACCATAGTTGACAGACATTGAAGGTCAGAAAGACTATAGTATGATGATAGAGGTCGATAGGACCTTAGTTGATCGGGCAACGGAGGTCGGAAGGATTATAGTCAACTGGCATTGGAGGTCAGAAAGACCGTAGTCTAATGATAGAGGTCGGGAGGACTTTAGTTGGTCAGGCGACGGAGGTCGGAAGGACCGTAGTTGATAGGCGTTGGAGGTCAGAAAGACCGTAGGCTGATAACAAAGGCCGGAGGACCTTAGTTAGTCGAGCGACGGAGGTCGGAAGGACCGTAGTTGACAGGCCTTGGAGGTTAGAAAGATCGTAGTCTGATGACAAAGGTCGGGAGGACCTTAGTTGGTCGGGCGATGGAGGTCGGAAGGACCGTAGTTGATATGCGTTAGAGGTTAGAAAGATCGTAGTATGATGACAAAGGTCGGGAGGACCTTAGTTGATCAGGTGAAGGAGGTCAAAAGGACGGTAGTAGGCGACGGAGGTCGGAAGGACTGTAGTCGGCATGAGACAAAGGTCAGAAAGACCGTTATATGGTGATGGAGGTTGGAAGGACCATAGTCAGCAGAAGATAGGGGTTAGAAAGATCGTAGTCATAAGGTGGTGGTCTGGTGGAAGTTCGGGCGTTATTTAGTGGTCCAGTAGAACTCTAGGAGTCAAGTGGTGGTCCGGTGAAACTCTGGCGTCAGGTGGTGGTCTGATAGAACTCCGGGTGTCAGGGGGTGATTCGGTGGAACTTTGGGCCTCATGTGGTGGTCCGGCGGAACTCCAGGCCTCAAGTGGTGGTCCGGTAGAAGTATGGGCCTTAGGTGGTGGTCCGGCGGAACTCCAGCATCAGGTGGTGGTCCGGTGGAACTTTGGCGTCAGGTGGTGGTCTGGCGGAACTCCGGATGTCAGGTGGTGGTCCGGTGGAACTCCTGGCCTCAGGTAGTGGTCTGGCGGAACTCTGAGTGTCAGGTGGTAGTCCGGTGGAACTCCGAGCCTCAGGTGGTGGTCTGGCGGAACTTTGGGCCTCAGGTGGTGGTCCGACAGAAGTTCGGGCCTTAGGTGGTGGTCCAGTGGAACTTCGGCGTCAGGTAGTGGTCTGGAAAAACTCCAGGTGTCAAGTGGTGTTCCGGCAGAACTCCGGGCCTCAAGTGGTGGTCCGGTAGAAGTCTGAGCCTCAAGTGGTGGTCCAGCGGAACTCCGGCGTCAGGTGGTGGTCTGGCGAAACTCCGGGTGTCAGGTGGTGGTCCGGTGGAACTTCGGGCCTTAGGTGGTGGTACGGCAGAATTCTGGGCCTTAGGTGGTGGTCCGGTAGAAGTCCGGGCCTCAGGTGGTGGTCCGACAGAACTCCGACGATGATCAAGGAGGAGCAAGGAGGCAAGAGCGATCTTCGATCTCTCTCTTTTCTTCCTTTGGCTTCACCCCCTTCTTATGAAAAAGGAGGGTCTATTAATAGATTTCCTAGAGTGGCATGGCTCGTAAATAGGAGGAAGATTAAGGGTAATTAGGGAGTGGTTTGAATGGATGGCCGATGTTAAATCCCTTGATCGTGGACCGTTTGCTGGACATTTGAATGTCTTAGTGATATCAGAATTTTGCAATCTTGGGCTCGTTGGATTTGTCTCGTCGAGACGCTCGATTCGACTATATGTATTTTATGTTTGGACACCGTTTGGTAATCCAAATTGTGTTTTGAACCTTCCAAAAGCGCTTCGGGCCCTTGATTTAGACCCATTTGGGCTTGGATTGAGTCGAATTTGGTGTCATTGGGTTCGTATTTTTGAGACGTTCAGTTCGACTATAAGTTTGCTGAAATCGGAGTTCGGATGGTCCTGATTTTAATTTTGAAAGTTTCCAACTTGATTTTATCTCGAGATTCTTGCCCGATCAAGATAATTTTTCGATGAGGTATCATTTGTGATGCCTTCTTTTGAGGTATGTAAGCTGTCTAAATGTTATGCTGCATTTTATTTTTCTTAGTGGCTCTATAAATATTTGTGTGATGTAATTGAAATTATTAGATGCTTTCGTATATTCAGTAAATGTATTTGTCAGTAGATGTTTCTATATAAGTATACAAATGATGAGAGATACTAAATTTAGAGAATGAATGATATGTTCAGTTCTATGACACTCTATATTACAGGTAAGGGGTATCGTGAGGTGTTATATATGAGCACTTTCATATTCTTATTTGCTAATTATCATGATTTATGAAAGGTATGATAATCTTTGTAATTTTGCTTTATTAAATAATATGATTTTTTGCATCCTTATAACGTTACAATTTGATATGCAAGTTTGTATGTATTATTTAGTTTGTGCAGTTTGTGTTCATTTTTTAAAATTTTTAAGAAATATAAAATTAATTAAAATATTCCTAATTTATGTTATATATTTTGATGAAATTTATAACTATATATTATATTTTAAATTCATATTGTAAATTTGATTCTATAAATTATTTATAATTAATAAATGGATAAAAACTAATTTTTAATAGTGTATGAAAAATTAAATAGATATATAATTAAATATGGTTAATTAAAAAAATAAATATAATTTAAACTTGTTGCGGACTTAAATATACGCGGCGATAGAGTTTAAATTTCCGTCTCAGCGTTGTACGTATATCCAGCACACAAACAGAAGAATGAAAGAACACCAGGATTTTTACGTGGAAAACCCTGGAAAGGGAAAAAACCACGGGGCCACGCCCAGTTGAAAGAGTTCCACTAGTGTTATTTGAAATACACGAGGCTGATTCGTCCTTTAAATTCAGGACGATCAGATTACAATGAGTATCAGTTACAAGGCCAAGCAGAGTTCCAGAGTCACTCGGGTGTCCGGCAGAATTTCGGTGTCACTTGGAAAGAATTCCGGCGTTGCTCAGGCGTCGGGTAGAATTCCGGCGTCGAGCAGAATTCCGGTGTTGCTCGGGCGTTGGGCAGAATTCCGGCGTCCCTCGGGCGTCCGGTGGTGCTCTGACGATGCTCCGGTGGTGTTCCGGCGGTGTTCCGGTGGTGGTCGAGGAGCTATTCCCTCCTAGACTTCTCTTCTCTTCTTCTTCTCCTCTTCTCTTCTTGGCTTGGGTCCCCTCTTAAGAGAAATGAGGGGTTATTTATAATTTTTCTGGAGTGGCATAGCCCGTAAATAGATGAGGGATCAAGGGAAAATAAGGAGTGATCCGGATGAACGACCGATATTAAATCCCTTGATCGTGAACTGTTTATCAAGCATTTGAAGGTCTTAATGATATCAAAATTCTGCGATCTTGGGCTCGTTGGATTCGTCTCGTCGAGCCGCTCGATTCGACTATAAGCTCGTCAAAATCGGAGACCGTTTGGTAACTCAAATTGCTGTTCGATGCTTCCAACAGCACTTCGGGTACTTGATTTGGGCTCATTTGGGCTCGGATTGAGTCGAATTTGGTGTCGTTGGGTTCGTATTTCCGAGACGCTCAGTTCGACTATAAGCTTGCTGAAATCAAAGTTTAAATGGTCTCCGAATTAATTTTTGAAGTTTCCAACTTGAGTTTTTCCTCGAGATTCGTGCCCGATCAAGATAATTTTTTGGCGATATATCAGTTGCCCCCCTATTTTCAGACGTCGAAGCTCCACAAGTCCGAAAATACTTGTTCCGGCATTTTACATTGGCCGAATTGCAAAAAATTGCGTTCCAAAAATCAAATGTTTGCTCGAACTTGATCATAGAAGCCCCGTTAAGCTCCGAAAGTGGCAAAATTGAGTCTGGAACGTTGAAAAACGTGTCCGGGGACCCCAAACACGTCCAATTTGGACCGTCCGGGCTCGAAATCGGAGCCCGGCAACGCGTAGGCGGCCGAACCGGCGGGCCGGCCGTCCGGCCGACACCTGCCGCCGCCGCCTGCCGCGGCGCCCGCGCCAACCGGCGCGTCCGCGCGGAACTGCGCGGTTAGCCGCGCGGTTATATTAAAAAAATATTATTATTATTATTATTATTTTAAAGATGTGGGGCCCACATAGGATTAAAAAATCCCAAAAAATCTGAAAAAATTCCAAAAAATTCCGAAAAAATTCCGAAAAATTCAGAAAAATTCGAACTTCCTTCTAGAAGCCCTCTCCCTCCAATTTTCAAACTTTTCCCCCTCTTTTCTTCACATTTCCCTCTCTTTTTCTCCCCCTTTTCATCCTATAAATACCCCCCTTGGGGTAGGAGGAAAATTGCACCTTCTCTACCATTCTCTTCTTCCTCTGGCCTTCTAGCTTTTGGCATTCTGAGGCTTTCCGCCGTTTTTAAGTAGGTGACTTTCCCTACTTGATTCGGCGCCCCTCCTTTTGCACAGAAGTTAGCGGTTTTCCCTCTTTTTTCTCTCATTCTGGCTTTCTGACAGTTGAGGCATTCCGTTGTTATTCAGTAGGTGATTTTCTCTACTTGAGACAACGCCCCTCCTCTTGTACAGGAGATAGAAATTTCTCTCTTCTCTTCTCTAGCTTCTGGCATTTTGAGGCCTTCCGCCGTTTTTGAGTAGGTGACTTTCCCTGCTTGACTCGGCGCCCCTCCCTTTGCGCAGAAGTTAGAGTTTCTCTCCTTTAAGAGATCATGTGGAGGTGAGATTTAGTCGGAGAGATTCTGACGGCGGTCAGCGGCCGGGCGGTGGTCCGACGAAGGTCGGGCTGAAGTTCGATGGCGGTCCGCGACCGAGCGGTGGTCCGACGAAGGTCGGGATGAAGTCCGGCGGCGGTCAGCGGCAGGGTGAAAGTTCGGCGGCGGGAAGAAGTACGGCGTCGGGTAGAACTCCGACGAAAATCTGTCGGCCAGAAGAAGTCCCATGACGGGTAGAAATTTGGTGTCGGGTAGAAGCCCGACAAACATCTGACGACAGGCAGAAGTCCGACGTCACGTAAAAGTACAGCGTCGGGTAGATATCCGACGGGGGTCTGACGACTGGCAGAAGTCCGACGTTGGGTAGCATTTTAGCGTCGAGTTGAAGTCCGACGAGGGTCTGACGACGTGTAGAAGTCCTCCAACGGGAGGAAGCTCAGCATCGAATAGAATTTCGATGTTAGTTTGTTGATGATGGACGATCGGGTGGAAGTCCGTTGGCAGTCAACGACCAAGTTGGGAGCAGAAGGAGAGAGTTCAACGGTGCTGCTATCAGCAGTTGAACGAGAAGCCGATGATGGCTGATATGAAGTAAAGGACCGCCGACAGATATCCGACGAAGGGTTGATGATGGCGGGTGTCCAGTGATATTGTGTTAAGGCAATATTCATCCATACTGAAGTGTACCAACATCAGATATTACTGGATCAAGGGGCCGAAGTAGTGTGATATGCCAACATTTTGGCAATACACTAACACTGAGTGGAGATCCGATGATGATCCAGTTATGTCCTTTCTTTGAAGGAGCAGTTGTAGGAGATGCTTGCGTGCAGTAAGGGAGAAGTCACTTAAATCCACCAAGGATATTTGACTGTGTTAAAGTTGCTTATTGCTTGATGATACTAGTTTGTACGGATGATGCCAATGTACTTTTCAATTTCAACTTCTAGTGAGAATAAATGTACACCTGAATCTGGATTTATGTAACTCCAATGATATTGTATATGAAATGAGGATTTGTCCCCTAGAGGGACCTGAATTGTTATTGCATCTGTAAGATATGCTTTGTGCTTTTGATGTATTATTAGTCTGAACGAATGTGAGAGACATCCTTTTAGGATGTTTGACATATTTGAGACTGTAGGTCAAAGCCCTTGCTTGATGACGTTAACATGTATGGAAAAGGTCGAGAGAATCCACCAAGGATGTGAGACCTTTCCGAGGTTGTATGTCAGAGCCTTTGCTCGACGACGTTAACTTGTATGGAGGAGGTCGAGAGAATCCACCAAGGATGTGAGACCTTTCCGAGGTTGTACGTCAGAGCCTTTGCTCGACGACATTAACCTGTATGGAAGAAGTCGGGAGAATCCACCAAGGATGTGAGACCCATCCGAGGTTGTATGTCAGAGCCTTTGCTCGACGACGTTAACCTGTATGGAAGAGGTCGAGAGAATCCACCAAGGATGTGAGACCTATCCGAGGTTGTATGTCGGAGCCTTTGCTCGACGACGTTAACCTGTATGGAAGAGGTCGAAAGAATCCACCAAGGATGTGAGACCTATCCGAGGTTGTATGTCGGAGCCTTTGCTCGACGACGTTAACCTGTATGGAAGAGGCCGAGAGAATCCACCAAGGATGTGAGACCTATCCGAGGTTGTATGTCAGAGCCTTTGCTCGACGACGTTAACCTGTATGGAAGAGGTCGGGAGAATCCACCAAGGATGTGAGACCTGTCCGAGGTTGTATGTCGGAGCCTTTGCTCGACGATGTTAACCTGTATGGAAGAGGCCGGATCGAATCCCCCTGGGATCAATCATCCCGTGATTGAGACACAATAAAGATTGCGTATTTCTCAAATCAAGGATAAAGAGACTATATTTGTCAGTAGTTTTTCACTGTCTGTTGCATTCTTTTTTAAAGAAAGAGACAATCTCAGAACTAAACAAACGACACACTATATTACTGTAAGACAATACAATAGATCCCTAGTGTGACTTAGGGATATACAAGTTACACTATACGTATGAGGATAACACAATGTTTAACTTTAAAGAAAACATTAGGGATATCAAAGTGACACCCTATTTAACATGATGAGATAAGACAAGTAGCATTACTAATAGAAGAGACACAAAGTGCATGGTCATTCAATCTCGCCAACCATTTAAATATTATTCAATGGTTGTCTTTATTGTTATTGATTTTGCCCCCCAGTGGGGCGAACTTCTTCTCGGGTAGGTGGGTTCCAAATAAACTGTCGAAGATAGCCCTGGCGGATAAGTCTTTCAATCTCATCCTTAAGTTGCCAACACGCTTCAGTAGCGTGGCCACGACTACGATGAAAGTGACAGTACTGATCTTGATTTCCTGTATTTGGCTTCGAAGGATGCGGCCATTTCACTTTGTCCTGATCTTGAATCGCCATTAACACATTGCTCGAGATGTATTGAGCGGAGTGTACTCTTTCTCCTGCCGAGGTTCTCGTTGTGGTAATGGGGGCCTAGGAGGTAGATTGTTATTCCCTTGCTTTTTTCGTTGTAAGGAAGAATTATCCATCCCAGGAGCACCTTTGCGCTTCCCATTTGTCTGCTCGAACTGCTTTCTGTGAGCATTTATGGCTTCATCTGCGGAGATTTGTGCCTCCACACGATGAATCAGGTTGGCGTATGAATGAACCGTATCTCGCATAAGAGCTGAATAGAAAGGACCAGGACGAAGGCCTCCAAGGAAGACCCCTCGGAGCAGTTCTGGGTCCACTCCCGGAATCTGTCGAGCCTCGGTGGAAAACCGTTGAAAATATTCTTTTAATGTTTCTCCCTCGTTCTGACGGATCCCAGAGAGATGAGAAGAATCCTTAGTAATTCTTCGGTTGGCTACGAACTGTTCAACAAATACTTTGGCCAATTTGACGAATGTGGGGATTGTTCCGGCTGGAAGTGAATAGAACCATGTTCGAGCTTGTCTTTTAAGGGTGGCAGGAAAGACCTGACAGAGGAGCGCGTCTGAGGCTCGCTGGATATGCATAATTATTCGATAATGATCGATATGCTCGTACGAGTCAGTTGTCCCGTCATAGGGGTCGATGTTCGGTAGTTTGAATCCTGCCGGAATAGCGTGTTGAAGAATAGCTTCTGTCAAGGGTGACGACTCCTGCAAGTCCCACTGACCAAGGGGTTGCTTTACGCCTCCTGTAGGGAACTCCTCTCGAACCAATCATCGCAGTTCGTGGCGTAGGGTATTGCGAGGGAGCTCAGCAATGTGATGTTGGGCTAGCTCCTCAGGGAGGTCTTGAGGAAGGAGAGATTGCCGACCTGTGTGCGGAGGATGGGTAGAACTTGCTGTATCAGCCAGTTCGTTATCTTGATGTGAATGCGAACGCCTCCTGGGTGGAGGAAGAGGAATTTCTGCTTGAAGATGTTCGAGTTGAACAGCTTCTACTCGTGGTGGATCTCGAGGGAGAAGAACCTCTTCCTGTGGTGCTAGTGCCGGTTGTTGAGTCTCTCGCAGGAGTTGTAGGATCTCGTTCTGAGATTCTTCCATTTTTCAGATTCGCTCCTCCAAAGAAGGCCCTGAGGTTCCTTCTCCAGCAATGTGTTGCCCCCCATGCAAAAAGGAGGCAGAAACTTGATATCCATGATTTATAGACTGGTTTCTGGATTGATGAGAGTGGGAGCGGGAGGCTCCTACGAGGCGACTGCTACGCCTATTGGCCATGAAAATAATATTTAGGAGTGTGGGATAGTGTTCCCACAGACGGCGTCAAACTGTTGCGGACTTAAATATACGCGGCGATAGAGTTTAAATTTCCGTCTCAGCGTTGTACGTATATCCAGCACACAAACAGAAGAATGAAAGAACACCAGGATTTTTACGTGGAAAACCCTGGAAAGGGAAAAAATCACGGGGCCACGCCCAGTTGAAAGAGTTCCACTAGTGTTGTTTGAAATACACGAGGCTGATTCATCCTTTAAATTCAGGATGATCAGATTACAATGAGTATCAGTTACAAGGCCAAGCAGAGTTCCGGAGTCACTCGGGTGTCCGGCAGAATTTCGGCGTCACTTGGAAAGAATTCCGACGTTGCTCAGGCGTCAGGTAGAATTCCAGCGTCGAGCAGAATTCCGGTGTTGCTCGGGCGTTGGGCAGAATTCTGGCGTACCTCGGGCGTCCGGTGGTGCTCTGACGATGCTCCGGTGGTGTTCCGGCGGTGTTCTGGCGGTGGTCGAGGAGGAGCTATTCCCTCATAGACTTCTCTTCTCTTCTTCTTCTCCTCTTCTCTTCTTGGCTTGGGTCCCCTCTTAAGAGAAATGAGAGGTTATTTATAATTTTTCTGGAGTGGCATAGCCCGTAAATAGATGAGGGATCAAGGGCAAATAAGGAGTGATCCGGATGAACGATCGATATTAAATCCCTTGATCGTGAACCATTTATCAAGCATTTGAAGGTCTTAATGATATCAGAATTCTGCGATCTTGGGCTCGTTGGATTCGTCTCGTTGAGCCGCTCGATTCGACTATAAGCTCGTCAAAATCGAAGACCGTTTGGTAACTCAAATTGCCGTTCGATGCTTCCAACAGCACTTCGGGTACTTGATTTGGGCTCATTTGGGCTCGGATTGAGTCGAATTTGGTGTCGTTGGGTTCGTATTTCCGAGACGCTCAGTTCGACTATAAGCTTGCTGAAATCGGAGTTTAAATGGTCTCCGAATTAATTTTTGAAGTTTCCAACTTGAGTTTTTCCTCGAGATTCGTGCCCGATCAAGATAATTTTTTGGCGATATATCAAAACTATTAAAAAATTGATTTAAAATTCTATTTAAAAATATGTAATATATGTGTTTAAATTTCAAAACTTCAAGTGATATTTGCTTGTGTCTTGTTTATATATCTTTTTTGATTTGCATATATTAAGAGCTCACATGGGGTGATGAGATCATGCAAGAGAATTTTGTCGGTGGTTAGTTAGAATATGATTATTTTGTAAATTTAATACTCCTTATAAAATATAAAATTTTTAGTTTTGATAATAGTTTATATTTAATTTATTAAATTAATTTATTTGATTATTTAGATTAATTAAATAGCATTGAAGTGACATGTTCGTCAGTCGAACAGGAGGTTCTGACTAGTTTGATGCTGAGCTGATTTTTAAAATGAACCGAACTAGCCATATGACCGATTTACGGTTGAACCAATCTAACTGGCTAGCTCGGTTCTGTTCAATTTTCAAAACCATGTCAACAACTCCATTTATATCCCCTTCCATACGCAACAAATTCTATAATAAACCTACTTATATCAAATAGATTATGCAATTGTTTTAGATTAATTTGACCCGTTTAACATAAAAATAACATGTAACATGAACCCGATAACTTTAACTCAAAACTGAATGATAAGCTAGCCAATTTTGAGTCTATTTTAGATTTTTGGGGTAAACTTAACCCAAAAATTAATCGAATAATATTTTTAAACCCGAACCCAACTTGAATAATTAAAAATCGGGTCAACCCAAATTTGAATTTTTCGAGTTATGCTAGGATGAGGCTATTTATTAACTCCCACTCATATATGACCTCGAACAATAATGACTCTTGGATATTACATGACAACATTATTATTCATCTCAACGTGCACCCAAGTACCAGAGATAAGCACTTACCTTAAACCAAATTTATGCTCTTTTGATGGTAAAATATGAGTTCATTAAGGTGCAAATAATTTATAAGGACAAGTCCAACTCAATCATAGTTCTCTCTTAACTTTTAGGTAAAAACCAATCCTGCTGAGCTATGAAAACATCTTTGAATCATTGCCTCCTTAAATCAGTGCAAAGGAATGGGTCCATTCCTTGATTAATCAAACACCAAAATTATTTAACCAATTAATAAACCAAGCCCATCATAATAGGCCTACATACAAGAACCCATTCAGAGTTCCATCTAATCAAATGTATTGCATAAAAAGGCTATTACATACTCCAAAACTCATCTTATCTTCGTTTGAGATGGCTTTCTTACTGCTTCGTAAAGCAGCTTTTTAGTACAAAAAATAAAAAATTTTATACTAAAAAGCTGCTTTAAGAAACATTAAGAAAGCCGTCCCAAATAAAGCCTTAAACTTGTAGAAAATAGTGGAGGGTATGTTTTGCATGATAATATTAAGAATTATTTCTATTCAAATCAAAGATAAAACTATATTGTTAGTATAACAAGTTGAAATATTAAAAGGTCAGTACAGCAATGTTTTTCATGTCTTTAACATAGCAATTAGAAAACATTGAGCTGTATGTTTTGCATGACAACTTCAAAGAAAGAATTGAGAAAAAAATCATTATTTTATTTCCCTTATGCAAGAATGATTGAGGTTTCATTTGGACAGCTTTTGACCACTATTTTATTATTATTTTTAAAAAAATTTTAAGAAATTGGCTGAAACTTTAGTAAGTGGGAGGCTGGTTTGGGACAGCGACATATATGGGGTGCACAAATTTGTGATTTAGAACTACCAGGACTTTAATGATTTTTATTGAAATGATGTATGGAAGGGGATCAAAGACGAGTCAGGATAATTAAGACCTATAGCAACGATTTTAACCGCTACTTGTATATTACAACGATTAAATGGTTTAAACCGCTACTAATTAGTAATTAGTAGCCGTTTTAAATGTTGATACACTATAAAAATAGTAGCAATTTTAAACCCGCTAGCAGAAAGTGCAATCGTTGCTACAGAATAAAAATAATATCCATTTTAAACCCGCTAGCAGAAAGTGCAATCGTTACTACAGAATAAAAATAATATCCGTTTTAAAACCGCTAGTAGAAAGTGCTTAAATGTCAAAATTATGTAGCTCTCTTTGGCCTGTTGGTTGGGAGTTTTGACTACCAACTAAGAGGTCCTATGTTCGAGTTTTGCGTATGTGATATTGAGATGCGTGTGTGAATTTGCCATAATTAATCTAAATATCCCAAAAAAAGTCAAAATTTGGCAGTGGTAGAAGAACTTTCTTTTTAAGGAAAAACAAAAATCCTTCCCAAATATAATATTATATAGATTGCTAAGCCGTAAATGTTTGTGCAGTCTACTAATTGTTGTTTGTTAGTTCCAAGATATTGTATATAATGGCTGCAATGCTGTATAGGATGATCAACACTTGCCAAGCTCGTCTTTTTCCTTGTTTCTTCTGAACTTTCTGAACTCATGTTGCTTTGAAAAGTTGAAAAGCCACAATCTTAAACCAAATAAATAGCCTAAATAATCAAAATAATGGCTTCACCCAAGCTATAAGAAAAATAACCATTACAATTATTATTTTGATTAACGGGTTTTTATTTTCTATAATTTTTTTAATTGAATTGTTAATTTATAGTGTTAAAAATATATTATATAATTCTTATTTTCATATGAAATCTTAAATCTAAATCATTATAAATCATCATTGAAGTCCTTATATCTAAAAATTTACTATAAAATTTCAATTCTTATTTTTATTTTTATATAATTATTCATAATGTGATCTTAGCACATTAGCACATGTAAATAAAAGAATTTATTAATTTTTTTTCTTAAGAATGACTGTCAAATATATAAATAAAAGAAAATAGATTATATAATCGTAATTTTCCCTTGATTTTATTTAGTTATTTTTGTAATTTATTTTGAACCATCGGTCATTTGCATATACACAAGTTTGATATTTCACATTAATAATCAGATATTGCATCCAAACATAAAAATATCAAACCCAAAACAAAAACATTATGAGATAAATATTTAATTTTTTACGAAAAATATCATATTTTTACAATAAAAAAATTAATAAATAAAAAAAAAACACGTCGCTCTTACCTTTTTCATCACAATCTTCAGCTTCTCATTCATTAAGAGCTAATGAATTGACGGGCCTTATCCTTTTCTATTAAATTATCAACTATCTCTTCATTCATCATTGATGATTCCATCACAAGAGGAAAATGGAAGCCGTCTCCCTTGGAGGACAAATTATTTTATGCGTACTCCGGATATAATTTTACATCGAACTCTAATTAAATTAAGACATTTAAATTATTTATGACCAAATGATTCGACCAAACTTGATACATCCTCAAAAATTATATTGATCAGGCACAAATCTCGAAGCAAAATCAAGCGGGAAACTTTCGAAATTAAAATTGGAACAATCCGAACTTCGATTTCAGCAAACTTACAGTTAAACTAAACGTCTCGGAAATACGAACCCAATGACACTAAATCCGACTGAATCCGAGCCCGAATGGGTACAAATCAAGGGCCCCAAACGCTATCAGAAGGTTTGAACCACAATTTGGATTACCAAACGGTTTTGAAACATGACGTGTTTATAGTCAAATCGAGAGGTTCGATGAGACGAATCCAACGAGCATAAGATCGCAAAAATCCGATATCTCTAAGCCCTTCAAATGTCTAGCAAATGGTCCACGATCAAGGGATTTAACCTTGGCCGTCCATTCAAACCACTCCCTAATTACCCTTGATCTTCCTCCTATTTTACGGTCATGCCACTCCAAAAAATCTATAAATAGAGCTCCCTCTCCTCTTGAAAAGGGACACATAATCCTAAGGAGAAAAGAGAGAGATCGGAGATCGCTCTTGCCTCCTTGCTCCTCCTCGACCACCGCCGGAGTTCCGCCGGACCGCCACTTGACGCCAGAATTCTACCGGACCACCGCCAGACATCGGAGTTCCATCGAACCACCGCCTGATATCCTCAGCTCTGTCGAACAACCATTTGATGTCCTCAGCTCCACCGGACCACCGCTTAATGCCCTGAGCTCCGCCGGACCACCACCTGATGTCCTCATCTCGGCCGGACCACCGCCTGATGCCCTGAGCTTCGCCAGACCACCACTTGACATCTTCAGCTCCGCCGGACCATCGTCTGACGCCCTGAGCTCCACCGGACCACCGCTTGACCCCTTGAGCTCCGCCGGATCACCACCTGATGTCCTCAGCTTCACCAGACCACTGCCTGACGCTTGAGCTCCGCTGAACCACCACCTGACGTCCTCAGCTCTGTCAGACCACCGCTTGAAGCCCTGAGCTCCGCCGGACCACCACTTGACGTCCTCAGCTCCGCCGGACCACCGCTTGACGCCTTGAGCTCCGCTGGACCACCACTTGACGTCCTCAGCTCTGTCGGATCACCACCTGACGCCCAGGGTTCTGCCGGACAACCACCTAAGGGTTAGAATTCTACCGACCACCACTGGAGGCCCAGAATTCTGCTAGATCATCAGCTGACCCCGAAGTTCCTCTAGAGTGACATCGAACATCCATATACCCCCGGCTTCCATCATACAGTTGATATTTGTAATCTGATCACCTTGGAGGCGAGTCAATCTATTGTAACCTACTCAAGTTCTAGTGGAATCATTTCAACTAGGCCAGGCCCCGTGGTTTTTCCCTTTTCCAGGGTCTTCCATGTTAAAAATTATGTGTTCTCTGTGTGTGAGCTTGATATCCGTACAACGCTAAGACGTAGAATTCTAACTCTATCGCTGCGTATATTCTAGCCCGCAACAAAACTTATTTATAAAAAATTTTAAAATCGCATTAGCCTACCTCTTTTTTTTATTTTTAAAAAGAAACCCGCAAAATCTTTAATGAAGATGAAGATTGGTTTGGAGGAGAATGTTGCATTCTTCAAGCAAATGATATGCACACATGATGCGAAGTCCGAAAGGCAGTATGCAAATATCCAGAAAGAGGAAGTCATGAAGTTGAAAAAATTGCAGCCGTCAGGGTCCATGGGACCAGCGCCCCCTGGCAAGGTTTGACATGCCTGGTCAGGTTGTGGGATCAGGGGGCAGTGCCCCTGGAACAAATTTTTATTATAAGAGCAATTCTTGAGTCCTTATTTTTAGAATTTGTAAGTCATTTGTACTCTATAATTTGCAAAAAATAATTTAACTATTATAAATAAATTTGAAAATATTCTTTTTAATAATTATCACTATTTTCAAAAGGATTAAAATTTGCGTAGTGATGTCAATTTTTTTATAATAATATGGATAGTATTTTTAAACCTGTCAATTTTGTAGCTTTGTGCCCTACTAAAAAAATTTTAGCACTTCGCTTCAATCATCACATCAATAATTAATAACATAACAGTTTTTATGTACACGTTTTGAAGGGTATAATATTGTTTAAAATTGATGAAAACAGTGTCGTGGTGTTGCTGCCTTATCCATATAGTACCATTACTATTAAGCCGTCCCAATCTTCCCTGATCCTTCATTGAATGTAGCTTGGAAACTTAACCAAAAACATTGAAGCAAAATTGTAGACATTTATTCTTTAATAATTTATATACAAAATTTTAATATTTCTCGTATAGATTTTGTTTGGAATAATTTTTTTATTACTTTTTAAAGTAATTTTTTAATATAAAATTTTTTTAAATTAAGATTTCGTTTGAGATGATTTTTCTTATTGTTTTTTAAAGTAGTTTTTTAGTACAAATATTTTAATTTTTGTACTAAAAAGCTGTTTTAAGAAGCAGTAAGAAAATCATCCCAAATGAAGCCTAAAAAATTATATTAAAAAATTGTTTCTCGTCTCAAACGAAATCTTAAACTAGCTTGCATCTACTTATAAAACCATTTATTCTATCTTTGCCACTAATTTCATGATTGATCAAAGGAGACAAAGACCTAAATCATTTAAAAATAGGGAACTTAAGATAGCTTCAAGCTAGTTTTGGGTTTCAACCTTAAAAAAATAGGGACTTATTTTATTATTTTTACATTAAAAATATGTATTATAAAATTATTATTTGAAAATTTTGAAAAAACTAGGCACTTAATTTTTTGTTTGTACATTAAAATTATATATATTATAAAATCACTCTTTCAAAAATTTTGTAAAGTGTATGCAAATTTAAAAGCTATATGAAGCTTCATTTGAGATAGCCTAGGTTTCTCTATTTTTGCTTTTAAAAGCTTTTTTTGGACTACAATTTTAAATATAGTTTTTAAAATATAACTTTTTAAAAGATAATTTTAAAAAAAATTGTGTAAAAATTTTCATTTCTATATAAATTATTATTTATTGGCTGCATTTTCTTACACAAAAATAATAAAAAACCTATCAAAATCTTAATTTCTAATTATTTTAAATTAAATTAGAGCATCTAATAAATTAATTATTTTATCTAAATTAAAGTTACTAAATGAAGTAATTAACCTAAATTTAGGTTAATTAAAAATAAAATATTTCCATCATAATGAACAAACAAACATCTTGATTTCATATTACTTTTAGCCCATAAACTTAAAAAAAATACATATCAGCCGATCAAATTTTTGTCAGGATGGACTTAAAGTTTGACATGATACACAGCTCATCTTGATCTGTTGGTTGAAAGTTTTGACTATCAATCAAGAGATCTTGAATTCGAAGCTTACGTATATGATATGTGCATGAATTTATCTTAATTGACTTAAATATTCTAAAATAAAGTTTGACATCATATAAAAACTTTGAATTTTTAAACATATTGAAAAAACAATAAATCAAAAGCTGTAAAATATAAGATAAAATAATATAATATTAGGATATTTATATAATCAATAAAATAAATATCTTATTAAATAAATGATAAAATTGACACATATTAAATTTTTAAGCTCATCATGAAGAACATTTAATCATCATATCCTTGCCTTTTTTTTAATTATTACTTACCTTCTTTGTAGGGGCAATCTACATGCGGGACTCATTTTGTAGGGAAAAAGTTAAAAAAAATATTATGAGAGGAGCTCCTGACATAAATGTATACGTTTTATTAACCATCTTAATTATGAGGTTGATTAACATATTTTTATAAAAATATAAATTTTTTTTATGATATCTACATAAGAAATATATATACACATAATTATTATAAATTAAAATGAATATGATAATATTAATATAATAACACAATAACTTTAATAATTCTAATAATAAAATCATTTTATATTATTTTATGATTAATTAATTTATTATTGAAAAATAAAATAAAATTTAGATTTATATAAAGAAGAACAATTAAATTGAAATAAAATATTATTAATTCCTTCATATCTCTCATCATTTTTCTCTCAGTTCTCTCTCTCTACTGTTTGTATTCTCTTTCTTCTCCTATTTTCTTCTACCTACTTCCACTATTCACTGTATCATACTATTATCGTCTTCTTCCTCTGTTTCTACTCTCTTTCTTCTTCTTCTCCCATATATTTCTTCTAAATAAATTTTTGATATTTTCTTATATATTTATTTGAATATTCTATTAATTATATCAATTTTTTATTTCAAATAATTTATTTTATTCGGATATAATTTTTCATTTTACAGATTGGGGCACTGCTTGTCAGATTGAACAGGCTCAGTTGCAATATTTGGGATGTTCACTATTAAAACTAGTAATATTTATCCATTCAACCAGCCATAGCAGTTAGGGTATTTTCTTTAGAAAATAAACACCAAAAAAAATGAAGAGTAAAATATTTAGTAAGAATATCTTGACGCAAATTGTATTATACTAGCTTACGATATTCGAAAAATTAGACATGAAATTTTTCGCAACTTTTAAATCTCAATGCGTTACGAAGCTCTTCTTAGATTTTATTTGGGACGACTTTTTTATTATTTTTTAAAGCAGCTTTTTAGTACGCAAAAATTATTTTTTATATTAGAAAGCTGCTTTAAGAAACAGTAAGAAAGCCATCCCAAACGAAGTCTTAGCCTGTTGGTTAAAAACTTTAACTATAAACTAATTTTTAGATTTGTTGAGGCATTGAAATGTTTAAAATAATATGAAAGGATTAAAAAAGTTGATCTATTTGAATCTTTGAATGGAGTGTCTATGATTTTAATAGAAGTGATCAAAATACCCTCATACATATGTTTATAAAATAGACCATAATTCTTCTCATTTATTCACCATAGGAACTAGGAAAAATTCAGAATTCTTAGAGAATTTTTAAGTTTTGAACAATATTTGGAACCTGCAATTGGTCTTTACTAGGGTTTTGTTTGTTCTGACTTCATGGCAACTTGTCATATCATCTTATGAAGATCACCATCATTCTTCATTAATGAGAGCATCATCCTACAACATCTAACATCTATAAACTAATGTCAGTCGATCGAGGTCTTTCAATATCTAACTCGTCACGTCCACCTTCGTTCTTTATTGGTGCACGAATAATATCAACTAGAGGTGCAACCGAGTCAAGCTAACTCGCGAGCTAGTTCGGGCTCGCCTCGTTAATGAGCTTGAGCAAGATTTCGAGCTCGTTGGACTTATCGAGCTCGAGTTCGAACAGCTGTCCGCCCAACTCGATTACTCGTCGAGCGACTTGCGTAGAGCGGAATGGAGGTAGGCGGAACGGTGGAGGCGAATCAGAGCTCATGCCGAGTGCGAACAATGGTGGGGGTGAATCGGAACTCGTGCCGCATGTGAACCGTGGCTGGGGGCAAATCAGAGCTCGTTGCGGCAGGATGCATAATCGGAAGCGAGTGTATGCGAATCACGTTCGTGAGGGAAGAGGCAGGTGCATGCGAACAATGTTCGTAGCGGAAGAGAACTGCTCGACGAGCTCGATATCTGTGGCAAGTTGAGCTCAAGCTGGACTTTTTAGCTCGACTCGACTCATTTGCAGCCCTAATACCCACAATCAACTGATATTTTCATCATCATATAAAATTAATTTACACATCCCTCGTGTTTACTCTGCCACTAAATCCCAACAAAATCTTAAAAGAAAAAAAATATCAATATATCTTGATGTAAAATACACTGGTTAGTGCATGAAATCTCTTGAATTTATGCTAAATTAATGCAATTTATGATTTTATATAGATCACTAATCTCAACATAAATCTAAACAACTATTTTAACCAAAATCCTAATGCGATAATATTACCTCGTTCACATGCTTAAAACTCTTATTATCGGTACCTACTCCAATATTCAAACAGAATTTTCTATACTTTGGCAATTCAAATATGAAAAAAAAACAGAAGAAAGAAAGTTCTAAGAAAATAAGTTATGTAGCTCATTTTGTTCTGTTGATTGAGAGCTTTAATTATCAATCAAGAGGTCTTATATTCAAATCTTATGTATAAATTTATCTTAATTGATATAAATATCCCCGAAAAAAAAAAAAAGCTTTATGAACAGAAAATTTATTCCACACGCCGAGCAGAGAAGCAGTGGAAGCATCGAGTCATTTCATCTTTAAACCGCGAACCTACTTTCAAATTTTGAATATTATCATAGAAAGGGGCGAAACAATATGTGAGCTTTACAAAAGAAAGGAGCCAATAAATAAATCCTATTTGTAAAAAAATTATTATATATATTAAAATAGTTAATATACAAATAAGAAATAATAAAAAATATTTTAACTGGACACATACACTTCTCTCAAGAGTCATAATCCATAATCCATCAACATTAAAATAATTATACTTTTTATATAAGTCATATAAATAAATAGAATGCAGCTCACCTTGATCTGTTAGTAGGAGTTTTGGCCACCAATTAAGAGGTCTTGAGCTCGAGTTTTATATATATGATGTGTTTATGAATTTATCTTCAGTGATCTAAACATCTAAAAAAGAAAAAAAAAAAGAGAAGATAATCATAATCTTTTTGAGTTTCTATTAAAGGAGTACATTATTACTTAAAAAAATAGCAATACTTGGGAATTAAAAGAGACACAAAGGTACAAAGTGGGGAAAGAAAGCTAAAAAAAAAGTGAGAGCCTTTTTCTTAGTGAAAGATAATTCGATCGGACCTAAACTGAAAATTTTTAGCGCGGATTAACTAGTTTAACACGTTAGGTTCAGAAATCTAACCCGTTTAATTGATGAATTGTATTCGAGTTGACTCGTGACTCATTTGATTATTTTATTTCTTTAAATGCTTTTACTTATTGGTATACTATTTTTTTTATCAATTAACCTAGACTCTATAGCTAATAAGTTACGAAATTTTTTAATCAAGATGGAATCAAGGCATTCGGATTACTAATGGGTTGGGTTGGGATTCATCTTTTTGACAAAATTATTAAATGGGTCGAATTCAGGTCGACTCGACTCGATTCACAAAGTTAATTTTAAGTTGGAACCAAACTCATCTCTATTATCAAATATTATTTATAGCTTAAAAAAGTTTAATGTATAGTGGAGAGAAAAAAAAACTTAATAATTTATTTATTCCACTAAACTCATCAAATTCTTTTTTGTGTATTATGAAGCGTTATTTTATTTTCATTTATTAATATATTTTTTTAAATGATAGTCAATATATTATATATCATGTCATTTAAATTCATAACATCAAAAAATAATTAAAAAAAATTAGGTGAGATGTTTGATTAAAATTTAATTTGATCTTAAATTTACTTTAAATTAAACCGAAATTTAATTGACGATTTCGATTTTTTTTTTTTAAATTACAATCAGATCTATGAAGTGCGAGAACTTCCAAATTTCCCCATTTCTTCGGTCATATCTATATATTCATCGCCTCAGCCCAGTCCTCCCTCCACTCACTCACCAGCACAGCATCCATTTGGCTTCCTCCTATGGCTTCTCCACTCCTTTTCTCCTTCTTCTTCTTCTTCTTCTTCCTCCTCTCTTACGCCGCCGTTGCTTCCCCAAGCACAAGCCCAAGCCCATTCACCGAAAGAGCAGCACTAATCCGGTACTGGAACCGCAAAATTCCCAACAATCTCCCTCATCCAGCATTCCTCGTCTCTAAACTCACTCCTCTCTCCGCCTCCGACGCCACCACATTCTTCAACCTCGCCGCCTCCGACCCTTCACTTCTCTCCTCCCACCTCGCCTCCTTCTGCTCCGCCGCCGGCCTTCTCTGCCCCACCGACCTCACCCCCTCCCTCTCCTCCCACCCCCGCGACTCCGACTTCGCCGCCTACCAGAACAGTAACTTCACTAACTACGGCACCGACTCCGCCGACGGCCTCTCCTCCTTCAAAAACTACTCCGACGGCCTCAACGTCCCCCTCGACACCTTCCGCCGCTACGGCCGCGACTCCGCCGGCCACGACGACAAGTTCTCTTTCTACGCCCCCGACGGCAATGTCGTCACCGCAAATTTCACCTCGTATGGCACAAACACCGCCGGCGGCACCGACGAGTTCACCGCCTACGACGAATCCTCCAATGTCCCTGATCTCAAATTCAATAATTACGCGGCGGAGGGCACTGGCCGCGAAGGAGTTTTTACACATTATTCGGATAATGCGAACGCCGGCGACCAGTCGTTCAACAGTTACGGGAAGAACGGCAATGGTGCAACATCCGATTTCAGTTCGTACGCAAATAACACCAATGTAATCGGAAGCACATTTACACATTACGGCGAGGAAGGGAATGGGGTTAACGATACCTTCGCTTCGTATGGAGATAATGGCAATGTGCCGGAAAACAATTTCAGGTCGTACGGCGACGATACTAATGGTGGGGTTGATAAATTCACCAGCTATCGAGATCAGTCGAACGTCGGAGATAATTTCTTCACCTCATATGAAAAGGGCGGTAATGTTGGCACCGCCGATTTCACAAATTACGGCAACTCCTTTAATCCCGGCAGCGACAATTTCAAGGGTTACGGCCAGGGTTCCCTCAATGACCAAATCACATTCAAGGAATACTTCGCCGACAACACCAGCTTCACAGTCTATGCGAAAACCGGCGTCGAATTCAAAGAATATCACAATACCTCTTCCTCCTCGACTCCAACCGCAAGCGCAGTGGAGAAGAAGAACGCAGTGGAGAAGAAGAAGCAAGATGCGGCGAAACGATTCGTCGAGCCGGGAAAGTTCTTTCGTGAACGAAGTTTAAAGAAGGGGACGGTAATGCCGATGCCCGACATCCGCGACCGAATGCCGCCGCGATCTTTCCTCCCGCGGTCAATCTCCGGCAAGATCCCGTTCTCCGCCGCCTCCGTCGACGGAATCTTCCGCATCTTGCCGGACACGGCCATGGGGAAGGCGGTGGATTCCACTTTAGCGGACTGCGAGCGCGCTCCTAGCCACGGCGAGACGAAGCGCTGCGCCGCGTCTGCCGAGGATATGATCGACTTCGCCGTCTCCGTGCTCGGCAACGACATCGAGGTCCGATCCACGGCGAACACGAAGGGCTCCAAGGGGAACATCCTTGTCGGGAACGTGAGAGGGGTGAACGGCGGTAAGGTTACCCAGTCGGTGAGCTGCCACCAGAGCCTCTTCCCCTACTTGGTTTATTACTGCCACTCGGTGCCCCGCGTTCGCGTTTACGTGGCGGACATCCTGGCCGTTGATACTAAGGAGAAGATCAATCAAGGGGTAGCCATCTGTCACCTTGACACGTCGGACTGGAGTCCGACTCACGGGGCATTCGTGGCGCTGGGGCCCGGTCCGGGCAAGATTGAGGTGTGCCATTGGATCTTTGAAGGGGATATGACGTGGACGGTCGCTGATCATGCCTGATATCGACCGGGAACCGGTTTGAATAGGAAGGAATAAGGCAGAGGAGGGGACTACTGCTTTATATCTATCAATTATTAAAATATATGTCTGTTTTGTTGGCAAGTTGTATGTAGTCTTCTGCGTAAAACCTATTTGCCATTTAATTATGTTATTATTCGTGCAGATTATTTCTCTTATTGTTGTTTTTGGAAGATTGTGAGTTTGAAGGAATCGTTCTTAGAAGAATATTTGTGTTATTTTTATGCTTGTTAAGAGGTAGAGTTGTCAATAAATAATTCGACTCAGTTCGATCTAAAAATTTTATGTTTGGATGAATATGTTTAATAAATGGGTCAGATTCAGGTCTGAAATTTCAACCTGTTTAATTGACGAGTTTGGCTGGGTTTTACACTTGTATTTGATTTTGACCCTATGGTGACTCATTTATTTATTTTTTATTAAATTTATTCGTTCATTGGTATGTTTTTTTTAATCAATTATTATAATTTGTTATATATGAAAGGGTCTGGATTATTCAGGTTGTCGGTGGATCATTAGCAAGTTTATATTTTTGATCCATTTATTAAATGATTTAAACTTGTGTTGATTGGATTCATATAGGATCAATTCGGGTCAGACCCAAATCTAATCCATAACCTATTTTAACACCCTATTAGGAACCCTATTAGGAAGGCATGATAAGATTTATAAAAAAAATTGAGTGAATATGTTTTGATAAAAATAAATTAAGAGGGATTTTGAATTTTATAGATTTGTTTGTCATTTCTTAAAAATGAAATTTTAATGAATTTTTAATAATTTAAATTATTTCTTAAGCATGAAACATATATTGGAATAGTTTAATAATTTTTATTAAAAAATTTATTGAACTAAAATAAATAACATTTAAATAATAAATATGTAAAATGATAATAAATTAAGTTGTGATATATTTTTGTTGGACATTATACTTTTTTTTTTTTTTGAACATTATACATTTCTTATATTGAAGGGCAGGTATATGAAAAACAAAAAACAAAAAAAAGGGCAGGTATATGGAAATCCGGGGGGGCACGTGCCTCGCTTTAAATTTTAATATATTTTATATATTATGATAAATATTAATAAATTTTTTTATTTAATATTTTTAATTGTAAAAATTTAATGTGCATTCATTAAAAATTAAAATTAATTACAGTTTTCTTATATATATAAAAAGAATCTGACGGCCATTGAACTGCCACTGTCTGTAATGCAGAGTAATTTTTTTTTGGGAAAATGCAGAGTAATTTATTTTGAGTTTGGTTATTTATTTTCCCCAAAAAAAGTTTAGTTATTTAAATTCATCAATTGAAGAACTTATTTTTGGTAAATGTGAAGAACTTAATTCATCTTTGTTTAAAAGGATTCTTATAAATCAATGATACAAATGTTTAATATAATTTTGTTAAGGGTACATTATCTCTTTCTTTTTATGATGCTATTTAAAATTAAGATATGTTGTTAAAAAAATTTAAGGTGATAGAATATTTGTTTAATATATTAATTTTATATAAATATTCATCGCATATACATAAAAATTATAAGAGCTTGAAATTTTTATGAAAAAAATTTCAAGGAAGAAAAAAGATCATGGAGCTTAATCCAATTGTAACACGCCATTCCTAATCTAATGAATAAGAAAAGATACTAGAATTTGTCCTGTCTCACAATTGAAGAAGATGTGATTATACAAGGGTGGAACTAGCCTTTCAATTTAGGATGGACAAATTTTTCATCTAAATGGACTAATTTAAAAAAAAAATAAAATGAGAACATAATTCTAAGCGAAATCTTGTATTTCATTATGATTGATAAATTAAAAATTATTACAAGGTTATGAATCTATTTTACATTTTTTTTATAATGTTACATTACAATTTCATTGTGAATCAAATCAAACACATCTTTTTCAATGTAAAACACCGACAATCTTTGACCCAATTATCACCCATTCTACTATATAATTGATGTTTTACAATCCTCCTTACAGAAAATGCTCTATCAACTATAGCAGTGACAACTAGCAGTTAATGTTAAAGTAATAAGTCTGTACACCAGAGGATACACACCATTCTTTTTGACCTTAACAATTTATTTTGCAAGATCAACAATACTACTTAGAGAGGAGAACTTATTACTGGTATGCATATAAATAATATAAGTTGATAATTGACTTTTAAGAGGCACAAGCTCAATTGTAGAAAAATCACTTGGATATAACTCTGCTAGACGTATTAATTTCCTCTCATCATAAGCAAGGAAGGAATCACTTGGGTTTAAGCATGCCATACAAAGAAATAACTCAGTACTATATTAAAAAAAAATCATAATTTAGCTTTTAAAGTTGCATGCCAACTATAGTATAGAATAATTCAACAGGATAATGATGTGAGTTTATTATTTCTTCACCTCTTTGCATTGATCGACGATGAGTTCTGCATGCATCATTCATATTTGGAGCATCAGCTTCAAAAATACTACATAAATATGACACTTCATCTAGTAAAGCAGTCCATCCTTTCTCCCTCAATATATTTAGCCGTTGTTTAGATATTTGCACTAAATTCATTACATTTTCAATGTCTTGATCATTTCTTTATAATTATTGCGGGCTAGAATATACGCGGAGATCGAGTTAAAATTTTTTTGTCTCAGCGTTGTACGGATATCCAGCACACAAATAGAAGAAAATTACAACACCAGAATTTTTATATGGAAACCCTTGAAAAGGGAAAAGCCACAAGGCCAGGCCCAATTGAAATAATTCTACTAGTGTTTGCTTTGGTTACAAGTGGTTGACTCGTCCTTAAAATTGAGGACGATCATATTATAATAATCAACTCTCGGATTAAAATTCAGTTACAAGTAGAGAGCGAAAATCCAACAATGTTGAGAGGTCGGGTGGAACTCCGGTGTCAAGTGGCAGTCCAACAGAACTCCAGTGTCAAGTGGAGGTTCGACGGAACTCTAGTGTCAGGCGGTGGTCCGGCGGAGCTCCAGCGTCAGGTAGTGGTCCGACGGAACTCTGGCGTCAGGTCGGTCGCCGGGTGAAAGTCTGGCGGTGATCGAGGAGGAGTCTCTTCCTTCTCTTCTTTCTTCTTGCTTGGATCCCCTGTCAAGAGAAATGAGAGGTCTATTTATAGTTTTCTAAGAGTGGCATGACCACTAAATAAGAGGAAGATGAAGGATAAATTGGGAGTGGTTCGAATGGACGGCTGATGTTGAATCCCTTGATCGCGGACTGTTTAATAAACATTTGAAGGTCTTAATGATATCAAAATTTGAGGATCTTGGGCTCATTGGATTTATCTCTTTGAGCTGCACGATTTGGCTATAAGCACGTCACGTTTGGAAACTTTTTGGTAATCCAAATTATGGATTGAACCTTCCAAATGTGCTTTGGGTCTTTGATTTGGACTCATTTGGGCTCAGATTGAGTTGAATTTTGGTGTCGTTGGGTTTGTATTTCTGAGACGTTCAGTCTGACTATAAGTTTGTTGAAATCAGAGTTTAGATGGTTTTTGAATTAATTTTTGAAGTTTTCAACTTAATTTTTGCCTCTAGATTCATTCCCGATCAAGATAATTTTTTGATGATATATCAATAACGATTGTGATAACTCATTTGTAATCCCCAATATATCAATCATCAAATGCATTGTGAAAGTAAAATCAAAAGACTCCATTACTTCAATTAGAACACTTGCTTCAATCGACTGTTGATCATGTGCCCCTTCTTCTTTAATAATCTCAAGAACCTAAATTATAGAAGCATATATTCTCATGAAACTAATTAAAGTATGAAAATATGAACTCCATCTAGTATCACTAGATCTTTATAAATTAGTCTCTTGATTTAAATCTTTACAATTTATTAGATTGCCAGCTTTAAGATGTGAAAGTATTTTATCATGTTGAATAGTTTTAAGAGCATCTGATCTTTTACAGGAAGCCCCAATAGTATTTATAATTCTAGAAGTGAACTCAAATATATGTTTCACTTGCCAATGATTCTTCACTAATTATATGATAATGGAAAACCTCTAAATCATCATCATGATCCTTAACGATTTGAAGGCATCAATAACAAAGGAAAAAAAACATGACACTGCAACATACTGTGCATGACAATAGTCTTAACAGTTGTCAAGGATAAGGACCTCTTAACAGAGAAAGAGATGAAATTTTCCCATTAACTTAGTTCAAGTTATAGAGGAAAAATTCATAACATCAATTATTTAAGGAAATTTCAGCCTTAATGAAAAAAACCCTTCAAATTGAGGCTATTGAAAACTCAATCATGGAAGATCCATTGATAGTCAGCAAATAGTAAGTCATAAACAAAATTATAAGACTAGTAGTCAAGCACCATAAATACTTGACAACATCCACAACAGAACATGGTGAAAATAAAATCTAAATAATAAACTGAAAAAAATGAAAGAGCAATAATTGAAATGGGGCTAAATAGGATTGCCAAACCTTGGTTTTTCCTAAAGAAATTTAGCTTCTTTTCTTAGCTTGGCTGTTAGAGATGTTCGCAGGCATCGACGTGATGTGGGATGATGGGAGCGAGTCTCAGCGAGTGTGGAGAGAAGGCAGCCCATGCTTAAGCTAGAATCAATCATATGCAACAAGTTGGAGAGAGGCTCATGGAGCGCAGGAGCAAGGCTCGGTGGTCGGCAAGAACAAGAGCGAGGCTTAGTGGTGGCTCTTTCTTCGTTCGAACAGAAGGGCCTATTGCGTAAGTTTTTTTTTCTTATTAGGGTGAAATAGGAACGACTAATAGAAAAATACCTAAATTTCCCTAATATACTTAATAGTAAAATTTTGAGGGTGGGGTGTTCTTAGACTATTACTTACTTCTTTGATACACTTTGTGTTCTAGCTGTTGTTTTCTCTATCTAGTTTATAGTAGTCTTTTTGGGGTGAGCTTGCTCACTTTTTGGTAGATGCTCATCTATAGTCAATCATTGTAAAACAACATAATTATAACTTCTTTCTTTACCGATCAATACAAAGGGCTATGCCTGTTATTTTCCCAAGGTAATAAATAATCACATTTTGTATGTTAAAAAAATTAATATTAATAATTTTATATTATTTAATACTTTTAATAGCAAAATTTCAATGTATTTCTATTAAATAACAAATTAATTAAAGTTGTCTTATTAAAAAAAAAATTACTGACTACTCAAACTTCAATTATGTGTCGTACAGAGTAATTTATTTTGAGTTTTGTTATTTTATTTTTCTTTTTTAAATACAGGTGTCTCTAATATTGTACACATATTTTGTTAGGAAATTATGTATAACTTCTTGAACTTTATATTAATATTGTACAAAAATCTAGAGAATAAATTGTTAAAAGTTTTGGAATAGCTCTTATGTATAATGATTCCTCTAATTCAGCATGTCATATAATTCTAGATAGTGAATTTGAGATATTGCAATTTGCTTGCAAAAGAGATTGATATTACCTTCCAGCAATCTAATAGTATCACGCCCCATAATATAAATTGAAAGAATTGCATCTTTTTATTATTTTTTAATCAACATTCAACTTCATGTATAAAGTATAATGATCTATGAAATACATAAATATCTATATATTATTCATTAATTTTAAAAAATCATAACTATCAATTTACTCAATAAAATATTCATATAAATTAGTCAAAATATTCATAATAATAATATTTATTAAATATCAAAAGTTACATGATGGAAGTTCATTAGAACGGAAGATATCACATTTTATCACTTTTGGGAGAAAGAAATGTATCAAACTCAAAATCCTTAAAAATAGATGCAGAGTAGATGCTACTTATGGCAATTAGAATAATTTTCATAACAAAAATAACGAACAATCAAGCCCCAGAGAACATTCTCTCTCTCTCTCTTTTATCCTCTCTCCCTTCTCTCCTTCTCTTTTCTTTCCTTCCTCGATAAGAAATGAAACGAGGGAGGGAATGGCCAGGTGGTGAGGGATATTTATATTAAATATATTAAAAAGTTGATTTAGTACCTAACATAGAGGCGACCAACCTTTCAGCACCGCTACGTTGCATGTCGATCCCAAAATTATTATAAAATATACCCTTCAATGCCGTGAACTTCCTGCTGAATCCAGATTTTTGTATTTCAAATAATTTCATTTTAAAATTTTGAGTTATTATAAATAGTGCATAAATTTTACATATAAAAGGTGTGAAATCCGATACAAGAAGGCTTTTATAGATATAGGAATTCCCAAATGAGTGATTGAGCTGTTAACAATGACCATATTTAGAATATGGCTAAGTAGCAATACATTCACAATACTCTTAGAAATGATGATGAAGCTCTTTGAGTGGTTAAAAGATAACCCAAAAAGTTGTTTTGCATGGTGAAGAATGGTGTTATGAGCTTGCAAATTTTGAGGGTTGGCTTTCCAAAAAACTAATAAATTGTCTGCATAAGGAATGTGAGAAAAATGCCTATGAGGATAATAATGTATTTATTATCCATACTAACATTGTCAAAAAGGCTAGAGAGACCATCCATAGTGATTCAAAAAAGATAAGGAGATAAGAGACATTCTTGTCTAGTGATTTGAAGAAACCCTTTATATTTCCATTGAAATGAATTTAATAATGAACATCATGGATGCATGCATTAATGAATATACTAAAGAAGCCTTTTTAATGAATCTTTGAACTAAGAAATATCTAGAGACAATATTAAAGGCTTTGAAAATATCCAATTTAACATAATAGAAGCAATCTTTTTTTGAGCTTTGATATTTAGTTAGAATTTCACTTGTTAAGATGATATTGTAAGTGAAAATTCTATTTTGAATAAATTCTTCTTGGATATGGTGGATGATATAAGGTATAATGGGCTTCAACCTATCAACAATGATCTTAGTGATGATTTTGTAAAGTGTATTGTAAAGAGATAATGGCTTGAAATCTAAAATGTTATTAGCATGAGAAATTTTTAGATTGAGAGTTATTCTAGTTGCCTTAACTTTACTAGGCAAGTGACTTTTGAAGAAGAAGTGCTTAACAACCTTGCAAACCTGGTCACCAACAACATTTTAGCATCTTGTGTAAAATTAAAAAGTGTAATCATCAGGACCAGAGTAGCCTTTTTTGTAGATGTTGTTATGATTTTTGCGAATCCGTTTGTTCAAATGAATTCTGATACAAGTTATTTTTGATGATTATAAAAGCCTATTGTTTGTTTTATTCTTCTCCTAACAAATATTAGAGTTTCTTTTTGTGTGTACTAACATATTTTTCAAGAAATTCATACTCCAGACTGCTGAAGACTTCAAGTTTATTTGTTAATATTTATTATGAGTGAAGTCTGTACTTTTATTTTTCTTGAGTCTAAGAGAGTATGATTGTAAGTTGGATAACCGTGCACACACACAATGGGGGAGAAATTTTTTTTTTTAAAACTGATCGTACAGTACGATGTTGGATCGTACGGGATGATCTGTATCTTATGTCCTCCACGACGAAGCTGCTTGCATGAAATTTTTCTAAGTCTTGTTCGTACAGTATGAAATGTACTTCGTACCAAAGGTTTTTCCGTACTAACAACTCTGTCAAGGGGCTGCTTGAGGTTCTTACCGAGTCGTACGAAATTAATTATTCAATTTTTAAACTATTCGTACAGTACGAAATTACTTTCGTACAGAATTTTTTGTTGTGCGAACGGCTCGGTTTGGGGTATGCACTGGTTTGTACTAGATCGTACGAAATGAATTATTTAATTTTTGAACTATTCATATAGTACGAGATTATTTTCATACCGAAGATTTTGTTGTACGAACGGCTCAATTTGGGGTTCGTACCTGTTCATCCAGGATGAATAGTTAAATTTTTTGAACTATTCATACAATACGAAATTACTTCATACCAAAGGTTTTGTAATACGAACGGCTCTGATTGGGGTTCATACTGAATCGAACCAGACGAACATTTTATATTTCGAACTGTTTGTATAGTATAATTATCGATCGTATGGGACGATTGTCACGCGTGAAACTTCTAATTTTTAATTTTTGGACAGTTTTTCTTGTCCTTAGTACTTAATGGTCTTAAAACTGACTGAAAGAAAAATCCTTCTGCAAAAATTTTTCTTGAGAGTGAAAGAGAGAGTGATTGGGAGAGTGTTGGAGAGAAAGTGTTGAGAGATCTTTGAAGAGAAAATTGTGAGGGGACTCACAAGGTTATCCAATAGTGAGAATCTCATTATTTGTACTTCAAGCATCTTCCTAATCTCCTTGGAGGCTCTTACAAGAGAATTGTTCGAGAGGTTTCTGGTTCTCTGCCATCACTTGGAGGGTGAAAAAGGATGATCGGTTCTCTGCTGTCACTTGGAGGGTGAAAAAGGATTATCGGTTCTCTGCCGTCACTTGGAGGGTGAAAAAGGATGATCGGTTCTCTGCCATCACTTGGAGGGCTCTGCCGTCACTTGGAGGGTGTGAAAGGATAAGTGGGTTCTTTGCCTTCACCAGGAGGGTGAAAAAGGATGATGGTTCTCTGCCACACTGGAATTTAGTAGAAGAGAGTTTTTGTAAAGGCTTCTCCGCCTTGTTGTGGGGGCTAAAGGAGAGTCACTTTGGTTTAGTGCAATACCTAGAGAAGGAGGCTCTAGAAAGTAGATGTAGGTCGTGTTAGACCGAACCACTATAAAATCTATTGTTCTCTATTCTATTTTTTACTTACTGTATTTTTTTACTACACTGCATTTTATTTTTTTTCTATGGTTGAAAAGCATCAAAGATTATTTCTGTTCGTACTGTACGAATTGAGATCGTACATTATGATTTGCTTTGTATTGTGATTAAAATTTTTTTAAAATTCCAAGAGAATTTTAAAGTGCCAATTCACCCCCCCCTCTTGGTTAGCTTAGGGACGTAATTGATAAGTCTAACAACCTATTCGCACTTTCAAGTGGTATTAGAGCAAGTTTCAAAAATTATTATTTAAATTACTTTTTGAAATTTGATCATGGATAATTTTGGAAACCGAAATACTTTAGAAGGTTACTCGATCACTAGACCACCTTTGTTTGGCAATATCCTATTTGATTTTTGGAAAACTCGCATGTCTACATTTCTACAATCTATTGATTATCACATGTGGATGTTAGTACATGAAGGTTACACTGAACCTACTAGAATTGTAGAAGAAATTAGAGTTCAAACACCTTTTGCTGAATGGACTATAGAAGAACATGAGTTAGCTTAATTGAATGCTAATTATTTGAATAGTTTCTTTTGTGCTTTAAAATCGAAAGACTACATGAATGTTTCTACTTGTAAATCAGGAAAAGAAATATGAGATAGACTTTGCATTACATATGAAGGTATAAATGAAGTGAAGCAAATTAGGTTGAACATTCTTTTGCACGATTATGAACTCTTTCACATGAAATCGAATAAATCAATCTCAGACATGTATATACATTTTACACATAGCCACTTCATTGTATGCCTTAGGTAAGGAATTAACGAATACGGAAAAAGTAAATAAAATACTTCGTTGCTTACCTACTGCTTATGATGCAAAGATTACTGCGATAACTGAATCGAAAGATTTAAATGTCTATTCTATTGACAATCTTTTTGGATCACTAATTGCTTATGAGCAATCTATGACTCAAAGACAGATTGACGCAGGAGCAATCTGTAACTAATTACGTTCAGTTAAAAGCACTTAAAGAAAGTAGGAAACCACCCAAACTTGAAGATTTTCACAAATCCTACTACAAGACTACTGGTTCAAAGTCTAAGAAAAAATCTTTCAGGACAAATAGATTGGTGAATCCTTTTCATGGAGTAAAGTATTTTTCTTGTGGTATGATAGGACATATTTCTCACACCTGTACTATTCATTATAGAACACATCTAGTGTGGAGATCTAAGATGCATAAATTACAGTATATCATACATACATCTGGTTTAAAATTGTCAAGAGGAGAACCCAAACTTGTTTGGATTCCCAAGTCTAACGTTTGGTATTTTTGTAGGTTCACTCTCATACAAGACCTCGTGAGAGTGTTGAGTACCTGGACAGCAGTTGTTTCAAGCATATGACTGGAGATGCAAATCAATTTATAATGCTGGAAGCCAGGAGTTGATGCAAGATTACACTTGGAGATAATACTACCAAGAGAGTGGTAGGTACATGTATAATTGGAAATTCTAGAGATTTTGTGATTGAAAATGTTCTGTTGATTAAAGGCTTAAAACACAATCTGTTGAGCATAAGTCAATTGTGTGACAAAGGTTATCATATAAAATTATTGCTTACTAGTTGTGTTATTAGTCAAAATGGAATTATTGTGTTAAATGGTGATAGAGTGAATAATGTTTACATGCTAAATTTAAATTCTATAAAACCTTCTTCTGCTCTTTGTTTGAAAATGATATTTGATGAATCATAGTTATGGTATAGAAGGCTTTGTCATACTAGTATGAGAAATCTTAGGAAAATTACCTAAAAGAAGCTAGTTAGAGGAGTACCCAAGTTAGACTTTACCAAAGACCATTTGTTTGAAGCATGTCAATTAGGAAAATAAGTCAGATTCTCCTTCAGTTCAATCAAGAAAATTAGAACTAACAAGCCATCAGAAATTTTTCATATGGATCTATTTGGACATGTTAGTATCTTAAGTCTATGAGGAAAAAGATTTGGGTATATAATTGTGGATGATCATAAGAGTGAATCATTTGAAGAGTTTAGAGATTTTGCCACTTAGATTCAAAGAAAATTAGGTTTTGAAATTGTAACTATCCAAAGTGATCATGGGGGAGAATTTGAAAATGAATTGTTTGATGATTTTTACAAATCTCAGGAGATTGAATATAACTTCTCAGCTTCTAGGACACCTCAACAGAATGGAGTTGTAGAAAAAAGAATAGGACATTAATTGAAACTACTAGAGCCATGTTGGCAGAATATTCACTTCCAAAATATTTTTGGGCTGAAGTAGTTAGCACAGCGTGCTATGTGCTGAATAAGGTGTACATTAGATCTAAATTAAATAAGATACCCTATGAACTTCTTAAAGGTAGAAGTCCCAAGCTCTCACATCTACATATTTTTGGGTGTAAAGTGTTCATTCATAATAATGACAAAACTCTCTTAGGAAAATTTGATCCCAAATCTGACGAAAGAATCTTTTTAGGTTATTCAAGTGTAGGAAAATCTTATAGAATTTTTAATAAAAGAATATTGGTACTTAAGGAGATCACTCATATTATTTTTGATGAATCTTCTAATAGTGAAGGGTCTAAATTGGATGAAGATGAGGTTGAGGAGATAATCCAAAAATTTAAAAGTTAAAAGGTTGAAGAAAGGGTTGAAAAGGAAGAAGAAAACCAATTACCTAAAGAATAGAAATTTGTTAGAAGTCATCTTAAAGAGTTGATTTTAGGTGACCCAAGTGAAAGAGTTAGGAATAGGCATGGTTTGAGAAAAGAAGTAAATCATTCAGCTTTTATTTCAATAATTGAACCCACTAATATTGATCAAGCACTTTTGGATGAATTTTGGATTTTGGCTATGCAAGAAGAATTGAATCAATTTAAAAGAAATGATATTTGGGAATTAATTGAAAGGCCAAAGAATTAAAGGGTAGTTAGAACTAAGTGGGTCACTACACGAAAACAATGAAATACCGGCAAAATTTTCGGCGGAAATATTTACACCGGAATCAACGACGGTATTTCCGGTGGATTGAACCGCCGGTAATTTTACGACGTAATTTTCGGCAGAAATACCGTCGGTACGTTTCCGGCGGCTAAACCGCCAGAAGTTCGCCGTTTTTTTCAATATACCGACGCATATTCCACCGGTAATGTCCGACGGGTATTCCGGCGGATTTACCGCCGGTTAATTAAAACCCGACGAAGTATTACCGACGGATTATCGGCCGGTAATTATTCCGGTGGCTTTTCCGTCAAAAAATACACCGGTAATCTCAATATATCGACCCCGTACCCTCGACTTCAGCTCATTCTGTTTAGGTCTCCGCTACCGACGACGCGCGCCAGCCCTCGATGTCCGTCGACGACGTCCCTCCCTCCCTCGATCGAGCTCATTCGATGACGACCTTGCCCTCGAATTCCGTCGACGACCTCCCTCCCTCGTTCGCTAGGTGCCTCACTCGGTCGCTCACGCGAGATCCTCCGTCGACGACGCACGGCCATGGCTTTGTAGGTAACTTTCTCCCTTTCGCACGCTCCGTTTCCTCCTGCTAGTTCACCCTAATTTGATGAAATTTTATGCTTGGACGCAGTTCCACTTCGCTCCGTTGACATTGGTCGCGCACACCGGGAGCTCGATAGGTTGCTGTTTAGGTAACTTTCTCCTTTTCGCATTTCTTTTTTTGTTAGCTAGATTTAGTCATGGATGTTCTCACTAGACATTTGCAAGAGGATGTACATTGGTGTATGTTTTTTGTTGATGATATTCTTCTTGTTGATAAGACTAGAGAGGGAGTTGAAGGTAAACTTGATTTATGTAGGCCAACCTTAGAGTCTAAAACCTTTCATTTGAGTAAATGTGATGCACAAGATTGTGCGAATTATAGAGGAACTAAGTTAATGTGTCATACTCTAAAACTGCGAGAGTGAGTTATGGAGCGTAGGTTGTGGTGTGATGCTAATGTTTCTCAAAATTAATTTGGATTCATGCCAGATAGGTCTACCTTAGAGTCTAAAGGTTTTCGCATGAGTAGATCTAAAATAGAATATATGGAGTGCAATTTTAGTCGTAATAGAGCTAGTGAGTGAATTGTCACATTGGATGATCAAGTCATTAATAAGAATACACATTTTAGATATCTTGGATTTATTATTTAGAGTGATGGTGAAATAGATGGGGATATTATCAGCAGAATTTATGTTGGATGGTTGAAGTGGAGGAATGCATCGGGTTTATTGTGTGATAGAAAAGTACCCCTCAAACTTAAGGGAAAATTCTATTGTCCGGTACCGATCGGTACCGAGCGGTACCGAGCGGTACTACTGTCGGTACCGAGTGGTACCGCGCTCGGTACCGCGCGCCTAATGATGTGAAAAGGACCTGTAATGCTTTATGGTGCCGAATGTTGGCCCATAAAAGAGTAGCATAATTCTAAGTTAAGCGTTGCAGAAATGAGGATGCTCAGGTGGATGAGTGGTTGTACCCTTAGTATCAAATATAGATCATATTTATTCTCTCTATATTTCTCCATCAAACCAAGATAGGACTACCTTGCTATCTTTTTACAAATGGTATGTAACTATTTTGGCAAGTAATCGTAACTTATATCCTTATTATTAATATTATATGTAGGCTATATATTATGGATATCAGAACTCAAAGAAGTTGGATGTATAATCGATTGGCGCAAGGACGGAAGACATTAACTGATGAGTTCATTAGAGGGGTGCATATTTTTATTCAGACAGCTTCTCAACTACCCAGCTTCATCTCAGATGGGAAGTTTCGTTGCCCATGTTCTAAACACAAAAATCAGGTGCACCTTAGCCCAGATGACGTAACTGTTGATCTATATCGTCGAGGTTTCATGCTAGATTACTGGTATTAGACTTCTCATGATGAGTACGAACCACATTTGGATTCTCGATGCTGCCCATCGACAAGTACTACTAGAGATGATGAAGAGCATATCATACCTAATCTTGAGGACTTAATTCATGATGCAAGTGGAGCACAATTTGAGTAATATACAGAAGAGTCACCTAATAAAGAAGCACAAAATTTTTATGATTTATTGCATGCTTCCCAACAACCAATATGGTCAGGTTACACCACTCACTCAGAGTTATCCGTTGCTCTTAAGATGTTAAGTATCAAGGCAGAATATAATGTCCCCCATGATTATTTTAATCAATTTATTGGACTGCTTAAAGAAACCAATCCAGTAGATAACATAATTCCCACAGATTTATATCAGACTAAGAAGTTGGTTTCGAAGCTTGGTTTGACATATAAAAAGATAGATTGTTGTGTCAACGGTTGCATGTTATTCTACAAAGATTTTCAATCAGAGATTGCATGCCATCATTGCAACGCACTGAGATTTAAACCAAAATCTATCACGAAAAGAAAGCTGAAGGATGTAGCAGCTAGCAGGTTATTTTACTTACCCATAATTCCTAGACTGCAACGATTATATGCATCAATGAGATCTGCTGAACATATGAGATGGCATAAAGAACATATCTCACAGGAAGGGTTTATTACACATCCATCAGAAGCAGATGCCTGGAAACATTTTGATCGTGTATATCCCACATTCGCCTCAGAATCAAGAAATATAAGATTAGGTTTATACGCAGATGGTTTCACTCCATTTAGCCAGTCTGCTTCACCTTACTCATGTTGGCCCGTCATACTCACACCATATAATCTTCCACCAGAGATGTGTGTGACTACTCCTTATATGTTTCTGACGCTTATCATTCCAGGGCCACATAATCCAAAAGCAAAGATCGATGTTTTCTTGCAACCGTTAATTGATGATTTAAATCTATTATGGGAAGAGGGAATAAGTACATATGACATCTCCACCAAACAGAACTTCATTATGAGGGCAACATTACTTTGGACAATTGGTGATTTTCCCACATACGATATGCTCTCAGGTTGGAACACTTCTGGAAAATTAGCTTGTCCACTTTGCATGGAAAATACAAAGTCATTCACTTTAAAGCACGGAGGAAAGAACACTTGGTTTGACTGTCATCGCATGTTCTTACCTACAGATCATCCTTTCAGGCGAAATAAGGATAGTTTTGTCAAGAATAAAATGGTAACGTCACTGCCTCCTCCTAGATTAACTAGTGAAGAGATATTTGAAAGAGTTAGCTCCAGCCTCACAGTAGTGGAATCTCCATCATTAGCTGATTACAAATTGCCAGGATATGGTGTCAACCACAATTGGACTAAGAAAAGTATTTTTTGGACATTACCATATTGGAGGACTAACTTGATCAGACATAACTTAGATGTGATGCATATAAAGAAAAATGCCTTTGATAATATATTCAATACAGTTATGGATATCAAAGATAAATCCAAAGACAACATAAAAGCAAGGATGGACTTAAAGGAGATTTGTAGGAGAAAATCATTAGAATTGAGGGATGGTGGAAGTGGAAAATATTTCAAACCAAAAGCTCCATTCACTTTGACTTTAGAACAGAGGCGTGTTGTTTGTGAATGGGTGAAGAGTTTACGTGTACCTGATGGATATTCTTCAAATCTAAGCAGATGTGTTGACATTAGAACTGGGAGATTATTTGGTATGAAGAGTCATGACTATCATATCTTCATGTAGTGTATGTTGCCAACTGCCTTTAGTTATCTGCCGGATCAAATTTTGAAGCCCTTGATCGAGCTGAGTATCTTCTTCAAAAATTTTTTGCTCTTCAAAATTAAATATAGAGCAACTTATTCTTATGGAGCAACATATCTCATTTATTCTGTGTAAACTTGAGAAGATATTTCCTCCAGCTTTTTTTGACTCTATAGAGCATTTGCCGTTACATTTACCATATGAAGCTAGAGTCGGTGGACCAGTTCAGTATCGGTGGATGTATCCTTTTGAGAGATACTTAAATAAACTTAAGAAGACTGCTAAGAATAAAGCGCATCTTGAAGGCTCAATATGCGAAGCATATTTAATATACGAGACAACTCAGTTCTGCTCGTATTACTTTGAAACAAGGTCACAATCAAGTCAGAGCATTGCACCTGAAAAAGTGGGTCAATCATCAAATTTATCTATTTTCAACGGTAGTGGTGAACCCGTAGGCGCTAGTACCATGCGTTATTTGACTGATAAAGAGATGCGAGTTGCCACTTTATATGTCTTGCTTAACTGTGATGAAGTTGAGTCATATATCGAGTAAGTTTGAATAAGCTTGCTCATAAATTTGTTATTCACACTTTCATTAAATCTAAACCTTAATGTTTACAGGAGTTTCATTGATGGATTGAATACAACAGAACAAGTAGAAGTCCAGAAGATAGTGAAAACACATTTTCCTATTTGGTTTAAAAATGCGGTACATATTTCGACAATTCATTTCAATTAATATATCTTTATTTAGTTATTAAGCATACTAATGACATACTTTATCTAATAACTAGGTCCACGCTGAAGGTAGTAATTTGTAATATCATGGACTACTTGATCTAGCTTGGGGACCAAATAGAGCGGTAAAGTGTTATCAAAATTTCTTAGTTATTGATTATAAATTCCAAACAAAATATTGGTGTGAAGATAGAAAAATAGATAATTCTGGTGTATGTGTTAGAGGGAATACCCATACAGGTGATGAGTCTGAGTATTACGGGGTATTAGAAGAAATATTGCAGTTGGAATATCCTGGTGTTGGGAATAATGTATCTATTCAATTGTGAGTGGTTTGATCCAGTAAAGAATAAAGGTACAAGAATACATCCTTTGTATGGTATAACAGAAGTCAAACGGGGTAGAAAATATTCAAAGTATAACCCATTCATCATTACTAGTCAGGCGCACCAAGTCTATTTTGCTACCTACCCGAGTAAAGTACGAGGCAAACAAGATTGGCTCGTAGTTATGAAGACCAAACCCAGGGGAGTTATTGAAAGGACTACTTCAATACCACCAGCACATCAAGAAGAGTTTATGTCAAACATACAAGATGTTTCTAACGATGTGGATGATCAAATTATAACTACTGAGAGTGAGTTGCAGTTAGAGGAAGTGGATTTAAAAATAGAGGACATTCATGACGAGTCTGACAGTGGTACAGAAGTTTCATCATATGAAAGTGAATCAATATAAGGTAAATGAATTTGGACTAAAATTAAAATTTTTGTATTTCTATTTACTTATTTATTGTGTTATTTTATATTTAAAAGTTTTTTGTACTTACATTTATTTAATTCCTGCGATATTTTATACATTTTTGGCATAATATTTGTTATTAATATTTTTTAATATTTATGCAGATGGCTTCAGGTGATGACCGTCAGAGAGGACTGATCAAGAATATATTTGATAGGCGCAGCAAGAAGGCTATTGTTAGCAGGCCTGCACGTACTGAGGGCACCTCTTCATCTCAGCCTGCTACTCAGAGTCAGCCTAGCCCGCCTTTACCTACTCCTGTAGCCAGTAGCCCACAGTTCTACTCACCAGACCCACACTTACCTTCACCAGACCTTACACAGACCACTCCTTTCTACCCCTATTACCCACCCCCACCTTATCATGGTGCACATCCTCCATATCCGTCATATGTCCCACCACCACCTCAGCCCGCTACAGCACCACCTCAGCCCGCTACAGCTGGACCTTCCTGCCCAGCTGCAGCAGTGGAGGCGATAGAGGGTCGTATGTTGATTGAACCTGACGGTGACACGCAAGTACTAATTTTATTTCAGTCATGTAAATAGAATTGAATTAGTTTTTTTAACCAACATATTGCTTTCAGGTTTCATCCGTCAAAAGATCCTACGCATAAAATCCGGGACATAATACGGAGCAGATACGATGCTCCCTATATTTCTTGGAAGAAAGTCCCAAAAGAAGTACAGGACATGTGGTTTAGAGAGTTTGAGGTATGTTATTATATAAATTTTTTTTATTATATCTAATATATATAAACTAAAAAAAATAATTATTCATTCTTGTATGTGTTTGATTGCAGAAAGATTTTTGTTGGCTTCCCCAACATAATGATAAAATTAGAAAGAACTTTGAGAAGCGTGGCTCGACTCGTATGCGAGACATGTTTACTGATATTAGAAAGTCAGGCCAGCGACCTCTCTGGATTGGTGAGGGTGTATGGGCAGAGTTGAGCAGTGCTTGGGGAAGCCTAGATTATACGAGAAGAAGAGATCAAAATAGACAGAACAGAGCTTCTGATGTTGGGGGCTTGGGTAGTTCCCTTCATACAGGTGGTTTTGTTCCTCGTACTGAGCACAGAAGATGTTTGGTAAGAAATTTTAAAATCTTTTAATAATTTACTTTAATTAGAATACTAATATATGTCTATTACAGAAACAAGTGCTGGGTAGAGAACCGACTCCTGTTGAATTACATAGTCATACCCACAAGCGGCAGGAGGACCAGCAATGGATTGACGAGTGTGTTAGGAGAGCCTATGTAAGTATATAAGTTAATTTTGGTGATATTATGTGTAAATAGCATAACTTTTTATTAACTTTCATAGGAGGACTATACACGGCTTCGAGAGAGTCAGGCTGCAGCAGGTGAAGGTTCTTCTGCTGGATCAACAGACAATTCTGACTACCGCACTTGGTCGCAAGTGGTAGGAGGAATGCAGCATGGCAGAGTATATGGGTTAAGCTCGCAGGCCTATGCATATGAAGGGCAGTTATCTAGTGGGGGTAGTTTTTCATCGAGTACCCAGAAATCTTTATATACCCAACAGATAGCTTCCCTCACAGCTGAGCTAGAACAGGTACGGAAAGCCCAAGCTAATTGGCAGATGCAAAAGCAGCAGCAGCAGATGCAGATACAGCAGCAGCAAGCTCAAATGTTAGAAGAAATGAGAAAGATGAGGGAGCAGATGAGTAATGGTAGAAGTACAGCTGAGGATGAAACTGAATCAGAGTAGACATTATTAATATATTTAACTGATATAGACATATGTTTTTATGTGTTTTTTGAACAAATTTATCTATTTGTTGTTTGAACATGTTTAGTTATTTGTTTATGACACTTTTCTTATCTCGTTGATGCTCTTCTGGTTTTTGTAATTGTTGATTTTATGGAATATATATGTTGTTGCAATTTTTTGTATGCAGGTTTAAATGTGGAAATCACTTTTCAAAGTGAGGAAGGTTTTTTTTTCTGCTACAGGTTTTCGGTGGATTATCCGCCGGTAACCTTGACAGAAATTCGATATGACGAAATTTCCGGCGGCATATGCGACGGAACTACCGACGGATATTGCGACGGTAATATCCGCCGGTAATACTAGGCATCGCTTTTTATTGCGACAGAATATCCGCCGGAACTTCCGGCGGACAATTTCCGCCGGTATTTCTGGCTGTTATTACGCCGGAACACTGCCACAGAAAAGGCGTCGGTTTGTCAAATATATCCGCCGGAACATCCGCCGGAAATTATTCCGGCAAAAAAAATGCGACGGAATGTTTTTTCTGACGCGTGTTTTACCGCCGAATCAATTTCTGCTGGTAATCCGCCAGAAACCGATAATTTCCGTCGCATTTTTTACTTTACCAGCAGATTTTGTCCGCCGGTAATAGCTATTTTTCCTGTAGTGGGTGTTTAAAAATAAAATGAATGATTCAGGAGTTGTGATTCAGAATAAGGCTAAATTGGTAGCTAAGGGGTATAATTAAATAGAAGGGATTGATTTTGAAGAGACATTTGCCCCTGTAGCAAGACTTGAAGCAATTAGAGTGTTGTTAGCCTTTGCCTGTTTTAAAGACTTCAAATTATATCAAATGGATGTTAAAAGTATCTTTTTGAATGGGGTGATAGAAGAGGATGTTTATGTTGAGCAACCTCTAAGTTTTGAAAATTCTAAAATCTCTGATCATATTTTTAAATTGAAAAATATTTTATATGGACTAAAACAGGCACCTAGAGCTTGGTATGAGAGGTTAAGTACTTTTCTTCTAAAAAGATCATTTGTTAAAGGAAGTGTGGACACCACTCTGTTTTTGAAGAGAATAGGGAATGAAATACTCATTGTACAAATATATGTAGATGATATTATTTTTGGATCAACTGATAAATATCTATGTGATGAATTTTTAAAAATAATGAGTAATGAATTTGAGATGAGTTTAATGGGTGACTTGAGTTATTTTCTTGGTTTTAGCATAAAGCAAAATGAGGAAGGAACTTTTCTTTGTCAATCTAAGTACATTAATGACATCCTCAAAAAGTATGAAATGGATACTGCTAAACCAGTAACTATACCCATGAGTTCCTCAGTATTATTAGATAAAGATCCTAAGAGAAAATCTGTTGATCAAAAGAAGTTTAGAGGAATAATTGGATCATTACTTTACTTGACTGTTAGCCGACCAGACATTATGTTTAGTGTTTGCTTATGTGGTAGATTTTAATCTGATCCAAAGAAATCACATTTGACAGCAGTGAAAAGAATATTAAGATATCTTTTAGGAACTCATAATTTAGGGATTTGATATCCTAAGAATAGTTCTTCATTTGAAATCATTGGATACTCAGACTCTGATTTTGCAAACTGTAGAGTTGATATGAAGAGTACTTCTAGAACTTGTCAATTTATTAGAAATTATTTAGTATCTTGGTCCAGTAGAAAATAAAATTTTGTAGCACTATCTACAGCTGAAGCAGAATATATTGCCTTAGGGAGTTGTGTTACACAGGTGCTTTAGTTGAAACAATAATTGGTTGACTTAGGATTTTCTATTGGTACAATTTCAATCTTTTGTGATAACACTAGTGCCATTTGTATTTCAAAGAATCCTATTCAATATTCTAGAATAAAGTATATTGATATAAGGCATCATTTTATAAGAGATCATGTAGCGAAATGGGTAATTAAACTACATCATGTCGCTACTAAAGATCAACTTGTAGATATTTTCACAAAACCTCTAGATTTTGACACTTTTAGCATATTAAGCACAAGGCTAGGTGTGATTAATCTTAATATATAATTGAAAATTCTGCAAATTTGTTTTGTATGTAATTGTGAGTTTGTTAATTTCTAGTTCATTGTATTTTATGGTTATCTTGTGTCTTCTTTAAAAAATAGAAACTTTTGTCTAGTGTTAATCTTTTTTTTAGTGTTAAAAATCTGTAGAGTTGGAGTGATGAACTGTATTTTTTTTATCTGTTCGTACTGTACGATGGTCTTATCATACAGTACGATATGTGCAGGTTCGTCTGTACGAATGGTGTAAGTTCACGTTAATGCCAGTTATTATTTTTGATCATACATACGAACACATCTTTGTCTGTATAATCCATGTGTCAATTTGGATAAGGACGAACCTAACCATCGCCTGAATGATCCTTTAATATCCTGATCGTCCCGGACAAATACGTCATCATCTGTACAATCAGGAAGTCAAAAAGCCTGTACGAAAGGATGCCTCGGGATGAGCAGTTTACTAAAAGCCATTTCATTTTGACCATTTTCATTCGTCTCGTACGAAATATATTTCATCTCGTACAAAATTTATTTCGTCCAGTACGAACCTTATTTCATACAGTACGATTGGTAGTTTTTCTATACAAGGGAGGGTCATTTTCGTTCATTTCACCTTCAACTTCAAACCCTTCTAAAATATTAAAAAGAGATGTCAGGAAGCAGAAAGAGAGCTCGTCAGTCTAGAGGTTCATCATCTAGGAGGGATTGGGATGATAACTTCTTAAGTGCTCAAAATGAGGAGGCATACTATAGGTATGCCGCATCTAAAATTACCCCTTCCAGCATTCTACTGCCAGAAAATCTTCATTTTGCAGTAATACCACTGTTTGACTCTACCCAATTTTTTTTCCTTCTCATTCTGATCTTTGCATTAAACAAAAATTTTTTCCATGTATTTTTGGCCAACATGACTTTTAATCAAGACTATACTAGAATCTCTTCCTACATCCTAAAACAAAGAGTTGAAATAACCAAAGAGTAGACCTTGGAGAATATTTTCATCTAAAAACTCTAGGAATCCGGGCACATACTCTAACTTCTCGATCGGACTATGATTGATCCGAAGTCAATCAAGTCATTAGAGGTATAAGCCAACCTACTCACTATCCTCAAGTTGACTCCTTGAACCAAAATGCTCGAATAATCCAACATGTTCTTAAGACCTCCATCATTCCCAAGGCCGGAGATAGAGTAAACATGACCCCTCTTCTTTCTACTGTCACTTACTTGATTATGACTGGCCAACCCATTGATGAAGCCCAATTAATTTTGGACTACCTACATTCCCTCACCGATATTGGCCATCCTAGTATGAAGAGAAAGAAGAACATTGCCCTTGGTCATGTGATTTGTTTTATCCTTGAAAAGAAGTACAATATGGTCCACCCTAATGGACCATCTAAACTTCTACTTTATTTCACCAATGCTTCTTTTCGAGCACTGTTTGAGAGAGATGGAGATGGGGATAGTTCTGAGGATGAACCTGCACCTGCACCTGCTCTTGCACCTGCTCAATACTTCTATCAGGATATGGTCCAGCATTTTGATCGACTTGATCATAGGTTTGATCAAATGGAAGTACATCTGAAGATACAAAATGAAAGGTATAATGAGGACAGGGGGTGGATTAGAGACCAGTTCGAGTCGATAAATACTAATGTTGCAACAATGAATAGCTACTTTCCTATGTTTGCCGCTCCTCCACCTCCTTCAGATCAGGGTCCCTCAGACTATTAGGAATGTTTTTTTCTTGTTACTTGGTTTGGTCTTTGCTATGTTGTTCTTTGAGGATGTGATTGTTGTAATTCTAGTTTTTTTATTATTTTTTCTATGATAGTTGTTTGAATGATATTTGTATTAGCAAGCTTTATCTTATGAGATTATTTTGAATGTAAAAGCTTGCTATTTCATATATGTGTATTATTATGGAATGAAGAAGTTCAAGTTTAATGCATATTATTCTATGATTGTGACTATGACTGGAAATTTACTAATCTTGAACACTTGAATGTAGTTGATCAAATTTATAAAATATTAACTGAATTTGGATTACAAAAAAAATTTCTATGCATATTTTTAATTTCTCAAAATATTTTGATTTTATTATAATTTGGTGTAGATTAGAAGATCTAACTTTATCTTATTTTAGACATGTGTTACTTAGCCTAAATTATTATATATTTGATGCCTTAATATTACTCTTAATTTCTATATTAATGTGTTCATTATTTTACGAGTGATTAAGGGATTGTGTTGTTGGAAAGAATTCTATTTCGTCAAAACAATATGAGCTAAAAATTAAAAAAAATGCATAAAGTGTGCCATATAGTAAAAGATGCGCAATGTCGTCAAAATTGTTAAGAGGCATAAAATTAGCCCAAACATTTGAAAAGATGTGCAATGTCACCATAATGTCGTCAATTATTCTTTCCTTTAACATTTTCTCAAATTTCACTACTCAATGATCATCACATTTGACTTAGAAATTTGGTAATTTTCTTTCATCATTTGTACAATAGTTATGGTTACTTAATCTGTCTATTACATTACTGTCATAAATCAACTTTTCTTCTCCTTATTATACTCTGTGATCTAAACCATTTTGATTCTTTACTTTTTGTATTTGATTTTAATATTGTAGTTAATCTTCTTTTAACATTATTTAAATCCTCAACTTCTTTGAGTGACTTCCTTTTTTGTTGTTGTCAAAAGGGGAAGTTTTTATATTGTTTGACTTTTTGTATCGTCAGTTGCATGTTATATGATGGGTACTTGTTGCTTGTTATGTGTGTTTTTTTTTAATGTGAAATGTGAATGTATGTGTATGTGGTTGTTTTCTTTTTATCCTCCTCTTCCCTTTATATTCCTTGTTAGATCATCTAACCTCCTCTTATCTCTTGTTTAGGATATGTCATTTCTTTAGGGGGAGCTTAGGAGATCATCTATTTAGGGGGAGCTTTCATTTAGTGGAAGTTTATGAGAAATGTGAATTTAATTGTTAACTCAAATAATAAATATTTTGCCATCATCAAAAAGGGGGAGATTGTTATGATTTTTGCGAATCCATTTGTTCAAGTGAATTCTGATACAAGTTATTTTTTATGAGTACAAAAGCCTATTATTTGTTTTATTCTTCTCCTAACAAATATTAGAGTTTCTTTTTGTGTGTACTAACATATTTTTCAGGAAATTCACACTCCAGACTGCTGAAGACTTCAAGTTCATTTGTTAATAGTTTTTATGAGTGAAGTCTGTACTTTTATTTTTCTTGAGTCTGAAAGAGTGTGATTGTAAGTTGGGTAACCGTGCACATACATAATGGGGGAGTGAAATTTTTTTAAAACTGATCGTACAGTATGATATTGAATCGTATAGGACGATCTGTATTTTATGTCCTCCATGACGAAGCTACCTGCATGAAATTTTTCTTAGTCCTATTCGTACAGTATGAAATGTACTTTGTACCAAAGGTTTTGCTATATGAACAGCTCTGTCAGGGGGCTGCTTGAGGTCCGTACCGAGTCGTATGGGATGAATTGTTCAATTTTGAACTATTCGTATAGTACGAAATTACTTTCGTATAGAGCTTTTTGTTGTACGAACGACTCGATTTGGGGTATGCACTGGTTCGTACTAAATCGTACGGGATGAATTGTTCAATTTTTAAACTATTCATACAGTACAAAATTATTTTCATACAGAAGGTTTTGTTGTACGAATGGCTTGGTTTGGGGTTCGTACCTGTTCGTCCAGGACAAATAGTTAAATTTTTTGAACTATTCGTACAGTACGAAATTACTTCGTACTGATGGTTTTGTGGTATGAACGACTCTGAGTGGGGTTCATACTGAATTGTACCAAACAAATATTTCATATTTCAAACTATTCGTACAGTATGATTGTCAATCATATGGGACGATCGTCACGTGTGAAACTTGAAATTTTCAGTTTTTGGACGATTTTTCTTGTCCTTAGTACTTAAAGGTCTTAAAACTGACTGAAAGAAAAATCCTTCTGTGAAATTTTTTCTCGAGAGTGGAAGGGAGAGTGATTGGGAGAGTGTTTGAGAGAAAGTGTTGAGAGATCTTTGAAGAGAAAATTATGAGGGGATTCACAAGGTTATCCAATAGTGAGGATCTTATTATTTGTACTTCAAGCATCTTCCTAATCTCCTTGGAGGCTCTTGCAAGAGAATTGTTCAAGAGGTTTCTGGTTCTCTGCCATCACTTGGAGGGCAAAAAAGGATGATCGGTTCTCTGCCATCACTTAGAGGGTGAAAAAGGACGATCGGTTCTCTGCCGTCACTTGGAGGGTGAAAAAGGACGATCGATTCTCTGCCGTCACTTGGAGGGTGAAAAAGGATGATCGGTTCTCTGCCGTATCTTAGAGGGTGTGAAAGGATGAGTGGGTTCTTTGCCTTCACCAGGAGGGTGAAAAAGGACGATGATTCTCTGTCGCACCAGAATTTGGTGGAAGAGAGTTTTTATAAAGGCTTCTCCGCCTTGCTGTGGGGGCTAAAGGAGAATCACTTTAGTTTAGTGCAGTACCTAGAGAAGGAGTCTCTAGGGTGTGGATGTAGGTCATGTTTGACCGAACCACTATAAAATTTGGTGTTCTCTATTCTATTTTTTACTTACTGTATTTTCTTACTGCACTGCATTTTATTTTTTTTCTATGGTTGAAAAGCATCAAAGATTATTTCTTTTCGTATTGTACAAATTGAGATCGTATAGTACGATTTACTTTGTATTGTGATTAAAAATTTTCTAAAATTTTAAGAGAATTTTAAAGTATCAAATCACCTCCCCTCTTGGTTAGCCTAGGGACGTAATTGATAGGTCTAACAACCTATTCGCCCTTTCAGATATGAAAACAATGACCTTAATTTATTCATTAGTCACATAAGTTGTAAGGGTAGAAATAAGGTGAATTAGGATTAAGTCACCAGTTAGGCAAGAATGAACCATGTATTGAAAAAGCTTAGGAGAGTTAACACGTTTTTAAAATGGGTAATCATGACTTTGGCAATATCATGATAATTAGGAAAAGAATCACATAAGAGTAATAATCTTTCTTATGAAGCTTTGATTCTTTCGACCTCTAATTTTCCCATAAAGAATTTTTAGATCTTCCTCACCATTCCTTAACCGCTTCATTTCCCCCCTTTGAATTATCCATGAGTTCCAAACAACATAAGATTTTGAAAGAATATCAGTAATCTTATTGGCTTTATCATTTAAATATAAGTTTAGGGGAGCTTGGTTGAGCTGTTGGAAGTAAGAAGTGTAATAATCTAAATTTTAACCTATTCAAATAATTATTTTAGGTAATAGATCATATTATTAATAAACATCAGTACAACTAGTACAGTGATCCGTAACCAAGTGAATATATAGAAGAGGTTAGTAAACTTTATCATTTATATACCCATTTGTTAAGAATAATTATATCTATCTCCGTTCAAAAAAATTGTATACCTATCATAGTTAAATGCACGTCATACAGTGTCTATGCTATGCATGTATATCATGTAAATCATATGGTTCATATATTAAATATCTTTGTATCAATTATATCAGTCATATTAAATACCTATATCAGCTATAACTTATATCTTATATAAATTATATCATGTCAATTATGCAATTTATCATATATAAGTACTGTAAGAAAGAAAAGACATCCACTTATCTATGATATTTTTCTTGTATCCAATCCTATAGGCTAATCTATAAGAATTAATCTCAATCATAAGTCATCTAGATCAGGTGACTTTCATATCAGAAGTCGTCACTTCCTAGCCATTGGCATATCATATCATATCAATCTGTCTCCTTATAACTCCTTTTTTATATTATTATTTTAAAAGAAAGCCCATCGACCCACTCTATTGTATAGGATAATATATCTCTAGCCAACTCAAATCAATCAATTATATCTAGCTAGTCTTTTTTATATACACATATTTTACAATATATATAATAAAATAAATATATAATAATGCACTCAATATTCAATTCATTATGTCATCTTAATGCATGTAAAATTTATATTTGAACCAAAATTAGTAAAGTTTACAAGACAATGCAGTGTGCTCATTTCACATGTACGTATCCTTAATGACCAAATTATAATAATTATGTATGTCATATAAGCATATAAAATGATTTTAATAATTATCTCATAAATTTCTAAATTTACTAAAATTAGGATATTTCCCCAAACTATCTGTCAAAATACTCATATTGATGACATTTATCACATACTAAAAGTTATACGGTGAAAGTTTTACCAATACGAAATTATCTTCATTTTTTGGTAACAAAAATATAAATTTGATAAAAAAAATTCCCAAAACATCAAATCATTGAAAGAAAAAAATAGGATAATAGTTTCTTACAATAAGATGAGCAAATTTTTCAATAATATAGATGGAAAAAAATTGCTCTACGACCTCCAAACCCCAATTTCCTTTTTCTCTCCTCTATTTTCTCTCTAATTTTCCCTAAATGCTCTATGTTATCGAAAATGAATAGCAAAAATAACCTTTAATAAAAGAGTAAATGACATTAGATATTTATAATAAAATAATAATATAATAATATAATTTAATTAAATTTTAGTATAAAATTCATATAAATTCTTTTGGACATAGATATAATTGTTCTTAACAAATAACTATAGAAATGATAGAGTTTACTGGCCTCTTATATATGTTCACTTAGTCATGGGTCAATGCTATAGTTATACTGATGTTTATTGATCATGTGATATGTTACTATTTCATTGATTGTTATATGCTTTTATGGTCATATTTTTATATTCATGATGATTGAATGATTACATGCATACAATTCATATTGCATTGCATTGATTTCAGTTGCAGGTTTTGGTAACCTACTGAGCTATCAACTCACTCTATAGTTTTGCATTTTTTTAAGAAGGGGTTAGTATGCAGTAGAGTGAGGACAGATATGAGATTGAGGTTTTATTTTATTTTTACATTTCCTTTAATTTTAATCTTTTATAGTCAAGAGTTAAAAGATAGACAAATGAATCAATGAATTGAACTCTTGACTATTGTATATTTTTTTGGCAGAATGAATATAGTAAAATATTTAGATGTATATATTTTTTAAATGCTTTCATTGGGTTGATTTATATTGATAGATTCATAGAAGTTTTGGTCGGTTAATGAAGAGATTAAAATAGGAAATTCTTCCAAAATTTGATCTTAGGGTATTACAAGAAGTCTATTGAAACTCCAAATCATTGATGAAAGAGGTAATGTGAGATGTAAAGGACCATTTAGTGGATTTAATGGAAACTTTAAGCTTGCTCAACTTAATATAGAGAGAGTTTATATGGTCTCCAACTCTCCATGATTTTGAAAAGAGCAAATATAAGTGAGGATGTCCTAGAAGATATGAAATTTGGTCCAATAGTTTTCTTAATAGAAACATGTTTCTTTTTTCAACAAGATATTGAGTATGAAGAATAAGAGGGGAATGGTCCAAGCATTTAAGAAAAGTTCCAACCAAGCATAATTGAAACTAATCTTATTAAGTTTGATATGAATAGGAGGAAATCTTATTAAGAACGTCTCACCAAATGTAAATTTGTAAAATCATATTAAAATATTATGTAATATTTTACCAAATTTAGAAGAAGAATAAGATTTCCTCCTTTCTTTTCTCCCTCTTGACTACAACAATTGAAGTCGCAAATCACAACCCAATGGTAGGTGATCTTAGTTGTAATATTTTTAATAACAATCAATAGATTGGTCTTATCATGGGGTGGTTAACAATATAAACAACCTACAAAATGAAGTATAGATTATTTCTATAATGAGCTTTATCATGAATGATTTGACTATATATATATATATATATATATATATATATATATATATATATATATATATATATATATATATATATATATATATATATATATATATATATATATATATTCATGGATGAAGAGGCAGCTTTCTTGTCCTAAGCTATGTTGTGGGACTTAGAGCAATATTGGTTTATCTATTTTTGAAGAGAAGAAGTGCTTGTTGAGGGGTCTATAGTTATTTGCTAATGTTTTGAAATGCCAAAATTAAGGGCTACAAATTTATTTTGAATTGAAGTGGAAGGGTTTGGATTTGAGTGGTTGAGTTTGCTATTGCTATTGTTGTGGTTTTTATTTTGAGGAGGGAAACAAAGGTTTAAGGAGTTGTCAGTTGTGTTCAGTTTATCTTTGTTGAGGTTGGTTATGTTTGATTTATTAGAGGTGTCAAGATTGGAAATTCATATATGTGACTTAGATTTGTCTTTGTTGTGGGTTATAAGATTGTTTGTGAGGAATGAAAACGGGATAAAATTATGTTGTTTTGCATCATGCAAAGTGGAGATATTTCTAGTTTTTTCTACTTCTACTTCAACCCCTTGATTTTTGGATTATGTCTAATTGTTGAATTGAGTTTATCTGGTAGGCATTAGAATGATCAACGAATAAGCTACATCCCAGGCACAGGGAGGGTTCCCAGTCATACAAAACCATAATAGTTTGCTCCTTCCTACAAATAGAGATGGTGTCTTCATTAAGAAGAGGGGTGTTATTGTCAGCTTGAACACACACCCTCACAAAAGTTAAACTAGATTTTCTACAGTTAGGGTATCCACAACAAAGGGGGTTCCTATCCTATTAATTATTTTAGATATGCCCACAAGGTTCCAATAGCTCAAAGGCAAATCCAATAGTTTTATCCAAAGAGCAATCTAGGTGAACTCATCCCTCTTACGCTTAAACGCTACATACCATTTTTATAAGATAAATGGTTTACCAGAAAAGAACCAATGATTGCCATTACATGTCATTTCACAATCCTTAATAATAGAAAATTTGAGAAGAAAAAATCCTTCATTAAGAGATAACAAGTTGAGAGTGCTTTTACGATGCATAATTTTTTTGATAGTACATAGAAGAGCTTTATAAAAATGCCTTTTTGCTAATTGAGTAACCGATAAGCGATAGTTCCCATTCTTTCGAACCCTCCTCAGCTTCTTCTTTTGAAAAGTGTAAAATGTTGTCTAAGGGCAGCATAAAACAAAGTGGGAATTCCTTGACTAAAAGGTTCTTCATAGACATAAAAAATTTCCAATTTAGGGTTATTAGGTTTCGGGGGTCTTTGTTGGTGAAATTTGAGGATGCTACATCTATAGTTGGTAGAAAACCAATGGAAGGGGAGCTATTTAGAGGGGGAGAGTCATGGTGGGAAGATTACCATAAAGAAGCATTTTTTGGGTAAGGAGTTGGTTGTTGAAAGGGCTTCCAAGAGCAAGATCTACTTTAGGAGGTGGGTATTTCATAATTTACTATTGGGTGGAGGAAAGGCCCTTTTGCAGAGCCGAAAGGAGGAGATCAGAGCTATAGAAAGCAAGAGGAAGCTAGTTTTTTTTTTGTCCAAGAGTGATTCTTCTCCCCTTCATAGATTTTCCTTGCAGTCTCAACTTCCCTCATTTTGTTATTATTAATTTTCTTAAAAAAAGTTTTTTTTTAGTTTCATTTTTTTTATTTAGATTCATAAATGCTAAGGACTTCATTCATCTTTATTTAGAAGTTTTTTAATAAATAAATGATATTGATGTTTAATATAATTTTTACAGGGTTGCATTATCTCATTTTATATGAGCTGTTTAAAATTAAGGCATATTATATGCTAGAAAATTTATGGTGGTAGAATATGTCTATATCAAAATCCAAGAAGTACAAATAAAATTTGTAAGATCATCTCCAACCGAATTGCATGCGGTGGTATGCAGTCCGCCATTCGCTCCATTTGAAAGCTAAATTGCACGCCAAAATTTGGTAGATGAACAATGCGACACCAATATTGGCATTGTACTGTTCACTTACACCAATTTTTTGTGTTAGGGGATTTTTCAAAGAAGCGCGCGAAATAGGAGAAAGACGGTTACCTTCACAGCGAGATGAAGAAGCGCGCGAAATGGAGTTTGATTGGAGATGAATTACTGCGTTTTGGAGTTTTACTGTACTTTAAAATGGAAAATGGGTTTTTGGTTGGAGATGCCCTAAGAGATTATAAATTTTTACGTGGAAAATGCAAAAGAGAAAAATCGCTAGGATTGACCTAATTGTAGTAATACACTAAGTAATTGATGATATAAGAATAATTCCTATCTAATAATTGAAAAAAATGCGATTATACACAATTAAAAATAACTATCTGATTCTTATTACAGGAATTATATAAATCGAATGTTTACAAGAAAATAGTTAAAGCCTAACAATAATATCTATAGATTCGTACAATTTATTTAACTTTAATTTTTAAAAATTAGAATTCGAATGATCTTAAATTTAATCGAAATTTTTTTTACTTAAATATTATCTCAAAAATTTATAATAAAATTTCTGAAAATTTTTCAAGATAAAATATCGTTTTAGGAAAAATTTTCACATGTAATGTCAGATCCGATAAGGCGTAGTTTGGTCTTCACAGTCCTTTCCCGTCTACGTCCAAACAGAAAGCTTAAATTTATAAAAAAAAAAAAACAAGACAAACCGCGTGACCTCCAGATATTGAAAGTCAACAAAGCAGTCAACTTTTATTACTTCGACAAAATAGTGAAAGGAATCGACTGCTGCTTGTTTTTATATAATTAGTATAAGACAGAGTGTAAGATTGCTTCTATGAGAATGAGCAAATGAAATTTCCTAAAAAGGGAATTAGTGCTAAGAAAGATATTTGCTATAGAAGGAATTTAGTTTTAATGTTTTAAAATAATTTTTTAAATGAAATTTGAGTATTAAATTAACTAACACTATCATTCATATTTATTATATATATTTTTTCGTGTCAGTGATGTACATCCGTTTTATAAACGATAGATGAAGATAAAGTCGGCGGATGTTAATGTGCATTGGCCTTATAATTGATGACATGCATTAACATTGTTAGTGACAATGAGCGATAATAGTCTAGTAACGATAGTTTGAAGATCATAGCCATGATACACTGGTTATGAGATTTTATTTAGTGACGTCAGTGGCTGGACGGACAATGGTTATCGAGCGACGTAGGTCAAATAACGACAGTTAGGAGATGACAGTGAAATGTAGTGGTCAGATAATGACGGTAAGACGAAGGCGATTATTAGCAGAGTTCTATATTTATCTTTATTTCATTAAAAAATCCACATTTTAGTTTAGATTATGTTCGAATTAAGCTAACGAAAAAAAATCATTTAATTCTGTTGATGACGCGAAGCTTATGTATATGATGTGTGTATGAATTTGCCGCACAAATGTTCCACCAAAAAAAAAAAAAACATCTACGTATGTGTGTTGCATGATTTTTAATGCAAACCTGACCAATACTGCTACGTACCAATTATTATTATTATTTTACTCCAAACAAAAACCTTTGATTTCCCATAAAACTATCATATTTTCTTAGAAAAAATGTGAAATAAATACACAAAATATACAAGAAGCAACTATTTTGGAACGTGTTATTATATTTCTCAGATGGATACAGACATTAAATTTGTTTATATTTTGCGGCCTTGAGCGGTAGATGTTAGATGATATGAACGGAATGAATATTAGAAGAGAAAATAATCAAATGAAATTATACAGGGTACATTTGGGACGGTTGTGATGTTTTATAAAGTTGATTATAAGGTTACTATGGAGAAAAAAACTTAGCTACTCTGATTGTAAAAAATCACTTTCCAATACAAAAATTTATATAAAATAGTAAAAAAGTAGCAACAAAATAGTAGCAAAATGAAATTGTAATTCTTGTCTAAAAAAGCAAAGTAGCGAAAAAGCCATCCTAAACAGACCGATAGTCCAAATTTTAAAGCTTGAACTAAAATAATTAATAAAATGATAAAGCTTATTCCAAAAATAATAATTTTAGATAAAGAATCTATAATTGTTCATTAATGTTGGTTGCATACCAGAATATTCGCGGTGTAGAGAGATATAGAGAGTTTAACGTCCTAGTTTTGTACAAAAATCACACACATAAGAGAGAGATGTGCAACAATGATAAGAGACGCTAGCTTTCATAGCCAATGAAGGTTGGAAGGACTATAGTTAGGAGACGGAGGTCAGAGGGATTATAGTCGGTGAGCGATTGAGGTCAAAAGGATGTTAGTTAGGTGACAATGATTCGAGGATCGTATTTAGGTTACAGTGGTTGAAGGGACTATAGTTGGGTGACGGTGGTAGGAGGGACGGTAGTCAGGTGACAGTGATTGGCGTGACCGTAATAAGGAGACGGTAGTCAAAGGGACCTTATTTAGGCGACGAAGGTTAGGGATCGTAGTTGGGCGATTGAGGTTGGATGAACCATAGTCTGGTGATGATGTTCGGAGGGACCATACTTGGGCGACGGTGTTTGCAAGGATCATAGTCAGATAATAGAGGTCAGAGAGACTATAGTCAGTGGGAGATAGATGTTAGAAGGATTATAGTTGGGCAACGAAAGTCGGACGGGTTGCAGTCGGTGAGTGATTAAGGTCGAAAGCTGTATTCAGGTGATAATGGTTTGCGAATCATAGTCGGATGATGGTAGTTGAAGGGACCATAGTTGAGCGATGAAAGTTGAAAGATTGTAGTTGGTCGATGGAGGTCGAAGGATCATAGTCGGGCAATAGTAGTCTGAAGGACCATAATCAGAGGGTGTTGGAGGTCCAAAGGATAGTAGTCTGGTGACGGTGGCCTAAGGGCCATAGTCAATGTCACGACCCAGCCTGATAAGCTCGTATAGGTGAGGCGGGAACGAAAGTCAGACGGTAAAATCTAATACATTACCCATAACATAACTAAAGCATCGCCAACATATAGAAAGAGCCACTAAATATACCAAGTAACAATTTTTTTTCTTTCATTCAAAAATCATCATATACATCAAAATTCAATACATCGATGGATGTCCAAAAAAGAATCTATCTACCCCAAGGTATCCTACACATCCATCTCCTACAAAACATCAAAATAACTAAAAAGGAACTTGTCACCCGTCGTCTCCCTACGATGGTAAGTATAAGGTGGTCTATCCGTCATTATCGCTTAACAGGTTCTCCTGAAAGAATGTCCCATAAACTGGGTGAGTTACAACTCAGTAAATAAAATGATATTCAATTAAAATCAGAGGCAAGGGAAGGAGTACAACATGTATATATTTCTAAGTAAAGGAATTCAATATGTCATAATACATTATCTAAAGTGAAAAAAAGCCTCTATGTCAAACTCTACGTTCTCTTTCTTTGCATAAGCTTGCAATCCTTCTCATTAAGCATTCATGATTCATTTGATGCCTCATACACATATAACATAATGACATCATATTATAATAACATAATATTAATGACCCGTCACGGAAGTATCATTTGTTTTGTACTGATCAGGTATACATTTATTTGGCCATTCCTTTACCATTTGGTTCAAAAGAACCCCTTTACCATTTGGTTCAAAAGAATCCCTTTACCATTTGGTTCAAAAGAACCCCTTTACCATTTAGCTCAAAGAGCCCCTTTACCATTGGCTCAAAAGAGCCTCTTTACCATTGATACTCCACATCAAACATGCACAAGCAAGCATTCCTTATTTACTCATAAAAGAGACTTTAGCATGTCATTCATGTGTATGGTCTAGTGTTCTCACATGATGTTACATGTTTGCATAATTACATGAGAAGAGAGAAATGACAATGTAAATTAAATATAAATGAAGGCATAAGCATTACATGTAAAATAAACATAAACTTTACACTTTCTATTATCATTGCTTGAGAGATTTACATTTGTATCAAGTGTTCAAAGCATTCATATGAAAGTACTAGTTGTATATAAAAGAAATAACTTTCTACATGATTGCATTTAGAGAACTTTCCAAATTTAAAAGAATTTCATTTTACCTACCTCACCACGGTGTGATTGGTCAAATGTCCTAACGAACTCGTTCCTTTACATGATGAATATCTAAAAGAAACATAATATAATGTGTAAATATCACTTGTTTCCATATAAACTTTACAAAACCCTAATCTACGTGAATAAAGAGCTCATCCATACACTATTATTATACTTTCTAGTTGAACCCTTTTCCCAATTCAAGATTAATCCCATTCCTATTTTCTATAAATTGGGAGTTAATCATAATCTTAACATTTTGAAAACCTCCTTCATGTCTAATGCATAACACATGCATAAAGAACCTCCCTTACACTTAAATATTAATTAAAATATAATGTATTTTTGGATTTACTTAATTTAAAAATTAGAAAAATAGTCTTTTGTGCTCAAGCTCTAATTTTTTCCTCTAAAAACCTTCCTAAGTCTATTAGAAACCAAGATACTTAAAAATTTTCATGATTTTGCAAAGCCCTAAACCTTGGAACATGAAATTTAACTAACTTCCTATAGAAGCTCTCTAACGCCATTAGGAAGCCTTCTTACAAAGACATTTTGAAAGAATACAAAAATTGAAGAAAATTCTAATTTTTAAAATCTAAAATTTTCAAGAAATCATCTCATTTTTATGCTTAGAGTTATCCCCTAAACCTTCCCTATCATTCTCTTAAAGAAATTTGAAGTTTCCCTTAAACCCTAGTTTTTTTCTTTAAAAAAACTCTACAAAATATGAGAAATCTTTTGAATAATACTCACCTTAACCTTCTCAATATTTTCCCTTCGATCTCCTTCACAAACCGCCGTCGGAGCCGCCATTGCCTTGAACCCGTCGCCCCTCTCTTCGCCTCCCTCTCCCTTTCGTTCGGTTCGGCCAAAACAGTAGAATGGGAACCGAATGAGTTTTGGTCCCCTTAAGAAGAAAAGTTATGTTTAATTGCATAGTGTCCTAAATGCCCTCCCAAGACTTAATTTCACTTTAATATCATTAAGGGCATTATGGTCATATGTAATCTTCTATAATTTTTAACTTCCAATTTAAGTGAAATTTGCTATATATTCTTTATACTAATTTGCTTAGAATTTTACATAGAGTTTTATAAAATTATTTTCGTCAAATTTTAATGACTTTAAAATTTTGCCTAATTTCATCGCAACGCATCGAAATGCATGTGACGCCTACGATCGATATTTCTTTGGGTTTTACAGTTCTCCCTCCATTATAAAAATTTTGTCCTTGAAATTTAAAAGCAAGGTTAAGAGATCATACCTTAGTCAAAAAGGTGAGGGTAGTTTTCTCTCATTTCTGACTCCTTCTCCAAATTGGCATCTTTTCCAGATCCATGCTTCCAAAGGACTTTAACATAAGGGATATCTTTGCTTTGAAGCTGCTTAACATCATAATCTATGATTTTCTCATGTTCATTTACAAATGTCAGATCTGGTTGAATGTCTATTGATTCAGCACTGATCTTCTGAGCTTCATCTGAAATATACTTCCTTAAAGAGGAAATATGAAACACATTATGCACTCCACTCATGTGTGCTGGTAGAATTAGCTTATAGGCCACTTTTCTAATTCTTTCAAAAATTTTAAAAGGACCCACATATCTTGGGCTCAACTTTCCTATTTTGCCAAACCACTTCACTCCCTTCATCGGACTGACCTTTAAAAAAACAAACTCACCCACTTCAAATTCAACTACTCTATATTTAGCATCATAATACTTCTTCTGTCTGTCTTGTACAATCTTTAACCTGTCACGAATCAACCTGATCTTTTCAGTAGCATCATCAACTATATCAGCACCAATAATCTTTCTTTCTCCTGTTTCAATCCAACATAAAGGTGTTCTACACCTTCTCCCATACAAAGCCTCATAAAGAGCCATGCCTATACTTATTTGGAAACTATTATTATAAGTAAATTCAATCAATGATATATACATCTCCCACTTACCACCAAAATCAAGCACACATAGCCTGAGCAAATCTTCTAAGGTTTGAATGGTTCTTTTTGATTGGCCATCGGTCTGGGGGTGAAAAGCTGTACTTAAAGTAAATCTGATACCCATAGCTTCCTGAACCTTCTTTTAAAATCTGGAGGTGAATCTCCCATCTCGATCTGATACTATAAATTTTGATATTCCATGCAATCTGATGATCTCTTTCACATACAAGCTTGCCAACTTCTCAACAGCATCTGATTGTTTAATAGGTAAGAAATGTGCATATTTCGTTAACTTATTAATGATCACCCGTATAGCATCACATCCACTCCTGGACCTGGGCAAACTAACAACAAAATTCATGGCTATATCTTCCCACTTTCACTTAGGTATAGGTAAAGGCTGCAACAATCCTCCTGGCTTATGATGTTCTATTTTAACAATTTGACAAACAGTACACTTAGCCACCACTTCTGCTACACTTTTCTTCATCATTGGCCACCAAAAGCAATCTTTCAAATCTTGATACAATTTGTTGCTACCTGGGCGAATGGTATAACTTGAATAGTGAGCTTCTTGAAGGATCTCCTTTCTTAAGTCTCCAACATCCGGGATACAAATTCTGCCTCTATACCATAGTAAAGTATCCTCACCAAGCCCATACTCCTCCACATGACCCGCCTTCACCATATTTAAGACTTTCTCAAATTCTGCATCTTGTGATAAAGCTTCTCTTTTCCTGTCCTTCAATGTTGGTTGAATGATCATCTAATTTAATCTTACAAATTTTGCATCATTGGACTGAACCACTAAAATATCTAACTTCTCCAAGTCTTTTATCAATTCATGCTGCTGTGTAATCATCCAGTTGGCACTACTAGAATTCTTCCTACTCAAGGCATCCGCCACCACATTTGCTTTACCCGGATGATATTAGATATCCAAATCATAGTCTTTAATAAGCTCCAACCACCTTCTCTACCTTAAATTCAACTCTTTTTGTGTGAAGATATATTTCAAATTTTGGTGGCCAGTAAAAACTTCACACTTTACCCCATACAAGTAATGCCTCCAAATTTTTAGGGCAAAAATCACTGTAGTTAATTCCAGATCATGGGTTGGATAATTCCTTTCATAATTTTTCAGTTTCCTAGAAGCATAAGTAATGACTCTTCCATTCTGCATCAATACACAACCCAACCCTTTGTAGGAGGCATCACTATAGAGCTGAAAGCCATCTTTCCCTGAAGGAATAGTTAATACTGGAGCAGTCATCAAATACTATTTCAGTCTTTGAAAAGCCTCTTCACATTGAACTGTCAATTCAAACTTCACTGCCTTTTGAGTGAATCTAGACAATGACATAGCAATTTGTGAAAACCCCTCAATAAATCTCCTGTAGTAACTAGCTAAACCCAAAAAGCTCTTGATCTCTGTCACTGTAACTGGTCGTGGCCAATCTGCTATAGTTTGTACCTTATGTTGATCGACAGATATCTTTTCACTACTTATCATATGCCCCAGAAAATTCACACTCTTCAACCAGAATTCACATTTAGAAAACTTAGCGTATAATTCATTTTCTTTCAATGCATGTAACACAGCCCTTAAATGATTGCATGCATCTTCTCATCTGGAGAATATACCAGAATATTATCTATAAATACAATCACGAATAAATCTAAAAATTACTTAAAGTTTATATTTATTAGATCCACAAAAACGCATAGGCATTTATAAGGCCAAAAGGCATCACCACAAATTCATAATGCCCATATCTAGTACTGAATGCTATCTTTGCTATGTCTTCTTCTCTAATCTTGAGCTGATAATACCCTGATCTCAAATCAATCTTGGAAAATACAGAGGTACCTTCCAACTGATCAAACAAATCATCAATTCTCGAAATAGGATACTTATTCTTTATAGTCAGTTTATTCAATTCTCTATAATCTATATAAAGCCTTAAGCTTCTAACCTTCTTCTTCACAAAAAGTACAAGAGCACCCCATGGAGAAGTGCTAGATCTGATGAATCCTTTCTTAAGCAATTCTTGTAATTGATCTTTCAATTCTTTTAATTCTTTTATTGCCATTTTACAAGGGGCTTTAGCAATAGGTTCAACTCCACTAACCAGCTCAATAGAAAAATCAATTTCCCTACTCAAAGGTAAGACATGTAAATCATCTGCAAACACTTCTGAATACTCTTGCATAATTGCTATATCCTTTAATTCTTTTTTTTTCTTTCTCCTCCTCCTTAACATAGGCCAAAAAGCCTTCATATCCTTTCCTCAATAACTTGTATGCCACCATTGATGAAACTAGCATGGAGGTTATGCTTCTTTCCCCTTGAAACTTAAATTCTTTCTCTCCTAGCATATAGAATTTAAGCTCCTTTTTATTACAATCTATCATCACAAAATGTCAAGATAGTCAATCCATACCTAAGATCGTATCAAACTCAGACAATGGCAACATAATAAGATCTGCTCTCAAGTCTTTATCACCTACAGTCACTTCCACATGACACTTCCTATTGGTTTCCATTCGATTTTCATTTGGCATTAAAACTGATAATGGTTTAAGCATAACTGAAGGGGATAAGTTGACAGATTTAATAAATTATTCTAAAATGAAAGAGTGCGACGCTCCTATATCACCTTAACAGGCTTGTTACACATAAAGATTATTCATAATATCATACAACATAACACAATATATACTTTACTCACATATTATAAAAGAATTTTTTGAGATTTAAATAAACTTCATACCTGTAATAACATCAGGAGAGTCCTTGGCTTCTTGTTGTGATAGACCATAAACCCTTGGCTGAACAGGTTGACGAGCTTGGCCCTGAGATGGAGTTGATGCAGCAGACTCCACCATTTTTGGCCTGCTAGCTATCCTCTGAAGAGTACCACCTGTCCTGGCCTTTGTGGTAGAATTTTATCCTAAAATAGGGCAAGACTTTATCATATGTCCTGGTTTATGGCACCAATAACAGGTATTTATTACAGAGAGGCACTCACCTTTATGTGCCCTCCCATACTTATTACATAAAATAGAAGGAGTGCTGCTCTCTGAAGCACTAGATTTAGGCCTCTTCTCAATGGACTTTCCAGACTGAACTGATTGATTAGACTTTGCTCTATCTTCATTCTTCCTTTTCTAAAAGTCTCTTCTTCTCTGAGTGGCTTGCAAGTCTGACTCAATCCATCGAGCCCCCTCTACCAAGGTGGGATAATCCTCAATGCCAAAAGGAATCATTGGCTGTCTAATAATATCCTTTAAGCCACATAAGAAATGATGGCACTTTTCCTCTGCATTGGGTATTATATGAGAGGCATATCTAAAAAGCATTATGAACTCAACCTTATACTGCATAATCATTCTATCATCCTATCCAGCCTCATGAATTTGTCCTGCTTCAATCTTCTAGCTGACATCAGTACATACCAATCTCTAAATACTTTCACAAATTCTTTCCAAGAAATTTGACTACTTAGTCCTCCTCCAAATGTCTCTTGCAATTGGCTTCTCCACCACCTTTCTGCTTCACCATTAAAAGCATAGGCAGCTAAGGTAACCATTCTCTCCTCAGGGCATAACATACCCTCAAAGATCTTCTGTATCCTCAGTGACTAATCTTTCGCTTCTATGGGCCCACCACCTGTAAATAATGGAGGTTTCATTTCTTAGAATAACTTCAAAATTTTGTCCATTGGAGTGCATCCACTACCACCAGTCTGGGACTGAGTGTTCTTAATCATTTGGGCAATTGCAACCATTATTTGGGTAAAAGATTCCATAGTAGCATTAATGCTACTACTCTGAGGCTCTGTTACTACTGGTAGCTCCCTCCTAACCTCTCCAATATTGCCATCAGCGGCATCAGTTTCGGGATCCACGGCCCTAAGATATAATGCAATAAAATAAATTAAGTAGTCTATAACACACACATCCTATACATTCTCTAACCTATAGAATCATCCTATTGGCTCTTTCATATAGATCTGTATGTTAAAACCACTTTCACTCTAATACTACTCTTGTCACGACCCGGTCCGGTAATCTTGTATAGGCGAGGCGAGAACGAAAGTTAGATGGTAAAATCTAACACATTACCCATAACATAACTAAATCATCTCTAATATATAGAATGAGCCACTAAATATACCAAGCAATTTTTTTTTTCTTTCATTCAAAAATCATCATATACACCAAAGTTCAATACATCGATGGATGTCCAAAAAAATCTATCTACCCCAAGGTATCCTACACATCCATCTCCTACAAAACATCAAAAAAACCAAAGAGCAACTTGTCACCCGTCGTCTCCCTATGACGGTAAGTATAAGGTGGTCTATCCGTCATTATCGCTTAGCAAGTTCTCTTGAAAAAATGTCCCATAAGCTGGGTGAGTCACAACTCAGTAAATAAAATGATATTCAATTAAATTTAGAGGCAAGGGAAGGAGTATAACATGTATATACTTCTAAGTAAATGAATATTTAATATGCCATAATACATTATCTAAAGTGAAAAAAGCCCCTATTTCAAACTCTATGTTCTCTTTCTTTGCATAAGCTTGTAATCCTTCTCATTAAGCATTCATGATTCATTTGATGCCTCATACACATATAACATAATGATATTATATCATAATAACATCATATTAATCACCCGTCATGAAAGTATCATTTATTTTGTACTGATCATATACACATTTATTTGGCCATTCCTTTACCATTTGGTTCAAAAGAACCCCTTTACCATTTGGTTCAAAGAACCCGTTTATCATTTGGCTCAAAGCCCCTTTACCATTGGCTCAAAAGAGCTCCTTTACCATTGATACTCTGCATCAAACATACACATGCAAGCATTCCTTATTTACTCATAAAAGAGACTTTAGCATGTCATTCATATGTATGGTCTAATGTTCTCACATGATGTTACATGTTTGCATAATTACATGAGAAGAGAGAAATGATCATGTAATGATCATGTAAATTACATGTAAATGAAGGCATATGCATTACATATAAAATAAACATAAACTTTACACTTTCTACTATCATTGCTTGAGAGATTTGTATTTGTATCAAGTGTTCAAAGCATTCATATGAAAGTATCAGTTGCATATAAAAGAAATAACTTTCTACATGATTGTATTTAGAGAACTTTTCAAATTTAAAAGAATTTCATTTTACCTACCTCACCACGGTGTGATTGGTTAAACATCCTAATGAACTCGTTCTTTTACACGATCAATATCTAAAAGAAACATAACATAATGTGTAAATATCACTTGTTTCCACATAAACTTCACAAAACCCTAATCTAGTGAATAAAGAGCTCATCCATACACTATTCTTATACTTTCTAGTTTAACCCTTTTCCCAATTCAAGATTAATCTCATTTCTATTTTCTCTAAATTGGAATTTAATCATAATCTTAACGTTTTGGAAACCTTCTTCATGTCTAATGCATAACACATGCATAAAGAACCTCCCTTACACTTAAATATTAATTAAAATATAATGTATTTTTGGATTTACTTAATTTAAAAATTAGAAAAATAGTCTTTTGTGCTCAAGCTCTAATTTTTGCCTCTAAAAACCTTCCTAAGTCCATTAGAAACCAAGATACTTAAAAATTTTCATGGTTTTGCAAAGCCCTAAACCTTGGAACATGAAATCTTATCATAAAATTTAACTAACTTCCTATAGAAGCTCTCTAACGCTATTAGGAAGCCTTCTTACAAAGCCATTTTGAAAGAATACAAAAATTGGAGAAAATCCTAATTTTTAAAATATAAAATTTTTAAGAAATCATCTCATTTTTATGCTTAGAGTTATCCTGTAAACCTTCCATATCATTTTCTTACAGAAATTTAAAATTTTCCTCAAACCCTAGATTTTTCCTTTAAAGAAAACTCTACAAAATATGAGAAATCTCTTGAATAATACTCACCTTAACCTTCCCAACATTTTCCCTTCGATCTCCTTCATGAACCGCCGCGAAATGCCGCCGTCGGAGCCGCTGTCGCCTTGAACCCGTCGCCCCTCTCTCCGCCTCCCTCTCCCTTTCGTTCGGTTCGACCGAAACAATAGAATGAGGATTGAATGAGTTTCGGTCCCCTTTAGAAGAAAGGTTATGCTTAATTGCTTAGTGTCCTAAATGCCCTCCCAAGACTTAATTTTGCTTTAATATCTTTAAGGGCATTATGGTCATATGAAATCTTCTATAATTTTTAATTTTCAATTTAAGTGAAATTTGTTATAGGTTCTTTATACCAATTTACTCAGAATTTTGTGTAGAATTTTATAAAATTATTTTTGTCAAATTCTTATGACTTTGAAATTTTGCCTAATTTCATTGCAACGTATCGAAATACGTGCGACGCCTACGATCGATATTTCTTTGGGTTTTACAGTCAAAGGGTGACAAAGGTTAAAAAGGCCTTGGTCAAGCTACTATGGACGGATGGATGGTATTCTAGAGATGATGGTTGGAGGGACCATAGTTAGGCAATGGTTGTCAAAGGGATTATAGTCAAGTGATTGAGGTCAAATGGACTGTATTTAGACTATAGTGATCCAAAGATCATGTTCGGCGGTGCAGAGGATGAACGACGGTGCTAGTCGGGTGAAATTCTTGTGGTGAAGGCATGGTGAAGGTCTAGTTACATCAGCTAGATTGAAATTCGCTGGAGGTGGCTAGGTTGACATCTGGAAATGATCAACCAGTGAAAGTTGGTTGGTAATGGTCGGGCGACGAGGGTTCTCTGGTGGTGGTGCCTGGGTTGAGCTCCAAGATTCTTCAAGCATTACAACTCTCTTGATCTGTAGTCCCAAGTCCAAGCCTCCAAGGCATAGCCCCCTTCATATAGGGAGAGAGAGTTTATTTATAGATTTTGAGAGTGACATGCATGCTAAATATGGAGTAGACCTGCAACAAATTCATAGTGCTCCATTAGACGACCTATATTGATTCCTTTGATCATGAAGTATTCATCAAGCATTTAAATATTTTAATAATATCAACATTAAGTGATCTTAGGCTTGTTGGATTTGTCATGATAAGCCTCTCAATTTGAGTATAAGCATGTTATACTTAGATATCATTTGGCCACCTATTTAATATTTTTAATCTTTCAAATATGCTTCAAGCCATTGATTTGGGCCCATTTTAGCTTGAATTGTACTAATTTTAGTGTCATTGGGTTTATCTCATTGGGATGTTCAGTTTGCCTACAAGTTTCTATAAGTGGAATTTGGATGATCTCAAATTTAATTTTGAAAGTTTCCAATTCAAATATTTCTCAATATTTATGCCTGATCATGGAAATTTTTTGTGACATATCAGTTGCCTCCTATTTTCAAACGTCGAAGCTCGTGGAGTTCAAAAATATGTGCCAAAGTTTTTTAAGAATTCTAAATGCAAAATGATCATTTCAGATAAATTACAAGATGCAATCAATCCTTGAACGCCAACATTGATCTCTCCTTGGGGCCGTGAATCAAGTAAAATGTCTTTGATCATAATGTTAGCATTCCAAAAAGTTAAGGCATCAATCGGAGTAAAAAATGCCGAAATATTTTGCTCCAAAATTTTTAAATTTTCTTAAAATTGACTGTATGTTGGGCTCTAAAAGGGTCAAAATTGAGTTTGAAATATTAAAAAAATGGTCCTTAAGACCCCAAAAACGTCTAAAATGTAAACTTGAGCCAAGACGCATTGTTGTGGCCAAAGTGGCCGGCTAGCCACTGCTTGCCGCCGGTGCTTGGCAATTTTTTATTTTAATTTCCTATTTTAATTTATGAAAAAAGAAAAGAAAATAATTTTGAGTCCAAAAAAATAAAAAAACTAACAAAGTTTTTGGAAAGATTTTCAGCAATAATAATACTCATTATTATTGTTATTATTTTACTACAGAAAAATCGTCCATTACCGGTGAATTTTTTCGACAGTAATGGGCTATTTTCCGACAGGAATTAAAATTTCTGGCGAAAATTTTTCCACTGGTATAAACGGCATAGGAAACACATAATAATGGCTTTTTTTTCCACTCGAAATACTTTTTGGAGACTTGCCAGCGACTTTACGGCAGATTTACGTTGTGTTTCTGCCGGTGGGTGAAGCGGCGGTTTATGAAGAATTGCTGCCAGAATTTACCGGCAATATTATCTACGGTTTGACTGCCAGTAAATATATTACAAATATAACTATATGCATAATAGATAGGTCTTAAACTTAAAAAAATTTAATAATATAATTGTATAAATATAAATATAAATTTTAATGAAATATTAATATAATATATAAATTTTATAATATAAAAAAAGTATGTTTCTAACTTTAATAAATTATAAGCATTTTCAACCCAAATTTATATCCCAAGCAATTTGATGGTTTCAGCTTATGCAGAATTCTCACAAATTTTTAGTCCTACATTATAAGAGAATTTTAAGTTCTCTTTATATAGTGTAAGCATAAACCACAAATAAAATGTAAAGTTGCAAGATATGATAAGATTCTGCTTTATATTTTGATTAAATTTATTTATATAAGTATATGATTTTAAAAATATAATTAAAGTTTATTAAATAAAATTAAATATTCAAAAAATATTTAAATAACAAAATATTATTTATTGAATTGGCCAGTTCAATCAAACTAGAGCCGATTTGACGGTTTATTGGCTGAACTGGAATTTCTCACCGGTTTAATACAAATTCGGTTTTTCAACTTCTCTGAACAGGCAATTGAACCTGATTCACAGTCGAACCAGCTGGTCCGATCTAGTTTTAAAAACCCTGGTTAAAATTTAAAAAAAAATTACGAACTTTGATGAAAAACTAATTATAAATTGAGCTAAAGAAATAAGAGTCGAGATCAAGCTTTCCAAATGAGCCTGAGCTTAATAATTTTAGAACAAGCCGAGTTCGAGCCAAGTAAGAATATTAAACGAGTTTAGTTCAATTGAGCAGAGACTTGACTTGACTCATTTATACCCCTAAATAAGGAGAAATTATTTGGTGCGGAGTCCGGATGTTGGAGTCCGGACTCCAATTAAATCTTGACACGTGGAGCATGAACACATTGATATTCAATTAGATTTCATATTTAATTTCTATCTTATTGGCCCGATCAACCCGGCCCAGAGGATCAACATCCCGATCGAGTTTGGGTTTTAGTTTTGGCGCTCTTTTTTTAAATGAAAATAACCGTGAAAGCTCCGTAATTTATAAGATTTTAGCTAAATAAATTTTTGATAACTGCTGAGAAAGAGGGAGAGTCGATGAAGATGACGAATGATTTAGAAGAGGACGTTCATTTTTCGAGTAAATGATATGCTTACGAAATGCAGATCTGAAAGGAGGTATACAAACGTCAAGAAAGTGGTAGAATTGAAATTGAAAAAGCTGCAGCTCTTGAAGGAATTTTAGTTTTTTTTCTGAATACTTATGGAATATGTCGGGGTCCGAGGGGGCAGCACCCCCTAGTGAGGGTCCGAGGGGGATAGTGCCCCCTGGCAGGGTTTGACCTGTTCATTGTAAGAGAAAGTTTGGAGTTCTGCATATTTTTTGTATTTGTTCGTTTGTATGTTCCAGATAATAATTTATTTTTCTCTTTGTCAATAATTTATTAAAAAAATTATTCATGGTTTAACAATAAATATGCATATAATTTGCAGATGGAAGTACAATTAAATTTGTAAGAAAAATATTCTAAAAATTACAATATAATGTGAAATTCATTGCGCTTTAGCTGTGTAATGAAAGCGCAGTAAAAATACAGTGAAAGCGCAGCAAAGCCTAGTAAAAGCACAGTGATAGAAATAACAAAAGCTTCAGAAAGCTTAAAAAATATAGTGAATATAAAAAATGAGCAGTGAAAGCGTAGCCAAAGCTTTCACTACGCTTTGACAGTTATCATTACGCTTTTGTTGTGCTTTAGCTGCGCTTTGGCAGTTAATCAGTAATTCTGCTCATCGTAAACTTAAATTTAAAACTAGATTGCATATTTTGAAACTATCTATCAATCACACTTTATTAGTTCAGATCATGTTACTATAAATGTTTTCACTATGAATTAAATTTGTAAGAAATTTTTTCTAAAAATTTATAATGTGTAATACACTGCACTTTTGTTGTGCTTCAACTGTGTTATTACTGCGCTTCAATTAATCAACAGTTTCAACCATCATAAACTTAATTTTTAAAACTACATTGCATAATTTGAAACTATCTATCATAATAATATTTTATTAGTTTAGATTATGTTACTATAAGTGTTTTCACTATGAATTAAAGTTATAAGAAAAATTTTCTATAAATTTATAATGTATAATTCATTGCAATTTCATTGCGCTTTGACAGTTAATCAGCGGTTTTGACCATCATAAACTTAATTTTTAAAATTACATTGTATAGTTTGAAACTATTTATCATAATCACATTTTATTATTTCAGATCATGTTACTATAAGTGTTTTCACTATGAATTAAATTTGTAAGAATAATTTTCTAGAAATTTACAATGTGTAATTCATAGCTCTTTAGCTACGCTTTCACTGTGCTTTGACAGTTAATCAGTGGTTTCGACCTTTGTAAACTTAACTTTTATTATGAATTGACTGTGCTTTTGTTATAATTTAGCTGCACTTTCATTTTGCTTTGACTGTTAATCAATGATTTTGATTATCATCAATTTTAATTTTCAAAACTGTGCTTTCGTAGTTAATCAGTGGTTTCACTATGCTTTGACAGTTAATCAGTGGTTTCAATGATTTTGATTATCATCAATTTTAATTAACAAAAGGAATGCAGTTTTATAAATAAAAAGTAATACGATATTAAAAAATATAATATTATTTTATTAAAAATTATAAGTAGATATAATTAAAGAATTAATCAAAGAATACAATATAAAATGAATTACTCATAATACAAAATATACTGAAAACATGTTTCTTTCTTTGTTCAATGTGATTTCTTCCCAAAATTTTGGCATTTCATCTTGCCAATTTTCATATTCTACTCAATCCACTTTCCTTTGATGAATACTATGCATGCTGCTCTACCTTACAACTGCTGGAAGAATTTGTTTGTGTTGTGGATTAGGTAAGGAATCGTAAAATTTCTAAACTTTCTTCTGCAAACAAAAAAACACATAGTTAATCTAAAGAAAAGCGTAGTGAAAGAGTAGTGAAAGAGCAGTGAAAGTGTAGTAAAGAGTAGTGAAAGAGCAATAAAAGCGTAATGAAAGCACAACGAAAGCGCAGTGAAAGCGGAGCAAAAGTATAGTGAAAGCGCAATAAAAGCACAGTGAAAGAGCAGCTAAAGCTCAACGAAAACATTGCAAATGCGCAGTGAAAGAGCAGTTAAAAGCCCCATTACAAAATGTAGTTATATATTTTAAAGCTATGCAACCTACTTTTGAAAACTAAAGAAATCGTTCTACAAACTTATACCATGAAAACAAATGCAAAGCAAAAGCACACTTAAAACATAGTTAAAAAGAGGCTAAAATGAAAAAAAAAACTAAAAAATTTTAAACTAAACAAAAACAACATAGTTTTTAAAATAGAAGAACTCGGTACGCCATCGATACCTGTGAATATGCACCAAAGCGTATCAAAGGCGCAACAAGTTCTTGCACTTATTTGCACGTCGAGACGAACTTTTAATACCAATTGGAATGCCGAAGGAATGCAGTGAAGGGTCTGGAATATCGAATGAGAGAGAAAGTGGGCAGTGAAATGTCGGGATGAAAAGTAAAATGACCTAGCTCCGTGCTTTTAAACTCCTGCAAATTCAAAATTTTCATCTCTGGGTTAAGTCGGGTCGGTTGGGCTGACAAAACATAAATAAAATAAGAAATCCAATTTAATATCCGCATGTCTACTCCACATGTCAATATTTAATTGGAGTCTAAACGTAGAACTACGTCCGAACTCTGAACCAAATAATTTCTCCTAAATAAGGGCCCAAAAGATGAGTTTGACATATTTAATAATATTTATAAACATTCTGACATAGCATGTACATCAATTTATACTTTCTTTTAGCGTTTTTATAAAGATTCTTAGAGCTTTTCAATCTCTCTCTCTCTCTCTCTCTCTCTCTCTCTCTCTCTCTCTCTCTCTCTCTCTCTCTCTCTCTCTCTCTGTGTGCCCTCTTTCAGTTGGTTTATTTCATACTTATTAGTATGATTCTAGTATCATAGTTTCATCTAAGAACTAATCTAGCTCTAATATTATTTTAGTAGTGGTGAGCATAAATGATTCCTAGAATAAGTTGTCAAGGCATATATTATTAAGATGAAAGAGAAATACCTTTGTAGGTTGAGCAATAGGTTCTCATCACTTCAAAACAACTAAGGTTTCATTTTGGACAACTTTCTTGCTACTTTCTAAAGCAACTTTTTAGTACAAAAATTTCTAATTTAAGAATTTTGTATACCAAGAAGTTACTTCAAAAAATAATAAGAAAACTATCTCAAATGAAACCTAAATTAGTTGGAGGGCTAGCTATTTGTAAAATGTCAACTACACATGACAATATTCAAATAAGCACTACTATAGTAGTTCTCTAGAAACACTCATGAAACATGACTACCATTTTACATTCTAAGTGATATTTTGTTACATAGTTTAGTAGTGTCTAGACACCAACAAAGAGCTTGTAAACTCTCTTACACATCTAAAACCTAGTGAATAACTCCAACATTCTATCATTCATTTCTAATGTAAGATTCTAAACATCATGAATTTTAAGCATCTTGTTATTTAACTATTATAAACTTTTCTAATTTTTAGAATTAAAAGCACACCAAGCATAACTGCATTAATTATTGATTAATAATCATTGCTATATTTAGATTTGAATTAACACTATGAAAAAAAAGGTCCCTTAATCACTAAGGTTTTATTTGAGGCGACTTTCTTATTGATTCTTAAGCAATTTTCTAGTGATACAAAAATTAAAATGTTTATGCTAGAAAGCTTTTTTAAGAAGCAATAAGAAAGTCATCCCAAATGAAGTATAAGGCTTCGTTTGTGACGGCTTTCTTCCTGCTTCTTAAAGCGGCTTTCTAGTATAAAAATTAAAAATTTTGTACTAGAAAGCTGTTTTACGAAGCATAAAGAAGGCCGTCCCAAATAAAGCCTAAGTGTCCATTTGGAATGACTATAATTTTTTATAAATATGGATAAAAAATTACTGTGGAGAAAGTAGCTTTTTAAAAGCTACTGTAGAAAGAAGCTTTTTAATACACAAAATTTTAGAAAGATGTGAAAAACAGTGGAAAAAAATTATGATTGTGATTTGAAAAATAAAATAATAAAAAACCTATCCCAAATGAACCCTAAGGCTTCATTTGGGGCGGCTTTCTTGCTGCTTCTTAAAGCAGCTTTTAGTATAAAAATTAAAATTTTTGTACTAAAAAATTGCTTTAAAAAGAACTAAAAAAGCCGTGCCTAAATCATACTTTATACCTTATACAATAAATGCAGAATCAACCTTTTTTTTTAATATGAACAAAATTGGAACGTGTATAAATTTACGGGCAAAATAGAGAATCTTTTTTTCTTAAAAGAACTCGTGAGCCGACTCTGGCTTGAGTCCAGAATAGAGGAATAGAAGTTGTGGCTTGTCCTTATTATTTTGTGAGGCCCCATTAAAGCAAACTCTAATATATCTATCTCATTTAAATTATAATTAAATTCACTTAACCCAAGAAAGAAAATATTCATCTAATTTTCTTAGAATTATGAAAGTAAACTACAAATGTAATACAAATGAAATACAGATTTATAATTTTAATAATAATATTTAATATTATAATTAATTAATTTCTCAAATCCCCAAAAAATCATTTAATCAAACTAGCTGATACTGTTGAAAAGAACAGTAATTTGACTGAGTTAAGAGGCCCTTGAAGGACCCCTACACTATTATCAATAGCTCCAACACACAGAAAAGTTATTCATTATAACGGTTAAAATATGGTACAATTATTAAAGTTTAAGTTATTGGAATCCAATTATAATATATATATTGTAATTGTTCTGCATTGTATTTGCTTAAGGTTTTATGAATTCAAAATACAGCTAAATGATAGATGTTCTGTTTGGCTTTGGGCCACCTTACAATCGATACCGATCGCATATGTGATTTATGTAAGTGATCGATACCAGTCGCAAATCGGTAATAATAATGGACCTATTTTATTCTCACAATGATCATGTGAACAACAATCAATGACATAATTTGTAATATCAAAAATTTGCCATGATATTGACTTAATTCAAAACACTCCATCGTACGATCTATATAAATGCCCATAACTGTGAACTATTTTTTTAGCATTTAAGTGCCTTAAGGATGTCGGAATTGAGTGATCTTAGGCTCGTTGGATTCGTTTCGTCAAGCCACTCGATTTGACTATATTTGAAGTTTAGATGATCATGATTTTAACTTTAAAGTTTCTAATATAAATATTATTTTGACATTCGTACAAATCATATGAATTTTTTGGAGTCATATCAACAATCATTCAACTAAGATTTCGTTTGGGACGGCTTTCTTGCTGCTTCTCAAAGTAACTTTTTCGTATAAAAATTTTAATTTTTATACTAGAAAATTGCTTTAAGAAGTAGTAAGAAAATAATCTCAAATGAAGCCTAAAGCTAATAAATTAATTAACGGGTAATTGAGAACAAAAAAAGAAGAAGATAGCATTAGTTGAGATTGATCAAGGACAAAACTGATTGTCTTGCAAAATTAAAGTAGAAGAGTGACAAAACCTCCTTTTTTGCCTAGCTATATCTGTGTGAATGAGACATCCAATATTCAACCACTTTCATGGCTTTATAAAAGTGGCCTTTTTTTTTCTACTTCATTGGTGCAAGCATGATCAAGGCTTTTTTTTACTGCACTCCATGTTCAGACTGAAATAACTAAATCACTAAAGAAGAATAATCATGAGTGATGTCTCTTTCATCCCTAATGTCAGCCAATCTAAAAGATAACAAGAAAGCTTCTATTTAATAAACCAATTTTAAAGGATTAATCTTAGTGGTATTAAGGCAAAACTCACACACACATCAAGAACATAAGACTTGAACTCAAAATCTATTCGTTGTTAGCCAAAGCTCCCAACTAACAAACTAATATGAGCTGCGTAAGATCCAACTTTTAACCTTCAAAGATTACATTATGGGTCATCCTTGTTGGTGTTTGAAAGCGGGTTTTGAAAAATTTAGTCTTCTTTGGGAAAATTTAAATTGATGTTAAAAAAATTTTTTAATTCTAAAATCGAACATCCCATTAGAAAAAGTATACCGCCTCGAGAGGTGGAAATAAAATTTCAGGATGGGGTTCAGATTTAGAATTAAGAATTCTATCTTGAATATCGTAACCAGATTTAAGAGAGAATTTTGTATGGCCCTGAAGGGTCAAAATAAAATTCAGTCAAATATCAAGCTACGATAGTTAAGAGGAACGATCGTTAATTTTATATTCGAATTCATATTGACAAAAGATATGTCTCCTCGAAGGGAGAAGACATCATTTGTTAATAATCGTTCAAACATAACGATAACGATCGTTAGTGATTTAATTTTTCCAAAGATGACTAATTGAATTTTGAAATCAATTTTGAAAAATTAGATGTGGGTTCTAAATCTCCTACGAGCGCAAGCCCTCGTAGTTAATTACATCGTGGGAGACCGGAGTCCCCTACGAAAACTTTCGATTAAAATAATGGCAGAAATTTTGTTTAGAGATTTTTAGGAGTGATACCAAAGAGGTGAAATTGGAATTTCAAATGGGATTGGAGCAAGATTGAACACTTATTTTGGAATCAAATGAGGAAGGGTAGGAGACACTTTAGGATTCTGAAACAATTCAGAAGTGTCCCGATCTAAGCTAAGTGTGGGGCTTTAAATTTTGGATTGAAAGAATATTTAATTTGAGTTGAGCATTTTATTAGAAATTTGGGATCATATTCCCGGAGGTTGGGGTCTTATGACTCAAAAAGAAATCAGCCCCGGATCCTAACTCTAAATTTGGACACTGAAACACAGTAGTCCGAACCTAACTAATGCAGTGCAAAATCTGGACTTACCCCGGCCTGGATTGGGGAGCCAGCTAAACCACCTAAACGCTTCAAAACCATGAGTCCGGTCTTTTGATGCAGAGTGATCAGGGACGTTATTTAAGATTGGTTTAAGAAGTTGGGGTCGACATCTAGAGCAGATTTCTAATTGACCCCTTGACTTATGTCGGGTGGAATGCTTAGACTAAAATGCAATTAAAATTTTAATTTAATAAGTTTCTAATGCGATGCATGCTGGTTAAAGTATCCAAATCTGGTATGCATGAAATTTTAAAAAAGGCTTATAAAATAATTTTTTTGAAAAGACTAGACTTCCCCAGATCCAGCACCTCGTCCTCATAGGTCGGATTATCTGGACTCTACCCACGGGCGGGGAAGTGTCTTATAGCAAGGAGGGAGAGAGATGCAGTAATATGCATGCGACCCCGGACGATTCCGGCTATTCCCTAGGTCGTTAAATTTCTATGTTATTTAAATCTTAAAATTTTAAGTATTAATTATAAGTAGAAATAGTTTTCGTCCTTAAAGAGCCTAACGAAGTCCAGGCTAAAACAAAAATGACATGCAAGCGCCAAAGAACTAGGAAAAACAGGCAATCTTATAGGCAATCAAATTAAATCACAATATATTAAATAATCAAATTAATTAAGTAAATGTCCATAGGCAAATTGCCTTGCTTATTACAACCCAGATTTACATAAATTAAAAGTGGCCGGGCACCACTGACAACAACCCGGATTCTAATCCTAATACAGACGCAAGTGACTTTGAGCGGGATACTCTATGTCTTCAACTCCTTGATCTCCTCCTCCTCGAGCTCCTTGGATTCTTTGCGATCGGAAACCCAAATGAAAAAGAGAACTCTTCCCTTTAGGGGAAGGTTACTCTTTCCACTTTGGGTAATGAATTGATCCAAATTTGGAATTCCAAATGGATAAGGACAATCCCCCAAAGGGGTATCCTTTCCTCTTTGGAATCCAATCTTTGGATCTATGTATCCCAAACTCAAAGTGCCACTTTCATAACTCAATACTCAGATGAATTACATAAATATGAAAATAAAAATTCTAGACTCGATCCTGCAAGGTTACCCTAAGCATTTAAATATTAAAATACATCCCAAGCAGTTATATATCTATATGTGCAGAAAAGTAAACACACTTGGCCACGCTCCTTTTATCTGGGGGCTAAGCAGCTGAAGCATCTGTAGCATTTATATTTATGATTTATTTAGCCCCCTTTATTGCCCTGCACGAGCGTGGCCACCTGCAGAAAATTCAGTGAGCATCCAGATCGTTCCTAACCTAAGGGTAATCTAATCGCCCATCACATCAATTCACAGAGTGCAGTAAAAGTAAACAAACACATCAACCAATTTCAATCACAACATGCAATGAAAACTCGAAAAACTCGGCACACAGCAGAAAAGGAAATATCGGCCTAGCCTAAATCTAGAGTTGGTTGTCCTAGCAAACCATCTAAAGTGTGTATAGTAGGTCGTGTGGCTAGGGTATATCCTAAATAGGGTACTTGATTGAAGTTGTTTAATGTTCTGATTAGTTGAAAGGCTTAAGGGAGATTTTAATTAAAGTTTAAGTCTTAATGGTTTAAATTTGATTTTAAAATTAATTTTAATTATTTGTTGAATACCACCTTTGTTGCACATCGAGGCCATGAAGTTTATTTCACCTTCCTTGGGGCTAATTTAATAGCCTCGTAGGCCTGGGTTACCCAGTGGTACCCGATATAATTAAGTGATTTGAGTTTGATTAAAGTCTGAAGACTGATTAATTTTTAATTAAACTGATTGGTTGCTGGTTTTAAATAAAATTGATGTTTTCTGGAATTTTGAATGATTTATTGAATTTTAGAATTTTATGGATTATTTTAATTAGTTAATTAAGGGGTCCAAAGTTGACTTTTCAAATTAAAATTAATTTTGTAAGTTTCAGATTTTTAATAAATATTAGACCTTATGACGAGTTGTTAGACTGTTAGTACACTCAATTTGGAGTTTTCTATGAAAAGTTATGATTTTTCGAAGTTCGAGCCTAGTTTTGAACTACGGTTGACTGAAAAGTTGACTTTTTGACTTTGACCAGATTTTGGAGATTTGACATTTTTAGAAAATACTAGACCTTAATTGGAGTTGATTGACACTAAGTTTGCTCAATTTGGATTTTTCTGTAATTAGTTATGAATTTTCAAAGTTTCCTTAATTATTGAATTTTTAAAATTGCTTAATTAGGAAGGTTTTGATCATTTTGATCCAAACTCATCCCAAACTGCATGGAATCAATCCCAAAGGTCAGGAATGACCCATGGGAGTGTTTCCAAGTGTTTGGAAATTATTTTGGATTTTTAATAATTTTTAATTAATTAATATAATTAATTATTGATTTTCATTAAAAGTCAAATTAGAGTTAAATTAAGAGTCCAGTCAAGGGGCTTTTATTTTTCCTAAGTAGAGGACTAAGTTCTGGTCAATTTGAGATATTATTTGTAATTTTTGGAGTTAATATGGATTTATTACATTTTTTTGAATTTTCTGGGTCCTTAAATAGGCTGAAACTTTGGGTAATTAATTTTCTGACCTAATGATCTCCAAATTCAGTGAAATTTGGACCTAAGGCTCTTTATGTCACTAAGTTTACTATGTTCAAATTTTACCCCTATTGGGTGTGTGTACAATCCTCTAGGCAATTTCTAAGTTTTCTAGACTTTTCCCTAAATATTTTCCCTAGGTGTTTCTATTGTTCAAATGGGCTTGAAATTTGGTGTGACTAACCCTGACCCAAATGCGCACACACAGCACAAAACATGCAGCCTAATTCTACACAGGAAGGGAGTTATGAATTTTCAAAGTTTTGGGTCCAAATTGGACCCATAACCTTAAAAATTCACATCACAGAAAACTATTAAGCATCTGACCCTAAAAAAATTATGGAACATGCCTAAGATGCTTAAAAACATTCCACCAAAATTTGGGATCCATTTGATCCCTGGATTGCAAGAAAATTGAGAAAAATGATAATCAAACAACTGCAGTTTTCTCTCAATCCAGAGATCAAAACAACTTAAATTTAATTTTAATAAATTCTACACTTAATTACCTTTCCAACGAGCCCAAAAACATTGAATTTGGTGGAAAGATGAAATTTCTGTGAATTTTGGAAGTTTCTGGACATTTTTGAATTAATTTTGACTCAAATTGACATTTAAACGGCGGCGGCAATGATTGCGCCGCCCGCCGCCGTTCGACACGTGGCAGGACACGTGTCAGATCCCGGGTGGATCACTTAAACACGTCGGACGGTCGATCCGACCGTCCGATCGACCGCGCGCGAAATCGACGGCTGGGATCAAGCCACGTCGCCCGCGCGGTCCTCTGAAGGGCGCGGGTTCGAACCCAGGGGCGGTCGCGCGATCAGGCCGGCTGGCGTGGCCAGTTCTGGGCCGTCCGATCGCGCCTGAAGGCGCGATCGGACGGCTCTGGTTGAACCAGAACCAAAAATATTCAAACGTCCATATCTTGCAAAATACTCAACGAAATTCGACAAAATTTGAACTGTAGCTAGAGGGCAACATGATCTTGCAATGCCTGGAGTTTGGATGCTCCATGCATTGTAAAATTTGTACAGTTTCAAATTTAAATTCTACCTAAAAGTTGAGATATCTTACAATCTACCCGGTGGATTTTTGTGTTCTTGGGCTCTCTGAACTTGTAGTTTGTCCACGCTCAAGTTTGCAGAAGACCCCAACAGATTTTGACGGCTGGATTTGAAGATATCGAAGAGAGAAGGTATTTCTCTCTTTTCTCTCTCCTTTTCCACTAAAATGAGGGTTTTAATGGTGGAAATGGTGGGGGAAGGCTTGGAATGGCCTTGGGAGATGCTGGAGAGTGTGGGGAGCTGCTGGAGAGTCTTGGGGATGCTGGAGTTTGGGACTTAGTGTGAAGAATGAGTAAGTTGCCCACTTAGGTCAAAATCCCTACACTTAACCCATTGCTTTTGAATTGGATGGCTAGGATTTAATCAAAGGTGCTTTAGATGGTTGCCAAGTGTCCCATGGGCAGCTCAAAACCAGGAGAAAGGGCTGAGGTTGAGAGGGATTGCCTTGAGCCAAGAGGGGGGGACCACCTCTCTTTTCCTCCATTTGGCTAAACCAAGGCATGGCTTGGTTAATGGGGCTGGATTAGAAGTCAATTAGGAGGGGGAATTAACCTCTTTTGAGCAGGTGGGAGCAGGTTTTGGGAGAGGGGAAGGGCTTGCCCATGTGGCATGGTCAAAAGCCCATGATGACTAGGATGTGCAAGGGAGGAGTCAAATGTGCTGTAAGAGTCAATATCAAGGGACATGGGGCCATGGTGTTGAGACTCTAAGTGAATACATAAAATTGGAGAGGGTTTTGACCTCTCCAAATGGGTTGACCAAGTCAACCCAAGGGAGGATTGACTTGGAAATCTTTGGACATGTCATGAGTGTCCAAACAAGTGTTTTTGAAGCATTAAATTGGTTTGAGATGGATTCAAATGTTGAAAATAACAATAGTTGGCTTAAAGGTGGATTTGGTCAACCATAGTTGACTTGGTCAAACAGGTCAAACCAAGGAGTGGGTTTGATTTCAATGGGTCTCAAATATCATAAAACATTCATTGGAAGGGGTTTCAAAAGTTTAAAATGTTGAACGATGTTAAATTTTGGTCAAAAGTCCAAAAACCCCTTTAAAGGGTATTTTGGTCATTTTGACCCCGGATGAACCCTGGGTCGAGATGGGTCCAAAAAGATGTAGATTAATGTTAAACACATCAATATCAATGGTCTGGAGGTGATTAGGGGGTTTGGGGGAAATTCCAAGGTCAAATTTCCCAAAATAATGGGTCCAGTGGCACAGGCCGTAAATATTTGAAGGTTTTACAGCCTTTGGATTTAAATTTAGTTTCTGGGGTTAGAGACTCCAAAATGGGCTCAAACTTGGAGGTTTGCCTCTAGAGACGTATCAAATCAGTATGCAACTGACAGATCATGAATCGGAGGTCATTTGACTGGGGTTTGAAATGTTTGAAAATTCCCTGAAAAAGGCTTTTAGGACTCAGGTCTTTGGCCTTGAATTCTGGATTTGGAAATCCGGATTTGACATAGATTTTGGGTTTAAATATCTGGATTTGAATCATCTCAATCATTCATGATCACTTGGAGTGATCATAAGTGTTTGGAAATGATTTGAACTAGATCAAAGGCAGGATCAAGATTTGAACTAGAGTTTGAATCCTGGACTTGGCTGAAGTCTGGGTTTTGATTGAGGTCTGAACTGAATCAAGGTTTAGATTGACTTAGGTTCAGGATTGATTCGAAGTTTGGATTAGGCTCTAATGACCTCATATAAAAAAATGAGGTCAACAAATGGACCCCCAATATGTGTGATAGAATGAAATTCTATTGCACATATTGGCGTTGACCGAATTAAAAGGTGAAGTCTAGAACTTTGATCCTAAGGAAAGGAGAGAAACCTTAACCTTAGAGGACCAGGTAGAAGGTAGAACTAGGATGGTGCCACGGAGGGCTTCTCCAACACTAGTGATTCTAATCCTAAGGAAAGGCAGCACCTATCCTAAAGGAAGAGGAGAAAAGGTAGAACTAGGATGGTGCCACAAAGGGCGTTATCCACCACTAACGGATGATCATATGGGGAGGAAGCTTGCTCCACACAGAGGATCAGAACTGGATTAAAACTAGGATGGTGCCACGAAGGGCGTTATCCACCACTAGTAGATGATCATGTGGGGAGGAAGCTTGCTCCACACAGAGGATCAGAACTGGATTAAAACTAGGATGGTGCCACGAAGGGCGTTATCCACCACTAGTAGATGATCATGTGGGGAGGAAGCTTGCTCCACACAGAGGATCAGAACTGGATTAAAACTAGGATGCTGCCACGAAGGGCGTTATCCACCACTAGTAGATGATCATGTGGGGAGGAAGCTTGCTCCACACAGAGGATCAGAACTGGATTAAAACTAGGATGGTGCCACGAAGGGCGTTATCCACCACTAGTAGATGATCATGTGGGGAGGAAGCTTGCTCCACACAGAGGATCAGAACTGGATTAAAACTAGGATGGTGCCACGAAGGGCGTTATCCACCACTAGTAGATGATCATGTGGGGAGGAAGCTTGCTCCACACAGAGGATCAGAACTGGATTAAAACTAGGATGGTGCCACGAAGGGCGTTATCCACCACTAGTAGATGATCATGTGGGGAGGAAGCTTGCTCCACACAGAGGATCAGAACTGGATTAAAACTAGGATGGTGCCACGAAGGGCGTTATCCACCACTAGTAGATGATCATGTGGGGAGGAAGCTTGCTCCACACAGAGGATCAGAACTGGATTAAAACTAGGATGGTGCCACGAAGGGCGTTATCCACCACTAGTAGATGATCATGTGGGGAGGAAGCTTGCTCCACACAGAGGATCAGAACTGGATTAAAACTAGGATGGTGCCACGAAGGGCGTTATCCACCACTAGTAGATGATCATGTGGGGAGGAAGCTTGCTCCACACAGAGGATCAGAACTGGATTAAAACTAGGATGGTGCCACGAAGGGCGTTATCCACCACTAGTAGATGATCATGTGGGGAGGAAGCTTGCTCCACACAGAGGATCAGAACTGGATTAAAACTAGGATGGTGCCACGAAGGGCGTTATCCACCACTAGTAGATGATCATGTGGGGAGGAAGCTTGCTCCACACAGAGGATCAGAACTGGATTAAAACTAGGATGGTGCCACGAAGGGCGTTATCCACCACTAGTAGATGATCATGTGGGGAGGAAGCTTGCTCCACACAGAGGATCAGAACTGGAGGGAAACTAGGATGGTGCCACAAAGGGCGTTATCCACCACTAGTGAACGTGATCCTAAGGAAAGGAGGAATCCTATCCTAAAGGAGAAGGTGAGCAAGCGTAAAATCTGAAAGATATATAGACATAAAACACACTTGATTCAAACTGGCATATATTTTATTGATTGGGTTCGAGCTACATCAAGCATAGTACTTCTTAAGGAAACGCCCGTTAACAGGTAACATCGGGTGGTTTCCCTTACAATCGACTAGCTGATACGAGCCCCCTTCATAGACTATCTCTATAACGAAGGGTCCTTCCCAGGTTGGTTCAAACTTCCCACCGATCTTTCGATGGGCTAAGATAGGCCTCCGAAGAACCAAGACCAAGTCTCCTACTTGGAAAGTTCTAGGTCGCACTAACTTATCATGGGCTTGAACCATTCGGGCCTTATATAACTCTAAATTTTGTTGGGCTTGGAGACGACGTTCCTCGAGGCCTTCAAGCTCTTCAAGTCGAAGCTTTGCATTCTGCTCAGTTGTAATTTGATTTTGAATGGAAATTCTGAGCGAGGGAATTTGCACTTCTAAAGGGAGTACGGCCTCGGACCCATACACCAGTGCAAATGGTGTGGATTGGGTCGGTGTTCTATAAGTGGTCCGATAGGCCCACAGAGCTTCCACCAACCTCTCATCCCATTGGCGCTTATTATCATCGAGGGTCTTTTTAATAATTTGCACCAAAGTCTTGTTGAAGGCCTCGGCCAACCCATTAGCCCGAGGGTAGTAGATTGTCGAGTATCTCCAATCAATGTTATGGCGTCTTACAAAACTGTTGATTTTTGTAGACTTGAATGCGGACCCATTATCAGATATGATTCTGCGGGGCACGCCGAATCGATATACGATATGGTCACGAAAGAAATTTAGAACATGGTGTGATGTTACATTACGTAAGGGGATCGCTTCCGCCCATTTTGAAAAATAATCAGTCGCGGCTAGTATAAAGCGATGACCCTTCGAAGAAGGAGGGTCAATCGGCCCGATAATATCTGTGCCCCAACTTTCGAAGGGCCACGAAGCTATCGTGGGGTGCAATACATTAGGCGGCTGATGTAAGATCACACCATGAACTTGGCATTGATGGCAACATTTTGCAACATTCATGCAATCGTCAATCATCGTAGGCCAGTAGTATCCAAGTCTTTTAATCTTCAACTTCATTTTTGGACCCGATTGATGGGCACCGCATAGTCCGGAATGGACTTCATTAACGACCTTCAGGGCTTCCTGTTTATCTAAACAACGTAGCCACATCTGATCGAACGAGCGGCGGTATAGCGCATTGTTGACTAAAGTGTAGGATAGGGCACGTTTCTTGATCTGGTTGGCGAGGGACTTGTCCTGGGGAAGTTTGCCACCTTCGAGATAGTCGATTAATGGTTGTCTCCAATCGCCCTCTTCCTTAATCTCTGAAGAGGCAGAAAGGACTTGAGATGACTGTTTGTTAATGTGCTCTAAGTCTATGGGAGATAGGACCTTACGACCCTGAATCTCTATAGGAATTGAGTCTTCTTCCGGGCACGCAAATTCCTTTGCAAGCTTTGCTAGGGCATCGGCCGCAGAATTACTTCCACGTGGAACCCTATACAAAGTTACTACAGGGATCTGCTCAAGTAGGTGATTAGTGTATTGATGGTACTTGAGGAGATTAGGATTCAAAACCTTATAGGTTCCTGCGACCTGGTTGATCACCAGTTGGGAATCACCAAAGATTTTAATCTCTTTAAGCTCCATCAAGATTGCAAGTTCCAAGCCAGTTATCAGAGCCTCATATTCAGCCTCATTATTTGTGCACGGTTCTGACAAATGGTAGGAAAAGTGCATCATCCCTTTCCCTGGTGTTATGAAAATTAGGCCAATGCCAGCTTTCCCGGGGATAGTAGATTTTTGGGTTTTGTCCCGTCGAGAAGAAGCCGCACCATCAAAATACAACTCCCAGACAGGATCATTGGATTCCCTTAAACTCATGATTTGTTCGTCTGGCAAATCATCATTCAAAGGAGAATCTGCCGGCAGCGGGTGTGCTGCGAGGAAGTCGGCCACGGCCTGCCCTTTCACTGCACGTAGGGGAATGAATGTAATTTCAAATTGAAGCAATATCATGGACCAGCGAGCCAAGCGTCCAGACAACGTTGGCCGGGTCATAAGATATTGTAAAGGGTTAACCTTAGAAATCAAACAAACTGAATGAGACAGCATATAATGTCTTAGTTTTTGGGCTGCAAAAACTAGAGCAAGGCAATGCTTCTCGATTGAAGGATATCGAATTTCTGTAGGAAGAAGCCTCCGACTAAGGTAATAGAGAGCGTTCTCCTTCCCTTCATCATTGACCTGAGCTAACAGGGCACCTAAAGACTCATCTAGGGCCGCCGTGTAGAGGATCAAAGGTTTCCCCGGGATAGGGGCTGCCAAAACTGGTGGATTTGTAAGGTATTCCTTGATATTGTCAAAAGCACTTTGGCACTTCTCATTCCAAATGAATTTGACATCTTTCTTAGCAAGGGCCGAGAAAGGTTGACATCTCCCAGAGAGATTAGATATGAATCTTCTTATATATGCCAACCTACCTTGAAGAGACCTTAATTGAGTAAGGCTCTTAGGAGGTGGCATATCTAAGATGGCTTCAATTTTCAAAGGATCAATCTCAATCCCACGGTGCCTCACTACGAACCCTAGGAATTTCCCCGATGTGACACCGAAAGCACACTTCAGGGGATTCATTTTAAGGTCATAGCGGCGCAACCGTTCGAAAACAACTCTCAAGTCATAAAGGTGAGACTCTTTGACTTTACTCTTGACAACTAGATCATCAATATAGCACTCGATTTGATTATGGATTAAGTCGTCAAAGATGTAGGTCATGGCCCGCTGGTAGGTTGCGCCGGCATTTTTAAGACCAAAGGGCATCACTTTATAACAAAAGATGCCTATAGGGGTCCTGAATGCAGTATTTCTCTCATCTTCTGGGGCCATCCTGATTTGATTGTAACCAGAGAAGCCATCCATAAAGGAGAAAACAGCATGCGAGGAGGCAATATCTACCATAAGCTCGGGTATGGGTAAAGGAAATTCATCCTTGGGACATGCCTTATTCAGATCCCTATAGTCGACACAGATCCGGATTTGACCATTTTTCTTTCGAACCGGCACGACGCTAGCTACCCAAGAAGGGTATTGTTCTTCTCGAATAAAGCCAGCCTCAGCCAGTTTCTTAATCTCAGAAATGACTTGTTGCTCGATCTCTAAACGCATGCGTCTAGGGGCTTGCTTGACAGGAATGGCATCGTGTCGAATTCCAAGTTTATGAACTGCTACCTCGGCGGGCAAACCCGGCATTTCATCGTATGTCCAGGCGAAGTAATCCCTAAACTCAAAAAGGAGTTGTATCAGATCCTGAGACTCATCCTCACTTAGCAAAGCACTTATAAAAGTAGGGCGAGGGTCGTTGTCAGTTCCTAGGTTGATTTCTTTTAGCTCGTCGACCGTCGATTTAATCTCTTCCTCAAATTCAGGGGGTGCATCCCGAACTTGAGGCTCATTGGGATCGTCTAAAGTCTCCAGACAAAGCCCGTCAAGGGGACTGACGGCTTCAGTAGGGACATTTTGAGATTCAAGATGGTAAGTTATCATTAAGCAGTATTCGTCGTCATCAAACGAACTAACGGTACCAAAGCCAATACCACATGTTGAATTTTTATTGATCTTTGTTTTCCAAATATTTTCATGGTATCTAGCTTGACCCTTAGTCCATCGATACGGTACGGGACCTTTAGAAAAAGTGTTCTTTACACAAACAGGAAAGTAGCCAAAAGGTAATTCCATTAATTCATTGAAATCTGCCTCCTCGAGGGTTACATCACCTTCATCCCTTGAGGAGGAGGAGCCAGGGAAGAATTTTCGGGCTTTCCTTATCTCACCGTTTAGGTTAGGGGCCTCTTTAATCTCTAACCCTGCAACTCTGCCAGCCGACAGCGGGGTCAAGGATAGGGCCTCAATTCTCCTACTAAGCTTTTCATACATTGTCAATTCAGGCTCGTCACTTTCAATCTTTGGGACATCAACCTCGGGGTCACTATCCTGATCTAAAGTGAGATCAAACTTTGGAGAAATATTTTTATTTTGATAATCAAAAGGAATTTCAATCCCCCGTTTTTCCAGCTCTTCATCGGAGCTTGACTCCGGATTAACATACACCGGGGTTGTTCTTCTTTCGAGTGAAACACGACCTCGGCCCCGTGCCCTTTGAGCCATCCTCCCACCTCTTTGAGGTAACATGTTCGGAGGCCTAAGGACAACGATGTCGAGCTCGCTTTCACTATCAGATTCTTGTATCTTTTGATCTTTTTCCTTTTCTTTTTCTTTTTCTTTTCCTTTTGATTCTTGATTTTGATTGGAGCTTTGCTCACTTTTGTGTTCCTCAATTTTGATCTCAACTTTAGAATAAGGGGAGGACCCTTTTGGTATGAAATATGCAGCATCCTCGTAGATCCCTATCTCTTGAATCGAGAATGGTTGCAAATCACCCCTAATTACATGTTCAATGCCATCTCGTTGGTACTTGACGCATTGATGTAGGGTAGATGGAACCATTCTGTATTCATGAATCCAAGGCCTACCTAGAAGTGCATTAAAGGACGTTGCCGAATCGATAATATGAAATTTTGCTTCGGTTTTCAATTCTCCTATCTCTAACAAGAGGGTAATCGAACCCAAAGCCCTCTCACCTTTCTCGTTGAACCCACGTAGCACCAACCTGTCAGTGGCGAGTTTACTGGTATCAACTCTAAGGTAGGCGAGGGTTTTCACATTCATCACGTTGACCGATGCACCCGGATCAACAAGGACTCTTGATAACTTAAAATTCCCTACATCAACGGTAATGTAGAGAGGACGATTATGATCAGCAGTTCCCAATAGTAGGTCTTCATCTGAGAATGTTACTCCTGGAACTTCTTTGAAGTAGAGGGCTTCATCTTTTGAGATTGAAGCCAGTTGAGCAAGGCAAATCTCAGGGTCGAGAAGTGCCTTGATTAAAGACTCTCTCATTTCCTTAGACAAAATGAGGGCATCATAAATGCTCAACTTGGCTGGCAACTTCCTAAGATGGGCTAGGACATTGTAATCAACCTTAGGAGCGACAGACTCAAAACCCGGTGGAATCAATGGAAAATCAGGATGATGAGGAGAATCTGGAATTGGATCGTTAGAGACAACTCGCTTGCCTTTTTCCTGAGGAGGAAGCCTAGGGGGTAAGACTTTGCCACCACGAAGTTGTACCTCTACGATTGAATCGGGAGGACAAACTGTGGGGGAGTCTACACTCTCCATAGGCTGCACATCGTCGCTATCTGAAGAGGAGTCAGAATCTAAAAGTTCTATCATGATAGGTTTCCCAGTGAAATTAATTTCAGGGAGGTCGCTATCTGATAAGATCTCAAGCTCGACATCCCCTATAGAAGTCAAATCTGGAAGATCAAATTTTTGAGGCTTTGGATCGATCTCAATAGAATTTTGAATTTCTTTGGAAGAATTATCAATTTGCATTTCACTCTCATGGTTAATCATCAAAATCGAAGCAGAAGGATGTTTTTTATTAGACTTACGACCCTTTGCCTTTGATGGGGCAAAGTAAAAGTCAGATAACAAGAGTGGGGATGGGGCTTTAATGCCACCATCAGCCGCTCGAATACATCTCTCATCAATATACTTCCTCTCTACAATAAGATCTCTCTTTTCTTTTTCATTCAATACAGTAGTTCCTACGACTACTGGAGAGGGAAGTAGCTCAACATCCTCCTGCGAAGCATCCAGGTCAACCTCCCAAATCGGGCCCTGGGCTGTCGTGGGCATCTGTTGAGAAAGATGATAAGACTTGTTAATCGACCTTTTAAGTGCCCGGGATAAAGCAATATTCCAACCATCTTCAATTGAAAGAGAAGGGTTAGAATTGTTACCTGAAATTACCTTGACGGACCCTTGTTCCGGATTGACCAAATACTCTTTTGGAAGCACAATATTACCTTGTTTGATATTCCTTTCAAGCCAATCTTTGAAAACAATGCAGTCCTCGATGGAGTGGCTAACCATGCGGTGGTAAGGACAGTAGTTTGGATCATCCTTTCTCTTTATGTCATCTGGCCGCCTCGCTTCTGGCAATTGAAAATCTGACTTCTTCGAGAGACTCTTAAAGATTTTTCCTATCACCTCCCTCTTGAATAGGTAAGGTTTTGTCAACCTTTCTTTGAAGGGAATGAAAGAGGAATCTCTTGTAGGTTGTGAGGTCACTTGAAAAGGTTGTTTCTGAGCTAACTGTGGTGAAGAAACACTAGGCTGGCTAACAACTGGTTGTTTCCCCTTATCAACTGCTGAAACTGTAGCTCTCTTTTCAAATGATTTGATCGGCTTATCAACCTTCTTTTCTCCAGAAAGATCCTTCAAGAATGGCATCCTAGGAGCCTCTTCCTGTAGGTTACTAGCTTTGTTTAGAAGTTTTTCAAAGGTTTTTATAGTGAAACCCTTCAGAAGAAAAGCAACAGGGCCGTGGATATTCTTCAAAAGAATTTCCACTGCATGTTGCTCTTGCAGCTGGGGTTCACACTTCATCGAAAGGTTTCGCCACCTTAAGATGTACTCAACCAGAGACTCTCCCGGCTTTTGTTTTTCGACGACCAGATCGCCCACAGTAGTGCGCTGCTGTGCTCCTGAAAATCTCTTTAAGAATAGATTTTCAAGTTCAGTAAAGGTTCTTACTGAACCGTTGGGCAAATCTGCGTACCATTCAAAAGCTATGCCGGAAAGACTACTAACAAATTGGCGAAATAGTAGAGCATCCGACCCCCCGGCATTGCAACAGCTTGCACGAAAGTGGGCCAGATGCTGTCTCGGGTTTTCAATTCCAGTAAAGATTTTAAAAGATGGTGGCACGAAGCCCTTAGGGTAAGGAACCAAATCATATTCCTCAGGGTAAGGTCTACCCTTTGGAATAGATGTAGCTCCTTGCGATTGGGCTAAGGCCTCCCTTACCTGATCCTCAATTAGTTGCTTAATATCTTTTTGAGCTGGTGCTGGAGGAATGATCGGAGGGACTGAAGAGGCTGTCGGCTGAACTGGGGGATCCAGTAACACTGGCTGCTGGACAGGTGGAAGCACTGAAGCAGACTTTGGGATTTTATAACTGGCTTCTGCCCTTTTTGCTCTGTCGGTGGCTTCCAAAGCAGATTTTTGTAACTCAAGAGAAGTCTCATGGGACTTGTCCAATCGTTGCTGCATTTCTTTAACCTGTAGCAACATTTCTGTCACTTGTGCTTCCAGGTTCTTGATGTGTTGTTCATCTCTAGCTCTCACTGACTCATCTGAATCTGAATCAATGGCTGCTGAACCCTCCTCTTTGCCAGATCGGCGTTTACTTGGTTCAGTTTCTTTAACGGACCCTCTAGTTTCAACCATGTAAATATCACTAACAGGGAGATCCTCATCTATCAACATATCATCCAATTCTGGGTCAAATGCTTCGTCAAGTTCCTTTCTTTTCAAGATATCTTTAATTTCTTGTACCACCTCATCGACTGGCCGACTTCCTATCTCCTCAGGGCCTATGGGTAGGTAACCTTTGTATTCTACCATATCATAAAGCTCATCCTGCTGTAGGCTAGAGATAATGGCCTGTAACTTAAGCTCATTTGCTGTTGGAGGTTCAGCTATTAACTGCTCAATCATCGCATGATCTTCATCTTGAACTGGTTCTTCCCCTTCGACTGTATTAGAGTCGGTAGTCAGAAGGGTGGCATCCTCTACCAGGTGAGAGACATCTACCTCAATAGATGGTGTAGGAGTTTGGAGGGTGAAAGTTCCTACATCAGGTAGGGTAGAGTCCTCAGACCTCCGAGTAGGGAGCTCAGGGGTAACAGGTAGGAACTTGGAGCTATCAACTAAGGTATCAACTGGATCCGCAACTGAGATATCTGAACTGGCAATCAAACCAACTGGGGTCTGGGTAGCACTGGTCGGAAATCGTGGTAACTCGACTGGGGACTGGAGTAATCTAGCTGACGGAGGAGGAACATCAACTCTACTGATCTTCTTAGGAGTATATCTCTTTTCTGGAGACTGAGGCCTCTTTCCGTTGACATGAATTATTCTGTTAATTTCAGGGTCTTGTTTGGTCTTGACTATCACTGAGGCCAACTTCTTAAACTTTGGGGAAGGGACCGGCGGCCTATTGGTAGGATGGCGACCTTTCTCGGACCCGGTAAGTACAATACCCTCCATTTTAGAGGATGGAGGGCGTGGCACCCAATGATAACCATCAACTAATACTGATGTAGCAGGCTGTCGGATAAACTTCTTGTTCCCCCTAATGGGTTGAGGAGTCAAATTCTTAGCTTCAGATGCCTCTTCTTTTAAGATTTCTTTCTGGAAACGGTGGGAAATAACTCCTTTCAATTGTTTCATGTACTCCTCTTTTGTTTGCCCTGATTGAGCAGCACAAGTGTGGATTATATTTCTCAATGTCCTCGTTCTTTGGAGATGCTTTTCTTTAAGGGTTCTCTTGGTTGAGTAGTCGACCGGGCATGGCGGGGAGCTAGCTATCCTGGCTGCCCTCTCTTCCCCTTCTGCAGCAGAAAGGGGGTGAAAACGACTCCCTTTAAGGAGTGGGGAGGAAGCAGGAATAGGCAGGTCCTCGACAGCCTCAGGCTCTACTTGGCTCAAAGTCTGGACCCCCACAGCCTTCCTTGACTTGGCTATTTTCTTCCTTACTCGTCTCAGGTAATTCTTTTTCTGATTCTTACTAGTAAATGGGATCCCTGAACTCGATCCCTCCTCAAAAATAGACTTGACAGGAGTGGGGGATTCAACAGTTAGCTTGGGTTCTTTCTCCTCATCACTGAAAACAAGGGGACCTGGTCCTGTCCCTATGATCAACTCTACTGCAGGGGGATTGTTCTTAGTAGCATCCAAATCAAGTATCTTATGTCCATCCATCGACAGCTCAAGGGTGTTGAATCCTACCCCAAACAGTATGTTGCTTCCTAAGTCAATCTGCTCACAGACAAGGTCTTTGTCGAAGGAAAAGATCAACTTACCAACCATTGTTGTGGAGTTTGAATTTCTGAAATTGAAGCAAAAGGATCAGAATTAGAATTTTCTCGAAATTGAAAATTTTTTTGAGAGAGAATCATAACGAAATCTATATTTCATATCACATATCGAGCTATAGGACCTATAACCCGATGTATGATAATAAAATATAAGGATTTGTTATGACAAAAAAAAGGTTTAAATTCCCACGACACATGCCAGACTACAACATTGCGTCATAAAGTAGCATATGCCGGTGTTAATTTAAGATTGAATTTTAGGAGCGTAACAGAATTTTAAGGAATTGATGAATTTCCTTTAGACTTTGAAACTCAACAAGTCAAGTTTTCACTCAACCTAGAAGCTCACAAAATCATTAGGAAAATTCAAAAAGGCTTTGATTGCTTGACTCCCCCACATTACCAATCTGCTTGGGGGGTAGAGGGTCAAAGCTAAAAATTTGGAAGATTGAAAAGTTTTGAGAGTTGAGAGAGCTATTTTTTACTTTAAAACTCAACATATTGATGGAAGACTCAATAGTCAAAATTCGTAGAGTTTGAGAGTGAGGCTCTCAAGAGATAGACCCGACACTATCGCTCCACCAATTGACTTGGGGGCAGAAGGTCAGGGTCTAATATATGTATATTTTGATGGAGGTTATACCTCTCTTTTCGACATGTCTTTTCTCTTTGATGTTGGCCGCACTCATCCGAGGGAGAAATGGGTAGAGGGACCAACAGGAGGAAAGGTAATCAAAATTACCGATGCAACAAAGTTTCGCCATTATTAAAGATGGAAAGAGAGATTCAGTCCCACCGTGGTCGCCATTTTTTTGTTGGTGTTTGAAAGCGGGTTTTGAAAAATTTAGTCTTCTTTGGGAAAATTTAAATTGATGTTAAAAAATTTTTTTAATTCTAAAATCGAACATCCCATTAGAAAAAGTATACCGCCTCGAGAGGTGGAAATAAAATTTCAGGATGGGGTTCAGATTTAGAATTAAGAATTCTATCTTGAATATCGTAACCAGATTTAAGAGAGAATTTTGTATGGCCCTGAAGGGTCAAAATAAAATTCAGTCAAATATCAAGCTACGATAGTTAAGAGGAACGATCGTTAATTTTATATTCGAATTCATATTGACAAAAGATATGTCTCCTCGAAGGGAGAAGACATCATTTGTTAATAATCGTTCAAACATAACGATAACGATCGTTAGTGATTTAATTTTTCCAAAGATGACTAATTGAATTTTGAAATCAATTTTGAAAAATTAGATGTGGGTTCTAAATCTCCTACGAGCGCAAGCCCTCGTAGTTAATTACATCGTGGGAGACCGGAGTCCCCTACGAAAACTTTCGATTAAAATAATGGCAGAAATTTTGTTTAGAGATTTTTAGGAGTGATACCAAAGAGGTGAAATTGGAATTTCAAATGGGATTGGAGCAAGATTGAACACTTATTTTGGAATCAAATGAGGAAGGGTAGGAGACACTTTAGGATTCTGAAACAATTCAGAAGTGTCCCGATCTAAGCTAAGTGTGGGGCTTTAAATTTTGGATTGAAAGAATATTTAATTTGAGTTGAGCATTTTATTAGAAATTTGGGATCATATTCCCGGAGGTTGGGGTCTTATGACTCAAAAAGAAATCAGCCCCGGATCCTAACTCTAAATTTGGACACTGAAACACAGTAGTCCGAACCTAACTAATGCAGTGCAAAATCTGGACTTACCCCGGCCTGGATTGGGAAGCCAGCTAAACCACCTAAACGCTTCAAAACCATGAGTCCGGTCTTTTGATGCAGAGTGATCAGGGACGTTATTTAAGATTGGTTTAAGAAGTTGGGGTCGACATCTAGAGCAGATTTCTAATTGACCCCTTGACTTATGTCGGGTGGAATGCTTAGACTAAAATGCAATTAAAATTTTAATTTAATAAGTTTCTAATGCGATGCATGCTGGTTAAAGTATCCAAATCTGGTATGCATGAAATTTTAAAAAAGGCTTATAAAATAATTTTTTTGAAAAGACTAGACTTCCCCAGATCCAGCACCTCGTCCTCATAGGTCGGATTATCTGGACTCTACCCACGGGCGGGGAAGTGTCTTATAGCAAGGAGGGAGAGAGATGCAGTAATATGCATGCGACCCCGGACGATTCCGGCTATTCCCTAGGTCGTTAAATTTCTATGTTATTTAAATCTTAAAATTTTAAGTATTAATTATAAGTAGAAATGGTTTTCGTCCTTAAAGAGCCTAACGAAGTCCAGGCTAAAACAAAAATGACATGCAAGCGCCAAAGAACTAGGAAAAACAGGCAATCTTATAGGCAATCAAATTAAATCACAACATATTAAATAATCAAATTAATTAAGTAAATGTCCATAGGCAAATTGCCTTGCTTATTACAACCCAGATTTACATAAATTAAAAGTGGCCGGGCACCACTGACAACAACCCGGATTCTAATCCTAATACAGACGCAAGTGACTTTGAGCGGGATACTCTATGTCTTCAACTCCTTGATCTCCTCCTCCTCGAGCTCCTTGGATTCTTTGCGATCGGAAACCCAAATGAAAAAGAGAACTCTTCCCTTTAGGGGAAGGTTACTCTTTCCACTTTGGGTAATGAATTGATCCAAATTTGGAATTCCAAATGGATAAGGACAATCCCCCAAAGGGGTATCCTTTCCTCTTTGGAATCCATTCTTTGGATCTATGTATCCCAAACTCAAAGTGCCACTTTCATAACTCAATACTCAGATGAATTACATAAATATGAAAATAAAAATTCTAGACTCGATCCTGCAAGGTTACCCTAAGCATTTAAATATTAAAATACATCCCAAGCAGTTATATATCTATATGTGCAGAAAAGTAAACACACTTGGCCACGCTCCTTTTATCTGGGGGCTAAGCAGCTGAAGCATCTGTAGCATTTATATTTATGATTTATTTAGCCCCCTTTATTGCCCTGCACGAGCGTGGCCACCTGCAGAAAATTCAGTGAGCATCCAGATCGTTCCTAACCTAAGGGTAATCTAATCGCCCATCACATCAATTCACAGAGTGCAGTAAAAGTAAACAAACACATCAACCAATTTCAATCACAACATGCAATGAAAACTCGAAAAACTCGGCACACAGCAGAAAAGGAAACATCGGCCTAGCCTAAATCTAGAGTTGGTTGTCCTAGCAAACCATCTAAAGTGTGTATAGTAGGTCGTGTGGCTAGGGTATATCCTAAATAGGGTACTTGATTGAAGTTGTTTAATGTTCTGATTAGTTGAAAGGCTTAAGGGAGATTTTAATTAAAGTTTAAGTCTTAATGGTTTAAATTTGATTTTAAAATTAATTTTAATTATTTGTTGAATACCACCTTTGTTGCACACCGAGGCCATGAAGTTTATTTCACCTTCCTTGGGGCTAATTTAATAGCCTCGTAGGCCTGGGTTACCCAGTGGTACCCGATATAATTAAGTGATTTGAGTTTGATTAAAGTCTGAAGACTGATTAATTTTTAATTAAACTGATTGGTTGCTGGTTTTAAATAAAATTGATGTTTTCTGGAATTTTGAATGATTTATTGAATTTTAGAATTTTATGGATTATTTTAATTAGTTAATTAAGGGGTCCAAAGTTGACTTTTCAAATTAAAATTAATTTTGTAAGTTTCAGATTTTTAATAAATATTAGACCTTATGACGAGTTGTTAGACTGTTAGTACACTCAATTTGGAGTTTTCTATGAAAAGTTATGATTTTTCGAAGTTCGAGCCTAGTTTTGAACTACGGTTGACTGAAAAGTTGACTTTTTGACTTTGACCAGATTTTGGAGATTTGACATTTTTAGAAAATACTAGACCTTAATTGGAGTTGATTGACACTAAGTTTGCTCAATTTGGATTTTTCTGTAATTAGTTATGAATTTTCAAAGTTTCCTTAATTATTGAATTTTTAAAATTGCTTAATTAGGAAGGTTTTGATCATTTTGATCCAAACTCATCCCAAACTGCATGGAATCAATCCCAAAGGTCAGGAATGACCCATGGGAGTGTTTCCAAGTGTTTGGAAATTATTTTGGATTTTTAATAATTTTTAATTAATTAATATAATTAATTATTGATTTTCATTAAAAGTCAAATTAGAGTTAAATTAAGAGTCCAGTCAAGGGGCTTTTATTTTTCCTAAGTAGAGGACTAAGTTCTGGTCAATTTGAGATATTATTTGTAATTTTTGGAGTTAATATGGATTTATTACATTTTTTTGAATTTTCTGGGTCCTTAAATAGGCTGAAACTTTGGGTAATTAATTTTCTGACCTAATGATCTCCAAATTCAGTGAAATTTGGACCTAAGGCTCTTTATGTCACTAAGTTTACTATGTTCAAATTTCACCCCTATTGGGTGTGTGTACAATCCTCTAGGCAATTTCTAAGTTTTCTAGACTTTTCCCTAAATATTTTCCCTAGGTGTTTCTATTGTTCAAATGGGCTTGAAATTTGGTGTGACTAACCCTGACCCAAATGCGCACACACAGCACAAAACATGCAGCCTAATTCTACACAGGAAGGGAGTTATGAATTTTCAAAGTTTTGGGTCCAAATTGGACCCATAACCTTAAAAATTCACATCACAGAAAACTATTAAGCATCTGACCCTAAAAAAATTATGGAACATGCCTAAGATGCTTAAAAACATTCCACCAAAATTTGGGATCCATTTGATCCCTGGATTGCAAGAAAATTGAGAAAAATGATAATCAAACAACTGCAGTTTTCTCTCAATCCAGAGATCAAAACAACTTAAATTTAATTTTAATAAATTCTACACTTAATTACCTTTCCAACGAGCCCAAAAACATTGAATTTGGTGGAAAGATGCTGTGAATTTTGGAAGTTTCTGGACATTTTTGAATTAATTTTGACTCAAATTGACATTTAAACGGCGGCGGCAATGATTGCGCCGCCCGCCGCCGTTTGACACGTGGCAGGACACGTGTCAGATCCCGGGTGGATCACTTAAACACGTCGGACGGTCGATCCGACCGTCCGATCGACCGCGCGCGAAATCGACGGCTGGGATCAAGCCACGTCGCCCGCGCGGTCCTCTGAAGGGCGCGGGTTCGAACCCAGGGGCGGTCGCGCGATCAGGCCGGCTGGCGTGGCCAGTTCTGGGCCGTCCGATCGCGCCTGAAGGCGCGATCGGACGGCTCTGGTTGAACCAGAACCAAAAATATTCAAACGTCCATATCTTGCAAAATACTCAACGAAATTCGACAAAATTTGAACTGTAGCTAGAGGGCAACATGATCTTGCAATGCCTGGAGTTTGGATGCTCCATGCATTGTAAAATTTGTACAGTTTCAAATTTAAATTCTACCTAAAAGTTGAGATATCTTACAATCTACCCGGTGGATTTTTGTGTTCTTGGGCTCTCTGAACTTGTAGTTTGTCCACGCTCAAGTTTGCAGAAGACCCCAACAGATTTTGACGGCTGGATTTGAAGATATCGAAGAGAGAAGGTATTTCTCTCTTTTCTCTCTCCTTTTCCACTAAAATGAGGGTTTTAATGGTGGAAATGGTGGGGGAAGGCTTGGAATGGCCTTGGGAGATGCTGGAGAGTGTGGGGAGCTGCTGGAGAGTCTTGGGGATGCTGGAGTTTGGGACTTAGTGTGAAGAATGAGTAAGTTGCCCACTTAGGTCAAAATCCCTACACTTAACCCATTGCTTTTGAATTGGATGGCTAGGATTTAATCAAAGGTGCTTTAGATGGTTGCCAAGTGTCCCATGGGCAGCTCAAAACCAGGAGAAAGGGCTGAGGTTGAGAGGGATTGCCTTGAGCCAAGAGGGGGGGACCACCTCTCTTTTCCTCCATTTGGCTAAACCAAGGCATGGCTTGGTTAATGGGGCTGGATTAGAAGTCAATTAGGAGGGGGAATTAACCTCTTTTGAGCAGGTGGGAGCAGGTTTTGGGAGAGGGGAAGGGCTTGCCCATGTGGCATGGTCAAAAGCCCATGATGACTAGGATGTGCAAGGGAGGAGTCAAATGTGCTGTAAGAGTCAATATCAAGGGACATGGGGCCATGGTGTTGAGACTCTAAGTGAATACATAAAATTGGAGAGGGTTTTGACCTCTCCAAATGGGTTGACCAAGTCAACCCAAGGGAGGATTGACTTGGAAATCTTTGGACATGTCATGAGTGTCCAAACAAGTGTTTTTGAAGCATTAAATTGGTTTGAGATGGATTCAAATGTTGAAAATAACAATAGTTGGCTTAAAGGTGGATTTGGTCAACCATAGTTGACTTGGTCAAACAGGTCAAACCAAGGAGTGGGTTTGATTTCAATGGGTCTCAAATATCATAAAACATTCATTGGAAGGGGTTTCAAAAGTTTAAAATGTTGAACGATGTTAAATTTTGGTCAAAAGTCCAAAAACCCCTTTAAAGGGTATTTTGGTCATTTTGACCCCGGATGAACCCTGGGTCGAGATGGGTCCAAAAAGATGTAGATTAATGTTAAACACATCAATATCAATGGTCTGGAGGTGATTAGGGGGTTTGGGGGAAATTCCAAGGTCAAATTTCCCAAAATAATGGGTCCAGTGGCACAGGCCGTAAATATTTGAAGGTTTTACAGCCTTTGGATTTAAATTTAGTTTCTGGGGTTAGAGACTCCAAAATGGGCTCAAACTTGGAGGTTTGCCTCTAGAGACGTATCAAATCAGTATGCAACTGACAGATCATGAATCGGAGGTCATTTGACTGGGGTTTGAAATGTTTGAAAATTCCCTGAAAAAGGCTTTTAGGACTCAGGTCTTTGGCCTTGAATTCTGGATTTGGAAATCCGGATTTGACATAGATTTTGGGTTTAAATATCTGGATTTGAATCATCTCAATCATTCATGATCACTTGGAGTGATCATAAGTGTTTGGAAATGATTTGAACTAGATCAAAGGCAGGATCAAGATTTGAACTAGAGTTTGAATCCTGGACTTGGCTGAAGTCTGGGTTTTGATTGAGGTCTGAACTGAATCAAGGTTTAGATTGACTTAGGTTCAGGATTGATTCGAAGTTTGGATTAGGCTCTAATGACCTCATATAAAAAAATGAGGTCAACAATCCTATGAGTTGAATTTCAATTATATCAATTCGCAATGAGTAAATCATATTAAAAAGGTAGTTTGTCAATATGGGGGCTAACTTTTTTCAAATGTTAAATTTTGGGCCATCCCATGAGTTGAATTTCAGTTTTTAGTAATCTTTGATGTTATTTTTGATAATTGATTTTGAACTATAATGTGTACATTCTTCTTTTGATTGATTTCCCATCATATAAATGGAGTCCTCGATTAGGCTCAAAGTTTTTTTTTTTTTTGAACAGTTAGGAGATTTAAACATGAGCCACGTGGGAGGAATGCTTAGCTCGCTCAACCAGCGAGCCGCATACACGATCTCAAACACGATCTCAAAGGATCAAAGTTTGCTACCTTGTTCTTGAAAAGGGTAGCCGTGCAAGTCTTTCAAACTTGCAATCATATTGATGAAAGAAAATCCTTTTGTTTTGACTTGCAAATATATATTTATCTTTATTTCTATTAAAAAATCCTTCATTTTTTTCATAATAATTATTGATTAGGCTTTTTACCATTATATAGATCTAATTATATAGAGTGATGAGTAGGGGTGTCAATATTGGACCCGACCCGGAAATCCGATCCGAATCCGACCCGAAAATTTCGGGTTTGGGTTGACCCGAACCCGAAACGGGTCGGGTTCGGGTTCAACAATTCGACCCGTTTCAAAAATCGGGTCGGGTTCGGGTTGACCCGTTGACCCGAAATTGACCCGAAAATGACCCGTTTTTGACCCGAAAACCCATTTTGACCCGGCAACCCGAGATTGACCCGTTTCTGACCCGATTTTGACCCGAAAAGCGGAGATTGACCCGTTTCTGACCCGAAAAATAGCAATTTTTTTGTTGGAACCGGGTCATTCGGGTCGGGTCGGGTTGACCCGGACCCGAAGCGGGTCGGGTTCGGGTCATGAAAACCGACCCGTTTGCAAAAACGGGTCGGGTTCGGGTTGACCCGAATAGTGCCGGGTCAGTTTCGGGTTCGACCCGAACCCGACCCGTGACCCGAAATTGACACCCCTAGTGATGAGCATATGAAGCATAATTTTATTTAGCATTAATCCGGATTGTTGCATATTTGCTGCTTATTTGTTGCTAATTTTTGATACACAACAAATAAACAGTAAATAAGCAGCAAATCAATAATACTCATTAAATAAACACTAAATACTCATTAAAAACGCAGAAAATACTCACAAAAAATGTAAAAAAAATACTCAATAAATACGCACTACGTATTTTTGCATTTTTTCTACTTTTTAGTGAGTATTTTGTGCGTATTTAGTGAGTATTATTGATTTGCTGCTTATTTGCTGCTTATTTGTTGTGTATCAAAAAATACGCAGCAAATAAGCAGCAATCCGGACTATTCTCTACGTTCGGAATCCTGACAGAATAATTTCTCGATACTTAGGTCTCCGATTTTTGTTTGAAGTTTGCTTAAAAATTGAATCCGTTTTAAGCTTAAAAAAAGCCAAACGAGTTGAGTCGAGAGCTAAAATTTTGACTCTATTTGATCTTGAACTGATTTCAGATTTAGCCAAGATCAAATTGAGCCAGCTTGAAATCGGGTCAAAATATAAAATTCACAGTTGCCCTCATATTCTTAAAGGCTTCGTTTGGGATGACTTTCTTACTACTTAAATTTTTTATACTAGAAGCTGCTTTAAGAAACAATAGAAAAGCTGACAAGGCAATGAATTCATTGTCTTTATCAAAGAATGGAAATGAATGCAATAGCCTGAGCTGGCCTTATGTATTTATTATAGATCAGGAAATGATTCTGTTATTGAGCGAATAAAGGCAGCTGCACATAAGTTGAAAGATCTTTTTCGAGTGTGAGAGCCACATTTGAATGCATAAATTTTGTTTAAAATATGTTTAAATTAACAAGGCAAAAATAAATTTTGTTTAAAATTTTCTTTGATTCATGTAGTGAGTCCCCTTTTGTTTTGTATTTGGCTGAGCTCTCAAGTTTCATCGTATGTTCTGTAGTTTTTTGTGATAGTTGTTGTTGCTAACTTAGGTTTCGTTTGGGACAGCTTTTTTATAGCTTCTTAAAACAGTTTATTAATACAAAATTTTAAAATTTTGTACTAGAAAATTATTTTAAGTAGTAAGAAAGCCATCCCAAACGAACCCTTAGGCTTTATTTGGAACAGTTTTTTTGCTGCTTTCTAAAATAACTTTTTAGTACAAAAATTTCTAATTAAAAAAAACTTTGTATTAAAAAATCTTCTATAGAAAGCAGCAAGAAAGTTGTCCCAAATAAAATCTTAGTCGATATCTTTTAATTTTACAATTATCTTGAGTTAAATATTTATAAATTTTATCATATTAATGAAATATGAGCGTGACCTCAAAATTAAAAAAAAAAAACCTTTGTAGTTCAGCTAATAAAAATTAAACCAAAAGAAAACAATCACCTTACATGGTGTTTGAAACAACTTTCTCACTACTTTGATATTCAGACAACAACCACAATTTTATTTGGTTATTATTTTTTTGTTGCTTTCTCACAGCTTTTTAGAAATTTAAGTGATTGATAACTGTTTTTTACAATCAAAATAGCTAAATTGCTTTTCTCACAACTAGCTTTATGAAAAGTTACACCATCTTAAATCAACCCTTAATTTGCGTATTCTACAATGCTCTCAATTACTTCAAACAAAAAATTGACTTCCCATAAAAAAAAAAACATCATAGTTTCTTTGAAAAATAAGAAATGATAGGCAAACTATTGGCATGATAGAAAACTACAAACACATGTCTATTTTGGAATATTTTTATTGTACAAACTTATTGTATCTCTCACATGGATAAAAAAATTGAACAATTCTTATTTTAACATTGATCATTAATTTTCAGAATATTAAAAATATATATGAGCTACACAATTAAGAAAGAGGATGAAGCTTGTCTTCCAATAATAGTTTCCAAAAAAAAAAAAAAAAAACTTTAATTGCACACTAATGTTGTATGAGCCAAGTTAACTAAGACTTTATTTGAGATAGCTTTTTTATTGCTTTCTAAAACAGTTTTTAGTATAAAAATTTTAATTCAAAAAATATTTGTACTAAAAAGCTATTCTAGAAAGCTGTAAAAAAGCTATCCCAAACGAAGTCTAAATCACATATGTGATTGTGATTCGAGTAGAGCCAAATTGTCATGCACTCACCCCAACTCATTAACAATATTTAACTTGTCTAGGAAAGACATTTCATTAAAATCACCTAAATTGATTCACTAATAATTTGAAGCCATCAGAAGAAAAGATCTACTCATCAATGAACTCGACAATTGAGGTCCTCACGGTTACTAACCCACTCAGATTAAGGCTTCGTTTGAGATAACTTTTTTACTGCTTTCTAAAATAATTTTTTAGTGCAAAAAATTTTTGTGTTAGAAATTTTCGTGTTAAAAAACTTTTTTAGAATGCACTAAAAATATTGTCCCAAATGAAGCCTAAATTCGTTAATGTACTCGCGATTAATGTTGTCAGAGAATCCCTCTATGAAATTTCTGAAGAGTTTGCCGAAGGAAATTCAATTTATCTCCCCCTCAACACATTTGTTTTTGGGAAAATTAAGGGCAAAGCCCAATATCATTAACCAAAAGAATAACAAGAGAAGGTGATTACAAGTAAGAAAAAGCAAAAAGGTGTAAAAGAACACATCAACTGCTATAAATTAACAAAACTGTGAAGAAAAGGTGACAGCACCCAAAAGGAGGCTCAGTATGTGGATTGCATCCATCCCGATCATAAGAAATCCCCGGTTGCGAAAAAGCTGTCCGAGGGGAGCCTGGTTGCTAAGAGTCGCCATCCAGGGGAGAGGATAGCAATCCACTCATCCTAGCCCCAAAAACCAAACTCAAAGCCCAAAAACCTTTATCAAGTGTAGTAAAATCAGGCGTAAACCGCTGGAGATGCAAGCAGAGCTCCACAGTGGACAAGTGATCAAGCAAAAATTCAGCATAATGTAATCTGCAATAAATCCAGGCAAAAACAAAGGGACTGCTGCCCAGTACAAAGATGCTTAGATATCTCTTACAACAAACATTATTATGTCCTGCTGTATAATATTATTTTCATTGCTAAAATATATTGATTCTATTATCAATATGTTTACCAGATCCTATAAAATTATAATAAGGAGAGCTATAATGATACTGATGCATTTAATAATGTTCAATCATATTTGTTTTGAAGGAATTGGAGATAAAATAAATTTATATTTTCTCCTAAATTTGTATTAATTTTTTGTTTTAATTTAATTTTAATGAAATTAGATATACTTTAGAAATATGGATAAATATTATTTATTAATAATTTCGTTCTCTGTCTTAATAAAAATATAAAACAAATAATTTATCAAAAACTACAGGAAAACAAGCAAATTGCGGCGACAAAATCCGCGTCAAAATCCGAGAAATCCATCGCAAATCTTATTTTGCGGTGGATTTGCGATAGATGTTGTTTTGATGCTAAAATGAGCATCACAAATATATTTGCGATGAATAAAACCCGTCGCGGCGGATTTGCGACGGAATAAAATGACAGTTTCTTTTTTGTAGTCCGCCGCAGAATGTCGTATCAATATTTGCGGCAGAAAATCTGTAGCATAAACAAAAAAATAGCTTCTACAATCATTATTCGAGCTTTCCAACATTCACAATCCAAGCAGTTATAAAAAACAGTTATCCGAAGCAAATATAATCAAATAATACTATGCGAATTGCATGAATTAATGAACAAACAGCCATATTCAATTAAATTCAACAAAAGTTATAACACTGTTACAATTTCAACATAACTTATACATCAAATTACATCAAATGCATTAAAAGCCATCTCAGGAGATAATCTAATTAGAATTTGTATGCTCACTATCCTACTCGGCCGATGGAGATGCCAGTTAAGATATGCTAATATGCTCGCTCAATCTTCTACGCTTCTCAAATATCTGAGTGTTTATGTACACTTGAGTTTTTAAGATATTTTCTAACTCAGCTACTAAGTTAGCCACTTGCTGGCTAACTAAACTCTCTTGGCTTCCTAATGAGTGGCTAGTGGCAAAAGAGGGCTGCCCCTCGTATGCGGAGGCCTGCGAGCCTAATCCATAAATTCGCCCCTACTGCATTCTGCCTACCGCCTGTGTCCAAGTGTGGTAGTCAAAAATATCTATAGAACCAGCAGAGAATCCCTCTCCAGCTGCCGCCTGGTTTTCTCGAAGCCGTGTATACTCATCCTATAAATAAAATATAATATAAAATTAATCATCGTATAATCGTCGCTTGTAATATTTCTGTAAGTATAATATTCTTATATACTTACATATGTCCTCTTGGGTCGCTCATCCACCCACTGCTGGTCCTACTAACGCCTATGAGTGTGACTATGTAATTCAACCGTAGTGGGTTCTCTAACAAATATCTCCTTCTATAATATGCTTAGATTAGAATGTATATACAAAGAAATTATTAAAATTTATTAAAGCTCTTACAATAGTCGTCTATGCTCAGTGTGTGGAACTGAGCCCCGAGTATGTAGCGAGCTCCCCAGGCCTCCGACTTTAGAAGCTTTATTCTACCTATTCTACTCTCTCTTCATTGTATAGTCTGGGCTACCCCAAGCACACCTGAGCTTATCCCATACCGAGGAAAAGTGCTATATGTTTATGTAAGGGTTGAATAGGGAGTTCAGACATCCACTAGTACCTCTAAGGATTTAGGAGTTTTCTGAGTTGGTGGAGCAGGCTAGACTGATAGAGATTAATTTGGCAACACTAGCATATATATATGAGATAGGCTCCATATATGATGCTAGTAAAAAAAGGAGCATAGATGAACTAAGTAGAGAGAGAGAGATAGTGATAAAAAAAGCAGGTATAGTGATTCGAGGGGATCTGCATTAGTAGCATGGCAGCTACGATGAGTGCATTCATTATGATCGTGACATGCAGGTCAGTGCTACTTATTGACGGGCTAATATTTTTATTATGGATAGTAAAGACATAAGGTTATAGACTGTCCTCAGAGGGGTTGGAGGAAGAACTGATTCTAGTACAGGATAGTCCAGACATACTATCGGACAGAGGACTGTAGGGTCAAGTGCATATAGTGTAAAATCAACTAATAGGGTGTGAGCTATCAGTAATAATTAGAGGGAGATTGTTGCACCACGACCGACTGTACCTACTCCAGTGATGCCATATGTGTATAACTTACAATATCTAAAAGATCAATAATAACCTGAAAGCTCTACTGGTAAGAAATTTATTTGAATGATTAAATGATATAGCATATCATGCATAATTGAATAATATATGATAGAATGAAATGCATGACTAAATGATTTTTGATTTTTTTTATTTAATTTGAGATTTGATTTTATGGATTTGGTTTATATTAATTTTATGCCTTAAGGGAAATATCAGAGACGATATTTTCTTAAGGTGTGTAGATTGTAATAATCCATATGTTGACTCTATCAAATATTTTTTTTTGGAGTCATTATAAGGTCAAATCATGAACTGTCTTCACCATAGCATTGATATTATAATGCTTATAAATTTTTTCATAATTTTTAGGCACTAGTAAAAATTCTTAAGAAATTGACACTATTAATACAAGTAAAAATTTTGGGACCGATAGGTGTCTATTTTGCAAACCAATTTTTCTAATATTTTTTAAATAAAATAATTTATTTTATGGATATTTTTTATAATTTTTAAAGCCCAAAATAATTTATATGAATTTTAAATTAAAAAATTGATTAAATTAAATAGTTACATTATATAATTATATTATATTATATTAAAATATCTTAATGCATTATTTAAGAATCTTTTTCCCCTTAACAATTCAGCAATAGAGAGCATTTTAAGAAAAAAAATGAGAGAAAGAGAGGAGAGAGAAAAGAAAAGTTCAGATTTAGAGCTCATGGAACAATTTTTGTCTGTACAGCCAGTTAATTTGCTCGTCTCGTTATAAGGAATCATTATCCTATTTTTTATTTCAAATATTTTATGTTTTTGATATTTTTTGATCAAATTTATATTTTTGTTACAAAAAATTGATGATAATTTTGTATTGATAAAACATTCACTGTGTAACTTATTATATGTTATAAAGATTGAGGTTACGAATATTTTGAGTATTTATTTGATATTTTTCACTAGGTGGTTTTAAAAATTCAGCAATTTTTACCAACTCAAAAATTTATTTTAATGTTTAAAAATAGTAATTTAGTTCAACTAAAGCTTCATAATATTATTTTATACAATAATTGATAATTTTGTTAAATTATGAAAATATGAATTTTTGCTCAGTATGATTTTTTTATCTACCGTTAGGATATTTTGGTACTTTATCAATTAAGATTAATTTTTACTTAATGAAGAATATGAAAATAAAATTGACTGCAGTGACCTTAGCATCATAAATAAAAATAAAGATTTCTATTTTTATCGACGTATTAGTAAAATCGAAGTTAGAGAGGCTTTAAAGAAAATGAAGGGTGGAAAATCTATTGGACTTGATGATATTCCAATAGAGGTGTGGAAATGCTTAGGAGATGAAGAATTTCTTGGCTTACAAAACTTTTTAATACTGTTTTGAAGACTAAAAAGATGTCAGATGAGTGGAGAATGAGTGTGTTAATCCTTATTTTTAAGAATAAAGGTGATGCACAATATTGTGTGAATTATAGAGAAATTAAGTTAATGTGTTATACTTTAAAACTATGCGAACGAGTTATAGAGCATAGGTTGTGGCGTGATACTAATGTTTCTCAAAATCAATTTGGATTCATGCCGGGTAGGTCTGCTATGGAAGCCATACATTTATTAAGAGATTTAATGGAGAAATATAGAGAGAATAAGGAGGATTTACATATGATATTTATTGATTTAGAAAAAGCATATGATAAAGTTCCAAGAGAAGTGCTATGGAGAGTTCTTGAAAAGAAAGGAGTTAATAAAGCTTATATTCAAATCATTAAAGATATGTATGCATGAGCTATTACTTGTGTTCAAACACAAGGTGGTTTGACTAATTATTTCCCTATTTCGGTTAGATTACATCAAGGATCAGCCTTAAGCCCATATCTTTTTGCTTTAGTCATGGATGTTCTCACTAGACATTTGCAAGAGGATGTACCTTGGTGTATGCTTTTTGCTGATGATATTCTTCTTATTGATAAGACTAGAGAGGGAGTTGAAGGTAAGCTAGAATTGTGGAGGTCAACCTTAGAGTCTAAAGGTTTTTGCTTGAGTAGATCTAAAACGGAATATATGGAGTGTAATTTTAGTAATAATAGACCTAGTAAGGGGATTGTGACTTTGGGTGATGAAGTCATTAATAAGAGTACACATTTTAGATATCTTGGATCTATTGTTCAGAGTGATGGTGAAATAAATGGGGATATTATCAGCAAAATCTAAGTTGGATGGTTGAAGTGGAGGAATGCATCAAGCTTATTGTGTGATAGAAAAGTACCCCTCAAACTTAAGGGAAAATTCTATAAGATGGTGGTGAGGCCTGCAATGCTTTATGGTGTTGAATGTTGGCCCTTAAAAGAGAAGCATAATTCTAAGTTAAGTGTTGTAGAGATGAGGATGCTCAGGTGGATGAGTGGCTTTACCCTTAGAGATAGGATACAAAATGAGCATATTCGTGAAAAGGTTGGAGTAGCTCCAGTGAAAGATAATATTAGAGAGACTCACCTTAGATGGTTTGGTCACATTAAATGGCGGCCTCCCGATGACCCGGTTAGGAAAGTAGAGGTCTTAGATTTGACTTATGTTAAGAAAGGTATAGGTAGACCTAAAAAGACTTGGTTATAAAATATTAGAAATGATCTTTCTTTATTAGATTTAAACAAGAATTTGATTTTTAACAGGACACAATAGAGAAAAAGGATTCATGTAGCCGACCCCACGTAGTGCGATAAAGGCTTGATGTTGTTGTTATTGTATGAATTAAGATTAATTATGCTTTATTTTATGTAATGTATTAAAAGTGAATGTATATATATGATTGAGATTATTTTTATAATACTATAATAATAATGAATGTATAAAAGATAAGTAAAGGCTGGTTGACCTGTTGGTTGGAGATAATTGACCTGTGCAAGATGGTGGGCTGACGGGATTTTCTTTAAATATTATGATTTGGTATTATCCTCTACTGATTGGGAGTTATAAGAAGATGATTATATTGTACTAAGGGGCAAAGAGTGAAGACTCTATTACTGAGCCAACAGTTTACTGATACTGACATTGATACTGAAAAATACTATGATAACTAGGACTTCTTACTTATTTAGTGTGATTATTAAAATAAATATTATTGAGGCATTGTTCATATTACTGTATGATTTATTATTAACACTGCTACTAATTTGTTGATATAAAAAGCAAGATATATTCATTAAGCATATAATATACATAATATATTGAGCATGTGATTAAGATATTGATTTAATACTGATATTAAATAACTGAATAGCATGCGTACATTTTTATATAATTTTATTATTGTTGCGGACTCAAATATACGCGGCGATAGAGTTTAATTTTTCCGTCTCAGCGTTGTACGTATATCCAGCACACAAACAGAAGAATGAAAGAACACCAGAATTTTTACATGGAAAACCCTGGAAAGGAAAAAAACCACGGGGCCACGCCCAGTTGAAAGAGTTCCACTAGTGTTGTTTGAAATACACGAGGCTGATTCGCCCTTTAAATTCAGGACGATTAGATTACAATGAGCATCAGTTACAAGGCCAAGCGGAGTTCCGATGTCACTCGGGTGTCGAGCAGAATTTCGGCGTCACTTGGAAAGAAGTCCGGCGTCACTCGGGCGTCGGGTAGAATTCTGGCGTCGCTTGGAAAGAAGTCCGGCGTCACTCGGGCGTCGGGTAGAATTCTGGCGTCGGGCAGAATTCCGATGTTGCTCCCGTGTCCGGTAGAGCTCCGGCGTCCCTCGGGTGCCCGGCGGTGCTTCGGTGGTGTTCCGGCGGTGTTCCGGCGGTGGTCGAGGAGGAGCTATTCCCTCCTAGACTTCTCTTCTCTTCTTCTTCTCTTCTTGGCTTGGGTCCTTTCTTAAGAGAAATAAGGGGCTATTTATAGTTTTTTTGGAGTGGCATAGCCCGTAAATAGATGAGGGATCAGGGGCAAATAAGGAGTGATCCGGATGAACGGCCGATATTGAATCCCTTGATCGTGAACCGTTTATCAAGCATTTGAAGGTCTTAATGATATCAGAACTCTGAGATCTTAGGCTCGTTGGATTTGTCTCGTCGAGCCGCTCGATTCGACTATAAGCTCGTCAAAATCGGAGACCAATTGGTAACTCAAATAGCTGATTGAAGCTTCCAGCAGCGCTTCGGGTACTTGATTTGGACTCACTTGGGCTCGGATTGAGTCGAATTTGGTGTTGTTGGATTCATATTTCCGAGACGCTCAGTTCGGCTATAAGCTTGCTGAAATCGGAGTTTAAATGGTCTCCGAAATAATTTTTAAAGTTTCCAACTTGAGATTTTCCTCGAGATTCGTGCCCGATCAAGATGATTTTTTGGTGATATATCAGTTGCCCCCCTATTTTCGGACGTCGAAGCTCCACGAGTCTGAAAATACTTGTTCCGGCATTTTACATTGGCTAAATCGCAAAAAATTGCGTTAAAAAATTAAATGTTTGCTCGAACTCAATCATAGAGGCCCCGTCGAGCTCCGAAAGTGTCAAAATTGAGTCCGGAACGTCGAAAAACGTGTCTGGGGACCCCAAAAACGTCGAATTTGGACCGTCTGGGCCCAAAATCGGAGCCCGGGAACGCGTAGGCGGCTGAACCGGCCCGCCGGCCGGCCCGCCGCCACTGCCTGCGGCGTCGCCCGTGCGAACAGGCGCGTCCACGCGCAGAACCGCGCGGTTATCCGTGCGGTTAATTTTTTTTAAAAAAAAAAATATATATATATATTTTAAATGTGGGGCCCACATGGGATTAAAAAATCCCAAAAAATTTGAAAAAATCCCAAAAAATTCCAAAAAAATTTTGAAAAATTCGAACTTCCTTCTAGAAGCCCTCTCCCTCCAATTTTTAAATATTTCCCCCCCTTTTTCTCCAATAACTCACTCTCTTCTCATCCTATAAATACAACCCTTGGGGCAGGGGTCAAAATGCTCCTCTCTTCCTCCTCTCCTGGCCTTCTAGCTTTTGGCATTCTGAGGCTTTCCGCCATTTTTAAGTAGGTGACTTTCCCTACTTGATTCGGCGCCCCTCCTTTTGCGTAGAAGTTAGCGGCTTTCCCCCTTTCTTTCTCCGCTTTTCCTCCCTTTTTCTTCCTACTTTGGAGGCTTTCCGCAGTCTTTCGTAGGTGACTTTCCCTACTTAGATTTGCGCCCCTCTTTAGTAAAGGAAGCAAAATGGGTGATCCTGCCTCCTCAAAAAACCCTTCAGGAGACCGTCCTGCGTAACGATCTGAAGTTCCAAAGAGGACCCAAAAGGCGTCGAAGGCTGACGATGTGATTTCCACCGTCACTGAGGACTCTTTCATTTCATTTAGGAAAAATTTTCATTTTCCTAATGATTTGGTGATGAAGGTGCCGGCCAGAACCGATCGCGCCTACTTCCCTCCCCCGGGATATGTAACGGTGTATGAATTTAGTCTGCGAGCGGGACTACGATTTCCTCCTTCTTCTGAACTGATCGACATTCTGACGATTTATGGGGTATGCTTGTCTCAACTTTCCTACAGAGCAATATCGATCGTGATGGGCCTGATCGTGCTTTTCAGAGACCGTGGAGTGGTACTTTCCTCAGAGTGCCTTTCTCGGATGGGGCGTCTCTTTAGCGATGCGCAGGGACGCATTTCATTCAGGTCCAAGTGGTTGGACATCCACACTCGTGACCCCTCGAAAGGTTGGATCAGCAACTTCTTTTATGTGCAGAATGATTGGGGTCTTCAGGAGAAATGGGGGAAGTTGAAAGAGCTACCTGTCCCCCTTCACATTGGAGCAGAAGATTTGCTGAGGATACTCAAACTCCCTGATTTAGATGCTTTACACTACGAGGTGCGTTACTTGAGTAGATATATAGATGAGGAGTACTTGTTCAAGGTCGGATTATCTACTCAAGCAGGGAGATCACATGCTCAAATGTTGAAGAAGTCTGCTAGAGTTCCAGAAGTGGTTCCCCAAAAGAACCACTCCAAGCGACCAGGGAGCGAGGAAGGTTTGCAGGCATTGAGGAAGAAGAGGGTAGATGAGGTTTTGACAGTTGTTGGCAAAGGTCCCCGGGCTTCTCCATCAAAGTCATACATTCCAGAAGATGTGTTGAACCATCAGTGCATCGGCCGCCGACGGGCTGAGGAGTTGGTAAGTTCTCCTTTACTTCTTCTCCTTGTTTATATTTCTGATATTTTTCTTGTCTCAGTATTCTGATTTCAAGCTTGAGATGACCAAGACTCTGAACGATTGGAACAAAGAGTTTGTGAAGGTTAAATACCTTCAGGGAGAGTACAAGAAGAAATATGACAGTAAAGTGAAGGAGATGAAGGTGGTGGAGGATCAGCTTGAGGGGTGTAGAACTGAGTTGGCGAGCAAGATCACTTCAGTCTCTTCTCAGAATGAACGAATGGATCATCTGCATATAGAGTTGGTGGAGGCACAAGCGACGATCAAGCAGCAGAAAAAGGCTCAGCAAGTCCTTGAGGCTAAGAATGAGAGGCTTCAGAGTGTACTGTCTGAGAAGGAGGCCCAGCAGTTGCCGTCAGCAGTTATTGAAGGGTTCAAGAAATCTTATGCTTTCAAGATTATTATTGAGGACCACATTCAGGAGGCTCACAGTCATATTTATGACGTGGAGGTGAAGGCCTTGGAGGCAGAGTGCGCAGAGGATGGCTTCATCAGGGGCTTCATGAAGGGTGTTCGGACAGTACATCGTAAGACTGGAGCGGAGATCAAGGGGTTGACTCCTAGCCGGGCTTCTGGTGATGCTTCTTTAGACTCTGGTGGTGAAGAGCTGGAGAGTGAGTTGCAGCGAGCTTTTGCCTTAGAGGAGGACGTTGAGATTCTGTAGGATGTCTTTGATGTTGTTTTGATTTCTTTCAAGTGATTGTATATATGCTCGATGTTAATGTTTCTATCTGGTGTACTTGATGTTCAGTGATATATAAAGATGTTGTTGATGTTCTTTTTTCACATGCAAATAAAATTCACTTAGTTTTACTTCAGTTTGGACGAGAGTATTCTAATGAGCTCTTTTTGACTTGAGCAAATGTGAGACATCCCTTTCTTTAAAAATGTTGACCTATCCGGGGTTATTAGTGAAAGCATTTGCTTGGTACCCTTAACCTGTCCAAAAAAAGGTCAGATCAAGTCCTTTTGGGATCAAATGATTTTGATATCAAGATATCCTCCTAGGATATTTAACCTATCCGAGGTTGTTTAGTCAAAGCATTTGCTTGATGATATTAACCTGTACGGAAGAGGTCGGATCAAATCTCCCTGGGATTGATCATTCAGTGATTGAGATACAATATAGATTGTGTACTTCTCAAATCACAGAAAAAGAGTTTGGAGAGAAGAAACATTAGCACGACAAAGTGAATATCATATTGCTTCGTAATATGAGATAGCAGTTCCCTAGAATAACTTAGAGATACAAGAAAAAAGTTCTTCTATAATCAACACATAAGGGATGTACGAAAATCTTTATAACATGACTACAAGAGGAGATAAAATATAAGACAAACATAACACGTAGACAGATAGCAGTATCAACTCCTACTGATAATATTTGCAAAGATTGCCCACGTTCCAGGTTCGGGGAAGCATTTTTCCACCAGCATCCTTCAGTTTGAAGGTTCCAGGCTTGACCATAGCCGCTACCAAATAAGGACCCTCCCAGAGGGGAGAGAGCTTATTTCACTGAGGGCCTTTTCCAGCGGCTTCAATGCTTCGTAGTACTAAGTCCCCAATAGTGATAGGGCGAGGTTTCACCCTTCGATTGTAGTGACGGGCAATTCTTTGGTGGTATGCAGCAGTTCTGAGTGAGGCTTCATCTCTTGCTTCTGGGAGGAGATCAAAATTTGCTCTAAGCTTCTCCTCGTTACTTTTGACGTCAAAAGTCTGAACTCTGTGGCTAGGAACTCCGATATCAACCGGTATGACTACTTCTGTACCAAAGCAAAGGTTATACGGGGTTTCCCCTGTAGGAGTTCTAGCGGTGGTCTGATAAGGCCAAAGGACATTGGGGAGTTCTTCGGCCCATTGCCCCCCAGCCTTCCCTAGGCGTGTCTTCAGCCCTTTCAGGATTGTTCGGTTTGTAACCTCTGTTTGCCCATTAGCTTGAGGATGGGCAATAGCTGTGTGAATGAGCTGAATATGGAAATCCTTACAAAAAGATGTAAAGATCTTCCCGGTGAATTGTGTCCCGTTATTAGTGACGACTTTTGCGGGAATGCCAAAGTGACATATTATGTTCTTCCATAAGAATTACTTGGCATTCGCTTCAGTAATCTTCGCCAAAAGTTCCGCCTCCACCCATTTGGTGAAGTAATCTACAGCCAAAATAATGAATTTTTGCTGTCCAGTCGCTATAGGAAAAGGTCCCATTATATCAATTCCCCATTGGGTAAAAGGCTAGAGGCTTTGAAGGGATGCAAGCTCCAGAGCGGGTGTATGAGTGAGGTTAGAATGCAGTTGACAGTTTTCGCACTTTTGTGTGAATTCAAGTGCATCCTGTTTTATTGTAGGCCAATAGAATCCCTGTCTCATGATCTTGTAAGCTAACGCTCTTCCTCCCAGATGTTCTCCACATACTCCTGAATGAACTTCTCGAAGCGCGTAATCAGCTTCTGATGGTGGGAGACACTTGAGGTACAGCCCAATGAAGGAGCGCTTATACAACTCGTTGCTGATAATGATGAAATTTGCAGCTTGTCTTCGAAGTTGTATTGCAGCTATAGGATCTTCAGGTAGCACCCCATCTTTCAGAAAAGACAAGATGGGTTCGATCCAAGATGTCTCTCTTGGCTCGTCAATTGACTGTATAACCCATGGACCCTGAATGCTCGGAAAGTGGATTTTCTCGATACATCTTCTCTTATAGATGTCCCCCGTTGTTGATGTAGCAAGTTTAGAAAGAGCGTCTGCTCTTGCATTTTGTTCTCGGAGGATATGTATGATTTGATGCTCCCCTATACGGGCTAAGAGTAGCTTTACAATGCTACAATATTGAGCCAGTTGTGGGTTGTGAATATCAAAATCCCCCTCCACCTGAGAGGTGACTAGTTGGGAATCAGTGTGGGCTATTAGGTTCTGGACTTCACAGTCAATTGCTAGTCTCAACCCAGCAACAAGGGCCTCGTATTCTACTACGTTGTTGGTTGCCGGGAACTTGAGTCGAAGCCCGTACTCAAGAGTAACTTTCTGTGGAGAGATTAATAAAATTCCAGCCCCAGCCCCAGAACTTCCTGAAGCTCCATCGACGTACAAAGTCCAGCATGGAGAAGAAGGTGAAGCACTCGGTTGTACATCAGATACCGGAACGGTGCATTCAACTACGAAATCTGCTAGTGCTTGAGATTTAATATCGGGCCTAGCCAAGTAGTGGATATCAAATTCTCCCAGTTCTACAGACCACTTAACAAGCCTGCCTGATGCTTCTGGCTTCTGCAGAATGCTTTTTAGCGGTAGATTCGTATAAACTCCAATTGAATGGGCTTGAAAGTAGGGGCGTAGTTTTTTGGCGGAATAAACTAACGCCAATGCTGTCTTATCTGCAAAAGGATAACGTCCCTCTACTTCAGATAAAATCTTACTAATATAGTAGATAGGATGTTGTATAGCATTTTCTTCTCGGACCAGAACCAAACTAATGGCTTGGATAGATACAGCCATATACAAATACAATCTCTCTCCTGGTATTGGTTTAGAAAGTAGTGGCGGGGATGCCAAATACTTTCGCAATTATTCGAAGGCTTCTTGACATTTATCTGTCCATTAAAACCCGGAGCTACGAGCGCCTCTGAGTATCTTGAAGAAGGGCAGATATTTGTCTCCTGAGCGTGCCAGGAAACGAGATAATGCCTCAATTCTCCCATTCAGCCTTTGAACCTCCTTGATGTTCTTTGGCGGCACCATGTCCCTTAGTGCCTTGATCTTCTCCGGATTGGCTTCGATTCCTCTATGGGTTACCATAAACCCTAAAAACTTTCCAGAAGTGACTCCAAAAGCACATTTAGCGGGATTGAGTCGCATATTGTAATGCCTTAACAAGTGGAAACATTGTTTCAGGTCAGAGATATGTTGGGCTTTTTCCAGACTTTTTACCAACATATCTTCTACGTACACCTCCATAGTACGTCCAATAAGGCTTTTGAAAACCTTATTCATGAGGCGCTGATAAGTTGCTCCTGCATTTTTGAGCCCGAAGGGCATCACCCGGTAGCAGTATAATCCTTTGTCTGTTTGAAAAGCTATTACTTCTTCATCAGCAAGATTCATTTTTATTTGATTGTAGCCGGAGTAGGCATCCATAAAGCTCAACATCTGATGACCAGAGGTGGTATCAACTAACTGGTCGATGCGAGGGAGCGGAAAACTATCCTTTGGGCAAGCTTTGTTGAGATCAGTGTAATCTATACACATTCTCCAAGCTCCACTCCCCTTCCGTACCATGACAATATTTGCTAACCAAGTAGGATAGTGCACCTCTCGTATGAATCTGGCTTCTAAATGTTTATCTACTTCTTGTTCAATTGCTTGCTGGCGATCTGGTGCAAAGTTTCGCTTCTTCTGGATAATCGGTTTGCACGTTGGATTGACTTTGAGGGAATGAACGATCACTTCGGGGTCAATTCCAGGCATATCTACTGGACTCCATGCAAAAATATCCTGATTTTCTCGTAGAAAAGCTGTAAAGTTTTTCTTCTCATCATCTGAGAGAAGTGATCCAATTTGCACTGTCTTTGAAGGATGCTCTTCAGATATAGATACAGTAGTAAGGTCCTCCACAGGGGAAGCTCTCTGAGGAATATCTTCGCTCCGTAGATCAAAGTCCTCGATGCTCAGGGTAATCATTGGACGAGACTTGATCTGTCTAAGATAGCATGTTTGTGCTATTTGCTGATCTCCGCATACTACACCGACTCCTGATGGGGTATGGAACTTCAGCTTGAGGTGAGGAATGGATGCGATGATCCCAAAAATTGACTGGAGCGGCCTCCTGAAGATGGCGTTATAAGCTGATTCTGACTTTACCACGATGAATTGAATGGAGTGTTTAGTCTGTCGAGAAAATTCTCCAAGGACTACCGGGAGACTGATTATTCTTTCTGCTTGTACAGGTCGATTATCAAATCCATATAAAGGACCTGCAGCAGGTTGAATATTTTCTCTTGAGAGACCCATATTGAGAAAAGTAGAGTAGAACAAGACATCTACGGAGCTTCCGTTGTCTACAAGAATTCTCTTGACATTGTAACATGGGTCACCAATGCCTGCGTTTATGACAAGCGGATCTTGATGGGGGGTTTTTACTCCTTCCAGGTCAGAATCATCAAATGTGATGGAATGATCGATACGAGCCTTTTTTGGAGTTGGGTTTTCTTCCACAGTTAGAAAGACTTGATCGGATAATAAGGGGCCTCCGGCGATTGTTTCAATTTCGCCCACCGTTATCCGGTTATTCACTGGTTGTCTTTGTGATTGATTCTACCCCCCAGTGGGACGAGCTTCTTCTCGGGTAGGTGGATTTCCAATAAACTGTCGAAGATAGCCCTGACGGATGAGTCTTTCGATCTCCTCTTTAAGTTGCCTACAGGATTCAGTAGTGTGGCCACGACTACGATGAAAGTGGCAGTACTGATCTTGGTTTCCTGTATTCGGCTTCAAAGGATGCGGCCACTTCACTTTGTCCTGATCTTGAATCGCCATCAACACATTTGCTCGAGATGTGTTGAGCGGAGTGTACTCTTTCTCCTGTCGGGGTTCTCGTCGTGGCAATGGGGGTCTAGGAGGCAGATTGCTTTTCCCTTGCTTTTTTCGTTGTGATGATGGATTATCCATCTCAGGTGCTCCCTTGTGTTTCCCAGTGGGTTGCTCGAACTATTTTCTATGAGCATTTATTGCCTCATCTGTCGATATCTGTGCTTCCACATGATGGATCAGATCAGCATATGAATGAACAGTATCGCGCATGAGTGTTGAATAGAAAGGGCCAGGACGAAGTCCTCCAAGAAAGACCCCTCTGAGCAATTCTGGGTCTACTCCTGGGATTTGTCGAGCCTCGATAGAAAACCATTGAAAGTATTCTTTCAATGATTCTCCCTCGTTTTGACGGATCCCGGAAAGGTGAGAAGAATCCTTAGCGATTCTTCGGTTGGCTACAAACTGTTCGACAAATACTTTAGCCAATTTGATAAATGTGAGGATTGTTCTGGCTGGAAGTGAATAGAACCATGTTCGAGCTTGTCCTTTAAGAGTGGCAGGGAAAACCTGGCAAAGGAGCGCATCCGAGGCTCGTTGAATATGCATGATGGTCCTATAATGGTCGATGTGCTCGTACAGGTCAGATGTCCCATCATAGGATTCGATGCTTGGCAGCTTAAAACCAGCCGGAATAGGGTGTTGAAGAATGGCTTCCGCCAGGGGTGATGATTCCTGGAAGTCCCACTGACGAAGAGGTTGCCTTACGCCTCCTGTAGGGAACTCCTCCCGGACCAATCGTCGTAGTTCGTGGCATAGGGCATTGCGAGGGAGCTCAGCAATGTGAGGTTGGGCTAGCTCCTCAGGGAGGTCTTGAGGAAGGCGAGATTGCCGACCTGTGTGTGGAGGATGGGTAGAACTTGCTGTATCAGCCAGTTCGTTATCTTGGTGTGACTGCGACACCTCCTGGGTGGAGGAAGAGGAATCTCGGCTTGAAGATGTTCGATTTGAACATCTTCAACACGTGGTGGATCTCGAGGGAGCAGAACCTCCTCCTGAGGTGCTAGGGTCGGTTGTCGAGTCTCTCGCAGGAGTTGTAGAATCTCGTTTTGAGATTCTTCCATCTTTCGAACTCTTTCTTCTAGGGAGGGTCCCGAGGTCCCTTCTCCAGGTGCATTTTGCCCCCCAGGGTAGAAAGAGGCAGATAACGGGCGTCTATGATTCAGAGACTGATTTCTAGACTGATGGGAGTTGGAGCGAGAAGCTCCAATGATGCGACTGCTGCGCCTGTTGACCATTGTAGCAATATTTAAAGTTGTGGAATAACCTTCCCACAGACGGCGCCAAACTGTTGCGGACTCAAATATACGCGGCGATAGAGTTTAATTTTTCCGTCTCAGCGTTGTACGTATATCCAACACACAAACAGAAGAATGAAAGAACACCAGAATTTTTACGTGGAAAACCCTGGAAAGGGAAAAAACCACGGGGCCACGCCCAGTTGAAAGAGTTCCACTAGTGTTGTTTGAAATACACGAGGCTGATTCGCCCTTTAAATTCAGGACGATTAGATTACAATGAGCATCAGTTACAAGGCCAAGCAGAGTTCCGGCGTCACTCGGGTGTCGAGCAGAATTTCGGCGTCACTTGGAAAGAAGTCCGGCGTCACTCGGGCGTCGGGTAGAATTCTGGCGTCGCTTGGAAAGAAGTCCGGCGTCACTCGGGCGTCGGGTAGAATTCTGGCGTCGGGCAGCATTCCGATGTTGCTCCCGTGTCCGGCAGAGCTCCGGCGTCCCTCGGGTGCCCGGCGGTGCTTCGGTGGTGTTCCGGCGGAGTTCCGGCGGTGGTCGAGGAGGAGCTATTCCCTCCTAGACTTCTCTTCTCTTCTTCTTCTCTTCTTGGCTTGGGTCCTTTCTTAAGAGAAATAAGGGGCTATTTATAGTTTTTCTAGAGTGGCATAGCCCGTAAATAGATGAGGGATCAGGGGCAAATAAGGAGTGATCCGGATGAACGGCCGATATTGAATCCCTTGATCGTGAACCGTTTATCAAGCATTTAAAGGTCTTAATGATATCAGAACTCTGCGATCTTGGGCTCGTTGGATTCGTCTCGTCGAGCCGCTCGATTTGACTATAAGCTCGTCAAAATCGGAGACCGTTTGGTAACTCAAATAGTTATTTGAAGCTTCCAACAACGCTTCGGGTACTTGATTTGGACTCACTTGGGCTCGGATTGAGTCAAATTTGGTGTTGTTGGATTCGTATTTCCGAGACGCTCAGTTCGACTATAAGCTTGCTGAAATCGGAGTTTAAATGGTCTCCGAAATAATTTTTGAAGTTTCCAACTTGAGATTTTCCTCGAGATTCGTGCCCGATCAAGATGATTTTTTGGCGATATATCAATTATATTGATTTAATTTCAACAGTCTTTACTGATATTTTGATTCGATGCTTAATCTGATTTCTATAATGATTGATATTACGGATACGATGATTGCTTTATAGATTTGACACTCATACTGATTTTTTACTTTACTGGCTTCTGTATCATAGTATTTTATAGTTTATAGATTCTACTACAATTGTATGTAAATTTTATTATTTCTTCATTGATTTAATAATCATATGAATGCTATTGCTATGATTTAATCCATGATATATATATATTGCTCCTTTACTGTGCTTTGAATTCAATTGTAGGTTTTGGTGACCTATTGGGCTTTTTAGCTCATTATATATGGTCAAATGATTTTAGGTCAGGGTAGAAGATTAGGAGTGTTAGATTGACCCGAATTTCATAGGTTCTTTTTCTTTCTATTTTAGCTATTCTTTTATACTCTGACAGAGTAGTTATGATATAATTGTATAGATTCTGAGTATTATATGATTTTTAGAATTAAATACAGATGTATATATTAATCTTTTTTATTGATAATTTTATTTTTATTGCTATTGATATTGATAAAACATTAGTTAGCTCTAGTTATTAGTTATTAAAAGATAAAAGAATAATTCTTCCAAATTAGATTCTGAGGTATTACAATCTCACTGCACACAATAAATTAGAAAAAAAATATTTTTTATTAGCTTCATAAAAAATGGATAGCTGTTAATAATATTATGGCTTACTAACCTCAAACTACCTAAACCACATGTCAAGCAGTTCCTTTGGGATTTTCTTTCAAGAGATATATGGAGCATCAAACCTACTCCATATGATATCCTAGATCTTATGCATGGGCTGCTTAAATGAATGAAACCTGCATAAAATATTTAGTTGAAAAATATTATATATATATATATATATATATATATATATATATATATATATATATATATATATATATATATACACACATTTACATATGTGTCTCCTCAGGCTCAATCAGCATGCACCCACCATAGTCAATGATATGGCAGCCTATGTGGAAGGTTCAACTGGAATAGGGGTTGAAGGTCTAGCTGCATAGGTCTGAGGGGGTGATGGGTACTAAAATGGCTGCGAAATATATGATGGATAGGGATAAGTAGCAAAAAATCCCTGAGAAGATGGTGGGGGATAGTATGGGTAAAAGGAGCGGTCTACCCAGGGTCTGGTGATGGAAAGAGGGGGTCTGAGGTGTAAAACTTCTGACTCCCTGTAGGAGTTATAGCAAAAGGGGGACTAGGTAGGGTAGTAGTGGCAAGCAATAAAGTGGACGCCCCCTTAGTACCAAATTATCCACCAATTCTTGACCTGCCCGTGAAAATATTTGAGAACGACTGCTTATGGGTCTCATCACCTCCAGAAGACATCTGCAAAAAATAAAAAAAACTAATAAGCTATAATTTGTATATTTATAAAAATGTAGGAAAAAAATAAATTAAATATAGGAAATAAGTAGTAATTACTGTTACGCTAACATGCAAAAAAAGGAATTATTGTATCTATACTGACACATAAAAAAGGAATTACTATACAAGTAAAAAAGGAACTACTATATCAATATTAACATGTAAAAAAGGAACTACTGTATAGAAACTATTGTATGTGTATACTAACATATAAAAAAAACTACTAGTTAATTCATATTTACCTCATTAATATTAATCACTAGTTGATTCACTTCCATCTGATGAGACCAGATCCTCACTACTGATATCTTCAATGTTCTCCTCAATATCCAAGTCTACCTCCTCTAACAATAACTCGACCTCATCAGCTGCAAGTTGATCATCTACATCATTAGTAGGCTCTATAAAGTTTGACATGCACTCTTCTTGATGTGTTGTTGGTATTGATGCGGTATTCTCAATGGCCCCCCTTGGTTTAGTCTTGATGACTATAAGCCAATCTTACTTACCCCTCACTCTACCAGGATAGCAAAGAAGACTTGGATAGCCTTGCTAGTAAAGACAAATGGGTAATATTTTCTAAATCTTCTACCTAGTTTTACTTCTGTAATACCATAAAGTGGATGCACCTTTATTCCTCAATTTGGTACTGGATCAAACCAATCACAATTAAAAAGATATAAATTATGCCCTTACCAGTATATTCCAACTGTAGGACTTCCTGTAAGACCCCATAATACTCATAATCATCATCTATATGATTATTCTCTTTCACACATACACCAAAGTTTTCTATTTTTTGACCTTCACACCAAGCTTTGATTTGAAATATGTAACCATTGAAAATAAAAATTAGCAAACGTTTCACTGCTCTTATAGGTCCCCAAGCTAGACTCATTAAACCTTAGTCTTGTAAATCTCCGGCTTCATTGTGGACCTGGTTAAGGTAGAATATATATATATTATAATTATCACTAAGTAAATCATATATAAGGTTGAAGTGACTTGTCAAAATACATACCATTTTTTTGAACCAATCTAAAAATTCAGATTCCACTCCCTTTTTCTGCTCTAATTGTGATGTTGTATTCAGAACATTAATGAACTTCATGCAAAAATTTTGAATTTAGGGTCTCTATTTATGAGTCTATAGAATGTATAGAATTTTAACTGAAGCTTACTCGAGATATGGCTCAACTTCAGCACAATTAAGTAGTGTGCACAACATAAAAACTCTCATCTCCTTATCTATCAAATAGCATACAGTGCAAGCGCCTGCTACCTCGCCACTTCTACTGGATATTGATATGTTACTGGTAAATGAACATATATCATGGTTACCCAAATTTTGAAGTGTAGTAGTCCTTGTCTATTCTAAATCTATGCCAAAGTAGTATGAGCAAAATTGAGTGGTCGTATACTTGGGACGTGCTTTGTTCTTTACAGTCTTCTTAAGTTTATTTAAATACTTGATTGATGTATGGAAGTGAATTAAAAATTTGTTAATAAATTTTGATACGTTATGTTTGCATAAAATTACCTATTAAAAGGATACATCTATCGATATTAAACTGGTTCACCAATTCTAGCTTCATATGATAAATACATGGGTAGATGTTTCATGGAGTCAAAAAACTCTAGAAGAAATATCTTCTCAAGCTTGCACAAAATGAAAGAAATATTATGCTCAATATGGAACAAAACTTTATTCATTCTTGATGAGCATAAGTCTTTGAAGAAGATACTTAGTTGAAAGTACGAGATGCGCCAAGAGGGGGGGGGTGAATTGGTATTTAAAAAATTTGACCCTACGCAAGAGTTCTAATTTTTTGTATTTTCGAAATATAATTTAACAACAAATGTGCGGAAGCAATTACAACGATCACAACGATAAAATTGATAACACTACGAGATTTAAAAATTGATTTTTCACCAAGCAATTTAAAACGCACAAATTTAAAAGCATGAAAAGTAAAGTGCGGTAAACAGGAAAAAACACACCAGAAATTTTTATAGTGGTTCGGTCACTTGACCTACGTCCACTCCCCGGAGTCCTCTACTCCGGGATTTGCACTAGTAAAAGTTGACTCTCCTTTTGCCCCCACAGCAAGGCGGAGAAGCCTTTACAATACTCACTTTCACCTCCCTCGGTGCGGCGGAATACCAAACGCTATGTCACCCTCCCGGTGACGGCAGCGGACCTTCTCCTTTTTCTCCCTCCTGGAGATGGCAGAGTACCTTGGCGATGTTGATCTTGAAGTGATTCTTCCTTCGAGAACCTTCTTGAAGCTTCTAAAGCCACAAGAGGAGCAAAGCATGCAGCTAGCTTGGAGCCACCGTGTGATCCCCTCACACTACTTCTCCCTCACGCTCAAGCTCACCTTCACCTTCCTCTCTCAAGCCCTAGATCTCTCCAAACAAAAACTTCTCTCTACGAATCTCCTTCTTCCTCTAAGCTTCTCACAGCAAAGGATTGATCAACTGCTCCTTTAGAAAAATAATAAGTTGTTTTTTATATCAGGCTTCAGAAAACTCTAAAAAATTCAAGTTTTGCGTTTCTGTTCGTACAGTACGATTTATAATCGTACAGTACGATCAGTTCAATTACAGCTCCGTCCAGTACGAGTGCAGACGAATAGGTATCGAATTTCATTCATATCGTACAGTACGATACGTATATCGTACAGTACGATACTATTGATTCGTACTGTTCGTACGGGACGAACTGTGGGACGAACCTCGGGACGAAAGAACTCGTCTCTGTCAGTCGTCCAGCACTCATTTAATCGTACAGTACGAATAGTGTTTTTCATGATATCGTCCTGTACGATAGGACTATCGTCCAGTACGATCAGTTCAAAATTTCTTGGGATCGTCTGGTACGATCGCTGGGACGAATAAAATCATCTCTGTCAATCGTCCAGCACTCCACCAGTCGTACCGTACGATTAGTTCATTTCTTGATATCGTCCTGTACGATAAGAATATCGTCCAGGACGATCCGAACAAAAAAACATTGGTTTCGTCTGGTACGATCTCCGGGACGACTGAAATCGTCTCTGTCAGTCGTACAGTACGATTTGACATCGTACAGTACGATCGACATATAATTAGAAACCAACGTTTTATTTCCTGATTAGGGAGATAATTTTGGCAAGTTATTAATTAATCGTACAGTACGATACATATCGTACAGTACGAATAGTTCATAAAATCAAATTCGAAAACTTACCAAACTTATTCTGGCGGCTAGGGTTTCACAATTACAAATCATCGTACAGTACGATCATGATCGTACAGTACGATAAGTTTGTAAATTTAATCAATATAGAATTAGCCGTTGCCTGAGTATTTTCAATTAATCGTACAGTACGATCAATGATCGTACAGTACGATGTGTTTTAAAAACTTAATCATTTTTTTTTTTAAAAAAAAAATCTCCCCCTGTGTGTGTGCATTGTTGCTCCTTTCACATGCATGCTTCTGTGGCAGACTCAAAAAAAAAGATTAAAGAAATAAAAATTACAGACTCTTCAACATCCTATTCTACCCAATTTGAGTCTCCAGCAATCTTTAGCAGTGTGCATCTGACCTGAAATGTTAGTTCTCATATATAAAGATTAAACATTTGTAATCAAACGGAAGTCTATATGTACTCAGAAAGTATTAGTTGTCACCATCAAAATTAAGTGCTCGGGATCCCGGATTTCAACAATCTCCCCCTTTTTGATGGTGTCAAATAATATTTTCTGACGGACAGATGTGCTACACAAATATATATATTTTTTCTTGTATTTATTTTTTTTTTTTTTTATTATTATTATATCAAAAATAGAACAACAAGAAAAAAACAAACGAAGTGATAACATAAACAACCAAATTAGCATTTAATAGTAGGCAAAAACATAATACAACACACAGAAAAGTCTCCCCCTTTTGACAACACCAAAAAGGGAAGAAAAAGAAAAACAAGTACAACAAAAATAGAAAACAGAAACATCTACAACAACCTAAAAATCTGGATCCTGATCCGGAGGTGGCGGTGGAGGGTCGGGAAACAGCTGGTGGTACTGATGAAGGGAGGCGAACTGGTGATCGATCGATTGGAAGCGCTCCCTAAACCATTTCATATCCGTGTCATGCTCCTGATGCTGCTGAGCAATGTGAGCATCCAACCGAGTCTCCAGACGATCAAGTCGTCGAATAATGCCGTCGTGAGGGTAGTCGGGAGGTGCAAGGCCAGGTGGTTGGATTGGTGGTGGCGGAGGTGCGTCAGCAGGAGCATCAGCCTCCTCGTCATCAAACTCGGGATCGGCGGGAGCGGCCCCCCGATGGAACAGGATACGAAAGGAGGCATCCGAGTAGAAGATGGGAAGGTGATCAGGAGGGAGCGGATAATGAAGCTGATATTTTGCATCTAGAATGTAGCCTATGACATGCCCTAAGGCCAGGTTCAATTTACGACGGGCACCTGGATAGCGGAAGGCAGACAAGGTATGAATGTAGTCGAATACCATTTGGGCTTCATTGAATTTTGTGCCCGACATAATGAGATAGGTGACGACAGACAGTAGGGGAGTGATATGGATGCGATCTCCAGCCTTAGGTATAATAGATGTGCGAAGGACATGCTGGATAACGCGGGCATTTTGATTTAAGGTTTGGACCAGGGGTAGATGTTGATTAGAGGGCACACCTCTAAGGGTCATATTGACTGACGTCCAATCATAATCTTGGGAGATCATGGATTGGGGTCGAGGACCGTCAGAGGACAGCCCTATGTGCTCAGCAATGTCGTCGACGGTGATGACGACATTCTGTTTACAGACATACGAGGTGAAAGTGGTGTTTTCAAGGTTAATGCGGATATTTGCAAAAAACTCAAACATAAGTTCAGAGTGAAACGGAAAGGCGAGAGTCAGAAGAAATTGAAGGGTCGTGGAAGCAAACAGAGGCATCACCTCAAAACTAAGGGCGGCTTGATTTAACATGCGGGAGGGAGTGAACTTAGCTTCCTTGATTTTGTTATACGCTTTCTCGTCCGCGGCGGAGAGAAAGCGATCGTCGAAGCACCGAGAGGAGGAAGAGCTCCCGACAATCATACGACCGCGCTTACTGGACCCAGACATTTTGAAAAGAGGATTGGACGAATGAGGAGATTCAAAGGGATTGAAGGTGAGGAGAAATGGCTAAGAATTCCTCTCGTTTTATAGAATTTGGGGTATATCGTACAGTACGATCGATAATCGTACAGTACGATATACGCAATAATGTCGTCTGGACGACTTTTCAGAAAAGTGAGTCAAATCGTACAGTACGATCAGTATCGTACAGTACGAATGTGAGTGTGAGGCGTTCGTCCCAATGAGTCGTCTGAACGACTTTTGACAAAAGCTATCGTCCAGTACGAACAGGTGTTCGTACAGTACGATAGGCAATAATGTTCGTACCGGCCGATTTAAATTCGTCCTAATCCGTTTGCCACGTGTATCGTACCGTACGATCGGGATGTTCGTACAGTACGATGACCAATAATTACTATCGGACAGTACGAGTAGTGAATCGTACAGTACGATGGGTATAAGACATGAAAGATCTGGATCGTGAATGGGAATGAACGGCTGAGATTTGAGTGATTGGAACCTGATCGTACAGTACGATAGTGTATCGTACAGTACGATAGTCAGAGAAGATCAAGGTTTGTGAGCAACATGGGAAGAGGATCAGGAGTCCAATTTTTTTTGGTTTTTTTTTTTTTTTTTTTTTTTTTTTTTTTTTATATTTTTTTTTTGATTTAACAACAAAGGCACATCAACCACAAAAATTTTTTTTGTTTTGTTTTGTGTTTTTTTTTTTTTTTTTTGTTTTGTTACATTAGGCGTGAATGTCTATGACACCTAATTTGGTTCGTAGAGTGCTAAATGTGTCATAGCCTAATGGTTTTGTGAAGATGTCCGCCAATTGATCTTCAGTAGCAACGTGGTGCAGTTCAATATCGCCTTTGGCTACATGATCTCTAATGAAATGATGTCTAATGTCTATATGTTTGGTTCGTGAGTGTTGAATTGGATTTTTGGATATGCAGATCGCGCTAGTGTTGTCACACATGATCGGAATCGTACCTACAGGTAGTCCTAAATCTACAAGCTGTTGTTTTAACCACAACACTTGTGCAACACAGCTACCTACCGCTATATATTCCGCTTCGGCGGTGGATAGGGCTACTGAATTTTGCTTCCTACTGGACCATGAAACTAATGATTGTCCAATGAATTGACAGGTGCCAGAAGTGCTTTTTCTATCTACCTTACAACCTGCAAAGTCTGAATCGGAGTATCCTAAGATTTCAAAAGAGGTGCTGTGTCTAGGATACCAAATTCCTAAGTTCGGGGTGCCTAGAAGATATCTGAGAATTCTTTTGACAGCAGTCATGTGAGATTCTTTCGGGTCAGCTTGAAAACGGGCACAGAGGCACACACTAAACATTATGTCTGGTCTACTGGCAGTCAGATAGAGAAGCGATCCAATTATTCCCCTATACCTCTTTTGATCTACAGACTTCCCACTGGGATCTTTATCCAATTGAATATTAGAGCTCATGGGTGTATTCATAGCCTTAGCATTGTCCATTTCATATTTTTTCAAAATATCGTTGACGTACTTAGACTGGCTAAGAAACGTTCCACCTTCCGTTTGTTTTACACTAAATCCAAGGAAGTAACTAAGTTCACCCATCATGCTCATTTCAAACTCGTCGCTCATTGTTTTTGAAAATTCATTACATAGGTTTTTCTCCGTCGATCCGAACAATATGTCATCTACATAAATCTGAACAATGAGTACTTCAACTCCTACCTTCTTCAAAAATAAGGTGGTGTCCACACTACCCTTTACAAAGCCTCTATCTAGTAGGAACGTACTAAGTCTTTCATACCAGGCTCTAGGTGCTTGTTTTAACCCGTACAGTGCCTTTTTCAGTTTAAACACGTGGTTTGGAAATTGTGAGTTTTCAAACCCTGGAGGTTGCTCCACATACACATCTTCCTTGATTACTCCATTCAGGAAGGCACTCTTTACATCCATTTGATACAGCTTAAAATCCCTAAAACAAGCAAAAGCTAACAGTACCCTGATGGCTTCTAGTCTAGCTACCGGAGCAAAGGTTTCTTCAAAATCTATTCCTTCAATTTGGTTATAACCCTTCGCTACTAGCCTAGCCTTATTTCTTACTACTATGCCTGAGTCATTCATCTTATTTTTAAAGACCCACTTAGTTCCAACCACACTTTGCTCTTTAGGCCTTTTGACTAATTCCCATACATCATTCCTAACGAATTGGTTCAACTCTTCTTGCATTGCTAGGATCCAAAATTCATCTCCTAAGGCTTGATCTATACTCGTGGGTTCAATCATAGATATGAATGCAGAATGGCTAACCTCTTTCCTAAGTCCATGCCTAGTTTTTACCCCTTGTGATGGGTCTCCTAAGATCAGCTCTCTAGGATGACTAGAAGAAAATTTCCAATCTTTAGGCAGATGTTCTTGAGGTTCCGCTCTAGTCTCTATGGTAATGGTTTCTATTCCCCGTATAACCTCAACTTCTTCTTCTTCATGATTAGGTTCAGATGTCTTATTGGATTCGTCAAATACTACATGAGTGGACTCTTCTACTACTAGGGTTCTCTTATTGAATATTCTATAAGCTTTACCTACAGATGAGTAGCCTAGGAAAACCCCTTCATCTGATTTAGGATCGAACTTTCCTAAGGGTGACTTGCCATTGATTAGGATGAAACATTTGCACCCGAAAACGTGTAAGTGGGAAAGGTTGGGTGTCCTACCCTTAAGCAACTCATAGGGTGTCTTATTAAGTTTGGATCTAACATTTACCCTGTTTAATACATAGCATGCGGTATTTACTGCTTCTGCCCAAAAGTATCTAGGGAGAGTGTATTCAGCTAACATAGCCCTAGCAGCTTCAACTAACGTTCTATTCTTTCTTTCTGCTATTCCATTTTGCTGAGGAGTTCTAGGGGCAGAGAAATTATGTTCTATTCCAACCTCTTTACAAAAAGATTCAAACTTATCATTCTCAAATTCCCCACCGTGATCACTATGAATTGTTGAAATTACACATCCTAATTTCCTTTGAATCCAAGTGGAGAAAGTTCTAAATTCTTCAAACGACTCACTCTTATGAGCTAGGAATTTTACCCAAGTAAATCTAGAGTAGTCATCTACTATTACAAACCCATACAACTTCCCTCCTAGGCTGGCTGTACTAACAGGTCCGAACAGGTCCATGTGGAGAGTTTCTAATGGCCTAGTGGTGCTGATATCCTTGATTGCATGAAAAGAAGATTTAACCTGTTTTCCTAACTGGCAAGCATCACAAAGATGGTCCTTAGTAAAGTCTAACTTTGGTATGCCTCTAACTAAGTCTTTCTGTGTGATGTTCCTAAGTGTTTTCATACTAGCATGGCATAGTCTCCTATGCCATAGCCAAGAGTCATCTGCTATTGTTTTCAGACACAAGGAATTTGAGGTTTCAATGCAGTTCAAGTCTAACATGTAAACATTGTTTATACGTTTTCCTTCTAACACAAGTGAATCATTTAAACTAATCATGCATTTGTTAGACAAAAATTTTATATCAAAACCCTTGTCACATAGTTGACTTATACTTAAGAGATTGTGCTTTAAACCATCCACTAAAAGTACATTCTCAATAATTAAATTTTTAGTATTTCCAATGATACCTGAGCCCACCACTTTTCTGGTGGTGTTGTCTCCCAAAGTTACCTTGCCTCCTGACCTGGCCTCCAGTGTCACGAACTGCTTCATGTCTCCAGTCATGTGTCTCGAGCAGCCACTGTCCAGGTACCACATGCTCTCACTAGGTCTTTTGTGAGAGCATCCCTACAATGTCAATCATGGATTAGCTTTGGGAACCCAAGTGAGTTTGGGTTCCACATCATGCTTATATGAATGAAATGTATGCATGTTATGCTGTGATGATTGCGATTTTGGTCTCCACACTAGATGTGTCCTATAGTGAATTGAGCATGTGCGAGCTATGTGACCTAGCATGCCACAAGAATAACATCTAACACCAGGAAATGGGTTCACTAATCTACGAGGGTGGTAGTTCCTATTTTTGGGTTTGGATGATGCATGCCGTGCTGGTTTTGAATGAGATGATTCACATGGTGGAGGATGAAAGAATTCAGCAAACGTGGGAGGTTTTTTGTTATTCTCGTATGCATGAAGTTTTTCATTTAAGAATTTGTTCTCTTGGTTAAGACTAGCATATTCGAATCTCAATGCATGCTCACTACTACTAAGTTCCCCTGATAGTTCTTCTAGTTCCTTAAATGCATTATCTAATTCAACATGTGATGAATTCAATGTTTCATGTGCAGTGGTTAACTCAATATGCTTCTTGTTTAATGCATCGTATTCGTCAAGCAACGACATATGATCTCTATCTAAGTCAGAAAAGTTTTTTACTACACTAGCATGTTCCTTTTGTAAAGTACTAAACTCAGTATTAAGACTAGCATGCTTTTTCTTCAATTTTCTATACGAGTCATGGATTTTTTCAGAAATAACAAGCAGTTCATCGTAAGACAGTTGACATACCTCATCTTGATCTGATTGATCAAGATTATCATTAGTCATAAGACACAGATTCGTTACCTCCTCCTCTGCTTCTTCTTCCGATGATTCTGAGGCAGAGTCGGCCCAAAACGCTTTCTGAGTCTTAAATTTGCCCTTCTTGAACTTCGATCTTTCCTCACCCTTCTCCTTGGTTTGATGGGTTTTGATGTTGGGGCAATCAGCTCGGAGATGACCGGGTTTCCTGCACTCAAAGCAAATTGTTTCAGATGCAACTTTAGTATACTTTGAGCTCTTACCTTTGTTCCAATTGCTTTGATGATGGCGCTGCTTTCTTTTCAGAAAATTTTTGAACTGACGAGTCATCAAAGCTATGTCGTCATCTTCCTCCGCTGCTGAGCTGTCACTTTCAGAATTGTTTGCTTTTAAAGCCACTGCTCGCTCCTTTTTCTTTTCACCTGCATCACTTTGTCGTTGACTCACTCCTTGCTCGTAGGCAATGAGTGACCCAAGCAAATTATCAATAGAGTAGACATTTAGGTCTTTTGACTCAGTTATTGCAGTGATTTTAGCATCGTATGAGCTAGGCAGACATCGCAGTATTTTGTTTACTTTTTCTGAGTTAGACAACTCTCTTCCTAAAGCATGCAGTGATGTTACAATCTGGGTGAATCGAGTGTACATGTCAGTTATAGTTTCACTAGGTTTCATGCGGAACAGTTCGTAATCATGTAACAGTATGTTCAACCTAGATTGTTTGACCTCACTAGTTCCTTCGTACGTGATACACAGTTTGTCCCAAATTTGTTTACCAGTAGTACACGTTGATACTCGCATATAGTCTTCTGATTTTAATGCGCAAAAGAAACAGTTTAGACATTTAGCATTTAGTTGTGCAAATTCTCTATCCTCAATGCTCCATTCATTAAATGACAGTTCAGTTTTCACTCCATTCAACATACGAAACGGTGCAGAATAACCTTCTTGTACTAACATCCACATGCGGTAGTCTAAAGACTGTAAAAATGTAGACATGCGTATTTTCCAAAAATCAAACGGTATGTTGTCAAACAAAGGTGGACGAGTTATGGAATAACCCTCCGTAGTGTTACGGTTACCAAAATGAGCCATGGATCTTACGTTTCTAGGTTTTCTAAAACACTATTTTGAAACCCCGCTTTGATACCACTTGAAAGTACGAGATGCGCCAAGAGGGGGGGGGTGAATTGGTATTTAAAAAATTTGACCCTACGCAAGAGTTCTAATTTTTTGTATTTTCGAAATATAATTTAACAACAAATGTGCGGAAGCAATTACAACGATCACAACGATAAAATTGATAACACTACGAGATTTAAAAATTGATTTTTCACCAAGCAATTTAAAACGCACAAATTTAAAAGCATGAAAAGTAAAGTGCGGTAAACAGGAAAAAACACACCAGAAATTTTTATAGTGGTTCGGTCACTTGACCTACGTCCACTCCCCGGAGTCCTCTACTCCGGGATTTGCACTAGTAAAAGTTGACTCTCCTTTTGCCCCCACAGCAAGGCGGAGAAGCCTTTACAATACTCACTTTCACCTCCCTCGGTGCGGCGGAATACCAAACGCTATGTCACCCTCCCGGTGACGGCAGCGGACCTTCTCCTTTTTCTCCCTCCTGGAGATGGCAGAGTACCTTGGCGATGTTGATCTTGAAGTGATTCTTCCTTCGAGAACCTTCTTGAAGCTTCTAAAGCCACAAGAGGAGCAAAGCATGCAGCTAGCTTGGAGCCACCGTGTGATCCCCTCACACTACTTCTCCCTCACGCTCAAGCTCACCTTCACCTTCCTCTCTCAAGCCCTAGATCTCTCCAAACAAAAACTTCTCTCTACGAATCTCCTTCTTCCTCTAAGCTTCTCACAGCAAAGGATTGATCAACTGCTCCTTTAGAAAAATAATAAGTTGTTTTTTATATCAGGCTTCAGAAAACTCTAAAAAATTCAAGTTTTGCGTTTCTGTTCGTACAGTACGATTTATAATCGTACAGTACGATCAGTTCAATTACAGCTCCGTCCAGTACGAGTGCAGACGAATAGGTATCGAATTTCATTCATATCGTACAGTACGATACGTATATCATACAGTACGATACTATTGATTCGTACTGTTCGTACGGGACGAACTGTAGGACGAACCTCGGGACGAAAGAACTCGTCTCTGTCAGTCGTCCAGCACTCATTTAATCGTACAGTACGAATAGTGTTTTTCATGATATCGTCCTGTACGATAGGACTATCGTCCAGTACGATCAGTTCAAAATTTCTTGGGATCGTCTGGTACGATCGCTGGGACGAATAAAATCGTCTCTGTCAATCGTCCAGCACTCCACCAGTCGTACCGTACGATTAGTTCATTTCTTGATATCGTCCTGTACGATAAGAATATCGTCCAGGACGATCCGAACAAAAAAACATTGGTTTCGTCTGGTACGATCTCCGGGACGACTGAAATCGTCTCTGTCAGTCGTACAGTACGATTTGACATCGTACAGTACGATCGACATATAATTAGAAACCAACGTTTTATTTCCTGATTAGGGAGATAATTTTGGCAAGTTATTAATTAATCGTACAGTACGATACATATCGTACAGTACGAATAGTTCATAAAATCAAATTCGAAAACTTACCAAACTTATTCTGGCGGCTAGGGTTTCACAATTACAAATCATCGTACAGTACGATCATGATCGTACAGTACGATAAGTTTGTAAATTTAATCAATATAGAATTAGCCGTTGCCTGAGTATTTTCAATTAATCGTACAGTACGATCAATGATCGTACAGTACGATGTGTTTTAAAAACTTAATCATTTTTTTTTTTAAAAAAAAAATCTCCCCCTGTGTGTGTGCATTGTTGCTCCTTTCACATGCATGCTTCTGTGGCAGACTCAAAAAAAAAGATTAAAGAAATAAAAATTACAGACTCTTCAACATCCTATTCTACCCAATTTGAGTCTCCAGCAATCTTTAGCAGTGTGCATCTGACCTGAAATGTTAGTTCTCATATATAAAGATTAAACATTTGTAATCAAACGGAAGTCTATATGTACTCAGAAAGTATTAGTTGTCACCATCAAAATTAAGTGCTCGGGATCCCGGATTTCAACATTAGTTTGGTCAAGGGATTTAAGATTGAATCTCGAAGATAACTAAAAGCAATGGGAAGCAAACATTCCATGATAATGTGACAGTCATGACTTTTTAATCCAAACAATCTACTCGATCTCATATCAACACATCTATTGATGTTGGAAGCATATCAATTAGGTAGCTTTAGGCTCTGCACCCATTCACAAATCGCTCACCTTTGCTCCAAAGTTAAGGTAAATAGAGCTTTTGGCTTTAGAAGTTTACCATTTTTACCATCTTTCAACTCAAGCAATTTTCTCCTATAAATATCCTTCAAATCCATCCTAGCTTTTATATTATTTTTAGATTTTCCCTTGATGTCCATCATTGTATTGAACACATTATCAAAAATATTTTTCTCTATATGCATCACATCTAAATTATATTTGATCAAGTTTAATCTCCACTATGGAAAAGACCAGAATATGCTCTTCTTTGTCCAAGTATGAGTAACTCCATACCTGGGCACTTTATAAATAGCTAAGGATAAAGAATCAATTATCGTGGGTATGAAATTTACCCTTTCAAATATTTCCTCACTACTTAGCCTTGGTGGAGGCTATGTCGTATTCACTTTATTTTTAGTGAAAATATTCTTATTTTGCCTAAATGGATGGTTTGTAGGTAAGAATATGCGATGATAGTCAAACTAAATATTTTTGCCCCAATGCATCAGAGTGAATGATTTAGTATTTTCTATGCAATATGGTCAGGTAGCCTACCTGTATTGCTCCAACCAGAAAGTATATCATATGCTAAAAAGTCACCAATTGTCCAAAGTAATGTAGCCCTCAATGTAAAATTTTGTTTGGTGGAGACATCATTTATAGTAACTCTTTCATTCCACAATAAGTTTAAGTCATCAATTAATGATTATAAAAACACATCTATCTTTGCCTTTGGATTATGTGGGCCTGGCATGATAAGTGTTAGAAACATGTAGGGTGTAGTCATACACAACTATGAAGGAAGATTGTAAGGGTTGAGCACCACAAGCCAGCACAAGTAAAATGAGGCAAATTTGCTAAATGAAGTAAAACCATATGTATATAAACCTAGTCTTACATTTCTTAGTTTTACTATGAAGGTAGGATGTGTACGGTCAAAGTGTTTCTAGGCTTCTGCTTCTAACGGTTGTGTTAGAACACCTACTTATAAGCTGTATTCCTTATGCCATCGCATATGGGCTGTAGAGCTCATAGATACATATAAATATTATAATCTGGGAATGATTGGTAAGTAGAATAGTCGACTGATTGGCACATTCTTTTGCCTTCTTTTTTTTTAAGAAATTGATTAAACCTTAGTGTATTACAATGATGACATATAATATTTGACAAATTTTCTCCATAGTATAACATACATCTGTTAACACAGAAATCTATTTTCAAAATTGTCAAACTAAGTTTGGAAACTAATTTTTTAGTATGGTATAAGTCTGTTGGAATTAAATTATCTGCCAGGTTGGTCTCCTTAAGTAGGCTAATAAATTTATTAAAGTACTTTCTAGGTATTATGTCTTAATATTTAACATCTTTACAATAATAAATAACTTTGAGTGATTAGTGCACCCATTCCAAATTAGTTGTTATGTACGTGTAAAAAATTATAAAAGTTTTGTGCCTCTTTATTTGGGGATTCTTATATATATTATTGAAATTATGGCCTAGTTGCATCATAAACCAAATCTTCAAACATCCTAACTCTATCTTCCTTAATTATATTGAAATTTATAGACGGGATGCACTGAGAGTCGAAATGAGGCTCATACTCACCATGTGAAGTCCAATACCAATATTTTGTCATGAACCCTTTGCGATATAGATCAATAGTAATCTCATCTGGTGTGAGGTAGGCTTGATTTTTATGTTTGGACTATGGACAACAAATCTTTCCCTCTGATATGAAGGAAGGTAATTGGCTAGTTGCCTGGATGAAATAATTCACTCCATTCATAAATTCATCTGTTAATGTCTTACGTCCATGCAACAACTGATTATACATCCAAGTTCTATAATTTTGAATATTTATAACAGATTTATGCTATAAATTCCTACAACTAAATAATGAGATTTGTATTAATTTTAAAAAAATTAAAATAATTTGCAATGGTGATGATTTTAGGAGTTTTCATGGATAGTTGTGATGCTCATTCGTGCATCTACTTTCCAAATGCATTTTGGGTCCTTAATTTGGACCATTTGGGCTTGATTAGGTTGAATTAGACGTCGTTGGGTCTGTCTTTTTGAGACATTCAGTTAAACTATAAGTTTGCTGAAATCGAAGTTTGTATGGCCTCTTTAACTAATTAGTAACTAGACATTAATGCTTCCTCCTGCCTAACTCCCACTATTGACTATTTATAGAAATCAACACCATAATAATGCTCAAAGAAGTTCATCGTTGATAATGGATCTACTCTACAAATTTGAAACATTGGGCAAGACATCCTATTTTCTCCCAATTTTAAGTTTTCCCTCTCTTTTCTCTTGTAGAAGTTGGAGAGGCTTTTAAAGAAATTGAAATATGAAAAAGTAGTAGGGCCTCATGATGATATTTTAAAAGAAGTGTAAAAAGGCCTAGGCAATCAATGAATTAATTGGCTTACTAAATTCTAAAAGAAGTGTAAAAATGCCTAAGAAACTACGTGATACTAATATTTCTCAAAATTAGTTTAGATTCTTGCTGGTAGGTCTATCTGGAAGCTCTACATTTGCTTATAGGTTTAATTGAGAAGTACAGAGATAGTAAGGAGGATCTACATGTGATATTTATTGATTTAGAGCAAGCATATGATGCAGTTTCAAGAGAAGTGCTATGGAGAGTTTTAGGAAAACACAAGATGGTTTGACAAAGTATTTTCCTATTTCGATTGGATTACTTCAAGGATCAACTTTAATCTCATATCATTTTGCTTTAGTTATGGATGTTCTTATGAGACATTTATAAGAGAATGTATCATGATGTATACTTTCTGCTGATGATATTCTTCTTATTGATAAAACTAGAGTGGGAGTTATTGAAAAACATGAATTATGGAGGTCAACCTTAGATTCTAAATTTTTTGGTTTTAGTATATCTAAAACTTAAACATATAGTGTAATTTTAGTAGTAATAGATCTACTGGTGAGATTGTGGAATTGAGTGATCAAGTTATCAAAAAGAGTGCATGCTTCAGATATCATAAGTTTGAATCATGGTTACCTTCACAAGGAGCGAACTCCGATTGTTGCTTTTGATCCAACAAAACCTTCGTTTTCCTCTTTTTTCCGTAAATACCATATTTAATAAACGTTTAGTTTGTTGGATTTAAGGGATTTGGCGGAAGATGCATGAAAGAGAGAAAGTTACCTTCATAGCAAGCGAGCTCCCGTTGTTACTTCCAATCTCGATCCAACAGGAAGGATGTCGTTGAAGGAGTGAAGGAGATGAAGAACGTCAGCGAGGGGGACAGTTAAAGAAATGAGTGAATGTCAGTGAGAACTCGCGAGCAAGGAACATTAGCGACGAAGGAGACGAAGCTAGTTCGTGCGAATGAAAGAAATGAGTTGGGTATCAGTTTAGATAAACTTATTTGTGATGGATTTGTGGAGAATGTGTGATGGAATTGCGGCCACAAATTTGCCGCAAATTTATCAAAAAAATTTCCCATAGTAAACCCCGCCACAAATCACTAGTTTTCCTATAGTGAAATCAATATTGAGAGTCTTATATAAGAAATTTAACTCAATTTCTTCTCAACAAAATAAAATAAAATATTTTTCTCCTCACCAAAAACAAATATGTGAAAATTAATTTCAAATAATTTCCTTTTCAATCTTCATTTTCTTTCTTTCAATTCATTTAACCCAATCAAAGCCTTCATGTTATTAAATAATGTTGTCATAGTAGTAATTGCATTTAAAATAAATAAATAAATAAATTTAGATCAGTCAATGAATGATATTAGAACTTTAGTAATAACTATCAAACAATAGCATAAATCATACAACTTTCACTAAGTCACTAAGGCTCAAGAGGACACTACATACCATCAAATATCTTTTTTAGCCTCCTCAAGTAGTCCTCAGCAGCTCTAGGCTTAACAGTACCCTCAAACCTTGGAGGCTTCAATCTCAGAAACATCTGTAAATGTCTGTCTACCTCTTCGGATCTGATAACAGGAATCCTGCTCTGTGCCTCACCCATCATCTGGGCTATTAAAGTAGCAAACTGTGAAACTGTATCTGAACCAACTGTTGGAGCAGAACTACATACAGGGGCTACTGACTAGCTCTCTGTCCATTAGTCATTTCTGGGTCTGGTGGATCCATGATCACACAAAATTTGTAACTGAACACATGCATATGAAATAAAAATAATGAACACTTAGATAGACTTAAAACTACCCACTAGACTCATAGATCAATTCCAATAGCTCTATTTTATGATTTAATTTCAAAACTATTGCTCTAATACCACAAAAGCTTGTCATAATCCAATCCTACTATTGCTCTGATACCACAAAAGTTTGTCACAATCCAACTCGATCAGGACAGGTCCTATCATTTTGAGCTATGACAGGTAAATTCCAAGATCTAGTTTTAGAATTATTTCATATTTTCTACCAATATTCATTGAAATAAATGAAAAACTATAAATCCACTAAAATATCTAAATATTTAAAAACTCATCCATAAAGTTTTTTTTATTCATCAAAATAAATATCTACACTACAATACATGGCTACATGTAATAGTTATAGAGCTGAAAAATCAACTAGCCATGGCTGTATAAAAATTAAAATAGTAAAATATCTATAACCTAAGATCTAATCCTGAACTATTAGTCCATAATCTCATTCCCCTTCCCAAATCTTGAAAACCAAAAGCAAAGCCAAAGTGAGCTATAACAACTCGGCAAGCCACACAAACCAATTTAAATTTTCAAATATTCTTTTATCAAATATTTTACTAAATATTTAAAAATAGTTAAATGCAATTTAAATAAATTACTAAACTGAGAATCACTAAACTAAAATATGTAATAAATGTATAATAATTATTCTCTGATTTAAATAATAGTATAGAATAAATAAATAAATTAAAATTCATATCACAGAATAGTTCATATCACATTTCTCAGACCTAGACAAAATCTCAAAAGATTTTGGTCCCTTATGACTCCTTTTTTATTTAGGCTTATAGCGCCAGAACATATCAAATATTCCTATCTCAGATAGAATTTCAAAGGATTCTGACCCCTTATAACTCCTAGCAATTCCATGATACAAATAGAATCTCAAAGGATCCTGGCCTTTTATGGCTCCCAATAGATTAAAATTGAAACACATGTGTACATATATCATCACATTATAACAATTAAAGAGTAATTGAGCATGTATCAAAATTTTACAATGTTGTATAATGATAGACAACAGAAAATACAACTAGTAAAAAATGCACATTTTTAAAAAATTACCAAATTACCACGGATCGTGTAAAACTATGTTTTAAGACTTTTATTGTACTACTACACTATTTTTTAACATTTAGATAATTTTCTATTCAATAAAAATCCCATAAATTTCAAAACACCCAATATAAAATTTCTAGAAAATATTCAAAATGTACATAATCATAATCTCTGTAACATATAAAAAGTTACATGGTGAAAATTTTACTTGTGCAAAGTTATCCCCATTTTTCGCTAATAAATACAAAATTTTAATCAAAATATTCGATAAAACTTGCACATTTTTAAAAATTGAGATGGGCATAATGTGCCTTACCTCAAGACGGATAAGTTTCCCAACTAGATTGACGGACGAAAATAGTCCGAAGTCGCCCAAAATCTAATTTCCTCTTCCTCTCTCTTCTCTTTTTCTCTTAAATTTTCTTTTTCCCCTCTCTGTTGGCTGAAGTTGCTTAGAGAAAAAAATGGCTTTTCTCTTAAAATAATGGCTTTATAACTTTCATTATGCTTTTAGACATTTTAGATTATTATTATTAAATAATATATAATAATATTATTATAATTAATTTTTAGTAGAAAATTTATAGAAATTCTTTTAGGGATTCCAAAAATTACAGAAAAATATTCATAAATTAACTCATTTTATTTAAAATTTTTTGATGAAATCAGTTTATAAAATGGACACCTAACGGTCCCAAAAACCCCACCTGTACTGATATGTGCCAATTTCTTAAGAAATTTCGACAATGTCAAAAAATTATGAAAAAATTAGGGAAGCTAAAACACAACATTATAAATGTTCTAACGAAGATGATTTAGGATTTGGACTTATGATGACTCCAGAAATAAATATTGACTATTCTAGATAAAAAATTCTTATAAAAATATTTTGAGGTTTCACATAAGGCACCTCCTTCCTCGGAGTCTTGATTCCTCCTCTTGCCCTAACATGTTGTCTCTGGCAGTTTTAGGGCTTTCTTCCTCCCCTCGAGTCTTCGCCTCTTCACTTCATTTTCCCCTTGCAAATGTTAGGATCTCTTACGAGATCAAAGTTTTGGTGCCTCTTCTGCTTATTTTCCCTGTTCAGGTAGTTTTCACATGGCGGGTGCCTCATCTTCCACTCCATGGGGGAATGCTACAGATCCGGTCTTGGATTTTGATGGTAAAAAATCACCATCTTGTTCTTGCTTTTTCAAAGAAGTTCTCTCTGGCAATTCTTCGGCAGATGATACTCTTCCAACTTTAACCCAATCGATTTTTAATGGTGTGTCGGCTATGCTTTTGTCTGATGAAGAAGTTCTTAAACTTGCTTCTCCATTTCAATTTACTTTAGTCAGTATGTTTGGCATGCGTAGGCCGAACTATTCACCATTTTTTTGGTAGTCTCAAATTAACTAGTTTCTTCTCTATGGGTTTGTTGGATTCTCTCCATGTCTCCATTCAGCTTTCTAACAACCTAGATTATAGTAGGGTATTTACTAGAAGATCTTACTTTATCAATAACTGCCAAATGCGTATTTTGAAATGGACACCTTTTTTCGACATTCAAGAGGATTTGGATGTCATTTCCTAACTTGTGGTTGCATTTTTTTAATCTGAAAGTTTTACAAGAGCTTGGTTCCATTTTTGGTAGACCGCTTCAGATTAATCAAGTGATAGCTTCTACCCCTCTGTGGTTAGGGTCTTAGTTGAGGTTGATATTACAAAAACCATGTCAAGGAAATTTGGATTGGATGAAAATCTTTTGGTTATTTACAAAAAGTTGAGTTTAAAAAAGTGCTAGAATTTTGCTCTCATTGTAAGGTTCATGGTCACGCTTTGACTTATTTCTTTAGATTGCATCCGAATTTAAAAAAAACATCTAACCCGCAAGTGGGGAAGGCTACCTCTAATTCGAGAAACTCTGTGACTAGCGCGAATGATAATGATTTGATCCATTTGGATCGTGTGGAGCCGCCTTTCCTAATTCACAAGCTGAGGAATGATGTTGATTTTAATTCGGATCTTCTGGAAAATAGAAATGTTATTTTTGTTGAGAAGATTGCTACTAGTGTGGATGTTCCTAATATTGAGGCTGAGAAGGTTCCTGATATTTATGTTTCGATTGATTCTATGTTCCAAAATAATGATAATCCTTAGTTACCTATAACTCAATTGCTTCTTAATGACAATATAGAAAGTGATAAAGAAAATGAGGTACCGGGTTCTAGGGATGTTTCTAAATGAGGATTGTGAAGAAGGAGAATTTATCCTTAAATCTATATTAGATCATAAGAAGGTGGATCATATAAGTAATATTGTAAAAGTGGATTCTATTTCTTCAAATCATGATGATAATGCTTCCAAACTAATAATGAGGATGGTTTCTCTAAGGTGGGAAAAAAGAAAGGTAAATATGTTAAAGTTACATTACCTTCTACGCCTTGTTCCACAAGAGCTCAAACTACTTCTAAAGATTGTAATGGTTAAGGCTCTTATATGGAATGTGAGGGGTATTGGGGGGTGGACTCTAAAGTTAGAGTTATAAATTTGTGTAGAGTGCATAATATTCAGTTGCTAGTTTTAATTGAGCCTTTTATCTCTATTGATAAGCTTGATTTTACTGCCTCACATTTGAGTTTTCTATGAAATATGCTAATTGCTCTAATAAAATTTGGATTATGTGAAATAGTAATATTAATGTGAATATTATCTCTAATTTTTTGCAAGTTTTCCATTCAAATTACTTTCGATAATTCCAATTATAATGCTTCTTTTGTGTATGCTATGTGTTCTAGGTTGGGTCGCCTCCCCTTTGGGAGCATTAATTGAATTTGCTCTTAATGCTAATGGTCATTAGTGTGTTGGTGGAGATTTTAATATTATTTCTAATGCTTCTGAGAGAGTGGGGGGTAACTACCCTAGCCCTAATGCTATGGAGGATTTTAATTCTATGATTAATGATTGTAATTTAGATGACAATGGGTTTTCTAGGGGAGCTTTTACTTGGAATAGAGCTACTATATTGCAAAGACTTGATGGGATCCTTTTTAATGATGATTGGATTGTTTATTTTGCTATGACTCATGTGGAACATTCAAGCAGAACTAATTATGATCACGCACCTTTACTTTTGACTATAAATGCTAATAAATCTTTTGGCCCTTCTGCCTTTAAATTTCAAAACATGTGGTTATTACATAATCACTTTATGAATTTGACTCAAACCAACTGGCATGCCCCTATTTACCCTAATAATAATATTACTGGTATGTCTAGATTATTGGCTAAAATGAATATGTTGAAGCAGATTTTGAGGTGGTGGAATAAAAATATTTTCGAAAGCATTTTTACTAATATTAAGGAAGCTGAAAATAAGGTGATTGAGTTGGATAAGGTTTATTTGGAGAATCCTATTATTGACAATCTCACTATCCTTAATAATGCTAAAGTTAATCTCTATCAATTACAGAATCAGGAGGAAGTTTTTGGAGGGAGAAGGCTACTTCTAAAATTATTTTGGAGCGTGATAGGAATACCAAGTTTTTTCATGCTATGGCTAATAAAAAAAGAGTCAAGAATCATATTCATAAAATTTTTAATAATGATGGGAGTGTTTATGAGTCTGAGGATTTAATTTTTAACTCTAGGGTCAAGCACTTTAAAAATATTTTAATAATAATGTTAACACTATTCCTATAGTGAATCCCTATGTTATTCCTCATATAGTCAGTGAGAATGAGATTCACTTACTCACTCAATCTCCTTCTGAGTTAAAATTTTGGAATGCCATTAATGATATGAATGGGGATTCTGTGGCTGGGCCTAATGGGTTCGCTAATAAATTCTTTCAAAAAATATGGAATATTATTAAGTTGGATATGATGGAGGCTGTGAAAGATTTCTTTGCTGGTAACCCTTATCCAAAAATTTTCTCATCTATGAAGATTGTTTTAATTCCTAAAAAGGAATTCGCATATAACTGGAATGATTTTAAACTGATTAGCCTTTGCTCTTTTCTTAACAAACTTAATTCTAAAATTCTTTCTAGCATATTGGTAACATTCTGCCTAGAATTATCTCTTATAATCAATTTGGTTTTGTGAAAGGGAGGAGCATTTTTTATAATGTTCTTCTTGCCCAAGAAATCACACATGATATTAATGCTAAAGTTAAAGGGAGCAATATCATTTTGAAACTTGATATCACTAAAGCTTATGATAATCTGAATTAGAATTTTTTGTACAATATTTTGTCTTTATTTGGTTTTAGTTCCTCTTTCATTCTGCTTATTAAGAATAATATTGAGAATTATTACTGTTCTGTGATAATTAATGGGACGAATCATAGTTTCTTTATATCCTCTCAAGGATTAAAACAAGGTGACCCTATATCTCCAGCTCTTTTTATTATCACTATGGAATATCTTTCTAGGGGGCTTGAGGAGTTATATAAAAGGCATCCGAAGCTCCTTTTTCATACTATAGGTGGTATCCCTATAACTCATCTTAGTTTTGCTGATGATTTTATTATCTTTTCAAATGGCTCTACTAATAACATTAAAGTTTTAGTCAAATTTCATTCCCTTTTTCAAGATATGAGTGGGTTAGCCATTAATAAGGAGAAAAGCAGTTTTATTATTGCTAAGTCTATTAATCGTGGTAGAACTAATGCTATCAAAAGGATTTGTAATTTTAATTTTAATATGTTGCCCATTAAGTATTTTGGTATCCCTCTTTTTAAAGGTAGAAAAATAACTCACCTCTTGAAGATCTTTTCACTACTTTTCAAATGAAACTTTCTGATTGGTCTTCTAACTTTCTTTTGGAGGTGGCATGTGCTGATTAAAAGTGTTTTAAATTCTATTCCCATTTTTATTTTTTATACTATGCAACCTACATTGTCTATTTTCCTTAGACTGGAGAGAATGCTTAATAAATTTTTCTGGGGATAAAAAAATAATAGTTCTTGTATTTCTTAGGCTTCTTGAAAGAAAATTTATGGGGTTTATAATGAAGGGGTTAGGTTGCAAGAATATCTTGGATACAGTTCAGGATTTTTTTCATAAATTATGGTTTTTCTTTAGATCTAATATCAGTTTGTGGGCTTAGTTTATGAATGATAAATATTACAAAGAGCTTCATCCCTTGGTTTGCAGTTATAAAAGTTCTGACTCTTTGATTTGGAAATGGCTTTGCCTCATCAAATGGGAGGCAAAGCAATTTATTTAAGGGGGTTTGGGCAAAGGTGATATTTTTTCTGGTAAGATAATTTATTGGGACCTTTCTCTATTGATAGTTATCTCAATACGCGTACTCTGGATAATATTAAGTTTAATAGATTTTTTGATAATGGTTCTTGGAATGCGAATAAACTTTTGGAGGTCATCCCTTTTATATTAATTGATAGTATCTTGAATATTCTTTTACATTTATAGTGCAAGGATAAAATTTTATTTAACCTATCTTCTTCTGGTAAGTTTCAATTGAAGAATATTTGAAAATCAATTAGAGTTAATTATGAGAAATCTCACATTTATTCTACTATTTGGCATAACAACATTCCTTTATCTTATTCCATTCTTGTTTGGAGGTGTCCTAAAGATTTTCTTCCTGTTGATGAATTGCTTTGGAAAAAAGGTTTTAGTTCTCCTTCTACATGTCAATGTTGTTTTAATATTGAAAATGTCAATCATCTTTTTTTAATGGGGATATTGCTCAAAACGTTTGGAATTAGTTTTTTCTCTGGCTAAAAAGGGTAATTTTAATATTAAAAGTGATGTCTTGTCTAATTTAAAGTGTTGGTTGACTACCACTAAAGGCCTCATCTACAACTTATTGCCAATCTTTATTATGTGGTATCTTTGGGGGCCTAGAAATGATTTCAAGCATAATGACATTAAGATTGATGCTAATCTAATTATTGCCAATGTTAGAAATAAAATTTTGCAATTTTACGCTGTGAATCTTATTACTATTAAAAACTTTTACAAGTGCTTTGACTTGGCCTTAGATTTGGGCATCTCCATTGATTGTGTGTCGTTGGATAGAATTTAGAGGATTGTGAGGTGGATTAAACCTTCCCCTCCTTATGTTAAACTTAACTCCGATGAATCTGTTGGACCCTCTTTTACAGGCGCGGGTGGCATTATTTGGAATCAGTTTAGTGGTGTTATAGCTGCTTTTAGTGGTCCTTTAAATCTTTGTAATGCTATTACTATTGAGCTTATGGGTCTGTCTTATGGGCTTGATATTTGTCATAGATTAGGGATTGAGTATATGTGGATTGAGGTTGATGCTATGCTGTTAATTCAAATTCTTAATAACGAGGTGGTTGGTCATCCTCAAAACTTGTATATTATTAGAAGAATTAAACAATCCCTTTCTACTCTTAATTACTCTATTACTCATATTTATAGGGAAGCCAATTCTTGTGCTGACTGGTTGGCCAAATTTGGGTGCCACCTTGACATTTTTTAGGAGTTTAATGCTACGGAGTTACCTCTTATGGTGAGAGGTTTGATTAATTTGGACAAATATGGGCTATCTTATATCTGTAATGCTTGATAGTTTTGGTTGTGGTGGTTTAATGGGTCTCTGGTTCTTTGTTTCTCTATTTTGGGTTCATTGTGTGGGGTGTGGTGGTTCGATGCATGTCTGGGGCTTTGGATCTCTTTTCTGCTAGTTCAATTTCACCTTTAATTGATGCTTTGGTTTTGGGTTATGCTGTCTGTGTTGCTGGTTGGCCTTTTGGTCTTGCATTCCATTTTGTTACTGATGGCCTTCGAGGCCATTTGCTCAGTGAAAACTGTGTGTTTTTTTTTGGAGTTGTTTTGTTGATTTCTGGCCTCTTCTAATGGGTGGTGTTATCATCTGGAAGTTGGGTGGCTTATTGTTTGGTTGCATTCTGCATTTGGGTTGTTATTTTTTGGATGGTGGTTGTGTCTATATTCAAATCTATTGCCCTCTGTTACTGGCCTGCCCTCCTTCGCTAGTCTGTGATTATTTTGCTGGCAACATTTGTTCTATGGAGTGGGTGCCGTTGGCTGAAGCTTGATATTTTTTTGATAACCCGTCAGCTATCTTATGTTTCAGATGGATTATGTTTTGGTTTTTGACCAAATTAGTTAGTCATGGGGCTGAAATCTTCATTAACAAAAGTAATGAGAGTAATACTGCTAATTATTTTGCTGGTTTGCCTGGTTATGTCTATCATAATAGCTCATATTTATTCAATTTATTGTTTTACTGCTTTACTCTTTGTTGCATTATCATCTTTTGTTGGAGTTTTAATCTTATGCATGTGTGGAGGTTTGATATTTTTGGGTGCTTGTTCAACCTTTTTTGTAGAAAGATTGTGCGGATTGAATATTATTGGATCTTTTTTTTTGGGCGCTTGCTCCTTGCCGCCCTAGAATATTTCTAGGCAAATTTGTATTTTGGCATAGTAAGGGACATTCAGCTCGTAGGTTTTTTCTTTTATTTATTTTTGTAGCTATGTGGAGCATTAGTGAGCTGAAGGTCTCCTAAGGACCTCATATTTTTGAATTTATATTAACATGTAGGCCCTCTGTGAGTTTCCAAAAAAAAAAAAAAAGCCGTAATAAGGTACCTTGTTAGTCCTAAAGCAAACTTTCAATCTTCAAAAGAGTTATTCCTCAAATAACTCATGAGTTGAATATCAACTTGTGGGAGCTCATCTTGTTAGTTTTGATAGCTGATTTTTAACTAATATGAGTCGTCTTCAACAGTCCTGTAGTTGATTTCCTTCCATGTTTTTTATTCAAAAAATCCTTTACCTTTTATGGAAAAATTTGTTTATCAAGTTGATATTTTGACAATGATATGGCCCTTTATTCATGATCTATTGAATTGCTAGGCAATAATTTCGGGGTCTCCATCAAATAATGAAATAGAATATTGAGCCTTAGCTGGCTCTATGGTTTTATTATAGATATTGTAAAGATTTTGGCCTTAATCTGCTGATGTGTTCCATCATTATCTGTGAGTCGTCTTCAACAGTGCATTACGATTATAGTAAAATAGTGCATATTGCTTATATTCAAAACAAAAACAAAAAAAAATAGTGTACATTGCTACAGTTCACACAATTATTTTGCCACGTATTAAATGCATACACTAAGATGGATAAAGAAATTAAGTATCTATTTGGGACGGCTGAAGATGCTTAATAAAGTTGATTGTCAAATTATTGTGGGGAAAACAACTATGGCTTCATTTGGAATGACTTTCTTACTGCTTCTTAAAGAAGCAGTAATAAAGTATTCCCAAATGAAGTACTTAATCTGATTGTAAGAAACAGCTTTTCACGCTAATAATTTTGGAAAAACAGTGAGAAAATAACAAACAAGTAATACCCAAATGAAATTGTGATTTCCGTCAAAAAAAAATAAAGTAGCATGAAAGCACCATAAATTATTTTTAATTGTAGCCTTGAGCTGTAGAAGATGAACCGGAATGAATAAGAAGAAGAAGAAAAGAACATTAAAGAAACTTATGTAGCTCAAATTATGAAGCTTATGGACCTAAAACAACTACTAAAAATATTAAAGCTTATCCCAAGAATAATGCTTCATTTGGGACAGTTTTCTTCCTGCTTTAAACAGTTTTTTAGTACTCAAAAAAGTTTTGTACTAAAGAAAATATTTTAGAAAATAATAAGAAAGCTATCCCAAATGAAACTTAAGCCTAAAAAAAAAAAATTCCTTTATGCTGAATAAATAAAATGATGCCGACAATTTTGTAATGTTAAAATCAGCTATACGAATTGAAAAAATTGTTTGATTGAGCTAAGAAGGGGTCTCTGTAGGAACATTACAGTTATTAATAGCTCAAGCCCAAAAAAAAATATGTATAATATTGTAATGGTCCAAATTTTTTGATTGACTAGTACAATTATTATTAGCTCAAACCTATAGAAATCTATGGATAGTGTAATGGTCCAAATTTTATTGGATAGTTTGAGATCTTCTTTAAGAATTACTAAATATTTAAATTTTAAATTCTAACTTCAAATTTGTTAGCTCAAATCTTACCATTGTGAATCTTCGACTAAATATAATTAATAACTAACAGCTTTTTTAGAATATGTTGAGTCTAAATTTTCCCATGTAGATAAATATGACAAGCGAAGAGGAGAATGAGTGGGTGAGGATGGAAAATGGCTCTAGAAATTAACCAATACTTTCTTCGGATGGTGTAAGTAGCATAATCTATTATAATAATAGTCTTATCTCAAAATACTTTTCAACCCATTATTTATAAGATTTAAAAGGCTAGAAGAGTGATTATACATAAGAAAAATATATGAAATACATGATTTGACTGGTTTCTACACATGAACAATCATCTCTAACGTGGATTTGGTTGTCTCCAACGAGTGTCTGTAGTGATTGTCTTCTGTGTGTGCATCTAATGAGCACCTCAAACAAATGTCCTGAGTGTTTACTTTTGCTGTAGTCGCACGAAGAATTTGAACAAGTAAAATAAAATCTTCGAGAGAACAACATCTTTAGATCATTCATATTCATTGTCAAATATTATCCAATATGAATATTAAAATATTTTCCACATCCTTGTAACGCATGGTTTTTCTGGATCCCACAGATGACTACACACCATTAATTTACAATTAGAGCTCTGAGGATAAGGTTGTTTAGCATAAACTGAGAGTTTGTTTTGTTGTATAACACAATTCAAAACATTTAATCAATCTGTTTTTTATTGCATAATCTTCCTCCAAGCAAACAAAGCAAACAGAATCAAAACGATTTCCTGATATCGGACCTTAGCTTCAATATTTTACTTGAATGAGTTCTTCGCACATGTAATATAGGAAAGGTTATCCATTAAAAAATTTAACAATATTTTGTTGTTTTCTGACAATATTTATTCTGCAACAGCTTATCCGAAAGAAAACGCCTTCCATTTATTAGCGTTGATTATGGAATATATAAACAATTAAAAAATCCTTATTTTTGCTGCTTATGATAAAGCAGATTTGTAACAGTGGATTACAATTGCTTTCCTACAATAACTTCAAATAATTATAACGACAGCAACAGCGAAGACAACTAAGCCATATAAGATAAGAGTTGATTATCCTCATGGCCTAAATTGTTTGTCCTTTTTCTTGGAACTATTGAGCATCCATTCACTGAATGCAACAGTCTGTTCAATAGATTGAAATTAACTGATCGGAAAGGCCTGACATGATGCAATATGATTTTTTTTTTAGAAAATTTAAGTGCCGAAGCATGCAATATTATTCATATAAGTTTATATCAATAATTTTTTTAACAATCTAATTACATCATGTCTTTAGATTGACCCATTCAATAACTAATTTCTACCCAAAAAAAAGTATTACAGCATCTTCCACCCTCATAATTGATCATTGAAAGAAGATGAAGCTCTAATAACATTTTTGTCCGAAGAGAGAAAGAGAGGAAGGCACGTGAAAAGGAAGGTTTTTTATTTATTCAAGCAATAATTGCGAAAGCCATATGCCAGATCAGAGTCCTCATTGAAATGAACACTTCTTCTGAGGTTATAATGAGAATCCAGAAGCATTCAACTGTTCTAATTTAAACAAAGTAGCTGAGGAAGTTGGCATCTCCAGCTGCTTTCATTACGTCCACCAATTTTTGTTAGTACTGTGCTAGATTGCAGTACAGCGTAGCTCATAAATTTTTCGTACATTCAATTTATATTTTGCTCTGATATTGTAATAATTACTGCTATGTTGTCAAAATTTATGAACCGTATGGTCAAAAGTTTGGGACAAGAGATTGTCCTCGTTACAGGTCCTGGTTACCATGAGAGAGGAGAGAGGCAATTAAGTTTGCTTGAAGTGAAGTGCTGAACGCCGAAGATGGTAGAGAGGAACTGTGAGAAGCGTTGAAGAAAGAGCAAAATAATTTATCATACTGTAATATAGTGCAAGTAAGAAAATATATCCAAATATTCTGATATATTTTTTTATAAATGCCTGACACTTTAAATATAAGGTCTTCTGATAATCATTTGAAAGGAGATTCTCATCATCATCTTTGATATATCGCCAAAAAATTATCTTGATCGAGCACGAATCTCGAGGAAAAATTCAAATTGGAAACTTCAAAAATTAATTCGGAGACCATTTAAACTCCGATTTCAGCAAGCTTATAGTCGAATTGAGCGTCTCGGAAATACGAACCCAACGACACCAAATTCGACTCAATCCGAGCCCAAATGAGTCCAAACCAAGTACCCGAAGCGCTGTTGGAAGCCGCGAACAGCAATTTGAGTTACCAAACGGTCTCCGATTTTGACAAGCTTATAGTCAAATCGAGCGGCTCGACGAGACGAATCCAACGAGCCCAAGATCGCAGAATTATGATACCATTAAGACCTTCAAATGCTCAATAAATAGTTCATGATCAAGGGATTCAACATCAGCCGTCCATCCGGATCACTCCATAATTGCCCCTGATCCTTTATCTATTTACGGGCTATGCCACTCCAGAAAATCTATAAATAGAGGCCTCATTTTCTCTTGAAAGGGACCTAAGCCAAGAAGAAGAAAAGAAGAAGAAGAGAAGAGAAGTCTAGGAGGGAACAGCTCCTCCTCGACCACCGCCGGAACACCGCCGGAACTCCGCCGGAACACCACAAGAGCATCACCAGAGTACCACCAGGAGCCCGAGGGACGCCGGAGCTCTGCCGGACACCGGAGAAACGTCAGAATTCAGCCCGACGCTGGAATTCTACCCGACGCCCGAGTGACGCCGGAATTCTACCCGACGCCCGAGTGACGCCGGAATTCTTTCCAAGTGACGCCAGAATTCTGCCGGACACCCGAGTGACGTCGGAACTCTGCTTAACTGACACTCATTGTAATCTGATCGTCCTGAATTTAACGGACGAATCAACCTTGTGTATTTCATACAATACTAGTGGAACTTTTTCAACTGGGCGTGGCCTCGTGATTTTTCCCTTTTTCAGGGCTTTCCATGTAAAAATCCTGGTGTTTCTTTCATTCTTCTGTTTGTGTGCTGGATATACGTACAATGTTGAGACGGAAATTTAAACTCTATCGCCGTATATATTTAAGTCCGCAACAGTTTGGCGCCGTCTGTGGGAAACCGATCCCACAACTTTAAGTATTTCTTCAATGGCCAACAGGCGTAGCAACCGCATCTTAGGAGCCTCTCGCTCCAACTCCCATCATTCCAGAAATCAGTCTAGGAATCATGGACGCCAGATATCAGCCTCTTTTTATCCTGGGGGGCAGAACACCGTCGAGGAAGGAATTTCGGGACCTTCCCTAGAAGAACGTATCCGAAAGATGGAAGAATCTCAAGACGAGATCCTTCAACTCCTGCGGGAGATTCGACCACCAGCACTCGCAGCCCAGGGGGAGGTTCTTCTCCCTCGAGACCCACCACTGGCCGAAGGTGTTCAACTCGAACATCTTCAAGCAGAGTTTCCTCTTCCTCCACCAAGGAGACATCCGCAGTCACATCAAGATAACAAATTGGCTGACACAGCAAGTTTTACACATCCATCACACGCAGATCGGCAACCTCGCATTCCTTTGGACCTCCCAGAAGAGTTAGCCTAACCTCACATTACTGAGCTCCCTCGCAATGCCCTACGCCACGAACTGCGACGATTGGTCTGAGAGGAGTTCCCTACAAGAGGCGTAAGACAACCTCTTCGTCAGTGGGACTTCCAGGAGTCGTCACCCCTGACGGAGGCCATTCTTCAACACCCTATTCCAGCTGGCTTTAAGCTGCCAAGCATCGAATCCTACGACGGGACAACTGACCCGTACGAGCATATTGATCATTATAGAACCATCATGCATATCCAACGAGCCTCAGAGGCGCTCCTCTGTCAGGTATTTCCTGCCACCCTCAAAGGACAAGCTCGAATATGGTTCTATTCGCTTCCAGCCGGAACCATTCCAAAGTTCATCAAATTGGCAAAAGTGTTCGTCGAATAATTTATCGCCAATCGGAGAATTACTAAGGACTCTTCTCACCTCTCGGGGATCCGTCAGAATGAAAATGAGTCCCTCAAGGAATACTTCAAGAGATTTTCTACTAAAGCTCATCAAATTTTCGGAGTAGATCCCGAGTTACTTAGAGGCGTTTTCCTCGGAGGGCTTCGTCCGGGCCCCTTCTACTCAGCACTTATGCGAGACACGGTCCCTTCGTATGCCGACCTGATCCATCGTGTGGAGGCACAAATATCAGCGGATGAAGCTATCAGTACCCACAGAAAGCAATTTAAACAAATTCCTGGAAAGCGCAAAGCCCCTATAATGGAGGACTCATTTTCATAACAAAAGAAAAATTCATCTCCTAGACCCCCAGCACCACAACGCAAGTTCTGACATGAAAAAGAGTATACGCCTCTCAATGCAACTCGAACCAACATACTAATGGCCATTCGAGATAATGAAAATATCAAGTGGCCTAATTCTTTGAAGCCGAATGTTGGGAACCAGGAGCAATATTACTATTTCCACCGTAGTCGTGGACACACTACTGAAGCTTGCAAGCAACTCAAGGATGAGATCGAGAGGTTGATTCGACAAGGATATCTCAGACAATTCATCCAAAACTCACCTGCTCGAGATGAAGCTGGTCCTACTGGGGGCAAAATCAACAACAACAAAGACAACAGTTGAATACTATTCAAATGGTTGGCGAGATTGAATGACCACGCACTTTGTGTAGCTGTATTAGTAATGCTACTTATCTTATCTCATCATGTTAAACAGGGTGTCATTTTGATATCCCTAATATTTTCTTCAAAGTTAAACATTGTGTTATCCTCGTACGTACAGTGTAACTTGTATATCCCTAAGTCACACTAGGGATCTATTGTATTGTCTTATAGTAATATAATGTGTCGTTCGTTTAGTTCTGAGATTGTCTCTTTTTTTAAAAAGAATATAAATGACAATAAAAACTACCGATAAATATGATCTCTTTATCCATGATCTGAGAAATACGCAGTCTTTATTGCATCTCAATCACTGGAAGATCGATCCCAGCGGGATTCGATCCGGCCTCTTCCATACAGGTTAACGTCGTCGAGCAAAGGCTCCGACATACAACCTCGGATAGGTCTCACATCCTTGGTGGATTTTCTCGACCTCTTCCATACAGGTTAACGTCGTCGAGCAAAGGCTCCGACATACAACCTCGGATAGGTCTCACATGCTTGGTGGATTCTCTCAACCTCCTCCATACATGTTAACGTCGTCGAGCAAAGGCTCCGACATACAACCTCGGATAGGTCTCACATCCATGGTGGATTTTCTCGACCTCCTCCATACAGGTTAACGCCGTCGAGCAAAGGCTCTGACATACAACCTCGGAAAGGTCTCACATCCTTGGTGGATTCTCTCGACCTCTTCCATACAGGTTAACGTCGTCGAGCAAAGGCTCCGACATACAACCTTGGATAGGTCATATATTCTTGATGGATTCTCTGGACATCTCCCATAGAGATTCTTGGCTGGCAAAAAATCTTCGAAAAAGCATGTTACGTAATATATCAACTCATGTTTCAAAGATGCAAAAGAAAGTTTTCAACTTCATATAAATATTATTGAAGTTATATTGTGAAAGATTGTACATCTAGTTCACCTTTGCAAGAATTTAAAAGCAAAAGGTACACTGGTGACATTCATACAAGCTAGTATCATCAAGCAACAAGCAATTTTAACACAGTCAAATATCCTTGGTGGATTTAAGTGACTTCTCCCTTACTGCACGCAAGCATCTCCTATAACTGTTCCTTTAAAGAAAGGACATAACTGGATCATCATCAGGCTTCAACTCAGTTGACAATGTTAGTGTATTACCATAATGTTGGCATATCACACTACTTTGGCCCCTTGACTCAGGGATATCTGATGTCGACATACTTCAGTTTTGATATATATTGCCTTAGCAAAATGGCACTTGTCATTATCAGCCCTTCGCCTGATGTTTATCGGCGGCTCTTTACTTCATATCAGCCATCATCGGCTTCTCGTTCAATTGCTGATAGCAGCACCCTTGAACTCTCTCCTCCTACTCCCCACTTGGTCGTTGACTGCCAACAGACTTCCACCCGATCGTCCATCATCGACGAACTTTCGTTAAAATAGCATCAAAATTCTATTTGATGCTGAGCTTCCTCCCGTTGAAGGACTTCTGCACATCGCCAGACTTTCGTCGGAATTCTAACAGATGTTGAGCTTTCTCCCGTCGCAGGATTTCTACCCGACATCATACTTCTTCCCGACGTCAGACTTCTGCGTGTCGTCGGATGTTTGTCGGGTTTCTACCCGACACAAAATTTTTACCCGTTGTGGGACTTCTTTCGGCCGACAGATTTTTGTCGGAGTTCTACCCGACGCCGTACTTCTTCCCGACGTCTGAATTTCGACCATCTTTATACTCCCTCCGACTAACATCTCACCTCCACATGATATCTTAAAGGAGAGAAATTTCTAACTCCTGTACAAGAGGAGGGGCGTTGTCTCAAGTAGGGAAAATCACCTACTGAATAACATCGGAATGCCTCAACTGTCAGAAAGCCAGAATAAGATAAAAAAGAAGAAGCCTCTAACTTCTGCACAAAGAGAGGGGCGCCGAGTCGAGTGGGGAAAGTCACCTACTCAAAATAGCGGAAGGCCTCAAAATGCCAGAAACTAGAGGGGAGAAGAGAGGAATACTCTAACTTCTGCGCAAAGGGAGGGGCGCCGAGTTAAGTAGGGAAAGTCACCTACTCAAAACAGCGGAAGGCCTCAAAATGCCTGAAACTAGAGGGGGGAAGAGAGGAATACTCTAACAACTGCACAAAGGGAGGGGCACCGAGTTAAGTAGGGAAAGTCACCTACTCAAAAACGGCGGAAGGCCTCAAAATGTCAAAAGCCAGAGGGAGAAAGGAAGAAGGGGCAAGTTTCTCCTAGGCCCTAGGGGTCTATTTATAACTTTTTTGAGGGGGGGAGGATTCCAAAATTTTATAAAATTTCCTGAATTTTTTTTGAATTTTTCTGAATTTTTTTGGATTTTTTTGAAATTTTTTGGGATATTTTCGGAATTTTTTGGGTTTAAAAAATCCATGTGGGCCCCACCAAAAAAAAATTTTAAATTAACCGCGCGGTTCCGCGCGTGTCACCGCGCGGACGTGCCGTTTGGCGCAGGGCGCGGGCGTCGCCGCAGGCGGCGGCGGCGGCCGGCCGGTTCGGTCGCCTATGCGTATCCGGGCCCGATTTTCGGCCCGGATGGTCCAAATCGGATGTTTTTGGAGTCTCCGGACACATTTTTCGACATTCCGGACTCAATTTTGGCACTTTCAGAGCTCAACGAGGCCTCTATAATCAAGTTCGAGCAAACGTTTGATTTTTGCAACATAATTTTTTACGATTCGGCCAATGTAAAATACCGGAAAAAGTATTTTCGGACACATAGAGCTTCGACGTCCGAAAATAGGGGGGTAACTGATATATTGCCAAAAAATTATCTTGATCGGGCACGAATCTCGAGGAAAAACTCAAGTTGGAAATTTCAAAAATTAATTCGGAGATCATTTAAACTCCGATTTCAGCAAGCTTATAGTCGAATTGAGCGTCTCGGAAATACGAACCCAACGAGACCAAATTCGACTCAATCCGAGCCCAAATGAGTCCAAACCAAGTACCCGAAGCGCTGTTGGAAGCCGCGAATAGCAATTTGAGTTACCAAACGGTCTCCGATTTTGACGAGCTTATGGTCGAATCGAGCAGCTCGACGAGAAAAATCTAACGAGCCCAAGATCGCAGAATTCTGATACCATTAAGACCTTCAAATGCTCAATAAACAGTTCGTGATCAAGAGATTCAACATCAGCCGTCCATCCGGATCATTCCATAATTGCCGCTGATCCTTTATCTATTTATGGGCTATGCCACTCCAGAAAATCTATAAGTAGAGGCCTCATTTTCTCTTGAAAGGGACCTAAGCCAAGAAGAAGAAGAGAAGAAGAAGAGAAGAGAAGTCTAGGAGGGAACAGCTCCTCCTCGACCACCGCCGGAACACCGCCGGAACACCACCAGAGCACCACCAGGAGCCCGAGGGACGCCGGAGCTCTGCCGGACACCGGAGCAACGTCGGAATTCAGCCCGACGCTGGAATTCTACCCGACGCCCGAGTGACGCCGGAATTCTACCCGACGCCCGAGTGACGCCGGAATTCTTTCCAAGTGACGCCGGAATTCTGTCGGACACCCGAGTGACGTCGGAACTCTGCTTAACTGACACTCATTGTAATCTGATCGTCCTGAATTTAACGGACGAATCAATCTTGTGTATTTCATACAATACTAGTGGAACTTTTTCAACTGGGCGTGGCCCCGTGGTTTTCCCCTTTTTCAGGGCTTTCCACGTAAAAATTCTGGTGTTTCTTTCATTCTTTTGTTTGTGTGCTGGGTATACGTACAACGCTAGCGTTGAGACGAAAATTTAAACTCTATCGCCGCGTATATTTAAGTCCGCAACAATCTTATTAGCACAGGTGTTTCTAAAGATAACCTGTTATGGCTCGATGGAAATGCTACAATGGTTTCCAATATTAATTCTTTGAAAAAAAAGTGTGCAAATGCATAATATGGGCTCAAAACTGTTTCAAACGAACTGAGTGCTCCCTTATAGTGATTTTGGGATCATCTGATTCTGAAATTATTGATTCTCCTAGTGGTGTCTATTCTAATTTGTTCAATCTAAATCCTAAAGAAACTATCAAGAATTAAAAATCTATATTCATCAACAAAGCAACATTTTTATTTTGTCTAAATATTTTAAATGTTTGAAATAGCACATTCTCTAAGTTTTATTAATGATTTCTTTCTCTGATGAAAATTGGTTTGCTTGATCATTTTTCTTAATTATTAGAGGGGGATAGAATATGAAGATGTAATAAGCCTTTCTGTGAACTTTGGATAACGACGTAGATGGTGACAAGAAGCGATGATCTTAGAGACAATGATGACATTAGGTTTGATATCAATGATGAATGTCAGAGTTAATTTTGATAGTGTGCATCAACTTTACATGCTGGTGTTGATGGTATATATGTGTTGCTCTTATTGACAGTGATGGGTGTCAAGCTCAATATAGATAGCTGATATCAACCTTATTGGCAATGACATACATCAGCATTATTAATGTAATGTATTTGTACGTATTATTAGTAATGGTATGATTAAATGTTGGTGTCGATGACATGCATTTATCTTGTTAGTGGTGATTGGTGTAAATTTTATTGGCTATGACATGCATCAACGTTGATGTCAAAATTATGCATCAATCTTATTAGCAATGGTATGCATTAATGTTGCTATCGAAGGCATGCATATGCCTTGTTGGTGATGGTATATGTTTATGTTGATTTTAATGGTTTGCATTGACTTTTATGGTTGTACATTGATGTTGGTGGCGACAATATGCAATTCTCAATCCCCTTTATATGTAGAATGTTGCTTATTTATAAAATTTTGTAGTGTCATTTTGGTTGCTTTAACTAAAATCTCTAAACACTCTATCAATACATAATAATTGATCACTTTATTTAGAGATCATTGTTTACAGATTTCAGTGCTTTAGTGATATTAGACTTGAGCGATCTTTAGATTTTTCCATTCTCCTCGTTAAGTTGCTCGTTTTGACTATAAGCACTTTGTATTAGGAAATTATTGGTCCTCTAAATGATATTGTGAAATGTTCAATTATAATTTGAGTGCTTGATTTAGATGTTCAAGACACTTTTGGTGTCTCATCGGATATGTTCATTTTAACACTAAATTTTTTAAAAATTGAGTTTGATGGTGCTTAAAGTTTATAATTATTATATTATGTTAAGATCCATACTTAAAATGGATGAATTTTTTCACTAATATATCAAGAGATCATAACCAAAATTTTAGTTTCTCCCTCGCCAACCACAAACATATATAACTTGCAAAGCCATCATAATTAAAATTAAAATAAAACTTTATGATATTTTTAGCCATTAATACTCTCTGTCAATCAGAGAATATAAATAATATGTGGCTTAAACCTCATCAATAATCTGAACAAGAAATATAAAATTTCAGAGGGAACAAAACCTCCATATAGTGCATACTCATTGGTTAAAAGTTATCTAATATGAAAATTAAAATATTTGTTTCCCTTTCTTTTAAGCCATGATTTTTATGGATCCCACACAAGATTTATAATAATTTATTACAATTATTTTTCTACAATGACATCAAATAATTACACCGACAACACCACCTAAAACAAAGAAGCCCTAAAATAGAGCTGATTATCCACATGGCCTAAATTGTTTGTCCTCTTTTATGCAGCCATGCAATGAACATCCATCCATTTAGTGCATGCAATTATATCAGCTACCAACCAACCAAACATCATTAAGAGATTGATTATTATTTAAATAACTTTAAAAATATATATATGATTTAGACTTCATTTGGGACAGCTTTCTTAATACTTTCTAAAATAGCTTTTTAATTAAAAATTTTCTTGAATTAAAAATTTTTGCATTAGAAAGTCTGTTTAGAAAGTAATGAGAAAGTTGTTTTTTGACAGCTTTTGACCGTTATATTTTAATTGCTTTGAAAAAAATTTTGTGCTAAAAAGTTATTATAAAAAGCCGTAAGAAAATTGTCTCAAATTAGACAGCCTAAAATAATTTAAGCCAACTCTTCTCTTTCACTTTAAAATATACTATTTAAATAATTTAATAGCTAATTAGTACTTTTTTTATTTCTCTTAATTTTTTTTATTTCATTGTATTTTTATAATTTTTATTTTCAGTTTTTTATAATAGAATCAAATTTTTTAACTTCAAACAATTAAACATTTTATAATATCATATAATACTTTTTTAATTGAGTTCAAGGGCTTTAATAAATTTAAATACATATTTAATTTTGTACAAGAAATAATAATTATATATTTTTAAGTTTTAAAATATAATATTATAATAATATATACTAATATTTTTTTAATTTGATTTTTTTAATAATAAATATTTCTTTTATTTGTATCGGTATCATGTCAATATAATATATCAATATTTATCAAACAAAGCCATATGAGTATTTTATTTAAATATTTTGAATGTTTGAAGAAGCAGAGTTTTAATAACTTTTTTTTCTCTGTTGAAATTGAATCGTGTGGGTCTAATCTGAGTCATCTGACAACTTGCAGAGTTTTCTGGATCTACAAACCTTGACATATTTGTGAAGCACTTGAGTCAAAATGTATGGCCTTCCTGGTTCTCAGGCCCAAGCTTTCCTGACAATAATTAATATCTTAATTCTGCAAACTCTACGAGAAGAAAAATATGTTCATCTGTCAGAATAATAATTTGATTATGTTTTCTTATAAAGAAGAAGGAACTCTATATATCCAAAACAAAGCTTTCAACTCAACAAAGGCTGAGTTTATCTTCCTATGGTAGAGAGAAGCTATTTACTCGCTTCTTTTAGAAATTTGGCGCACATAGCTCATCTAAGGCTTTCTTAGAAGCGCTTATGGGTTCGGAGATTTGTATATAAATGCCTGTAATGAAATTTGTGGTTATTTTTTAAGAGAGAGAAAGAAAGAGAGAAGAGAGCACATGACTAGATAGCTTTTTTCTTCTTCTTTATTTAAGCAACAATTATGATCGAAAGCCATAACCAGAACAGAGTCCTTTAATGAAAATGCACACACTTCTGAGGTTATAATTATGTGAAAACAAAAGCTCAACTGTTCTAATTATTTATACTTGTACGTAGCTGAAGGACTTGGCACTTTCAGCTGCTTCCAGTCCACCAATCATTTTTTGTTTTTTTGGTACGGGAAGTTTACAGTCCAGCGTAGTAGTTTTCTTACATTAAATTTATTTTTGCTCAGATATTTCAATAACCATATGGGCAAAAGCTTGAGAAAGAGAGATGGTGCTCTTACTATATCCATGTTGATGTGAGAGTTCAGTAAAGCATTTAACTTGAAATTAACTGAAGTGCTGAACGCTGAAGGAATCCACAGTCAAGTAAAACAGATGGCTAAGAGGAGGAAGAAGAAGAATTAGATAGCGAGAGAGAAAGAGAGAGAGAGAGAGAGAGAAAGAGAGAGAGAGAGAGAGAGATGAGGGTGGGAAAATTAATATATCATATTATAATAGAAGATATATATCTTCTCAACAGTTTAAATATCATCTAATTTTATATATTAATTGATAAATTTTTATTTTTTTTATTTTGTTGTAAAATAAATCAGAGTAATTTTATTCAAATGCATGCCAAATTTTGCTTGAAACTAGTTATATAATTCTTGCATGAAATGAGCTTTGAAGGAAAAAAAAAAAGTTACAACTCAATGTGCTTAGGCTTTATATTAACTAGGTTTTTAGGGGCATTTACATAATTCCAAAAACTTAGATGACTTTTAACTATCTAACATATGAAATTCAAAAATTTTACATATAATCTTTTATTGTCTAAATCATATCTATGTATATATTCCGTATGTTAGAAAATTTATCCTAATAATTACAAATTCTTTTGAATAATTAGAAATACCATGAGTTATTATAAATCACTGGAATTAGAGAGTTTTTATTTTTTTTTTAATTTTGAAGGATACTACAGAAAAACAGCTGATTTTTTACGGCCTTGTTTGTTGGAAATCTACAAATTTTCATCAGAGTGATATATTTCCAGTGAATTTATGACGAAAAATTTCTGTCGGTAAAAACACGTCTGAATAATGACAAAAAAGTGGAATTATCCACTGGAAAAATTTCTGGCCAATAGCTGTTCAATTGTTTGTGGATAGCTTTACAAATATGGAAGGTAGGAGATAAAACTCCATTTGAAGTATTTTATTAGTTGGTATCTGCCCTCAAATGATAGAATTTTTGCCTTCCAAGTCCCAACCATCAAGCACTTGGACAATGTTATGAAGCGGCAGTTGCTGTCTGCCATTATCTTATAGCAGATCTTTTAAACAGAGCAACGACAGGTCAGAACGCACCAAAGATGTACTGGCAACAAGCTCTTTCAATCTTTTATCTATTTAATTGCCTTTCACCCAGAATAAATTTTCTATTAAAGTGAGCAATAGTTTAAGAAAAATATATATTAATTAGCCTTTTGAGCGAAGAATTTTAACAGCAACTTAAGCTAAATTATGGCTTCGTTTGAGATAATTTTTTTTACTGTTTTATGCAGCACTTCCTAATCTTTTCCATGGGGCCATTAGGTGAGAATTTTCAATTGCAATGAAGTAACAGTTCTGAAAGTTTTAAGCAGAAAGAGGAAGAAGCCATTAAAAGAGATATATAGTAAGCTTTGACATCAGAATGACTTCAGAGCAAACGGAAAATAAGTTAGGTATTATTAATTCAAAATCTAAATGAATTCTGTATTATATAAAAACTCAAAAATGAATAGGATGATATTATATAAATTTTAAATTTTAGATAATAATTTTCAACATTTTATCAATTAAATTAACACCAACAAGACAATATAATTTAAACAAGCTTTAAACTTCAATATTTTTCTTACAATCTCATTGCATCATATCATTAGATTGACCACAAAAGCTTCCGCACTCATAATTGATCATTCAAACAAGAAGAAGTGCTTATTTTTTTAGCTTTCCTTCTCTTTTGTCAAAGCTTACTTTGTCGCAGCATCGTAAACAAGAAAAGATCATAGTAACAAATATTAATTAAGATGAAAGCCTGCTGATCTGAAAGCCAAAGCCACAATAAAGCACCTGCTTTCTAATGAAAGCAAGCTCATGGTGCAAGTTTCATCAAACAAAGCAGATATTCCTTGTTTAAATAGTAATTGTAATCGAAAGCCATCTGCCAGATCGCTGACCTCATTGCCAATGCACACTTCTGAGGTTATAATTATAAAAATCCAAAGGCATTCAGCAGTCCTTATGAAGACTTGGCCCCTTCAACTGTTTCCATGCCATCCACCATGTTTTGTTAGCACAGTCCAACGTAGATCATTTAAGTTTTCGTACATTAAATTTACTCTGATAAATTTAATGGGTAATAAATTAAGTACTATATAGTCAGAAGTTTGAGAAATTTGCGGATCCAGTTGTGGTTTGTTGGTTGAATGGCTATATTTTCTAATTAATAGTTCAGTTATTATTATTTTTATGAGTATGAAATCTAAATTTACTTTATATAATTTATAAAATATAAAATGAAATAATAAAGCTAAAAAATCTGTAAGACATTTGGCAAAATACCATTGTGGCAAATTCAGATCTAACCTTAGCTTAAATAAAGTATTTGATTAATTATAATTTTATAAAGAAGGAAATAGATTCAATCATAATGCACAAATAGTGTCCATGGTGTTTGTATCTCTATGCTGGATCTTCTGAATCTTTTATGTGTTACTTGCGGAGTCAATTTGGACGCGTCAAAATTCCAATGAAATCAAATCACGTAGCAACTTGTACACAAGATATGTACAAGTTATGTGGTTTCATTTCATTGGAGTCCGAACGCGAGCTACTTCTGGACTCCGCACGTAATAATCGAAAAGTCTTAAGTAGAACAAAGAAAGAAGTCATTGTTCCAGATATTAAGGTTGACATCAGAACATACATGCATGAGTCATGACCATTTATATTTCTTTAAAATATTGATTTAAGATGAATGCATGAATCTCATTATAAGTAAATTATATATATAAATACATAAATATTTTACTTATATCTGCATTTATATATTATTATAGATTAATAGTTTTAATTGTTGGGATATTAAACTTATTTGCATAGACTCATTTAGAATTAAAAATTAATTAAATAAAAAAATAAGCTCCATTGAAAAATCCGATATCAATCATCTTGTTTGATTATGGATTTAATTGTATGATCAGATTTGATCTATATTTGAATTATTCAAACTACATGATTAGTTAACTAATTATATAATTAATAAAATCATATTAGAGAAGATCATCAATAAATTTTATTGGGGCTCTTTTAATACTTCCAAAAATATTCATTTTTCATCTTGGAATTCTTGTACTTCCCCTTATATTAAAGGGGCCTAGATTGTAAGTCTATTATATGGTTCAATCTTTATCTATTAAACTTTGGTGGAAGTTTAGCAATAACACTTCTCTTTAGGCTAATTTCATGAACATTAGATATTGCAATCCGTGGCATCCTAATAGAAGTTTTTTCAAAGAATGGGCAATCTCCTATTTAGAATAGATTATGCAAGATTAAATGGCTAGGGGAAAGGTATATTCTCTAGGGTCTGGGTAATGGGGATTCTCTTTATTTTTGGCAATTTGATTGGACTTGTAATTTTGGCTGGCTTGATTCATTTTTTGGCACTCACTCTATTTCAAATATTAAGGTATCTAACTTCATCTTAAATGATCGGTGGTGCAGTAATTGTCTTAATGAATTACCTTCCAACTTCTTTTGTTGATAAGATTTGTGACATTCCTATTAACCCTAGTGCTAAAGATTTCCCTATCTTTAAATTTTCAGTGAATGGTGTGTTTAACTTTAAGGGGGCTTGGTAATATTTTAGATCTCATCAGCAAGTTAATGACATTTTTAGTAAAATAAGGACCTCTACTACCCCCACTAATATTTCTTCATTTATTTAAGGGATTCTTAAGGGTTTTATTCATGTGGACTCTAGATTAATTAGCAAGGGCATTTTGCTGGTATTGAAATGTCAATGTTGTTTTCACTGAAACTTTGAATCATGTTTTCTTGAATGAACATGTTGCTTCTCAAGTTTGGGATACCTTGGAAACTGTTCTTCATCTAAGCATTAAAAAAATATAAATAATTGCATGTCTTTCTTATCTAATTTGTTTCATGAAAAGCCCAAGGCCACATTATAACTATTATTCCTATAATTATTTTTTGGCTCTTGTGGTATGAAAGGAACAATAACAAACACAATGGTGTTAAGATGAGCTCCGATAGAATTATTTTATGTCTCCAAAACAAAATTCACCACCTTTTCTTGGCTAAAATGATTAATCAAGAACATTTTAAAGGTAATATATCGTATTCTTCTTTCTTTAATATTATTTTTTAGCATGTTATTATTGATCAGTCTTATAAGATTATTTACTAGATCAAACCCCTTATGGACTAGGTTAAGTTTAATATTGATGGTTCCACTTCCCAGTTTACCTCTAGTTGTGGTGGCCTTATTAGAGACATCCATGGTGCTCTCTTATATGCCTTTGCTTCTCCTCTTCCTAAATGTAATGTTATATATGCTTAGATGAGTGTTTTATATTTTGGCATAAACTTATGTATGTCCAAAAAATTGATGAATATCTTGATTGAATCAGATTCTATGGTGCATGTCTCTCTCATATCTTACAAGCACTGTCATAATGCAATACTTTTCAATCTATTTCAAAAAACTATGGCTACTTTAGCTAAAGTTAATTATAAATTCTCATATCTATCGTGAAGGTAACATATGTGTTGATTGGTTGGCTAAGAGAGGTTCGACTCTCTTAAATTGTGAATATATTAACAATGTTTCTTCATTTAGATTATTTAACTAAATGTTGAGACTTGATGCTAGATCTGGGCATGCACTATATCAGACATTAAACTCTCTGTCCTTTTTTTCTGCTTGTTTTAATGTCCCAACAATTTTCTACTTGCTCCCTATATATTATATGTCATAAATTTTCCTTATGTGACTTTTTACTATTTTTATCAAGGCCTTGCTTATGTTTATTTTTCTCTTTATGATTATATTTCCTATCTGCTCCCTTTTTTTATCATATTGGGTTCATATTTGAGCAGCCCTTGTATTGGATAGAGAATGTCTTTGTGTCTTGGTAGGAGAATTTCTTTGTACCATTTATGATTGGCTTCTATGGTTATTTTGGAGAATAGGTTAATGGAGAATAGGATTAGGTGGAAGGCTATATATGTTGACTGAGCTTTGGAGGGTGCTTATTTTCTCTTAGATATCTTTGGGAGTGGTCTTTTATATGCTTGTGGATCTTTGTTTTTGAAGGTATTATTATTAGTATCTAATTGGGCTTCAAAGTTAGCTTAAGCTTGGATTATTTTTGGGTGATGGCTCCTTGCCTTCCTTTAGTTTTTTTTCTCTTTTCACCTTGTATCTTAGTAGGGATTATTGGCTCCTTATATTTCTTTTTTTCTTTTGATTGTAGCTCTTTGAGTATTAGTGAGCATTTGATCCATTTAAGGACTGTAATTATTTTTTGATGAATTAGCACGTAAGCCCATAATTGGGTTTTAATTATAAAAAAAAGTATAAGTACTTAAAACAATCAGATAAATTATTAGATATTTAATAAGTGTAAATAATATGTTATTTTATGTGTTACATTATCAGTAAAAATGTGTTATTTTAGTTGTGTTGTGCAAAAAATATAAAAAAAGCACAAAATTCTTAGCCTCATTTAGTGTTGCAGCGTCAGACAAATCAATGCCACAACACCATCAAAGGAACCACTAGAGCACCACAACATTGACATGGCGGTGCCAACTTTTCTGTTGGACAGTGTCGCGACATTAAAATGGTCATCTTTGCAACGTCATGCTCTTTGTCTTCAAGCACCACAACATCATAATCTATCATTCCTTGGCTCCAAAATTTCCATTCGAACTCTGTAACGTCCAAAAGTTAGCAGTATTGTGGCATAGCAGTTGTAACTTCCAAAGGATACGACCTATCAGTAAAATGATGCGACTGTTCACCAAATAATTGATCCACATCAGCAAGCGCCACGGTATGACCAAAATAGTAACGCAGCGATGTTAGTTCATCTGTTGGGAGCGATGGTGCAGACCTTTCAAGCGCCGTAATGCCAGCTGCCTACTTTGTGTTTTTCTATAAATAGTCATTATGTTATATTTCACCTTAGCTAACAACGGACTTTGTGCCCTATTGATCATATCCTATTGATTCATATCTCAAGGATTTAATGATTGGGGAGCATACGGGCTCTGGCCATAACCATAATATAATGGTGTCATTTGGCGGTGACCACCTGGTTCAGAGGGCCCCGAGTCATAACCGTTTATCCTACAGTGCCATTTGGCGGTGAAACTATCGGTTAGAGGACTCGTACCACGTCCTTACTGGTAGGAGATTGTTTGAGAATGGATCCTAGTGATATTTTCGACCAGGCATTAGCTCTTTGTGAGTTGTAGTTATTTTCAGATTTGTCCACCTCGACAAAATGTTGCGGAGGGTGGATGGGTTTTACTTTGAGTGGTTGATGGTTGGATTTCGATTTTAAATATTTTAGAATTTTGATGATTTTGGAAATTTTTATGGAGTTTTGGATTTTTTGGATTTTGTGAGAGTTTGGGAGATATTTTAAAAATATTTGAAATTCACCCCTCCGGTTGAGATATGTATTCAACACGGCCATCATCGGAGTAGAAAGGGGTTATAGATTGAACCTTGTCGACTCTATCAGGCTATCGATAGAGGATCGGGTTTCGTAGGTTTTATGCCTTTGTTAGTGAATTCTCTTGATTATAGGCCTTGAAGGCCTAATGTGAATGTATAAAATAAATGCCTCAGTCAACCCCATGACTATACATTTGTTTAATAGTTCGAGCCGTATCAACTCCTATTTACCTGAATAGAAGGATTGGGCTTGAACTTGAATTCACTTATTGACCCTGCTTTAGCTAGTACACGAAAATGCAGACATTGTTGAGAAAGAGATGGCTTTTCCCAGATGATAACACGCTCGTCGGGGCCCATACTTGTGTTCAGTATATCCCCTTATATGTACCTATGTGTATACATATTATGATGCATATGGGGTGGATATTTTAGAATATTTATAAACGCCTTATGTCTGCTTGCATGGATGTTGCAGATCCGATGGCATTTTACAGCAGCTCGGGGATTGAATTGTTTGTTGCCTTGTACAGGTAGACTATCGTGCACTATTTATATGATTTATACAGGTAGATTGTAGCACACTAACGAATCTCCTTCTTTTATTTATTGTAGTTCTTTCACACTTTCTCACAGATGATATATTGAATATATGACGAGCTTCCTACAACTGCTACGACAGCCTATAGGTGTGTTTGCATTTGCTACATCTTCTTTAGCATCTGCCTTTGCTTGGTTTGTTGAAGCTCTTTTGTATTTTCTTGTGGTTAACACATTCGGTGTACAACGAATTTTCTGTAGCGACCTATGGGAACTGTACTTACTACATATCATCTTTTTTTCTTGCAGTGGATAAACAATTTCTGATCACTGAATGATAGTTGGTTATAGGGGCGTTGTCACCACCATTGTATCTTAATGCTTTGCTTACGGGCGTATTACTGCACTTTCTCAACTATTACTAGTGAATGGGTTATTATTAGAACTCCTTTGGGTTTGCTTATAGAGAACACACTAGATGCGTGGGGGTCTTTCATAGTAGTTCGTAGGAACCTATATGCTTGTATCTCTTTGTTACATTTGACGCCACTCCTCTAAACTTACTCATAAGCAGCCTCTAATTAGGAATTATGTACATCTGGTTTGCAAATAAGTTATACATTCCCTCCTATTATTTATAAGGTCGAATGCATCTGCTTGTGTTTTGACATTGACTGCAAAGTACTATCATATTCATAGCATGCCTCTCATGTTCAATGCACATTAAATTTCAACATCTTTAGGAGGGGCGATATCCTTTATTTGCTAATTGATCAAATCCATTTGTAGAGACGTTGTAGCATTCACTGCATGATTCTTGAGTTCATTGATGTGCTGGCAAGCAAATTGTATTCACTTATATGTATCTCTTTGTTGTTTCCAAAGGGTCCACAAGTCTCAGTTGCATTTGGGTTGGTATCTTCCTCATGAATGAATCGTATCATTCATTAGAGACCTCATGTTGTAGCAAATGATGTTCAAAGTTCTTTATGACTCTCTGCATTATTCTATTTAATGTTGCTCAACTCAAATTCAATGTCTACAAGCTTCTGCTTCGAGTCCTCGTCATTGTATTCAAGTCAACTTCATGTCCCTTGCATTCGTTCAAGTTTGGTTCCTTGTGCAATTCAAGTTCCAGTCCAGGTCTTCATCATTTGATTCAAGTTTAGGACTTCTGCAAGTGTTCAAATCTTCTTGTTATTTAGTTCAAATTGAGTTCAATGTAGGCTCAAATCAAATCCTCACTTGAGTTCAAATTATGTCCAATTTATTCTTGATTAGTATCCAAATTAGTCTTAAGTTAATGTTCAAGTTCGAATTGGGTTCACATTGTAACTCATTTGAGATTGAGTTCTATGTAGTTCGAGTCTTGTTCAAAGTCTTTGTGATCACTTAAGTCCAAATTCATTTAGTCCAATTGCATAAGGTTCACAAGTCCCCTGTGGTCTAAAACTTGTTCAAATCAGGTCTAGATACAATCTCAAGTTCACCCGAAATTTTGGCAGCATTCCGGCCTCTCCCCTGTTTAGGGGAAACTACAGAAAATTGGGCCTTTCCCATCACGCTAGAGAAAAGCGTGCATGGTAGGTGCCCTCTTTCGAGGACACCGCGGCCGTGTAAAGTCTTCAACCCCACCACGCTAGAGAAAGGCGTGCATGGGTCTTCAAATGTACCTGTTTTAAAAAAGCACAGTTTGCTTTCCCCGCAGGTGTAGAGCCGCGTACGGGTACTTATATTTTTGCCCTGCCGTGTTAAGAAAAGTAGGCTCAAGGCTTGCCTGCCTCGCTGTAAGTGCCGCACCGAGTTTCCTCCCACCATGCTAGAGAAAAGCGTGCATAGTGGGTCCCTCGGTGCACCACAAACAACAAAAATAGGACTATAGAAGATTGCCCGCCTCGTCGCAAGTATCACAACGAATTTTCTCCCACCACGCTAGAAAAAAGCGTACATGAGTGGTAGTTCACCACGCTACAAGCGTCGAGAGCTAGTTTTCTCAAGTTTATGAGGTTATACTTGTGCGGGGTTGGCGGGGTTGGCATGGAGATGAAAATGAGCAAGAGAATAGCACTCTTCTCTTTTCTTTTATTATCTTTCTTTACTAATTATAATTAATTATAACTTATAATAATTAATTAGAATTAATGATTAATTAATTATGATTAATTATTTAAGCATATTTAATTATCATTAATAATAATTAGTTTATAATTAATAGTAATTAATTAAAATCAGTTAAAATTAATTATAATTAATTAGTAATAAATTATAATTAGAGTTAAGCTCGTCGGGCTATAGGATTTACATAGGATTTGAATAGAATTTGAGTAAGATTTATGCTAAATCATGCTAAACGATTTGATCGACCAATAAATCTCACAGCAGAATAAATCCTCGGTTTCCCTCTTTTGCTTTGGAGTTCGACGAACTCGCAGGATTTGGCCGAAGAAGCTCTGGAAAGGGAGAAAGTTACCTTCACGGTGACGCGAGCTTCCGTCTTCACTTCCGATCAAACAGGAGGGAATGTCGTCGAGTAGGTGATGTCGGGCAGCAGGGAAGAAACCGAAGAGGCGCTCCAAAGGAAGAAAGTTACCCTCACAACGATCGAGCTCCCGTCGTCGTTTCTGATCAAAAGGTCGTAACTTCCTTTCCGACAGGAAAGAAGGTCGTCGAAGGGGGCGAAGACCTTCGGCTAGGGTAGGGAAGGGTCGGAGAGGCTGGGGGTCTGGCTTCGGCTACAGTAAAGGCGTCGGAGGGCTTGCGATAGAATGGGAAGGAGGAGATGTCGTGAGAGCTTGCGAAGGGGAGAAACTGCGGGAGTTCTGTGTCTGAGAGCTTTATTTAGGTCGGTATTTAACGACGCAAAAGGGAGTAGAATCGAGGAGTTGTCTCAGGAATCATGGAGAAATAATGCGAACAGCGCTGAGCTACAGGACTTCGTGGGATTTTAGCAAGATTTGCGGAGGACTTGATTATACGAGGTATGTAGAGATTTTGTTGATCCTTCTTTATCAGAGGTCAACAAATGCCCCCCAACAAATGTGGTTCGTGTCTAGAGTGAATCACGTTTGTTGTATGTTGATTGACTTTATAGATTTCTAGGTATTTTCTCTGGATGTCACACAGAAGTTCTTACTTAGTGGATCTCCAAGAGTTTGCTTGGATGTCACACTAAGATTATCATTTAGTGGATCTCCAAAAATTTGTTTGGATGTCACACTATGATTATCATTCCGTGGATCTTCAACAGTTCTTCTCTGTACTTTCATAGATCTCTAGATGCACTTATAATCAGTAAGAGGATTGACATGCTAGGTTTAGTTATGTAGAGACCCAAAAGATATTGATAGAGTACTTTATTCTCAGATCCTTAGAATGTCACTTCATAAATTGACTATAGTGGATAGTATTGTCACCTTCTTCTCTTCTTTTGGCACTACTGTTTCCTTAGTTTTCAATTCTGATTTCATAATTATGCTGATAATGCTTCATGTCTTATGCAGGTTACTATAGGGGCATGATCTAGCCAGTTTACTACTATAGGAGACTTTAGTTTTGGTACATTTTTACTTTGTTTGTTATGTTGTTCTTCTTTCTTTAGTTGCTTACTAACACCCTTGTTGCCCTACACAGGTTCCAAGAGGAGTGAGACACTAGTTCGTGAGCTACTACAGGAGACCTTGGTTTCAGGTACACTTTTCTTTTTAGTAGCTTTTCATATACTTGCATAATCTCTTATTTCTGTTGATATTTCTATTACTTTGTGCAGGTTCCAAAAGTGGAGAGTACCTGATCTTTGGAAGGAGCAGAGCGGAGCTGTTGACTTCCTCTTTAGGCATAGTTTAGGAGATAAATTTGAAGTCCTCTACGAAGGACATTATACTTTTCTCTCTTTTTTTGTTGATATAGACTTATAAAAGAGATGTGAACTGAAAATTTGTATATGAATTCTGAATTAATAAAATAAAGCATTTTTATGAATTCTACTGTTGACGAGCTCTCTTTCTACTGTTCTTGTGATTTCTGTGATTGTACTCCAAGTTGTGTTGACAGTGTTGTAGATAATTTTAAATATTTATTTAGGGATCTCGGCACGCAACGTGATGTCGACCCAAATAAATATTTAAAATGCCCATAATCCTTAGGGACACTTGTAGATGTCATTCGGGGTACTTCTTTTTGTAGCTTTAGCTTGAGTCTTGAGATCTCGATTCCTTTTGCCCTGTGCTTTGTACAGCGAACATTGCTAGAGAATTACTTGATTTGTCTTTACTGACTTGTCAGGTGATTTTTGTATGCCTTCGGCCCTATGCTTCTTGCTTTGGCGGGCTTGATGAAGGAGTAGAGGCCGGCGACCTAAAACCCTTAAGGTTTATACAAAGTCGGTGGCAAAAAAGTCATCGGTCTAGAGCTTTGTGCATAATAGACTTATTGATGATGGAATCCTCTTAGTTCAGCCTTAGGCTCTATGTGAACTTTGGGATAATTTCTTCGGTCCTTTGCTTTGTGCTTTGATGGACTTATTGAAAAAAAATTCCTTCGATCCTTGCTTAATGCTTTACAGATTTGTTGAAGGATTTACAAGTTTTGGATTTGATAGATAGTACTAAATATAGGTAGTATCTTAATCCTTAACCACTTGAGGAGACTTTAATCTAAGTCACTTGAGTTCATCAGATTAGGAGAGCTGGGGTTTGACAGCTCTTCGTCCTCTGATTGCTGAAATGGGGGTTCCTCTACTACGACCTTTCTTATGGCGTGTTGAGTAGATGGAGCTGCCAGCGATCCGGCCATATTTGGGCTTGTTGGATCTGACCTCTTGCACCCATTCAGGCTTCAGACTCGAGCTATAAGAATTGTGCTTCCCAATGCTGATTTTGTTGAAGTTGATAGATTTGGAGTTCTCCTTTGTGGCTGAAGATTTGGAGCCTACACACATTTTAGTAGTTGCTCAAGATTTCTCCTTCCCACTGGAACCTTGATTCTCCGGTCAATTAGGAGAATTTGGTAGACTACGATGACTTGAACTTATCGAGTCAAATTTTCCTTCGTACTTCCTACAGTCCCTACTGACGGGTTAACGAAGTGGGGGTTCCGCTACTACGGCCTTTCTTATGGCTTATTGAGTAGACGGAGCTGCCAGCGATCCGGCCATATTTAGGCATGTTGGATCCGACCTTTTATACCCATTTGAACCTTAAGCTTCAGGCTGTTGAGAGGCTTCAAGCTGCTCTGGCTCGATTTATTGGAGTGTGTAGTCATAAAAGTCTTCTTTTCTGACCTTTGAAGTCTTGGTATGTTGGAGAATGTGCTGTCTCGATCTTTTGAAGGATCACCTGCATTTACTTTGAAAAGAATTTATTGTATTCTTCAGTATAAAAGAATATTTGTATCGATGATTTTAAATATTTATTCAGGGATCTCGACATGCAGCGCGATGTCGACCCGAATAAATATTTAAAATGCCCCTGTCTTGTAGGGACATTTCATAATAGAATAAATTTAAAATTTTATGATTTTAAATATTTATTTGGGGATCTCGGCGTGTAGCACGATGCCAACCCAAATAAATATTTAACTTGCCCCATATCCTGCAAGGAGATTTTGAAATGCATTCTTACAACACAAGAGAATTTCAAAATGTAATGCGTATATATTAATAAATATGTATGAAATACACAGTACATTAAACATAATATTTCTTTGAGTAATTTTATGCATGATATTTCTTCAGGTGTCAGTCATTGATGGGCGGCATTGGCCTTTGACCGTACAAATCGATAAGCTGGTAGGCTCCTCCTTGGTATACCTTCTCGATAACAAAGGGGCCCTCCTAATTAGATACGAATTTGCCACCAATTTTATGGTGAGGGATGATTGGCCTTCTCAGCACCAGGACCAATTCTCCTTCTTGAAATGCCCGAAGGCGCACCATCCGATCAAATGATTTCGTCATTCTCCCTCGATAGATTTCTAAGTTTTATTGATCTTACAATCTAACTTCATCGAGTGCATCGAGCTCCTCCATTCTTAGGCGAGCATTCTGATCTTGAGTTAGATTGTGTTGAATTGCTACTCGAAGTGATGGCAGTTCAATCTCTAGTGGCAACACTGCTTCAGCTCCGAATACCAATGAGTAAGGAGTGTCTTTTGTCGGCATCTTATAAGTTGTACGATATGCCCACAACGCTTCTGCCATCTTTGTATGCCATTCTCTTTTATTCTTGTTGAGGATCTTCTTCAACAATTTCACCAATGTCTTATTGAAGGCCTCTGCTAAGCCATTTGCTCTTGGGTTATATATAGACGAATATCACCAATCAATCTTGTGCCGGTCGATGAACTTGTAGATTTTTGTACTCTTGAATGCTGTGCCATTGTTTAAGTTCACGTGGTGTGGTACATCGAATCTATAGATAACGTTGTGGGTAAAGAAATTGATCACATACTCGGACGTAACTTCCCTGAATGGATCCGCTTCTGCCTACTTAGAAAAGTAATCTGTTGCTTCCAGAATGAAGCGAAGTTCGGTTGATGATGGTGAATCTATTGGCCCTATTATGTCTGTACCCCATCATTCAAAATGGCCAAGATGCTACCGTTAGGTACAGTGGATTTGGCGGTTGATGTATAACATCACCGTGGATCTGACACTCATGGTACCTCTTAGCATGGTCAATGCAATCTCTCACCATTGTCAGCCAATAATAACCCATTCTCTTGATTTTAGTAGCCATCTTGGGACTTGACTGATGCACTCTACAGAGTCCTTCATGAACTTCTGCTACCACTTTATCAGCTTCCTTGGTCCCTAGGCACCTTAGCCACATCTGGTCAAAAGCCCATCGATATAGCGTATCATTGACAAATATATATCGTAACGTTCTTTTTTAAATTTGTGTAGCCAGAGATTTATCTGTCGGGAGTTTACTTTCTTTGAAGTAGTCGACGACTGGTTGCCTCCAATCATCTTTGACTTCAACATCTAAGCAATGTAATCACGACTTCAAAAATCTACTAGTTCTTCGTCTCTTGACTACACGGCATTCTCCTGGTTGATTTTTAGTAGTAGCCAGTTGGGAAGGTTGAGGATCAACTGGGGTCGAATCCTGCTGGCTTGAATTTGGTATTCCCTCTTCCTGTGGGAACTATAGGATTGCTAGCTCTAAGACTCGATGATATTCAACCGCAATGAATATAGGTGGCCTCTTATCTTCATTTGCAAGCTCCTTGGCCAGTTTGGCTAGACAATATGCTTTTGCATTCTGTCCTCGAGGAAGTTGAGTTATCCTGACCTTCGGTATTTATTTTAGAAGCTCGAGAGCTCGTTAGTGGCAGTGGGCCAATTCAAGTTTACAAATCTTGTAAATGCTCAGGACTTGATTTATCACAAGTTGAGGACTTGATTTATCACAAGTTGAGAATAACCAAAAATTTGGAGATCTGTGATTTGGACACCAATCGCGATCTCTAGTCCCGCTATTAGAGCTTCGTATTCAGCTTCATTATTCATTCGAGGTTCAGTTAAACTGAACGAGAATCTCATAATGCTGCCCTCGGGTTATAAAGACTAGACCGATGCCAGCTTGGGCCTTTGCAAGATTTGGAGGCCTGGGAGATTTGATCGATGATGCCCCATCAAAATACATCTCCCAAAATTGTAACTTCTCGTCCTCCTCGACCTGCATGATTTATTCATCGGGCAAATCATCATTGAGCGGAGAGTTAGCTGGGATTGGATGTGCGGAGAGGAAATCTGCCAAAGCTTGTCCCTTTACCGCTTTCTGTGGCATATACACAATATCAAATTGTAGTAATATTACTGCCCACCTTGCCAAACGACCTATCAATGCTGGTCTTATCATCAAGAATTTCAGCAGATCGATCTTTGATATCAAGGTGATTTTGTGGGAGAGCATATAGTGGCGGAGCTTCTGGACTGCAAAAATTAAAGCCAGACAATGTTTCTCGATGGGAGAATAATATACTTCTTCTCCGATCAATCTCCGACTGATGTAGTAGAGTGCATTCTCTTTTCCTTCTTCATTGTGCTTGGCCAACAATACTCCGAGGGACTCTTCTAGTGCTACCGTATACAGTATAAGAGGCTTCCCCAGAATTGGCGCTGCGAGAATGGGCGGGTTTAACAAATATCGCTTGATACTATCAAATACTTCCTGACATTCTTCATCCCACTTAAAACGAACATCTTTCTTCATTAGCTTTGAAAATGGCTGGCACTTACCCGACATATTCGATATGAATCACCGAATAAAAGCCAGTTGCCCTTGCAAGGAGCGGAGTTGACGTAGGCTTCTTGGTGGTGGCATCTCTGTGATCGCCTTAATCTTGTTGGGGTCGATTTCAATACCTCGGTGATGAACGACGTACCCCAAGAATTTGCCGGAGGAGACCCCGAAAGCACATTTTAGAGGATTCATCTTTAGGTTGAACTTTCTGATTCTCTCAAAAATGATCCTTAGGTCATTTAGATGCTCTTTTCGATCTATGCTCTTAACAACCAGGTCTTCTACATAACACTCAACTTTTTGATGTATCAACTCATCAAAAATATGTGTCATCGCCCGCTGGAAGGTGGCACCAGCATTCTTTAGGCCAAAAGGCATGACCGTGTAGCAGAAAATACCGATGGGTATTCTGAATGATGTATGTTTTTCATCTTCGGGCGCCATCTTGATCTGATTGTATCCTGACGATCCGTCCGTAAATGAGAACATGTCATAGTTAGATGTGTTGTCAACTAGAAGTTCTGATACATGAAGCGGAAAATCATTTTTTGGATACGCCTTGTTGAGGTCCTGAAAGTCAATACAGATACAGATTTAACCATTCTTTTTTTTTTCACAGGGACGATATTTGCGATCCAATCGACATACTTCTCTTTGTAGATGAAGCCTGCCTCTATGAGTTTCTTTTTTTCTGTAATTACATGTTCTTCAATCTCCAGTCTCATTCTCTTTGGAGCTTGTTTGACTGATGCTGTATCTGGTTTGATGGCCAATCTATGAACTACTACATCAGGGGATAAGCCAGGCATTTTGGCATATGTCCAGGCAAAGCAATCCCTGAATTCACAGAGAAGTTCTTTAATTTCTTCCAATTGGTCTTTTAGCAGAAGGGAACTAATGAAGGTTGGGCTAGGGTCATCCTCGGTTCCCAAGTTTACTTCTTTTAGTTCATCCATAGTGGTTTCCTGTCCACCATCTTCAAGCTCTTCAGTTGCAGGCTTGGCTTCTATGGGCTGCTCGTCATGAGTGTCAACTTTGTATGTCTCCTCATTATCACGGTCATCGGATTCAATTTCCCTGCATGTAAAGGCTTGACAAGTCTCCTTCCAGAGGCATTTTCGCCTGATGAATCCGATACCTTTATATGCATCTATATCCTTCCTTCGTAAGGGACGCAGTTTCCTTCCATACCAGAAGCAAAGGCATATACGAAGCTGTCGCTTAGAGGTAGGATTATAGATCTATTTTCTCAACATTTTTTTAATACCTTTGGTATTAAACCTAAGTAGCCTCGTAGGTAGCAATTCTTCAGAATCGATGAGCACATGACACCAGTCACGATTCACTTCTTCAAGCTTTCCCACAGAATAGAATATGTTCCCTGACTCAGTCCCCTTTTCAACCGGAGGCAGATAAAGGGTCACAAGTTCTTCAACTTTATGCAAATTTTTTGGATTTATTTCTTTGAAATACTGTAGGGGAACACGGGTGACTACAAGCATGCTGTCTGAGATTGACAGACTATCTATTCTTCTAGAGAATATATCTTGCACCGTATTCATGTAGATAGAGTCATAGTCATAATCATCATTTGAATATTTGACTTCCCTACTCCATTCGTCCATCGAATGGCATACCCTCTGGGATTTTATATAGGTGACATCCTCTTCATCTGTGTCGCTCTCAAGGTGAGGTACGTGCTTCCTTCCTTTAGAAGTAGCATCTGATTTGGGAAGAGCTAGCAACACCTTCTTTCTCCCTACTTGTTTCTTCTCACCTTCTTGTTTAGGTCGCTTTGCACTCTCTGAATTTGATACTTGAGCCTTTAGAGAGCTTGACGGCCTCGGCTTTTTTTGGCATGAAATACTGCGCATCTTCATAGATTATTGCTTCATGGACTGCAAAGGGTTGGATGTCACCAGAGATCCTGAATTTCTCTCCATCCCTGAGATACTTCATGCACTGGTGTAGTGTTGAGGGGACAATGCCATATTCATGCAGCCAAGGGCGACCTAGTAGCGCCTTAAATGAAGTATTCGCATCAATTACATGGAACTTGGCTTCTGTGTGAAATTCTCCAAATAAAAGAGGGAGCATAAATAATCCAAGGGTTTTCTACCCTTTCTCGTTAAAACCATGCACCATGAGCTTATCTGGCCCGAGGTGCTCCACGTTGAGGCATAACGACCTTAGTGCTTTTAAGCTCATAAGATTGATGGAGGACCTAGGGTTGATCAAAATTCGACTGATTACCAAATCATCACTCTGCAGTAACATACAGAGGGAGATTATGATCTGCTGTTCTGAGCATCATGTCTTCTTTGGAGAAAGTAATGAATGGCTCGTTGTGGGCTTACAAAACTTCAGTTAGGTTGCGCTCAGCGAAATAAGCTTCGTATCTTTCGGGGTCTTTGAGAGCCTGAATCAAAGTCTCCCGAAGGTCCTTAAACATCACCAAAGCATCATATATGTTAAGCTAGGCTGGGATCTTTCTCAGATGGGATAAGATATTGTAATCTATCCCTTTGACTGGAGTATCTTTCTTATGGTGGTCCTTGGGGATAATGTCTTCGTTGATAACTATCTCCTTTCCCTTATCCTTATCAGAGATCCCTTTCTTCAGTGGAGGTGGCAGTACCTTGCCACTCCTTAGCTGCCCTTGAGCAATCTCCTCCGGCTCAGACTCATCTGATGGCATGTTTTCTTTTGAGTCAACCATCGTCACGTCTAGAGATTGATCTGTTGATTCAGAGTCACCTCCCAGATTTACATGTCCGATCTGCGATGCTATATCGGGGTCCGATTCATTTTCCTTTGGAAAATATAGATCCTTATATGAATTGTAATCCATTGGTGAAACCATCATACAGTATTCAGGAACCACTTTCTCAATGCATTCTTCCTTTGTTAGTGTACTTTGCACCACCGAGATAACTCGACACACTTCTACCGGAAGAGATTCTTCATTATCTTCCTCAACTTCCTCTATTTTAAGCTCTGACATGAAATCAGCGAGCTTAATAGGGAGTCTTGTAGTCTGGTAATATTCATCCAAACTATCGATACCCCTTTGAGTTGCAGTTTTCTTCTCTCTTGGTTTCTTCAATCTAGTCTTCTTCTTGGACTTTGCCTTTCCAAGTTTTAAAGGGCCAGCTTGGTTAAAGAATTACTTAGTATTAGAAGCTCGCACTTGTTGACCTCATTTTTGTATGAGCTCAGTAGGACCAATCCAGACCTTAGGATCTTTTCAATCCTTAGGATCAATCTCAACCCTAGGATCAATCTGATCTTAGATCAATCCAGACTTTAAGATCAATCCAAATTCAAATCAATCCTAACCCCAGATCAATGCAATTTAAGATAAATCTAGATTCTAGGATTCTCCTAGACTTCATACCCTAGGATCTATTCTAGACCCTAGTATTCTACCTGATTCTACATCATATAATCCTCTTAGATCTTAGGATTCTCCTAGATCTATCTAGAGCTTAGGATTCTTCTAGATCCTAAGACTATTCTAGATTTCAGGCCCTAAGACTTCCAGACCCTAAGATCCTCCTAGAAATCAAACCTTAGGATCTACTCTAGATCCTAAGATCCTTCTAGATGTTGAATCTTAGGATTCCTAGATCTTAGGATTCCTAGATCTTAGGATTCTTCTAGATTATAAGATTCTTCCAGACCCCAGATCCTAGGATTTTCCTAGGACTTCTAGATTCTAGGATCTTCCCAGACTCCAGTCCCTAGGATCTATTTTAGACCCTAGGATTCCCTTAAGCTGATTTGGACCCTAGGACCTATTCTAAATCCTAGGATTCCTCTAAATCAATCCAAGCTTCAATTCAATCTAAACTTAATTCAAATCCTATCATTCAAGCTCAAAATTCAATTCAAAACCAGATTTCTAGATTCAAATCTAAGGCCAAAGGTCTAAGTCCTGAAAGCCTTTTCCAGCAAATTTTTGAACACCTCAAAACCCTATCAAATGACCTCTGATTCAAGATCTATCAGTTCCACACTGATGTGACATGTCTCTAGAGGAAACCCTCTAAATTTGAGCTCATTCTGAGGTCTCTAACCCCAGAAACTGAATTGAAATCCAAAGGCTGTAAAACCTTCAAATATTTACAGTTCATGCCACTGGACCTCCCACCCAGTGGATTTCGACCCTGGAGCTTTCTCCAAAGCCTCCAATCACCTCCAAACCCTTGAATATGACTTATTGAGCATTAAACTGCATTTTGTTGGACTCAATTTGACCCCCAATTGACCAGGGGTAAAAATGACCAAAATACCCCTATGGGGTGTGAATAGTCACTTTGGTCAAATGAGCTCCAAATCAAATGCAACCACTTCCAGCAAGTTTCAAATATCAAACCCAACCTGTTGGACCCACTTCCAGCCCCTAGGTCAACCTGCTTGACCAAGTCAACCTAGTTTGATCAAACAGGCCTTTATGGGTCAAAACAGGTCATTTTGACCAAATGACCTCTCCAGACCTTGAGATCACCACCAGCAGACTCAGAATATCATTTTGAACTGGTTGGATCCAATCCCTAACCCTGGGCCAACCTGGTTGACTAAGTCAACCCAGTTGACCCATTAAACCCTTTAAAGGCTTAAATAGGCCGTTTGATCCACATGACCAATCTGACCCTTGAAAACACATCTGCCATACTCCATTTATCATTTCAAATTGATCCAGCCCAGACCCTGGCTCTGGGTCAACCTGGTTGACCAAGTCAACCTAGGTTGACCAGTTCAACCCTTAAGCTTTTACATATTGAATCAAATCTTTAATCAATTTCAAACTTATTCAAATTCATCTAATCACCTTCCTTTGGGATTTAGGTTTGATTGGACCTTTGACCCAATCAACAGTTGACTTGGTCAACCAAACCCAAGGCCAGTCAAATTTGATCTATTTGGGTCAAGTCACTACATACAATCAAATCAATGACATGAAATTCTCAAACCTATCCTATTTGAAGTTTTGAATATTCTTAAATCTACCTTAAATCAAGCCATACATAATTTGACTAAGTCAACCCATTATGGTTTAGTCAAATCTCTTTTCATGCATGTGAATGCACTCAAATCCCAATCCTTGAACATCAAATCTCCTTTAAGGTCTCTCACCAGCTCACTAGGTCTTCCTAGCTGCCACCTCAACCTTTGGTCAATCCAAGTCAAGCTTAGTTGACCAGGTCAACATAACAAAACTCGGTCAAACTACTTGAATTCTTCTTTCAAACATTTAAATTTCAAATCCCAATCATCCAACTTCTTCTAACATAACATTTCAGCACCCTAAGCCCTCTTCCATGCCACCTCAGTATCCAAGATGGCTGGTTGACTAGTCAACATAGTCAACAAATAGGCAAATGGGTTTTGAATGGTCAAAGTAGCCTCTTAAACCAATCCACTTCATATGAAATCACTCCAGCAGCTCTAATCCTCTCTAGAGGCTTCTAAGAACCTTTTTAATCACTGATCCAGCTCTTACCCACACCCCCATGTGCTTATAAGGACAAAAGAGCCCTCCTCATGGCTTGTCCTTGTGTCCTTTTTATTCCCCCTGCTCCCTAACTGTTTGGGGATAGATTTCAACATCTTAGGAACTCCCCAAAGCTATCCTAGCCATCTATTCAAGCAGAGGACAAAAGGAATAGGGCAAAAAGCTCTAAAATGAGCTCATTCTAACCTATTCCTTATCTCTCCACACTCAAGCTCTCCAAGAGAGATTTCTTTTCGTTCAAGCTCCCAAGGGCTTCAACAATACTCCCTAAGTCTAAATCCGGCGGTTGAAGGCCGCCGGCGACGATCCTCCGGCCACCTTGGCCTCAAGTTCGTCCAAGGCTCATATTACCCAATCCAATGCGTTTCGAGCCGTGGTTTCTTCATCAAATATTTACGAGGACAAACTACAAGTTCAACCGAATCATTTTCCCTCAAATCTCACGGTGAAATTCTTCAAAATCCTTAGACCTAGGTCACAATGTTTGGATTTAAATAACTTTTGATTAATTGTGTATTAAGACTTTATATTATCTCCACATTAATTCTGTTCATGTTTAAAGTTTAAATTTAAAATTTCATTTAAAATCATCGAGTATTTTAGAGAACGATCCATTTTACATATTTAGGGTTTCGATTCAAACCTGCATGACCTGCATGCCACCTGGACCGTTGATTTCATGATCAATGGTCCCGATCGGATCTTCCGCGGTTCCGTGTAACAGCGAATTCAACCCTGTTGCACTGTCTATATGGTCCGGCTCAATCCCAGCCGTTGATCTCAAATCGCGGGATTAGGCGATGCATGGATCTTCCGTCTGACGTGATCTCGATCACACGTTTAGATACACGCCCGATCAGACGGTCCCGAGCTTTGCTGACTGGTTTAAAGTAATTTGCGCGTGGGTCCCACCACAATTAATCAATCAGCAATGATTGACTTCCGCCAGATAATCATTGCCGTGGATTCTCTGGCCCAATTAAACGATGCCACCTGTCCTGTACCGTTGACAGGATTATTGAAAGGATTTAAAATTTATTTTAATTCCTTTTAAATACTAGAATTTATTTATTTTTAATTATATAAAATTAAATTTAAATAAAATAATTAATTAATTAAAGAATTATGATATTTTCAAATATCTTTGATTAAATTAAGAGTATATTTTTTTAATATTCTAAAATTGGGATTATTACAAGTATTTAAAATATTTTTTTAATAGTTTGAATCATTTAATTATTTAAATATTCAATCATTATTTTAATTAAAGAAATATAAAAAAAAGAAAAATTTTTTTTTTAAAAAGAAAATTGTTATTATTATTATTATTTTTAAATATACTTTGAAATCCTAAAGAATATTTAAAATTAAATTTAATTTATTTTAAATAATCCAAAGTATTTGAACATTTTAATATTTAATTAATCAAATATTATATTAAATATTTTTAAAAATTAAAATTTATTTTAAAATTATTTCAAATAACCAGAGGATCTCTTAAAGTGTTTTAAATTATTTTTGATCATAATTTTAATTATTTAATTTAAAACTCATATTTATAGGTATAATTATATATGTATCCATGTATTTTGAATTTTATTTTAAAATATATGTGTATATATACCTAAATCTCCAATCTTTAAGAGATCTCTTGAAATTTTAAATTTGAATTAAGCATACTTGAACATGATTAGTGTGGAATGAAGGATAATCAATGGGTAACTAATCTTGCTAATTATTCATTGATTATCTTTAATTAATTAATTCTTTTGCATGCTTAAGGACATACATACACAACTTAGTTTAAGGCTCTCTTAGATTTAGGATTGATTGTGTCTATATGTGTGCATATCATGTATATGTTATGTTAAGGGTTAGAGACTTTGATTTGAACCCAATTAACCTAGTGTCATTAAGGACAACAATTAAGGACTCATTTAGAAAACTTAAAAAAAGTTTCTAATAATTAGGATACAATTCCAATTGACTTGAAATTTTGAACACTTGAACATAGAGACACTCTCAGCCTTAAGAAAAATTTTCACTGACTTTTGAGATAATTAAGACCCTTAATTAACCTAATCAAATTTGAACCTTAATTAAGCCATTTAACCTTCTAGAAAATGTAATAAATCAAATTTAAATCCAAAAATTACAAATAATACTTCAAACTGACTAGGATCAAACCCTTAATCAATATAAAATAAAAGTCCCTTTGACTGGACTTCAAAATTAAGCTTAATTTCATTTTAATTGAAATTCAATATTTAATTAATTTAATTAATTAAAAATAATTAAAAATTCAAAAAATTTCCTAAACACTTGGAGATCACTCCTTAGGTCATTCCTGACCTTTGGAGTTGATTTCAAGGAGTTTGGAGGTCATTTGGATTTAAATCACAAAAAGGGCCTCTAATTAAACAATTTAAATAATTCATTAAATAGTCAAACTTCAAAAATTTATAACTAATTCAAATGAACTCCAAATTGAGCAAACTCAAAGGCATACAACTCATAATAAGGTCTAATATTTATAAAAAATGTTAAGTTTCTAGAAATCAATCAATTTTGAAAAAGTCAACTTTTGGTCAAACTTAGTTCAAAATCAAGTCAAAACTTCAAATCATCATAATAAAATCTAGAAAAATCCAATTTCAGCGTACTTACTGTCTAACTAATCATATTAAGGTCTAGTATTTTAATAAAATATTAAATTTCCAGAAAACTCCTTAAATCAAAAAGTCAAATTTTAACCCCTTTAATTAAATGAATAAAATAACCCAAAAAATCCCAAAATTCAATAATTATCAAAAATTCCAGAAAACATTAATTTTAACTTTAAAACCAGCAACCAATCAATTTGAATTAAAATTTAATCAATCTTCAAATATTAATCAAACTCAAATCACTTAATTATATCGGGTACCACTGGGTAACCCAAGCCTACGAGGCTATTAAATTAGCCCCAAGGAAGGTGAAATAAACTTCACGGCCTCGGTGTGCAACAAAGGTGATATTCAACAAACAATCAAAATCAAATTTAAAATTAATTTTAAGTCATTAAGATTTAAATTCCAATCAAACTCCCTTAAGCCTTTAACCAACTAGAACTTTAAGCAACTTTAATCAAGTGCCTATCTAGGACATATCAAAATCACATAGCCTCCTACACACACTTTAGATGGTTTTTTAGGACAACCAACTCTAGTATTAGGCTAGGCCGGTGTTTACTTTTCTGCTGTGTACCGGGTTTTCGAGCTTTTACTGCATGCTGTTTGCTAGTAGTAGAATTGATGTGTTTGTTTACTTATTTATTGCACTCTGTGATGTGATTGATTGTACGATTAGATCTACCCCTAGGCTAGGGATGATTTGTACTAATTCAATCTTATGCAGGTGGCCATGCTCATACAGGGCATAAATTAAAGGGGGCAAAAATCATAAATATTAAATTGCACAGGTGCTCCAGAATGCTTAAGTCCCCCTTTAAAATTAAAAGAGCATGGCCAAGTGTGGCTGTGATTGAGCATTTTAATTTCAAATATATAATTGCTTGGGATGTCAAATATAAACTGCTGATTATTAGGATAACTCTGTAGGTTGTTAAGTCTAGATTTTTAATTTCAATTGATGTAATTTGAGATGTAAATTGAGTTGTAAATTTTAAGTGATTTGAGATTGGGATGTTTAAACATCCAATTTGGAATCCAAAGAGAAAGGAACATCCCTTAGGGGAGAGTTCCTATCCATTTGGAGATCCAAATTAGGATGAATTTCAAATATCCAAAGAGAAAAGATAACACCCCTATTCGGGGGGGAGTTTCTTTTCATTTGGATATCCAGACCCGACGATCCAAGGAGTTCTAAGGAGACGAAGATGTGAAGAACGAGAACAATCTCAAATCTCAAAGTCACTTGAGTCTTAGGAGTAGAATCTGGGTTGTAGTCAGTGGTACCCGGCCACTTTACTTTCCTGCAGACCCTGGGTTGTATAATTAAGGGCACTTGCCTATGGACTTTCAATTTGAGCATTTATTTAATTAATTTAATTATTTAATTGATTTGATTTATGTGTTGATTGCGATTAAGGACCCGTATACTTTTAGTAGTTTATTTGGCGTTCTTGTATGTCGATTTTGATTTAGCCTGGAACCCGATCGGAGGCTCTTGAGGGTACGGTCATAAATCTTTTCTACTTAAACAAAATTTAAAATTTTAAGCTCAGATAAAAACTCTAACGCTCTGAAGAAGTAAGCTCGGACTCGCCAGGAGTTTTTCATGCATATATATTGACTTTTCTCATCCGTGTTAGGCACCTCCCCGCCTGCGGGTTTTGGCAGACCACCTGACCTATTAGGGTGCAGTTCTGTCCAAGGGGATGTTGTGCAATCTTTAGGATAAAACCTATTTTTTAAGCCTGATTTTAAAATTGCTTCCTTTTGATTTAAGCATTTCATCGAGTCAACTAGCATGCATCGCATTAGTAACAAATCAAATTTGAGTCTAAACCTTAATTGCGTTTCTAGCTTAAGCATTTAACCCAATATGTGTTAAGGGACTAAATAGGAATCTGCTCTAGATGTCAGCCCCGCTCTCCTAAAACTCAATCTTAAATAATATCCTCAACTACTCTTTCATAAAGACTTTGACTCATGGTTTTGAATCGTTCAGGTGGTTTAGCTGGCTCCCCAATCCAGGCCTGGGTAAGTCCAGAATTGCATTGCATTAGCTAGGATTCGGGTCACTGATTTTCAGTACCCATTTTAGACTTAGGTTCTGAGGCATGTCTTCAATCCTAAGACCTCAACCTTCCGGGAATCTAATTCCCACCTTCTAATAAAATTGATTATTCAACATTAAATATCTTTCAATCAAATTCAAGCCCAACACTTAGGATAGTTTGAGGTATTTCTGGAATAATTCAGAATCTCAAAATACCTCCTACTCTTCCTCCTTTGACTCCAGAAATAACTGTTCAATTTTGATCCAATCCCTGTTGAATTTCTAGTCCCTTAACCTTCTTTGAGATCAATATTTGAATTCTTAAATAAAATTCGTATCGCTATTTTAATCGAGAGTATTCATAGGAAGATTTCTGGTTTTCCTACGATGTAATTAACTATGAGGGCTTGCACTCGTAGGAGATTTAGAAACCCAGACTTGATTTCAAAATCAAGTTTTTAAAACCTTAATTAATTATCTTTGGGAAAGTCAAGTCAACGATCATTATCGATCATTTGAAAATGATGATAACAGACGATATCCTCTTTCTTTGGAAAGATATATCGTACTATTATTGTAACTTTGATTATGAAATTAATGATCTATTTACTAGGTTATTGTATTTTAAACATTGGATTAAACATCATTTTGATTCTTAAGGATCATATATTGTTTCTCCTTGAGTTTGACTATGATAATCAGGGTAAATCAAAATTTGTAATCTGAACCTATTAGTGAACGATATGTTCACCTTTCGAGGTGATATACCATTCATATTAAGTGTTCGATTATAATATTAAAATTCTAGAAATTAAACTTTCCCAAAGAAAATTAAACATTTTCAAAACTATACTTTTTCAATCAAACAAAAAAATGGCGACTCCATTGGGGAAAATCTCTCTCTCCATCTTTAATAGCGCTATAAATTTTATTGCATCGGTAGTTTTGACTACCTTTCTTCCGTTGGTCCTTCTACCCATTTCTCTCTTGGGTGAGTGTGGCCAACTCAATTAAGACATGTGAAAAGAGAGGTGAGTGTAGGAAACCTCCCTCCAAGCCGGGCTTTGACATTTTGCCTCCAAGTTCATTGGTAGAGCGAAAGAGTCAAGCCGAGCTTTCAAAGTCTTCCTGTATATGTTGCAAACTCGCATGCGAATAAATTCCTGCATGCTAAGTTTCACAATTTGCAAAAAATCCCTCAATCTCAAAACTTAGATTCAAAATTTCTTTAATTAAACCTAGATTCTGACATTTCACCCTAAGCTAGTCAGTGCGGTGAAAGAGTCAAGTCAAGGTCTCTAGATTTCCCTTAACTTTTGTTAACCATCATGTTGAAAATAAAACTCAACATTTTTGAGTTTCAAAAGCCAAGGAAAATCTTTCAAATCAACTTCAATCGTCGTTGCTATGTGTCTTCTACAATATTTTGTTGTAGTTGAACACATGCAATTCAAATTCAAAATTCTCCAGTCAATTCTAGGCTTTGACATTTCACCCATAAATTGCTTGATGGGGTGCAAAGAGTCAAGCCTTAGGATCTTCAGGCTAATTTGGTAAACCTACATATTTGAACAAAATTCAATATGTTGAGTTTCAAATTTGGAAGAAGATCCGTTCAGTTTCAACCTTGAGTTTAAATCCAGATTCAAATTCAAATTCAGTTTCAATTTAAATTCAATTTCAAGCTTGAATTGAATCTAAGATTTAAGTTTAAATTCAACCTCAAAACCAAATTCAATCTTAAGTTCAAATTTAATTTCAAAATTGAACTTAAATTTGATTCCAAACTTAAATTTAACGTCAGATTTGATTTCAAGATCAAATTCGGGACTTTGACATTTCGACCCAAGTCAATTGGTGAAAAGAAAAGAGTCAAGCCCGATCCCCAGATCTTTCATATCAATTTCATGCACCTACATGATTGAGTGAAACTCAATCTGTTGAGTCATAAAATTTGAAGAAAGATCCATTTGACTTGAGCTTCAAGTTTGAATTCAAAATTTGAGTCCAAACTTAATTTCAACCTGAAATTTGAATTTGATTTACAATTTAAAGTTGATTCAATTTTGATCGAGGCTTTGACATTTCGACCCAAGTCAATTGGTGAAATGAAAATAGTCAAGCCTGATCCCCGGATCTTTCATATCAATTTTATGCACCTATATGATTGAGTGAAACTCAATCTGTTGAGTCATAAAATTTGAAGAAAGATCAATTTGACTTGAGTCCCAAGTTCAAATTCAAATTTAACTTTGAATCCAAATATGATATCAACCTTGAATTTAAATTTGATTTCCAATTTAAAATCAATTTAATTTTGATCGAGACTTTGACATTTCGACCCAAGTCAATTGGTGAAATGAAAAGAGTCAAGCCCGATCCCTGGATCTTTCATATCAATTTTGTGTACCTATATGATTGAGTGAAGCTCGATCTGTTAGTCACAAAATTTGAAGAAAGGTCCATTCAACTTCAACCTTAAATTCAAATTCAAATCCAACTTTGATTCAAGATACAATCTCAATTTTAAGTTAGAATTTGATTATCACCTCAATTTTTTAAATTCAATTTTGAATTCAAGTTTGAGTTTGAACTTTGATATTTTGCCCCAAGTTAATTGGTGTAGCGAAAGTGTCGGGTTCAACCCTTAAGTACTTATCAATCCTACGAATCACTATTTTGAATTTAAGCTTAACATGATTGAATTATCTAATTTTGAATAACATTAATTAAGTTTAAAATTCAAATTCAAATTCAAGATTAACTAATTCAAATCATTGTTCATTAATTTCAGGATTTAAGCACTTAAATGGCTGGAAAACTCATTTTCTCTCTAGATAGAAACTTGATAGTCGAAGGAATCACTTCTGGTAATTTTATCCAGTTTGAAATGCAATTCCAAGACTTCAAGTTATCAGTCGACGGAGAAGAAATGATTGATCTGTCTGCTGGAATACGAAGAAATGTCTCTTTGGTTAAGATTGCTTTAGGGTCAGGAGTTGACTCCCCCATCTCCGAGATGGAGGCCGATGTCACCCCTTTACCCATTCTACCTTCCGCCCAGGTGGATACGAACCAGAAGTCAATAACGATAGAAGAGCTACCATCTCAGCCTGAGATTGGATCAAGTTCTAGTACCCCTGCCGTCAGCAAGGCTAGCAAGAACAAAATGAAGAACTACCTTCGTAGGGTCAGAAAGAAGGTTGTTAAGGCCAGGAAGACTGCTAAGGCGAAAGCCTTAAAGCAAGTCAAGTCCGAGGCTAATCAAAAGTTCATTGCTCCTTCTACGAACCCCTTCCCTGGTGGAAATCATTTCCACCCTTCTCCTGTTACTCAAAGGAGGGAGGTTGTAGAGACGAGAGCATGATCTTCAATACATCTTCTTGACTACTACATGGCAAGAATTAATCAAGCTAGAACTGATCAAACACCAGCATCAGGCCCTAGGCCCCCAGTTGAAGGTTATGACCCGTCCACTCTACTAGATGATGTTAGGTCACGTTTCTATACGTGTCCCACTACATCAACTAGAGAGGAGGAGGTATAGAAACCACTCGGGGTGCCACTCTCCTAATTACTAGACCACTAATAATAAGAGAGGGGAAATAATCTAAGATTATATCAGATAGTGATACTGTTAAAATTCAACTTTCAACGGGGTCCTATCGAGATAAATCTTTTTGATTAAAGTGATGCAATGACTTCTAAGGATAGTGCAGACCCAATACTAGTCTCTCCCTCCAAGGAGATCGTAGGAATCTAATTCCGTACTACTAGGGTCTTGCCACCTAGATTTGCAATTTATTTTTTAAGGAAAGCTTTCAATTTCTCAAGTGTACCGATTTCAAACTTTCAAAATAGTTGAGTTATCTTTTTAATGGAAATTAACCTCTATTTTGAGTTCTAAGCAGGAGAAAGTTGTAGTTGACTCCAAATGTTTGAATACACCTCCCTCCCACCTCTTTTGTGGGATCGATTCGACTGTTGAGTTAAATCAATATCAAATTTAAGTTGATCCTTGAAATGAAAATCTTCTCAATTTTTTTTCGTAATTTTCTATCCTAATAGATTTCTCTTGCGTGTTTAAAATCTTTTCAATGATTTTCAAAAGTCAAGCCAATATTCATTTTAAAAGATTGGGTCCTACCTTGAGGATTATTCGTCCTTGCATAAGAGAATGAGTTTTCTTTTCTTATACTCGAGATGTAATCCCGGTATTGAAATAGAGAAGGTGTAGCCTCTTCTTAAATTCAATTGAATTCAAAAATGCGTAAAATGCGCCAACAATCAAGAAATGCACAAAGTGCACTAAAAATAAAAAAGATGCGCAATGGGCGCCACAAGTTAAGAAACAGTGCAAAATGCACTATAAATCAAAAGATGCGCAATGTGCGCCACCAAAAAAAGAATGAATGAGGCTCCCTTCTTCTAATCTCAAAAGACCCAAACTCCCAGTCAATTTTAAAACTGCTTGATTTTGAAAATCTTGAATCCAGAATTTTTAACGTGCATCAATAATCTATCAAGATACAAAAATCTCTCATGTTAGAGAATTGAAAAGACCAAATTTCTATATTCAACTTAAACCTCTTTGAAATTGATTTTAATTCAAAATATTTAAGGGAAACCCCAGTTTAGTTTCTATGAAGCTTGGTCTGGGTCAACAAAACCTAAATCCTCAAACCTTTTCAGGTTAGTTGGAGTCACTCAAACTTTTCACTGTACTTTTGAATTTGTTCCCGTTCATCATTCTGACAGGGTCCAAATACTTAGAGGAAGTTTTCTAATAAAAAGAATGAATCTTCTACTCTTGATGAAAATTCAAAATCTGGTCCTTGAGAAGTGTGTGTAAGCCCTTCCGCGTAGGCATCATTCCTTTAAGGCCTTCTTTATAAAATTACACTCTATGCTGGGTCCAAATTTAATCCCGCTGGAGGAGTATTTTATAATGCTGGAAATTGTCGTTCAAAATCAAACCACACCCTGTGCTGGGTCCTAGATCACCCCGATCTAGAGGCGTAGTTTCCTTACTGAGACTTACTGTTTAAAATCAAACTCTAATTGAGCAGAGTGCTTGACTCCAATTCAAGGAGCTCAAGGGCATCAAATAAAAATCAATACATGCTCAACAAAGTTTAAAAAATTTATAAGTCACATTTGATTTAAGTTACTGATAAGTTGTGTCACTTTAGAACTCCCCAAGTAGGAGACTTGGTCGTAGTCTTTTGTAGACCACTTTAAGCCCATTATAAATTCGATGGAAAGTTTGAGTCAACGTTGACTGGATCGTTCATTCTAATGATGATCTTTGAGAGAATTTCTAATTGACCGATCAACCCTCAAGAATGCCACCCAATATTTTCAAATATTGGGGAGGCTCTTCAGAAAGTACCATGCCAGATGAGTGTCAAACTTAAAATTAAATTCAAAACACTTCAAATTCAAAATCAAATTCAAACAAATCAAAATTGAATCAAACACAATCAAAATTCAAATTCAAAATCAAATTCAAGATGGATCAAAATTGATCAAATTTCAAATTCAAAATTTTCAAATTTAAAACTAATTCGAATCAAATTCCAAACACATCACAGATTTTAAAACCCTTCAAATTCAAATTCATCAAATCAAGTTTCGAATTCAAACACTTTCAAATTCAAATTCAAAAATCATTCAAACCTCAAATTCCAGAATTTAAATCTGATCCTCTGTATGAAGCAAGTTTCCTTCATATACGATCATTCTAGAGCTGATCCTCTATATAGAGCAAATTTCCTCTATATACGATCACCTTGACTCGATCCTCTGTGTGAAGCAAGTTTCCTTCACATATGATCATCCAGACTCGATCCTCTGTATAAAGCAAGTTTCCTTCATATACGATCATTCCAGCCTCGATCCTCTATACAGAGCAAGTTTCCTCTGTATATGATCATTCCAGACTCGATCCTCTATGTGAAGCAAGTTTCCTTCACATACAATCATTCCAGACCCGATCCTCTATACAGAGCAAGTTTCCTCTGTATATGATCATTCCAGACTCGATCCTCTATGTGAAGCAAGTTTCCTTCACATATGATCATTCCTGACCTGATCCTCTATATAGAGCAAGTTTCCTCTACATATGATCATCTAGTTTTGATCCTCTATGTGAAGCAAGTTTCCTTCATATATGATCAATCACCCTGACCCGATCCTCTATATAGAGCAAGTTTCCTCTATATACGATCATCCAGACCCGATCCTCTGTGTGAAGTAAGTTTCCTTCACATACGATCATCTAGATCTGATCCTCTATGTGAAGCAAGTTTCCTTCACATACGATCATTCCAAATCCGATCTTTTGTATAGAGCAAGTTTCCTCTATATGTGATCATCCAGACTCGATCCCCTGTGTGAAGTAAGTTTCATTCACATACGATTATCCAGATTTGATCCTCTGTATAGAGCAAGTTTCCTCTATACAGGATCATCCAGATCAGATCCTCTATGTAAAGCAAGTTTCATTTACACACGATCAGTCCAGACCCAATTTTGTGCGAAGAAATGTTTCCTTCTCACAAGATCATCCAGTTTGCTTTTCCTTAAGGTTAGATGTGAGTCATCGTGCTTTCTATCCTTAGGATTAGATCCGCTAGTGGTGGAGTACGCCCTTCGTGGCACCATCCTAGCTTCTTCCAGTTTTCTTTTCCTTAAGGTTAGATGTGAGTCATCGTGCTTTCTTTTCTTAGGATTAGATCTTCTAGTGGTGGAGCACGCCCTCTGTGGCACCATCTTAGGTTCAAAATTCAGATCCGACCTTCTGTGGGAAGCAATGCTTCCCTCCCTCAGGGTCCTTCAGTCTTCTTTTCCTTAAGGACAGATGTGAGTCATCGTGCTTTCTTTCCTTAGGATTAGATCTACTAGTAATCGATAACGCCCTCTGAGGCACCATTCTAGTTTCAAAATTCAAATCCTTAAGCCTGATCTCCTATAGGAAGTAATATTACCTTCCTATGAGATCATCCAGCTCTTCTCTTCCTCAGAGTAAGTATTCTCCTTCTCTTAGGATTTGATTCCCCAGTGATGGAATAAATCCCTTGTGGCCCCGTCCTGGATTCAATTTCAATTCCAAATTCAAACTTTCTTCTCCTCAAGGTTAGGCTTTTCTCCTTCCTTTAGGATTAGACTCCCCAGTGATGGAATAAGTCCTTTATGGCACTGTCATGGGTTTAATTCCAAAATCTAGTTCTCTCTTCCTTAGGGTAGGTTCTTCTTCCTTCCCTTGGGATTAGACTTCCTAGTGATGGAGTAAGTCCTCTATGGCACCGTCCTGGAATCAATCTCAATCAAGCTTTCCTTCCTGTAAGGACAGGATTTCTTCCTTTCCTTAGGATAAGATCCACTAGTGGTAGAGTACGCTGTTCCCAGCACTACCCTAGTATCATTTCAAATTTAATCTTCTAAGGTTAGGGTTTCCCTTCCCCTTAAAATTAAATCTAGACTCGATCCTCTATAGTTAGGAATTCTTCATTTCTATACGATCATCCAGACCTTCTGTTCCTTTAGGATTAGGACTTCCCTTCCTTTAGGATTAGATCCACTAGTGGTAGAGTATGCTGTCCCCAGCACTACCCTAGTATCATTTTAAATTTAATCTTTTAGGGCTAGGATTTCCTTCCCTTAGATTCAACTCAAATTCAATCTTCCAGGATTAAGATTTTTTTTCCCTTACAATTAAATCCAGATTCAATCCTTTATGGTTAGGAGTTTCTTCTTCCTATAGGATCACCCAGACTTCCTTCTCCTTTAGGGATAGATTCTTCCTTTCCCTTAGGACCTGACCTACTAGTGGTAGAGTACGCTTTTCCTAGCACTGCCCTAGTATCAATTCAAACTTGATTCTCCTTTAGGGATAGATTCTTCCTTTCCCTTAGGACCAGACCCACTAATGGTAGAGTACGCTTTTCCTAGCACTACCCTAGTATCTATTCAAACCCCGATTCCCCAGGGATACATTTCTCATTCCCTTAGGATCAAAACTCCAGACTTGACCATTCTATTTGGTCAATGCCAATATGTGTAATAGAACTACATTCTATTACACATATTGGGGGTCCATTTGTTGACCTCATTTTTGTATGAGCTCAGTAGGACCAATCCAGACCTTAGGATCTTTTCAATCCTTAGGATCAATCTCAACCCTAGGATCAATCTAATCTTAGATCAATTCAGACTTTAAGATCAATCCAAATTTAAATCAATCCTGACCCCAGATCAATGCAATTTAAGACAAATCTAGATTCTAGGATTCTCCTAGACTTCAGACCCTAGGATCTATTCTAGACCCTAGGATTCTACCTGATTCTACATCATATAATCCTCTTAGACCTTAGGATTCTCCTAGATCTATCTAGAGCTTAGGATTCTTCTAGATCCTAAGACTATTCTAGATTCTAGGCCCTAAGACTTCCAGACCCTAAGATCCTCCTAGAAATCAAACCTTAGGATCTACTCTAGATCCTAAGATCCTTCTAGATCTTGAATCTTAGGATTCCTAGATCTTAGGATTCCTAGATCTTAGGATTCTTCTAGATTATAGGATTCTTCCAGACCCAGATCCTAGGATTTTCCTAGGACTTCTAGATTCTAGGATCTTCCCAGACTCCAGCCTCTAGGATCTATTCTAGACCCTAGGATTCCCTTAAGCTGATTTGGACCCTAGGACCTATTCTAAATCCTAGGATTCCTCTAAATCAATCCAAGCTTCAATTCAATCTAAACTTAATTCAAATCCTATCATTCAAGCTCAAAATTCAATTCAAAACCAGATTTCCAGATTCAAATCTAAGGCAAAAGGTCTAAGTTCTGAAAGCCTTTTCTAGCAAATTTTTGAACACCTCAAAACCCTATCAAATGACCTCTGATTCAAGATCTATCAGTTCCATACTGATGTGACATGTCTCTAGAGGCAACCCTTCAAATTTGAGCTCATTTTGAGGTCTCTAACCCCATAAACTGAATTGAAATCCAAAGGCTGTAAAACCTTCAAATATTTACAGTTCATGCCACTGGACCTCCCACCCAGTGGATTTAGACCCTGGAGCTTTCTCCAAAGCCTCCAATCACCTCCAGACCCTTGAATATGACTTATTGAGCATTAAACTGCATTTTTTTGGACTTAATTTGACCCCCAGTTGACCAGGGGTCAAAATGACCAAAATACCCCTATGGGGTGTGAATAGTCACTTTGGTCAAATGAGCTCCAAATCAAATGCAACCACTTCCAGCAAGTTTCAAATATCAAACCCAACCTGTTGGACCCACTTCCAGCCCCTAGGTCAACCTGCTTGACCAAGTCAACCTAGTTTGATCAAACAGGCCTTTATGGGTCAAATCAGGTCATTTTGACCAAATGACCTCTCCAGACCTTGAGATCACCACCAGCAGACTCAGAATATCATTTTGAATTGGTTGGATCCAATCCCTAACCCTGGGCCAACCTGGTTGACTAAGTCAACCCAGTTGACCCATTAAACCCTTTAAAGGCTTAAATAGGCCGTTTGATCCACATGACCAATCTGACCATTGAAAACACATCTGCCATACTCCATTTATCATTTCAAATTGATCCAGCCCAGACCCTGGCTCTGGGTCAACCTGGTTGACCAAGTCAACCTAGGTTGACCAGTTCAACCCTTAAGCTTTTACATATTGAATCAAATCTTTAATCAATTTCAAACTTATTCAAATTCATCTAATCACCTTCCTTTGGGATTTAGGTTTGATTGGACCTTTGACCCAATCAACAGTTGACTTGGTCAACCAAACCCAAGGCCAGTCAAATTTGATCTATTTGGGTCAAGTCACTACATACAATCAAATCAATGACATGAAATTCTCAAACCTATCCTATTTGAAGTTTTGAATATTCTTAAATCTACCTTAAATCAAGCCATACATAATTTGACTAAGTCAACCCATTATGGTTTAGTCAAATCTCTTTTCATGCATGTGAATGCACTCAAATCCCAATCCTTGAACATCAAATCTCCTTTAAGGTCTCTCACCAGCTCACTAGGTCTTCCTAGCTGCCACCTCAACCTTTGGTCAATCCAAGTCAAGCTTAGTTGACCAGGTCAACATAACAAAACTCGGTCAAACTACTTGAATTCTTCTTTCAAACATTTAAATTTCAAATCCCAATCATCCAACTTCTTCTAACATAATATTTCAGCACCCTAAGCCCTCTTCCATGCCACCTCAGTATCCAAGATGGCTGGTTGACTAGTCAACATAGTCAACAAATAGGCAAATGGGTTTTGAATGGTCAAAGTAGCCTCTTAAACCAATCCACTTCATATCAAATCACTCCAGCAGCTCTAATCCTCTCTGGAGGCTTCTAAGAACCTGTTTAATCACTGATCCAGCTCTTAACCACAACCCCATGTGCTTATAAGGATAAAAGAGCCCTCCTCATGGCTTGTCCTTGTGTCCTTTTTATTCCCCCTGCTCCCTAACTGTTTGGGGACAGATGTCAACATCTTAGGAACTCCCCAAAGCTATCCTAGCCGTCTATTCAAGCAGAGGACAAAAGGAATAGGGCAAAAAGCTCTAAAATGAGCTCATTCTAACCTATTCCTTATCTCTCCACACTCAAGCTCTCCAAGAGAGATTTCTTTTCGTTCAAGCTCCCAAGGGCTTCAACAATACTCCCCAAGTCTAAATCCGGCGGTTGAAGGCCGCCGGCGACGATCCTCCGGCCACCTTGGCCTCAAGTTCGTCCAAGGCTCATATTACCCAATCCAATGCGTTTCGAGCCGTGGTTTCTTCATCAAATATTTACGAGGACAAACTACAAGTTTAACCGAATCATTTTCCCTCAAATCTCACGGTGAAATTCTTCAAAATCCTTAGACCTAGGTCACAATGTTTGGATTTAAATAACTTTTGATTAATTGTGTATTAAGACTTTATATTATCTCCACATTAATTCTGTTCATGTTTAAAGTTTAAATTTAAAATTTCATTTAAAATCATCGAGTATTTTAGAGAACGATCCATTTTACATATTTAGGGTTTCTGTTCAAACCTGCATGACCTGCATGCCACCTAGACCGTTGATTTCATGATCAACGGTCCCGATCGGATCTTTCGCGGTTTCGTGTAACCGCGAATTCAACCCTGTTGCACTGTCTATGGTCCGGCTCAATCCCAGCCGTTGATCTCAAATCGCGGGATCAGGCGATGCATGGATCTTCCGTCTGACGTGATCTCGATCACACGTTTAGATACACGCCCGATCGGACGGTCCCGAGCTTTGCTGACTGGTTTAAAGTAATTTACGCGTGGGTCCCACCATAATTAATCAATCAGCAATGATTGACCGCCGCCAGATAATCATTGCCGTGGATTCTCTGGCCTAATCAAACGATGCCACCTATCCTGTACCGTTGATAGAATTATTGAAAGGATTTAAAATTTATTTTAAATCCTTTTAAATACTAGAATTTATTTATTTTTAATTATATAAAATTAAATTTAAATAAAATAATTAATTAATCAAAGAATTATGATATTTTCAAATATCTTTGATTAAATTAAAAGTATATTTTTTTAATATTCTAAAATTGGGATTATTACAAGTATTTAAAATATTTTTTTAATAGTTTGAATCATTTAATTATTTAAATATTCAATCATTATTTTAATTAAAGAAATATAAAAAAAAGAAATTTTTTTTTAAAAAGAAAATTGTTATTATTATTATTTTTTTTTTATATACTTTGAAATCCTAAAGAATATTTAAAATTAAATTTAATTTATTTTAAATAATCTAAAGTATTTGAACATTTTAATATTTAATTAATCAAATATTATATTAAATATTTTCAAAAATTAAAATTTACTTTAAAATTATTTCAAATAACCAGAGGATCTCTTAAAGTGTTTTAAATTATTTTTTATCATAATTTTAATTATTTAATTTAAAACTCATATTTATAGGTATAATTATATATGTATCCATGTATTTTGAATTTTATTTTAAAATATATGTGTATATATACCTAAATCTCCAATCTTTAAGAGATCTCTTGAAATTTTAAATTTGAATTAAGCATACTTGAACATGATTAGTGTGGAATGATGGATAATCAATGGGTAACTAATCTTGCTAATTATTCATTGATTATCTTTAATTAATTAATTCTTTTGCATGCTTAAGGACATACACAGACCACTTAGTTTAAGGCTCTCTTAGATTTAGGATTGATTGTGTTTGTATGTGTGCATATCATGTATATGTTATGTTAAGGGTTAGAGACTTTGATTTGAACCCAATTAACCTAGTGTCATTAAGGACAACAATTAAGGACTCATTTAGAAAACTTAAAAAAAAATTCTAATAATTAGGATACAATTCCAATTGACTTGAAATTTTGAAAACTTGAACATAGAGACACTCTCAGCCTTAAGAAAAATTTTCACTGACTTTTGAGATAATTAAGACCCTTAATTAACCTAATCAAATTTGAACCTTAATTAAGCCATTTAACCTTTTAGAAAATATAATAAATCAAATTTAAATCCAAAAATTACAAATAATACTTCAAACTGACCAGGATCAAACCCTTAATCAATATAAAAAAAGTCCCTTTGACTGGACTTCAAAATTAAGCTTAATTTCATTTTAATTGAAATTCAATATTTATTTAATTTAATTAATTAAAAATAATTAAAAATTCAAAAAATTTCCTAAACACTTGGAGATCACTCCTTAGGTCATTCCTGACCTTTGGAGTTGATTTCAAGGAGTTTGGAGGTCATTTGGATTCAAATCAAAAAAAGGGCCTCTAATTAAACAATTTAAATAATTCATTAAATAGTCAAACTTCAAAAATTCATAACTAATTCAAATGAACTCCAAATTGAGCAAACTCAAAGGCATACAACTCATAATAAGGTCTAATATTTATAAAAAATGTTAAGTTTCCAGAAATCAATCAATTTTGAAAAAGTCAACTTTTGGTCAAACTTAGTTCAAAATCAAGTCAAAACTTCAAACCATCATAATAAAATCTAGAAAAATCCAATTTCAGCGTACTTACTGTCTAACTGATCGTATTAAGGTCTAGTATTTTAATAAAATATTAACTTTCCAGAAAACACCTTAAATCAAAAAGTCAAATTTTAACCCCTTTAATTAAATGAATAAAATAACCCAAAAAATCCCAAAATTCAATAATTATCAAAAATTCCAGAAAACATTAATTTGAACTTTAAAACCAGCAACCAATCAATTTGAATTAAAATTTAATTAATCTTCAAACATTAATCAAACTCAAATCACATAATTATATCGGGTATCACTGGGTAACCCAGGCCTACGAGGCTATTAAATTTTCCCCAAGGAAGGTGAAATAAACTTCACGGCCTCGGTGTGCAACAAAGGTGATATCCAACAAACAATCAAAATCAAATTTTAAATTAATTTTAAGTCATTAAGATTTAAATTCCGATCAAACTCCCTTAAGCCTTCAACCAACTAGAACTTTAAGCAACTTCAATCAAGTGCCTATCTAGGACATATCAAAACCACATAGCCTCCTACACACACTTTAGATGGTTTTCTAGGACAACCAACTCTAGTCTTAGGCTAGGCCGATATTTACTTTTCTGCTGTGTACCGGGTTTTCGAGCTTTTACTACATGCTATTTGCTAGTAGTAGAATTGATGTGTTTGTTTACTTATTTATTGCACTCTGTGATGTGATTGATTGTACGATTAGATCTACCCCTAGGCTAGGGACGATTTGTACTAATTCAATCTTATGCAGGTGGCCATGCTCATACATGGCATAAATTAAAGGGGGCAAAAATCATAAATATTAAATTGCACAGGTGCTCCAGAATGCTTAAGTCCCCCTTTAAAATTAAAAGAGCATGGCCAAGTGTGGCTGTGATTGAGCATTTTAATTTCAAATATATAACTGCTTGGGATGTCAAATATAAACTGCTGATTATTAGGATAACTCTGCAGGTTGTTGAGTCTAGATTTTTAATTTCAATTGATGTAATTTGAGATGTAAATTGAGTTGTAAATTTTAAGTGATTTGAGATTGGGATGTTTAAACATCCAATTTGGAATCCAAAGAGAAAGGAACATCCCTTAGGGGAGAGTTCCTATCCATTTGGAGATCCAAATTAGGATGAATTTCAAATATCCAAAGAGAAAAGATAACACCCCTATTCGGGGGGGAGTTTCTTTTCATTTGGATATCCAGACCCGACGATCCAAGGAGTTCTAAGGAGACGAAGATGTGAAGAACGAGAACAATCTCAAATCTCAAAGTCACTTGAGTCTTAGGAGTAGAATCTGGGTTGTAGTCAGTGGTACCCGGCCACTTTACTTTCCTGCAGACCCTGTGTTGTATAATTAAGGGCACTTGCCTATGGACTTTCAATTTGAGCATTTATTTAATTAATTTAATTATTTAATTGATTTGATTTATGTGTTGATTGCGATTAAGGACCCGTATGCTTTTAGTAGTTTATTTGGCGTTCTTGTATGTCGATTTTGATTTAGCCTGGAACCCGATCGGAGGCTCTTGAGGGTACGGTCATAAATCTTTTCTACTTAAATAAAATTTAAAATTTTAAGCTCAGATAGAAACTCTAACGCTCTTAAGAAGTAAGCTCGGACTTGCCAGGAGTTTTTCATGCATACATATTGACTTTTCTCATCCGTGTTGGGCACCTCCCCGCCTGCGGGTTTTGGCAGACCACCTGACCTATTAGGGTGCAGTTCTGTCTAAGGGGATGTTGTGCAATCTTTAGGATAAAACCTATTTTTTAAGCCTGATTTTAAAATTGCTTCATTTTGATTTAAGCATTTCATCGAGTCAACTAGCATGCATCACATTAGTAACAAATCAAATTTGAGTCTAAACCTTAATTGCATTTCTAGCTTAAGCATTTAACCCAACATGTGTTAAGGGACTAAATAGGAATCTGCTCTAGATGTCAGCCCCGCTCTCCTCAAACTCAATCTTAAATAATATCCTCAACTACTCTTTCATAAAGACTTTGACTCATGGTTTTGAATCGTTCAGGTGGTTTAGCTGGCTCCCCAATCCAGGCCGGGGTAAGTCCAGAATTGCATAGCATTAGCTAGGATTCGGGTCGCTGATTTTTAGTACCCATTTTAGACTTAGGTTCTGAGGCATGTCTTCAATCCTAAGACCTCAACCTTCCGGGAATCTAATTCCCACCTTCTAATAAAATTGATTATTCAACATTAAATATCTTTCAATCAAATTCAAGCCCAACACTTAGGATAGTTTGAGGTATTTCTGGAATAATTCAGAATCTCAAAATACCTCCTACTCTTCCTCCTTTGACTCCAGAAATAACTGTTCAATTTTGATCCAATCCCTATTGAATTTCTAGTCCCTTAACCTTTTTTGATATCAATCTTTGAATTCTTAAATAAAATTCGTATCGCTATTTTAATCGAGAGTATTCGTAGGAAGATTTCTGGTTTTCCTACGATGTAATTAACTACGAGGGCTTGCGCTCGTAGGAGATTTAGAAATTCAGACCTGATTTCAAAATCAAGTTTTTAAAACCTTAATTAATTATCTTTGGGAAAGTCAAGTCAACGATCATTATCGATCATTTGAAAATGACGATAACAGACGATATCCTCTTTCTTTGGAAAGATATATCGTACTATTATTGCAACTTTGATTATGAAATTAATGATCTATTTACTAGGTTATTGTATGTTAAACATTGGATTAAACATCATTTTGATTCTTAGGGATCATATGTTGTTTCTCCTTGAGTTTGACTACGATAATCAGGGTAAATCAAAATTTATAATATGAACCTATTAGTGAACGATATGTTCACCTTTCGAGGTGATATACCATTCATATTAAGTGTTCGATTATAATATTAAAATTTCAGAAATTAAACTTTCCCAAAGAAAATTAAACATTTTCAAAACTATACTTTTTCAATCAAACAGCACTACGGGCAGTGCCTTGGGGTCTATCATCGACTCAGTGGGAGATTTCCACTTTACACCTGAAACTCCTTCAAGCTGTTTTAGCATTTTCACAGTTTTCTTGGAGACTGCAGTCTCCCACTGTTCTTCTTGGGTTGATTTATTTTCCTTTCTTCTTTCTTCTACTGGGGGTACGGGAGAAGTCATAACTACCCGAGTTGATTCTTTCCTAGGATGAGTCAACACATTGTCAGACAATGTGAGCTCTCCTCTTCGATATTTCTTCTCCAGTCAATCTTTGAAGACATAGCAATCTTCAATTTGATGACTAATTACATGATGATATGGACAGTAGTTTGGATCGCCACTATTTTTTGACTATTCGGGCCTCTTGCATTCAGGTAGTTCTAAGCCCGCTTTTAGTGCTTGTCGAAATAACTTGGTGACACTTTCCCTCTTAAATGAATACTCTTTGTTCATTTATCTTTGAGGGAAGGGAACGTTCAATCACCAGTCCCCGTTATTTTTCGCGGACGTTCTCCACCACCCTGATAATTTCATGATTTTTCATTACCCCCGAGTATCAACTTTGATTGGGGGTTAGGGTTGTAGGCCTGTTGTAGCTTCTCCTCATATTGTATTGGCAGCTTACCTTTGTCTACATTATAAACCACACATTTTTCTTTATCAGTTTTAGAGAAAAATGTAGAGTCAGCCTCACCTCTTCTAGCACCTAAGGCTTTAGCCTTCTTAGGCTTATTAGAATAGTTCTCTGATTTTGACAAGTTCAATTTCTCAAACTTTGCCACTCTATCCAGCAAATCTTGAAATGTGGTGATGGTAGCCATGCATAGGAATGGTTGTATTTTGTCGTCAATGTTTCCCATTAACAACTGTACGGCATGCGCTTCTTCAAGTTGCTGCTCATATTTCATGCTCAAGTTTCACCAATGGGTGATATATTTTGTTACTGACTCATCCCTTCTCCTCTTTTCCAGGGCGAGGTTAGCGATCGTTATCTTCTCGGTCGCGCTAGCGAACCTTTTCAAGAACATAGTTTCTAACTCCGCAAATGTCTTTACAGAGTCATTTGGTAGCTCAGCATACCATTCGAAAGTAGCTGCTGTCAAACTGCTAACGAATTGCCAGAAGAGCAATGCATCATTACCCCTAATATTCCCGTATGTGGCCTTGAACTGTGCCAGGTGATGTCTAGGATTTTTATTACTATTAAAAGTGTTAAACTTTGGCACAGAATATCCCTTCGGGTATGTCACCTGATCATATTAGGCGGAATATGGGAGACCCTTGCCCACTAATTTCTCAACTTGATCAACGACTATAATAGCCTTGATCTTCTCGGTGGTGATTCCTTTGAGCTGCACAACAGTTACAGGCTCGGAGGTACTTGCGATGTTCTGTGGAGTGGGCTGGCGGACGGTATTATGGGCTTCACGACCACCTTCAGGAGTGTCCCGTACTCCTAAGACTTGCGGTACTTGGAAGTTTGGAGGGTCAGCAGGAGGATTAGCCATAGAACCGACGACAGCATTTCTCTGCATCATCATTATCATTTGAGTCATCATCTTAGTCATCTTCTCATTCAATTGAGAAATTTCTCTATCCTTGGCTCTCATATGTCACCTCATCTGTCTTCTCATATCGGCGAGTGTGACATTTTCATCATCAGGGGGATTCCCCTCAACTTCTTCCGCCTCATCTTCTCCTTGAGAATGGCCACCTCTACCAGCAGTGGACCCAGCTTCATTGTGACGACGATATTCTTGCCTAGGTGGTGGTTGCCAACGGCCATAACCATCTTCACCTTCATCATAGTAAGCCTTATCATTAACATTGATGTGTCTCACCATGTAGACCACTTCCATGTCCAAGGTGTTATTTATATCTTCAATTTCTTCTTCTAAATTTCTTCCATACATTCTTCGATATTTTCTTCCCCCATATCTTCTTTCTCTTCTTCTTCTAGCACTCTTATATCTGAGTGGCGGCGCCATTGGATCTCCGATTCTTGGTTTGACAAGAAGATTTCTTCGATCCGCGGGCTGCGATCGAAGTTGGATTCATTCTTGAGAGGAGTTGGTGAGCGACAGGATCCCCTGAAGGATTCTCCAAGGTGTCGATCGTCAGGAGGGGCGTCATCGTGGGTTTTCTTTGGAACCCATTTCTAACGTTGTTTGTAGCTGGGGGCGGATCTCTGGAATGCTGCACCGGATGTCATGCCCGGATCAGTTCTTCTTTTTCTCTTATCTTCTTCTTCTCTGCGAGGCCTTGGCCTCCAGATTTCTTTTCCTTTCCACGGGACCTTTCGGTGGTGGATCCCTGAAATCGCGGTTCAGGTGTCACGCCCTAATGCTCATCGTGCAGGATATATCTTCTTTCATTTCTCTCCACAGCAAGTGGCAGACATTCTCTTGGTGGAGTTCTTCTAGCTTCGACCATCAGTGGCCGCTGATATTTTCTCTTCTTTAATCCTCTCTCCTTCACGGTCTTCAGGACTCGATATACCCGGGCTGAAAGGGTTTCAGGCTCCTTCTTCTTTTGAGGAAGTGGGACTTCAGGCCGTTGATCCCAGAAAGACTTCTTCAGCTCCCCAGTAGAGCTGCTTCTCTTGACCCATCTCAGGTTCGCAAACCCATTCTACGTAGGAATGGTTACCTCAGGCTCTTGGGCCTGCAGGTTGGAGGGATGGGTTAAGAATTATTGCTGAGCTCAGAGTTCAGCATTTATTTTTCTTCTCTGCCTCCTTGTTAGCTTTCCTTCCAGAAGAGGAAGCTTCAGAAGTATTCTTCATGGGTGCAGATAACCCGATTGGTAGAAATGTGGGGTCTGCAGCCACCACAGAAATCCTTCCGTCAGCCACAATCCTCTTAGTGGCCCGAGGTTCTAGCTGTGACAGCCGTTCAAAGATTGAAATCCTCCTACGAGGATTTTTAACAGTATATCATGGCGCTGACAGATACGCACAACGAGTGGCAGTTTTAGTAAAGCGTGGCATCCTGGCAGGCCCTTCAGCATTCCTGCCATTCGCAAGAATGGTGGTAGTCCTTGCGGCAATTGCTGGAAAGTCAACACTATCGAATTGAATGGTAGCCCCGACATTTCCAGTATTAATGATCGCATTTGCCAGTTGGATGCTGGCACCACGTCCCAGTTGGATGGTGAATGAGGTGTTCTGTAGATCCATCTACATAGATGAAAGGTAAGGGTTAGTGATCAGAATCTGATACATTATCCCACACTTTCAAAATGCAGAGACTTACACAGAATAGAAAGCAAAGTAGAGTATATAACGTTAGCAAATAAATAAAATAATTATAGAAATCCCGCTAAATGTGTTATCTTGATGAATTTATTTAAACAATCATTTTGAAATATTCAAAATTTTAATTCTTTAAATGATCATTTTGAAAGATTCAGAATTTTAAATATAGGTTGAAATAGCAGCTACTATGGCACTGAGATGACTAGCCAAAGATGGAAAGAGAAACCAATCCCCAGCAGAGTCGCCAGAAATTTGTGGGCTCCAAAAATTTAGCCCCAGCCTCCGCCCGCTTTTATTTTCTTTGGGGGGAGTTTTAACGGAATTAAGTTTCGGGGTAAATTTTGGAAGGCAGATGGATTTGTAGATAAAACACTACCCAGAGATTTCGCCCTCATCTTGCGAGGACTTTATGATCTGAGTTTTGGTTTCCTATAGGCGCAAGCCCCTATAGTTAACTACTCCTCCCGATCGTGAGAGAGAACTTTCGATTAAGCCTAGTCATCAATCAGATACGTAGATATACATGCATCTAACATATAGTAGCAGCATAGGGTTGAGGGTTTGAAAATTGAGGGATTTGATATTTAAAATTGGAAATTTCACCATCTTGCACTTAAAGCGGATGGTGGGAATGGGTGATGGATCCGATTAAGATCCCATGGTTCCATCGTCACGGGCCATCGTGGTCCCTGGTCTACTTAGTCAAAGGAGGTAGTCGACCCAACCTGATAGAAGGATCATTGTCGACAGCCATGGGTTGCTTCGTCCAAGGGTCCCTTATAGACCTGGGTTGAATATTTGCCTAAGGGGACAAATTTGAATCCACCTTAGCTAACAAAGGGCTTTATGCCCTATCGATTATATCCTATTGATTCATATCTCAAGGATTTGATGCCATTGGAGAGCATACGGGCTCTGGCCATAACCATAGTATAATGGTGCCATTTGGCGACGACCACCTGGTTCAGAGGGCCCCGAGTTATAACCGTTTATCCTGCAGTGCCATTTGGCGGTGAAACTGCCGGTTAGAGGACTCATACCAGGTCCTTACTGGCAGGAAATTATTTGAGAATAGATCCTAGTGATATTTTTGACCAAGCATTAGCTCTTTGTGAGCTGCAGTTATTTTCAGATTTGTCCACCTCGGCAAACCGTTGCGGAGGGTGGATGGGTTTTTCTTTGAGTGGTTGATGGTTAGATTTTGATTTTAAATATTTTGGAATTTTGATGATTTTGGAAATTTTCGTGGAGTTTTGGAGTTTTTGGATTTTGTGAGAGTTTGGGAGATATTTTGAAATTATTTGAAATTCACCCCTCTATTTTAGATATGTATTCAACACGGCCATCATCGGGGTAGAAAGGGGTTATTGATTGAACCTTGTCGACTCTATCAGGCTGTCGATAGAGGATCAGGTTTCGTAGGCTTTATGCCTTTGTTAGTAAATTCTCTTGATTATAGGCCTTGAAGGCCTAATGTGAATGTATAAAACAAATGTCTTAGTCTACCCCATGACTGTATATTTGTTTAATAGTTCGAGCCGTGTCAACTCCTATCTACCTGAATAGATGGATCAGGCTCAAACTTGAATTCACTTATTGACTCACGTAGCATCCCTAGACGTCACGTGTGTACCAATAACATGCTCACCGGGGCCCATGAGGGTGTTTAGTATATCCCCTTATGTGTACCTATATGTATACATATTATGGTGTATGTGCAGTGGATATTTTGGGATATTTGTAAATGCCTTTTGTATGCTTGTATGGACGTTGCAGATCCGGTGGCATTTTGTAGCAGCCCGGGGGTTAAATTATTTGCTACCTTGTAAAGGTAGACTGTTGTGCACTACTTGTATGATTTACACAGGTAGATTATAGCACACTAACGTGAAAGTTCGAAAGGGATGTTAAGCCCTACTGAACTAGTCCCGAGGCTAACCAAGAGGGGGGGTGAATTGGTTATTTAAAAATTTCACGATAACAACAAAAATCTTTTCGATACTTAGCAGCGAAAACAAGTAAACAATAACGAAAAGATCAACCAACGATATTCACCCAAGCAGTTTATATTGAAAAGTAAAGTGCAAAACTGAATCAGAAAAGCAAACCAGGTTTTATAGTGGTTCGGTCAACTTGACCTACGTCCACTCCCCGGAGCCTCCCCTCCGAGTATTGCACTAAACAAAAGTGACTCTCCTTTTGCTCCCACAGCAAGGCGGAGAAGCCTGTACAAAGCACCTCCTTTTCACCACACGGTGAGGCAGAGAACCTGACCTCCTTTCGCTTCCTCCTGAAGCAGGCAGAGAACCTTCGAACTCCTTTTGCTTCCACCTGAAGCTGGCAGAGAACCCCGGATCTTCTTGCGAACGATCCTCCCACGAAGAACACCGACTAGATGATAGACGACGAGCGGAGAAGACGACTCTGATCCGTGCTTGGAGCAACCTTAGTGAATCCCTCACTAACTCCCCCTCACAAGATCTCTTCTCTCTCTCCCAACTCTCTCTTCTCTCTAGGGTTTCTTAGGGAAGGAAGGTAGCAAAAGATTTTTCCAAAAATTGGAAAAAGTTCTTTTAAAGGAGGGCTTAAAATTTGCCCTAAATCTCAACTGGTCGGCCAAGATCGTCCAGGACGATATGAAGATCGTCCTGCACGATCAGTTCAAATTCAGCTGATTCAGTCTTGACGATTAGGCTCTTCTGGATGATCAGTAGAAAAAGTTGTTCATATCGTCCCGTACGATACTACGATCGTCCGGGACGATTAGTGCAAATTGAGAAAAATCGTCCAGAAGACAGTTCGGGTCGTCCAGAGAAATCTGTGCTGGACGACCAAAAAATGACTTGATTGTCCAGGACGATTGAGACATCGTCCTGTACGATTAGTTCAAAAAGGCCCAAAATCATCCTGTACATAGTTCGGGTCGTACAGCTGAAATGCACAAGACGATCACGATCGTCCGGGACGATACTGCGATCGTCCAGGACGATGTGATCGTATCAATTAAACATTAATTGCTTTCCTTAATTACCAGACTAATTTAGGCATGATTGTAGTGAATCGTCCAGGACGATACACGTATCGTCCGGGACGATTAGACTAAAATACTTAAAATAAAACTTGCCTAACTTAATCTGGCAGCTGGGAATTTCTGATTTGAGCATATCGTCCCGTACGATCCAAAGATCGTCCAGGACGATCTGCTTAATCAGACCCTCTTAACTTAGTCGCCCTAATTAGGGTTTCTGTTTTAACTAGATCATGCAGGACGATGCTACTATCGTCCAGGACGATCTGAACAAAATTTTAACAGAAACTCTAATTCACTCAATCTCTCTCCCTGAGTGTGTGTGTGCAAGGTTACTTAGCTAGGAAATCAGTTACATTACAATTGACTCAATAAAAGAAAAAATCATACATTTGACACACTTGGACCCGATCTTGAGTTGGCTTGAGTAGCTCGCGGTCTTTTGTGCCTGAAACAGATTAGCCAAGCAAAACACATTGGAAACATGTTTGTCATCATCAAAACCCGATTTGCAACAATCTCCCCCTTTTTGATGATGGCAAATATTTGTAAAGTAGTCTGAAAATAAAATGAAACTAAGAGATCAAACAAAACAAACATTTTTTAAATTTTCATTTAACAGCTCAAAAAATACCGAAAATATGACTCAGAAAACAGAAACAGACACGACTACAACTGACTCCCCCTTTTGACATCACAAAAAGGAGGAGGGAAAAACAGAACAGTGAAATAAAACATAAAATAGAACAACTACAAAACAAGAAAATCAGAATTTTTCCTTGATTTTAGATTCAAAAACCAATGACAGGATGATTGACAGCGCTGAAATCCAGAAAAGGTTGGAAATAATCAACTTTCGTAACTTCGACCCCGGGCACCTTATCGATGCAAACCTCTTTCAAAACAAAAATCCGATTCAGAAGAAAAGACATTAGATTTGAAAAGAGATCCTTTCAAGCCTCGTTCCAGAAAAATATCTGATATAATAGTGTTACAAAATAAAAAATCAGAAATCAGGATTTTCCAGACTCAAGCTTTTGAAAATATTAGGTGGCGCACAGATTTTTCTAGGACATCTAACAATCTGAAAGGGAAGAAAGCTTGGTTTGGGCTCATTTTGTGCCTCTTTTTCAAATTGGTTGGCGCTTTGCGCATCTTTTGATTTTTGATACACTTTGTGTATCCAATTTGGCAATTTCGCATCTTTTCAGTTTTGGGCTCATTTTATGCCTCTTTTTCAAATTATCTGGCGCACTGCGCATCTTTTATAAGCTTTCTCCTTTTCATAATTATTAAAGAGTCTCAGCTGTGAGATTATCTTCCAGACATAGGAGATGACTCTCCTTGGTAAGGAAGAATGATCCACAAAACAAAAGCCATAGACCATATGATAAATGCAATCACTTGGTTTTAGAAAATCAAACTAATGACTCAAGACTTTGAAAAACACTATTGATATGAGGCAGATTATTGTAGGAAGATAAAATAATCTCTATTTCAAAAACTAACATTTTAATTTTGAAAAAAAATTTTATTCGAAAGAAACCATACACCAGTAAAGGAGTTAGAGGAAGAGAAACAATCATCAATGTTTCTTCCCTTTAACAGGTTCAGTGGAATCAATTACTGCGTACCAGCTTCCAAACCAAAACAAGGTAAAAACTCATAGTTAGAAATTTAGATTTTTCAGAAATAGTGAACGGTGATCAGATTTTGAAAAACATAAAAATAATAAGTGCAAGATATGGACTAGTGAATACAAGCAGGTAGAAAATCACATCAAAGTAAATACTCAAATTAAACTAACAGTAAGGCTAAAATAGAAATCAGCAGAAGAAATAAAATCAACTGAAAGTAAATAATCAAAGCAAAAACTAACTAACAGAAATCAGAAATCAAAAAACTAAACCTAACTAACAGAAATCAGAATACCAATCAGAAAGATCATAAATCAGCAGTCATCAGAATCAAGCATTTATATCAATCACTCCTAATCTGGTTCTCAAAATACTGAATGAGTCAAAGGCCAGTGGTTTAGTGAATATGTCAGCCAGCTGATTTTCAGTTGCTACATGATGTAGCTCAATGTCCCCTTTTGTAACATGGTCCCTAATGAAGTGATGCCTAATGTCAATGTGTTTGGTCATAGAATGTTGGATTGGATTCTTAGAGATACAGATGGCACTGGTATTATCACACAGAATAAAAATTGTGCCAACGGGTACTCCTAAATCCAAGACTTGTTGTTTCAACCAAAGAACTTGGGCCACACAACTTCCTAAGGCAATGTACTCAGCTTCAGCAGTGGAAAGTGCAACTGAGTTCTGTTTTCTACTGGACCAGGAGACTAACGACTGTCCTATGAATTGACAAGTCCCAGAGGTACTCTTCCTATCCACCCTACACCCCGCAAAGTCAGAGTCAGAATATCCAATGATCTCAAAAGAGGTGCTGTGCCTAGGGTACCAAATTCCTAGGTTTGGGGTCCCTAAAAGATATCTAAGAATTCTCTTAACAGCAGTCAGGTGGGACTCTTTAGGATCAGCCTGAAACCTAGCACAAAGACAGACACTAAACATGATATCAGGTCGGCTAGCAGTCAGGTAAAGCAGTGAACCTATTATCCCTCTATACTTCTTCTGATCAACCGATTTTCCATTTGAATCCTTATCTAACTGAACTGAGGTGGGCATGGGAGTATTGATTGGCTTGGCTTTATCCATTTCATATTTCTTCAAAATGTCCTTAGTGTATTTTGATTGATTGAGAAAGGTTCCATCATCCGTTTGCCTTATGCTAAACCCCAAAAAGTAGGACAATTCTCCCATCATACTCATCTCAAACTCCTTACTCATTATTTTGGAAAACTCATCACATAAATATTTATCAGAAGATCCAAAAATTATATCATCAACATAAATCTGGACAATGAGTAAGTCATCTTCTATTCTCCTCAGAAAAAGGGTGGTGTCTACGCTCCCCTTAACAAACTCTCTTTCTAACAGGAATGTGCTAAGCCTCTCATACCAAGCTCTGGGTGCCTGTTTCAATCCATATAAGGCCTTTTTTAATTAATAGACATGACTTGGATATTAAAAACTCTCAAAACCTGGGGGTTGTTCTATAAAAACATCTTCTTTAATTACCCCATTTAAAAAGGCACTCTTGATATCCATTTGAAATAGCTTAAATCCCTTGTAACAGGCAAAGGCTAGTAGCACTCTAATGGCTTCCAATCTAGCTACAGGGGCAAAAGTTTTCTCAAAATCTATCCCTTCTATCTGATTATACCCCTTAGCCACCAATCTTGCCTTATTTCTCACCAACACACCAGAATCATTCATCTTATTCTTAAAGACCCACTTGGTTCCCACAATACTTTGGTTTCTAGGTCTTTCTACTAACTCCCAAACATCATTCCTTACAAATTGATTCAATTCTTCCTGCATAGCTAAAATCCAAAACTCATCCGATAAGGCTTGATTGATGTTGGTTGGTTCAGTCATTGAGATAAAGGCAGAATGGTTTACTGCCTTCCTAAGTCCATGCCTAGTCCTAACACCTTCAGAAGGGTCTCCTAAGATCAGTTCTTTAGGATGACTCGAAGAATATCTCCAATCTCTAGGCAATGTGATTTGAGGTTCTACCCTTTCCTCTAAATTTGTATTTCCAACTCCTTGGGTAACATCAACAATCTCTTCATCTTCTACTTCAGATCTAGACTTCTTAGGATCAGATTCATCAAACACTATATGGGTTGTTTCTTCCACCACCAAAGTCCTCCTATTGAACACCCTAAAGGATTTCCCCACACTTGAATATCCTAAGAACACTCCTTCATCAGATTTGGGGTCAAATTTTCCTAAGGGTGACTTCCCGTTGTTCAGAATGAAAACCTTATAGCCAAAGACATGGAGGTGGGACAGATTTGGTGTTCTACCCTTAATGATCTCATAAGGTGTCTTGTTCAGTTTGACTCTCACATTCACCCTATTCAGCACATAACAGGCAGTGTTCACCGCATCAGCCCAAAAGTACTTTGGAAGTGAATACTCAGCAAGCATGGCTCTAGCGGCTTCCACTAAGGTCCTGTTCTTCCTTTCAGCTACCCCGTTCTGCTGAGGGGTCCTAGGAGCTGAAAAATTGTGACTAATCCCATGATTCTCACAAAAACTTCCAAATCTTTCATTTTCAAACTCCCCTCCATGATCACTATGGATGGTAATAATCTCACATCCTAACTTCTTCTGAATCCAAGTAGAGAAAGATCTAAACTCATCAAATGACTCAGATTTGTGTGACAAAAACTTAACCCAAGTGAACCTTGAATAATCATCAACAATCACAAAACCATAGACTCTCCCCCCTAAGCTGGCAGTGCTAATGGGTCCAAAGAGGTCCATGTGAAGAACTTCTAAAGGTCTAGAGGTGCTAATGTCCTTAACTGAGTGAAAAGAGGACTGGACTTGCTTCCCCAACTGACAGGCATCACACAGGTGATCCTTAGTGAACTTAAGCTTGGGCACACCTCTAACTAAGTCCTTTTGGGTGAATCTCCTAAGGGTTTTCATACTGGCATGACACAATCTCCTATGCCATAACCAAGACTCATCAGCAGCAGTTTTTAAGCAAATTGAATTATCAGATTTAATGCTACTTACATCCAGCTTGTAGACGTTGTTGATCCTTTGCCCCTACAAAACAACTTCATCATTTAAGCTTAAAATACAGCCAGTGGGTAGGAATTTGATGCTGTATCCCTTGTCGCAGAGTTGACTAATGCTCAGCAAGTTGTGTTTCAGTCCATCTACAAGCAAAACATTATCAATCACAAAATTCTTTGAATCACCAATTATACCTGTGCCTACCACCTTCCTGGTGGTGTTATCTCCAAGTGTAACCTTGCCTCCAGCTCTGGCCTCCAGCGAAATGAACTGATTTGCATCTCCAGTCATATGTCTAGAACATCTGCTGTCCAGGTACCACATGCTCTCACGAGGTCTTGTGTGAGAGCACACCTACAAAATCATCAAATGTCAGTCTTAGGAACCCAAACAGGTTTGGGTTCCTTCTTATGAAAAGAAGAATGCGATGCATGCGTGCTGTGCTGTGCAACAGGCAGTTTGGGTCTCCACACCCAATGTGTACTACGGTGAACAGTACAAGTGTGTGATATGTGTCCTAACATGCCACATGAAAAATATCTAACACCAGGAAAAGGATTAACTAAATGTCATGAGTGATAATGCCTCTTCCTAGTAGTGTATGAAACATGCTTTGATGAACTTGCAACAGAATTTTTAAAAGGTGGTGGTGCATAAAATTATTCAAAAGTAGGCGGTGTTTTATTATTTTCAAAAGCACTGATTTTCACTTTCAAAAACTCAATGTATTTGTTTAAACTTCTAATTTCAAATGTTTTTGCACTTTCAATACTTTCTAACTCAGATGCCAAATCATTCACTTTCTTAAAAGCAAGTTCTAATTCACCATGCGATGTTTTTAACAAGTTATGCTCAACAATTAAATCAGAATGCTTTTTATTCAGTTCATCAAACTCATTTAGTAAAGACATGTGATTGCTATCAATGGTGGAATGATCCTTAATCAACACTTCATGCTCTTTTTGCAAAGTCAGATAATCTAGTTTCAAACTAGCATGGGTTTTCTTAAGCTTCCTATACGATGTATGAATCTTTTTAGAAACTTCAAATAACTGATCGTAAGTAAGCTCACATACCTCTTCCTGGTCGGACTGACCAGGGTGATCATCAGCCATCAAACACAAGTTTGTTTCCTCCTCTTCAGCTTCAGTCTCAGAAGAGTCGAATGCAGAGTCTGCCCAGAATGCCTTCTGAATCCGCTTCTTGTCATTTCTAAACTTTGGTTTCTCCTCACCCTTCTCCTTGCTTGGATGAGCTTTAAGTGTCGGACAATAAGCCTTAATGTGTCCAGGCTTCCTGCATTCAAAACAAACCGATTCAGATGAACCCTTAAAGTTTTTATTGAACTTACCCTTGTTCCACTTCTGATAGTTCTTATGTTTCTTCCTTAGAAAGCTTTTGAATTGCCTTGTGATTAAGGCAACATCATCGCTATCAGACCCGAAAGTGCTAGCATCTGAATCTTTGGCCTTTAGTGCCACTGTCTTTTCTTTCTTGCGTTCACCTGCATCAAGTTGCCTTTGGTTCACCCCTTGCTCGTAAGCAATGAGTGATCCAAGTAAGCTGTCAATAGAGTAAGTATTTAAATCTTTGGATTCAGTAATAGCAGTAATCTTAGCATCATAAGAAACAGGCAAACATCTAAGAATCTTGTTCACTCTTTCGTAGTTGGTAAGTTCTCTACCTAAAGCATGCAAAGAGGTAACAATCTGAGTGAACCTTGTGTACATTTCTGAAATAGTCTCACTAGGTTTCATGCGAAAAAGTTCGTAATCATGTAACAAGATGTTTAACCTAGATTGTTTGACTTCAGTTGTACCTTCGTATGTTATACATAACCTATCCCAGATTTTCTTTCCCGTTGTACAAGTAGAAACATGCATATAGTCTTCAGATTTCAAAGCACAAAAGAAACAGTTCAAACATTTTGCATTCAACTGTGCTAAATTACGATCATCAAACGTCTAATCAGCAAACGGCAATTCAGTTTTCACATTGTTAACCATTCGAAAAGGTGGTTCGTATCCGTCCTTAACTAACATCCACATGCGATAATCAATAGATTGCAGAAAAGTAAACATGCGTGTTTTTCAAAAATCAAAAGGAATATTGTCAAACAACGGTGGTCTGGTAATAGAATAACCTTCAGCAGTATTACGATTGTTACAGTTAGCCATGGATCAAATTCAAAAGTTTTTAAACAGAAATTTTGAATCCCGCTTTGATACCACTTGAAAGTTCGAAAGGGATGTTAAGCCCTACTGAACTAGTCCCGAGACTAACCAAGAGGGGGGGTGAATTGGTTATTTAAAAATTTCATGATAACAACAAAAATCTTTTCGATACTTAACAGCGGAAACAAGTAAACAATAACGAAAAGATCAACCAACGATATTCACCCAAGCAGTTTATATTGAAAAGTAAAGTGCAAAACTGAATCAGAAAAGCAAACCAGATTTTATAGTGGTTCGGTCAACTTGACCTACGTCCACTCCCCGGAGCCTCCCCTCCGGGTATTGCACTAAACAAAAGTGACTCTCCTTTTGCTCCCACAGCAAGGCGGAGAAGCCTGTACAAAGCACCTCCTTTTCACCACACGGTGAGGCAGAGAACCTGACCTCCTTTCGCTTCCTCCTGAAGCAGGCAGAGAACCTTCGAACTCCTTTTGCTTCCACCTGAAGCGGGTAGAGAACCCCGGATCTTCTTGCGAACGATCCTCCCACGAAGAACACCGACTAGACGACAGACGACGAGCGGAGAAGACGACTCTGATCCGTGCTTGGAGCAACCTTAGTGAATCCCTCACTAACTCCCCCTCACAAGATCTCTTCTCTCTCTCCCAACTCTCTCTTCTCTCTAGGGTTTCTCAAGGAAGGAAGGTAGCAAAAGATTTTTCCAAAAATTGGAAAAAGTTCTTTTAAAGGAGGGCTTAAAATTTGCCCTAAATCTCAACTGGTCGGCCAAGATCGTCCAGGATGATCGGAAGATCATCCTGTACGATCAGTTCAAATTCAGCTGATTCAGTCTGGACGATTAGGCTCTTCTGAACGATCAGTAGAAAAAGTTGTTCATATCGTCCCGTACGATACTACGATCGTCCGGGACGATTAGTGCAAATTGAGGAAAATCGTCCAAAAGACAGTTCGGGTCGTCCAGAGAAATCTGTGCTGGACGACCAAAAAATGACTTGATCGTCCAAGACGATTGAGACATCGTCCTGTACGATTAGTTCAAAAAGGCCCAAAATCATCCTGAACACAGTTCGGGTCGTACAGCTGAAATGCACAAGACGATCACGATCGTCCGGGACGATCCTGCGATCGTCCAGGACGATGTGATCATATCAATTAAACATTAATTGCTTTCCTTAATTACCAGACTAATTTAGGCATGATTGTAGTGAATCGTCCAGGACGATACACGTATCGTCCGGGATGATTAGACCAAAATACTTAAAATAAAACTTGCCTAACTTAATCTGGCGGCTGGGAATTTCTGATTTGAGCATATCGTCCCGTACGATCCAAAGATCGTCTAGGACGATCTGCTTAATCAGACCCTCTTAACTTAGTCGTCCTAATTAGGGTTTCTGTTTTAACTGGATCGTCCAGGACGATGCTACTATCGTCCAGGACGATCTGAACAAAATTTTAACAGAAACTCTAATTCACTCAATCTCTCTCCCTGAGTGTGTGTGTGCAAGGTTACTTAGCTAGGGAATCAGTTACATTACAATTGACTCAATAAAAGAAAAAATCATACATTTGACACACTTGGACCCGATCTTGAGTTGGCTTGAGTAGCTCGCGGTCTTTTGTGCCTGAAACAGATTAGCCAAGCAAAACACACTGGAAACATGTTTGTCATCATCAAAACCAGATTTGCAACATAACGAATCTCCTACTTTTATTCATTGTAGTTCTTTCACACTTTCTCACAGATGATATATTGAATATATGACGAGCTTCCTACAACTGCTATGACAGCCTGTAGGTGTGTTTGCATTAGCTACATCTTCTTCTACATCTACCTTCGCTTAGTTTGTTGAAGCTCTTTTGTGTTTGCTTGTGGTTAACACATTCGGTGTACAACAAATTTTCTATAGCGGCATATGGGAACTGTACTTGCTACATATCACCTTTTCTTCTTGCAGTGGATTAACATAATTTCTGATCACTAAATGGTAGTTGGTTGTAGGGGCGTTGTCACCACCATTGTATCTTAATGCTTTGCTTACAGGCGTATTGTTGCACTTTCTTAACTAACACTAGTGAATGGGTTGTTATTAGAACTCCTTTGGGTTTGCTTATAGAGAACACACTAGATGCGTGGGGGTCTTTCATAGTAGTTCATAGGAACGCATATGCTTGTATCTCTTTGTTACATTTGCTGCCACTCCTCTACACTTACTCATAAGCAGCCTCTAATTAGGAATTATATACATCTAGTTTGCAAATAAGTTATACATTCCCTCCTATTATTTATAAGGTCGAATGTATCAGCTTTTGTTTTGACATTGACTGCAAAGTACTATCATATTCGTAGCATGCCTCTCATGTTCAATGCACAATAAATTTCAACGTCTTTAGGAGGGGGTGGTATCCTTTATTTGCTAATTGATCAAATCAATTTATGGAGACGTTGTAGCATTCACTGCATGATTCTTGAGTTCATTGATGTGCTGGCAAGCAAATTGTATTCACTTGTATGTATCTCTTTATTGTTTCCAAAGGGTCCACAAGTCTCAGTTGCATTTGGGTTGGTATCTTCCTCATGAATGAATCGTATCATTCATTAGAGACCTCATGTTGTAGCAAATGATGTTCAAAGTTCTTTATAACTCTTTGCATTGTTCTATTTAATGTTGCTCAACTCAAATTCAATGTCTACAAGCTCCTGCTTCGAGCCCTCGTCATTATATTCAAGTCAACTTCATGTCCCTTGAATTCGTTCAAGTTTGGTTCCTTGTGCAATTCAAGTTCCAGTCTAGGTCTTCGTCATTTGACTCAAGTTTAGGAATCTGCAAGTGTTCAAATCTTCTTATTGTTCAGTTCAAATTGAGTTCAATGTAGGCTCAAATCAAATCCTCACTTGAGTTCAAATCATGTCTAATTTATTCTTGATTAGTATCCAAATTAGTCTCAAGTTAATGTTCAAGTTCGAATTGGGTTCACATTGTAACTCATTTGAGTTTGAGTTCTATATATGTAGTTCGAGTCTTGTTCAAAGTCTTTGTGATCACTTAAGTCCAAATTCATTTAGGTTTGAATTCATTTAGGTCAATTGCATAAGGTTCACAAGTCTCCTACGGTCCAAAACTTGTTCAAATCAGGTCCAGGTACAATCTCAATTTCACCCAAAATTTCGGTAGCATTCCGGCGTCTCCCCTGTTTAGGGAAAACTATAGAAAACTGGGCCTTTCCCACCACGCTAGAGAAAAGCGTGCATGGTAGGTGCCCTATTTTGAGGACACCACGGCCGTGTAAAGTCTTCAACCCCACCACGCCAGAGAAAGGCTTGCATGGGTCTTCAAATGTACCTATTTTAAAAGAGCACAATTTGCTTTCCCCGCAGGTACAGAGCCGCATATGGGTACTTATATTTTTGCCCCGCCGTGCTAAAAAAAGCACGCACAAGGCTTGCCTGCCTCGCTGTAAGTGCCGCAACGAGTTCCCTCCCACCACGCTAGAGAAAAGCATACATAGGGGTCCCTCGGCGCGCCACAAACAACGAAAATAGGACTTTAGAAGATTGCTCGCCTCGTCTCAAGTATCGCAACAAATTTCCCCTCACTACGCTATAAAAAAGCGTGCATGGGTGGTAGTTCACCGTGCTACAAGCATCGAGAGAGGTTTTTCTCAAGTTTAGGAGGTTATACCTGCGCGGGGTTGGCGGGGTTGGCACGAAGATCCAGGCGAGCAAGAGAAGAGCACTCTTCTCTTTTCTTTTATTATCTTTCTTTATTAATTATAATTAATATAACTTATAATAATTAATTAGAATTAATGATTAATTGTTATTTAATGATTAATTAATTATTTAATCATATTTAATTATCATTAATAATAATTAGTTTATAATTAATACTAATTAATTAAAAATCAGTTAAAATTAATTACAATTAATTAGTAATAAATTGTAATTAGAGTTAAGCTCGTCGGGCTACAGGATTTACATAGGATTTGAATAAAATTTGAGTAAGATTTATGCTAAATCTTGCTAAATGATTTGATCGACCAATAAATCTCACAGCAGAATAAATCCTTGGTTTCCCTCTTTTGCTTTGGAGTTCGATGAACTCACGGGATTTGGCTGAAGAAGCTCTGGAAAGGGAGAAAGTTACCTTCACGGCAACGCGAACTTCTATCTTCACTTCCGATCAAACATGAGGGAACGTCGTCGAGTAGGCGAAGTCGGGCAGCAGGGAAGGAACCGAAGAGGCGCTCCAAAGGAAGAAAGTTACCCTCACAGCGATTGAGCTCCCGTCGTCATTTCCGATCAAAAGGTTGTAACTTCCTATCCGACAGGAAAGAAGGTCGTCAAAGGGGGCGAAGACCTTTGGCTAGGGCAGGGAAGGGTCAGAGAGGCTGGGGGTCCGGCTTCGGCTACAGCAAAGGCGTCGGAGGGCTTGCGATAGAATGGGAAGGAGGAGATGTCGCGAGAGCTTGCGAAGGGGAGAAACTTCGGGAGTTCTGTATCCGAGAGCTTTGTTTGGGTCGGTATTTAACGATGCAAAAGTGAGTAGAATCGAGGAGCTGCCACAGGAATCGTGGAGAAATGATGCGAACGGCACCGAGCTACAGGACTTCGCGGGATTTCAGCGAGATTTGCGGAGGACTTGACTATACAAGGTATGTAGGGATTTTGCTGATTCTTCTTTATCAGAGGTCAACATGAAGTAATTGATACAATCATTAGAGTGTTTAGTCTGTGTTTGTTTGAGCAACTCTATACATTAAGGAAGAAAGAGTGTAGATGAGATACATTTATCCTTCATGATTATACCATTCTCTTATATTTTTATTCTTCTATGATTTAAATTCAAGACTACACTCCACCGTATCACACCATCAAGTTTTTGGCGCTATTGCTGGGAAAGAATATCTCTTTTTATAAAATTTTAACTATATCATTGAATTAATTGTATAGTTAGATCCGCCTACATATTTATTTTTATTATTTGCCTTGATTATTAATTATATTTCTTCTTGGTTGTATGCTTTAAAGCCATAGAAAGAAACTTTTGTTATTTGATCCTAAAATTGAGAGAACCCTTTCTAAAATTTGGAAAACTAAAAAAATTTTGAAAATGGCTAAACCTGAGTTAGAGCAAAATCATTATAGACCTCTTAAGAATTATGCAAACCCTTTAGCGGATGGAATTCATAGAAGCATAAATATACTTATAATCCAAGCTAATAATTTTGAACTAATTGTTCAAAACTCTTAATTTTGGAGAACTCATGTAGAAGATTTTAATTTACATTTAGTGAGCTTCTTAAAAATTTATACAATATTTAAGTACAATAATATTAGTGATAATGCTATTAGACTTAGATTGTTTCACTTTTTCTAAAATATAAAGCTAAAATATGGTTGAGTTCTTTACCCCCAGACTCTATAACTACTTGAAATGAGTTAGCTCATAATTTTCTTGCTAAGTATTTTCCACCTTAAAAAACTATCAAACTTAAGAATGACATAACTTGTTTTACTCAGTTTGAAGGATAATCCATTTATGAGAGTTAAAAATTTTTTAAGAAAATGCTTGCATCATGTATTACCTAATTGGTTGATTATTTAAATATTTTATAATGGATTAGTAGGATCTCTTAGAGCTATAATTGATGCTGCAGCTAGAGGATCATTAATGTCTAAGGCATTTGAGGAAACCTATAAATTAATAGAAGAAATGGCTACTAATAATTTTCAGTGGCCTGTTGAAGTGGTAAATCTTAATAAAATAGCTAGAATTTATGAATATGATGCTTTATTAATTTTGACCATACAAGTTGCAGCAACTTCTAAAAAGTTGAGTATAATAGGAGTAAATTGGAATAGGAACTCAATCTTTAGGATATCAAAATTCAATTGAAGATAATAATATGCAAGGGAATAAAAATATTAATGTAATTGGAAGACAAAATAATCCCTATTTAAATATATATAATCCAGGTTGGAGGAGTCATCCTAATTTTAATTGATCAAATAATATGGGTGATAGTAATTAATGGAATAATTAACAGAATAATCAAGAAGTAAATTGAAACACTTCTCAACAATCCACTATTAATCCTAGACTTACATATCCTCCAGAATTTAATCAAATCAATCAATTTGAAAATAAAAAATTAGCATTGGTGGATGTAAATATGCAGTTAGGGAATCAATTGTAGAATCAAGCTGCTTCCATTAAAATTTAAAAACTCAATTATGTTAGCTTTTAATTTCAATCATTAGACCTCCTGGATCTTTACCTAGTAATACTAAACTTAATCCGATAGAAAAAGAAAAAGATCTTAATAGTAACCATTTGAAGATTGGAAATAATATACCCTAACCAAATTAAAAAATCTACGCAAGTCTGGCCGAGGATTATAAACTTAGCACTATATGGGAGGCAACCCAAAATTATATTTAGTATGTTATTAAGTTTAGCTAAAGACTTTAAACTTATCACTGCAAGAGAGATAACCTAATTTATAATTTAGGTGTGATAAGTAGGGATTGTTAGTTTTATTAATTATCATTAATTTACTTAAATAAAACCCTTAAGAGAAGAGGGAGCATTGTAACGCTACCTTTAGTGCTGCAGCACTGAGCGAGGAATTTATGGTTAAAAATTTTAAAACTTAATTTCTCTTACTTGAAAATTATAAAAAAGGCATGTTGGAAGTTTAATTCTCAATCCTTAAAGATTAGATATGAATAATTAGAATTAAAGATTAGATATGAATATATTAAAATTGAAAATCATAAGCAACCTGAATTTGAAATTGAGAATCTTATTAAATCCTTACATTAAATTCATTAAGATTGTAAAAAGGTTCGAAGCAAAAATTGATATTCAAAATTATTAATTAAATACTCCATATTAAAAAAAAGATTGTGAAAATAGTTTTAAAATAGAAGAAAAAGAGAAGATGAGTGCATTAAAAAATTGATATCAATCAAAAGCTTATAATCTGATTACAATATTATACTTAAATTCATAAAGGATAAAATAAGAAAACTAGTACAAATGATAGCAAACTAATGAAAGTTTAAATTTTAACTACTAATATATCTAATCCTTAAACTATATTGTTCACTTTAAAATTTAAAAATTAATAATTAAATCTGTAACATGTGAATTCAAATTAAATAATAATAAGGATGACTGATTATTGTAATTATTAGTATTTGTTTTCAAACTAGAGTTATAATCAAGTTTATTTTTACTACTTAAAGATCGTGATATATTATCCTAGATTTTAGTAATTTTAAATTGTCAATTTTTACTTTGATTAATTATTTAATCTGAATTGTAATATTTTTATTTACTTGAGGGCAAGTAATAGTTTAAGCTGGGGAGAATTTGATAGTTATAAATAATTTGTTATTTTATGTGTTATATTTTTAGTGAAAATATGTTATTTTAGTTGTGTTGTGCAGGAAAAATATAATAAAGACACAAGATTCTAAGTCTCATCTAACACTACAGCGTCAAACAAATCAACGTCACAATACCATCAAAGGATCCACCGGAGTGCCACGACAATGGCATGGCGGTGCCAACTTCTCTGTTGGATAATGCTGTAGCATCAAAATGGTCAGCTTTGCAGCGCCATGCTCTCTACCTTCAAGCGTCGCATCATCATAATTTATCACACCTTAGTGCCAAAATTGTCATTTAGACATCGTAGTGTTTGAAAGTCAAGAGTGTCACGACGTAGCAGTTGTAACTTTCAGAGGACATAACCTGTCAGTAAGATGATGTGATTGTTCATTAAATAGCTGATCCATGTCAGCAAATGCCACGGTGGAGCTAAAATAGTAGCATAACAGCCTTAGTTCATTTGTTGGGCGCAACGGCGTAGACCTTTTAAGTACCATAACACCAATTGCCTACTTTGTATTTTCCTATAAATAGTTATTATGTTATGTTTATAGGAGAGTTTAGTCACTTGTTTAATTTTAGTACATTTCATAGTACTTCTCTAAATCTCTCTTTGGGTGTCAACTAAGCAAATTTAGGGTAGTACTTGATGTAATCATTAGAGTTTTTAGTATGTATTTATTTGAGTAACTCCATACATTAAGGAACAAGGAGTGTAAAGAAGATAAATTGATCCTTTATGGTGATATCATTTTCTTTTATTTTTATTCTTCTATGATTTTAAAGAAATTGAGTTTGCTTATATTTTCTTTTATATCTGGCTAATTCTCTAGTTTTGGATAGATGATGTAGAGAACATATTAAGTACTAATGAAAATTTTTGTGCTCTAAATTTAAAAGATGTTTTTAATATTATCCCACTTTTTATTTAATGTATATGGTGGTCATATATTATTGACCTCATTTTTGTATGAGATCATCAGGACCAATCTAGACCTTTACCCATTGATTTGATGGTTGATAGGCACCCAGCTTTCAATCATCCAGAGCTTTAATTTAATCAATATCTAGACTTCAGTTCAATTCAAAATCCTGACTTGAGTTCAAACCTTAATCCAGCCTTCAAACTAGTCTCCAATCTAGCTTCAACCCTATCCAATCAATGATAATCATTCAAATAATTATGGTTGATTTGGATAATTCAAATATAATTAATCAAATCCAAAATCCAAATTAAACCAAAAAATTCAGACCAAAATCAAGGGTTAAAGGGCTATATCCTAAAAGCCTTATTGAGTGATTTTTCAAACACTTCAAACCCCAATCAAATGACCCTCGATTTATGATCTATCAATTGCATATTGATTAAGGATGTCCCTAAGGTTTACCCTCCAAATTTGAGCTCAATATAAGACCTCTAACCTTAGAAACTGAAATAATTTCCAAAGGCTGTAAAACCTTTAAATATTTACGGCCTATGCCACTGGTCCTGTCACCTTGTAGATTTTGACATTGGGACTATCCCCAAGAAATTTGATCATGTCCAGGCCATTGATCATGATATTTTAAGCATTAAAATGTATTTTTGTTGACCCACTTTATCCTCTAATTGAATAGGGGTCAAAATGACCAAAATGCCCCTTTAGGACAAAATTGAAGTTTCCTTTAAACTTTAATATGGCCCAATCAAACCAAACCGAGTAACCTCTTCCAATGCATCCTAAACACCATCAAGAATGCATTGGACTTAAACCTAGACCCTGGTGAAGCTTGGTTGACCAAGTCAACCTAGTTTGATCGAATTACACTTTAAGGGTTTAAATAGCCATTTCAATCTAAATGGCCTCATTTTTGCATGAGACCAGTTCCATTCAACTCAAAATATCATTTTAAACTTGTAAGTCTTAAACTCAAACCCTGGGTCAACCTATTTGAGCAAGTCAACTAGGGTTGACATAAATGCCCTTTAAGAGTCTAATTGGTTATTTTCACTAAAATGATCAATGCAGATCATGGGACCACCTCCACTGGTCTCTAAATATAATTTCAAACCTATTGAGCCTAAACCCAGCCTTTGGGTCAACCTAGGTGACCAAGTCAACCTAGGTTGACCCAATAGCCCCTTAAGGGTCTAAATGGTTGATTTGACCCAGATGATCATTCTGATCCCTAAAACCCTTCCACCATACTCCAAATATCAAACCAAACTTGTTGAGCCAAAATCTAGACCTTGGGTTAACCTAGGTTGATCAAATCAACCCTTAAGTTCTTTCATATTGAATCAAACCCCAAATCAACATCAAACCCACTCAAACTCCTCTAGTCACATCCCCCAATGATTTGGATTTGATTGGACCCATTAACCCAAGTCAAGTGACCAAGTCATCCTTATGTATTTGGTCAAACTTCCTCCCATACCCCTCTATATGTGTTATTAACTTCCTCAAACCTTTAGGAGCTTTCTCAAACAGTATCCATGCACATTCCTTCCATGTCCACCTAAGCTTTAATCAACAAATGGCTTCAATAGCCTTATATGGTCAAACTACTTGCTCAAGCCATTTGCTCCCCATTTTAAATATCTACAACCATTCAAATCCTATTCTAGAATCTTTAAACCTCTTTTAACCCCTGGCTTATGTATAAATGGCTCCTAAGCATCCCATATGGACTAAAGGCAAAAAAACCCCTTTACACGTCACTCATCCTTGTGTCCTTTGATTCTCTGCTCCCTAACCACCCTAGGCAATGTGGAGAGCAACTGAGAGTGCTCCCAAAAAACTCTCAGCTGTCCATTCGATTTGGGGATATTTGAATAGGGCAAAACTCTCAAAAGACCTCTCATTCTAACTCTAGCATTATCTCTCCTCACTCAAGCTACCCAGATGAAAATCTTTTTCATTTGAGCTCTCCACATCCCTCTCTACACTTCTCAAGTTCACATTGACCACAAAAACCTTGCTGGCAATGAGCTCTCCGATGAATTCAAGCTAGGTACGTCCAATTTCAGAAGTTCTTAATCCATTACATTTCGAGCTGTGTTTTCTTCAAGGAAAGTTTGCGTGGACATTCAATAAGCTCAGAGAACTCAAAATCCCTTAAATCCAATGGCTGTATTAGGTAAAATCTTAAACCCTAGGTTAGAATACCTAGAGTAATTTAACTTTTCAATAAGTGAAAAAATTAACTTTTCAATAAGTGATTTTCAAACTGCCAAAACACATCCCCATTAATTTTGTTCGTATTCTTTACATATGTTTAAAATTTTATTGAGAATGATTGATCTAATCGAGAGAATGAAGCAATTTTTCATTCCTAGGGCTTTTTCTTAGTCTGGTTTAGGTGTACAAAATTTCAGTCATTGATCTCCAAATCAATGGTTGAGATTCCGTCATACCGTGCTCTGCTCCGATCATGTGTAGGCATTATTAGTTCCAGGTCATCGTCAGCTCAATCAGAGCCATTCGTTTGAAACCACAGGAGATCAGACGGTTCAACGGGCTTGCTGACGTGGTTAAGTGAAACCGTGTCCACTGTTTCATCGATTAACAATGATTGCCGACGGCGCAAACATTGTTAATCAATGCGTCGCCAGTAAAGATTTCCCCGTAGTTTCCATTCGCCTATCTGGAGCTGCCACGTGTCCCTCCTGCCAGCGCCGGCACCACCAATCAATTTTAAATTGATTTTTATTATTTTCAATTCATTCTAATTAATAAAAAATTTAAAAATCATTACAAAATTAATTTTAATCTAAAAATTAAATATTTTATATCAAAATTCTCAAAATTTAAAATACTTTCATTTAAAGTTTTCAATATATTTTAAGTAATTTAAAACATTAATTATTTGAATATTTAATTAACATTTAATTAAATATTAACTCAAATATTTTCATTTTTTTTAAATTCTATCTTAACTCATTTCAAATTAGAGAGGATGTCCCAAATATCTTATTTAAAAATTAAAATATATTTGAAATATTTTGCATATTTTAAATAATTTTAATTATCTAGTATTTGAATAATCAACTAATATTTATTTGAATATTGATTCAAATAATTTTCAAAAATTCAAAAAATTTATTATATATTTTAAATAATCAAATAGATATTTCAAATATTTTAAAATTAAAATTCATTTAAAATATTTAATATATTTTAAATAATTTTAATTATTTAACTATTTGAATATTTAATTAATATTTTATTAAATATTGACTGAAATATTTCTAAAAAACTCAAAAAATTTATTTTAAAATACTTTCAAATAATAAGAGAACTTTCAAAATAATTTTGGAATTATTTGAATAATATTTTAAATTTTCTAAATTTAAAGTTTATATTTTCATATATAATTTTTAAAATTTAATTTTAAAATTATATATGTTAAACCTTGAGTGCTTTGAGTGAGGGTCTGAAATTTTAAACATGAATTGAGTTTGATGAAATTGAATTGATGGAGAGATGATTAGTGAACAATCATGTCTTGATTGTTCACTAATCTAGTTATCAATTATTTGTATTATTTTTTTTCTCTTCATGTATAGGATGCACTTGCACCTAACTTTAGGTTCTCATAGATCTATGATCTGATTGTGATTATGTTATTGCATTTTGTAATGTTTAAGGGTTAGTGACATTGATTTAAGCCCATTCAATTTAGTGACATCTTAAGGATAAAAATTAAGATTTTGTTTAGAGAACTTAGGAAAATTTTAAAAATTAAAATATATGACTCTTAGACATGAGACTTTGAACCATTAAACATAATGACATCTCCAGCCTTACAAAAAATTTCCATTGATTTTAAAATTCATTTAGCAATTTAACTAATTAATTCAAGTTTAACCCATTAATTAAGCCTTAAAACTTAAAAAAATCTAATAATATAAATTAAATCATAAAAATATAAATAATATACCAAATTAACTATAATTAAACCCTTAATAAAAAAAATTAAAAGCCCCTTGACTGGATTTCAATTCTAAGTTTAATTTAATTTTAAATGAAAATTAATATTTAATTAATTTAATTAATTAAAATAATTAAAAATTCTAAAAAATTCTCAAACACTTGAGAACGCCTCCTTAAATCATTTCTAACCTTTGGAGGTGATTTCAAGAAGTTTGGAGTTCATTTGGATTCAAATTATTAAAACCCTTATAATTAAATAATTTTAAAAATTCAAATAAATATCCAAACTTTGAAAAATCATAACTAATTCCAAAAAATTCCACATTGAGAAAACTCAAAGGCATGAAAGTCCATTTAAGTTTTAATATTTATTAAAAATATCAAACATTCAAACTCCATATCCTAGGATCCATTTAGATACATAAGATTGTCCTAAACTTTAGAATCAATCCAAACTTTAGGATCAACCTAGATCTTAGATCAATTCAAGCTTCAAATCAAATCCAGGCCTCCATTCTAGTTTAAACTCTGATCCAATCTTCAACCTAACCTTGATCCTACCCAATCATTTATGACCATTCAAATGATCATGGATGATTTAGATAATTTAAATTCTAGCAATCAAATCCAAAACCTAGCTCAAATCTAAAAATCCCAGACTAAAATCCAAGTCCAAAGACTTAGGTCCTGAAACCCTTTTCCAGAGATTTTTCAAACACTTCTAAACACAATCAAATGACCTCTGATTCAGAGTCTATAAATTGCATATTGATAGGACATGTATTTAGAGGCAACCCTCCAAATTTGAGCCCATTCTGAGGTCTCTAATACCAGAAATTGAATTTAAATCCAAAGGCTATAAAACCTTCAAATATTTACGACATATGCCACTAGACCTACCACCCAGTGGATCCTAACCTTGAAGTTTTCTCCAAACCCTTTGATCATATCCAGACCTACAATCCTGATATATTAAGTAATAATCTATATCTTGATGGACTTACTTTGACCCCCAATTGACCAAGGCCTAAAATGACCAAAATACCCCTTAGGGGTGTGAATAATCACCTTGGATCAAATGATCTCCAAATTGAATGCAACCACTTCCAGCAAGTTTCAAATGTTAAACCAAACTTGTTGGACTTAGACTCAGACCCTGGGTCAACCTGGTTGACCAAGTCAACCTAAGTTGACCTAAAGGCCCATTAAGGACCCAAACAAGTGTTTTGACCAAATTGACCTCCCTAGACCTTGGGACTACCTCTATTGGTCTCCAAGTGTTTTGACCCATGACCTATTAAGGGCCCAAATAGGAGGTTTTGACCCAAATGACCAATCTGACCCTTGAAATCACCTCCACCAGACTCCATTTGTCATTTCAAACCTGTTGAGCCTGGACCTACCTCCTAGGTCAACCTGGTTGACCAAGTCAACCTAAGTTGACCCAGGTGTTCCTTAAGGGTCTAAATGGGTCATTTCAACCCATTTGATCAAACCAAATCCTTTAAGCTCTCAAACCCATCTCAAAACTTGAGTCAAATCTATTCAAATTTATTTAAAGTCAAATCACCCTTAGTTTGACCTAGTCAAATCTAACATATGGTCAAACCTTACTTCCTGTGTGTTCATGCATTCCAAATTCTATCCTATTGCTTAGGATTCTTCAAAATCATTTCATTTGATGCCTTAAGTATACCTTAGCTTATATGGAGTCAAGCCATGATTAACTTGGCCAAGTAAATCCATTTTGACTTGGTCAAACCCATTCCAAATCTTTTACATTTCTTCAAACTCTAGCTCCATAGCTTCATATCCCCTCCAACCCACTCTAATTAATCCTTGGTTCACCTTTCATGCCACCTCAGCAATCTAAGTTTCTTTGGATTGGTCAAACAGTCAAACCACACAAATATAATGGTCAAAGTTGGTCAAATGACCTCCTAAGGCTAATCCATTCCATCTCTAACCCCTCTAGCTATTCCAAATCACTTCTGGAAGTTTCCTAAGCCCCCTTTAATCCTTGGATTAGAGCCTAACCAGCTCAAGTGGTCCCAAAGTCCATATGAGGCCCAAAAGACCTTTCCATGTAGATGTCCTTAGGCTGTCCTTATTCCCAGCTTTCCAACCACCTCTAGCACACTTGACAGCATCCCAAGAGTCTACCAAATAGATCCCAACTCTTGATTCGAACTAGGGACATTTTGAATAGGCAAAACAATAAAAATAGCAATCATTCTAACCCTAGCCTTCTCTGACCATTCCAACTCTCTCAAGCCCCAACTCCAGTTCCTTTGAGCTCCCTAGCAATCATTCTTCACATTCCTAGCCTAAATCGACCGGTCAAAGCTCGCCGACGATGATATTCTAGCAAACCGAGGCTTCAATCCATCTAGAGGATATACTAGTCGATTAAGTGCTTTTCAGATTGCGAGTTTAAGAGGGAAAAATTGTGTGGACAAATAACAAGTTCAGAGATACTAAAAATGGTTTAATTTGTCCATAAATTGAGGTGAAAAATCAAACCTAGTTTAAATAGCTTTTCATTAAGCTTGTTTTAAACCAAACCAAATCTTCCACATCATTTCTATTCATTACGGCAGTCTAAGTTTTAAATTTCATGGAATTTGATCCACTGGTTTGAGAGAACAAGTCAAAAAATTAGTTCAAAGGCTCGGTTCGCCTATGCATGAACTGCGTACGATCTAAGCCATTGATCTTAAGATCAACGCCTCTGATTACGGCTTTGCATGGCTTCTTGCAACCGCACGATCTGTGTGATTGTTCAGATCTCGGTGCGGCAAGATCACGATCATCCACTCAAAACAGTGGACAATCCAACGACGGGCGGGGGTTGTTTATGAGGTTTAGTTAAAACCGCATGGGTCTTGCCACCTTATTAATCACATGATAATGATTACGGGGTAGCACAATCATTGCCAATGATTAGCCGCCGCCGCCACCGTGATTTCATCCGCCCAACCGGAAGCCTCCACATGGCATCCGCGCTGCCGTTTTAATTGAATTAGGTTTTAACTATTTTTCTAAAATTATTTTAATTCCAATTTTTTTAAAAAAGATTATTAAAATTATTTAAAAATAAAAAATACATATATTATATATTAAAATTTTTAGAAAATTTAATACTTTAATTTTAAATTATTATTAATTTAAAATATTAAACATATTTTGAATTATTTTAAATAATTAAATATTAATTTTTTAAAATTAATATTTAATTGAAATTGATTAAATATTATATAATTTAAAAAAAAATTAAAATATATTTTAAATTTTATGATAAACATTTAAGTTATATTTTTTAAATTGAAATTAATATTTTATTTGAGTATTTAAATAATTTTAACATATTAATGTTTAATTACTATTAAATTAATATTAATTTAAATATTTTCAAATACAAAATTATTTTTATTACTAAATATCTTAAAAATTAGAGAGATATTTTTAAAAAAAATTAATTTTAAACTGAGAAATAATTTAAAATATATTATATATTTTTTAAATAATTTTGAAATGTTTAAATACTTAATATTTAATTAATGCTTTATTTAATTCAAATGATTTTGAAAATTTTAAGAAAAATTATTTTGAACAATTTTTAAATTTTAGAAGTTATTGATGAATTAATTTAATTTAATTTTAGAATAATTTGGAATATTAATTAATTTTACACTATTTAAAAATACACTTAATTACTTTAAACTTTAAAACAAATTCAAATTAAATTCAATTTAAATAAAAAAAACCAATAATACCTTAAAATTTCCAGAATTTTAAATATATTAATTTAAAATTAATTTTAAAATTTCAAACTTAATTTATTTTAAATAATTTGATTCATTTGATTATTTTAATGTTTAATCAATATTTAATTAAATATTAAACTAATTATTTTTGAAATTAAATATTTATTTTCAAATTATTTTTTATAATCATGGGGTCTCTCAATAACATATCAAAATTATTTTGATCATATTTTATTTATTTTATTTTAAAACTTATATTTATATGTAGGTTTATATATATATATTCATACTTTAAAATCTTATTTTAAAATTATATGTATATATTAAATTTTTAGGCGTTGAGAGACTCTCTTAAAATTTCAAACATAGGTTGAGCTATTTGAACAGAATTGATGGGGATGGTTAGTGAACAATCATATTTTAATTGTTCATTGATCTAATCTTTAATTATATGTTTTATCTTAATTCTTGCATGCTTAGGGTACACACACTCGCACTTAGCATAGACTCTCCTAGATTTAGGATATGATTGTGTTTATGTGTGATGAATGTATGTATATTAAGTTCAAGGGTTAGACAAACCTTGATTCAAACTCATTTAAACTTAATGACATCATTAAGGATAATAATTAAAGACACACCTAAGAAACTTAGATTAATTCCAGAAATTAGGATACACCTCTTATTGATATAAAATTTGAATCATATGAACCTAGTAATATCTACAGCCCATAAAAAAATATTAACTAATTTTTGAAATCATTAAGCCTCTTAATTAATTGAATCAAAGTTAACCCCTTAATTAAGCCCTTAAAACTTCTAGAAAATTTAATAAATTAAATTTAAATTTAAATAATATAAATAATACCTCTAATTGACCAATATTCAATCCTTAATCAATGAAAAAGAAATTCCATCTGATTTGACATCAAATTTGATCTTAATTTAATTTTCATTAAAAATTAATATTTAATTAATTTATTTAATTAAAAATAATTAAAAATTCTAAAAATTTTCCAAATGCTTGGGAATCTCTTCTTAGGTCATTCCTAACCTTTGGAGTTGATTTCAAGGAGTTGGGAGTTCATTTGGAGAAAAATTATTAAAAGGCTTTAATTAAACTAATTAAATAATTCAATTAAGTCATCAAACTTGAAAAAATCATAACTAATTCAAAAAAATTCTAAATCCATCAAACTCAAAGACATTCAACTCAATATAAAATATAATATTTATAAAAAAAATTTAAAATTCTAGAAATTATTCAAATTTGAAAAAGTCAACTTTTGGTCAAACCTAAGTCAAATTTCAAGTCAAATCTTCAAACTTTCATAACTAAATATAAACAAATCCAAAGCCAGTATACTTACAGTCTACCTGATCATCTTAAGGTCTAATATTTTATAAAAATACTAACTTTCTAGAAATCACATTTAATAAAAAAGTCAATTTTGACCTCTTAATTAAATGATTAAAATGATCCAAAAAATTCTAAAATTTAAAAATTAATCTTAAATTCTATAAAATATTAAGTCAATATTTAAATCACTCAACCAACCTATTAATATACAATAACCACTCCAAAGATGAAGTTTTTAGGCTGGACTACTCCGGGCTGCGGGGCTACGTATGCTAAGTAGGCTTTGTTCCTCGAGCCTGATGGCACAACGCCACGAATGAATTTAATGGAGTGTTAAAATTTTAAAATTAATTAATTTTTAATGATCTAATCAAAATATATCAACCAAGTTTATAGGATGAATAACTCCGGGCTTCGGGGCTATGTGTCCTAAGGAGGTTTTATTTCTCGAGCCTGGTAGCACAACGCCATGAATTGGTTGATAGCAAACTTAAATAAATTTAAATCTAAAAAATTAGCAACCAATCAACCTTAAAAAAAATTTTATTAACTTTCAAACATTAATCAAATCAAATCACTTAATTATAACGGGTACCACTAGGTAACCCAGGCCTACGAGATTATTAAATTAGCCCCAAGGAAGGTGAAATAAACTTCAAGGCCTCGGTGAGCAATAATGGTGGTATCCAATAAATAATTAAAAATCAATCTTAAAATAAATTTCAAATCATTAAGACTTAAACTTTAATTAAAATCTCCCTTAAGCCTTTCAACCAACCAGAAGTTCAAACAATTTTAACTAACTGCCCTACAAAGAACATATCAAAATCACACGACCTCTACACACACTTTAGATGGTTTGCTAGGACAACCAACTTTAATCTTAGGTTAGGCCGGTGTTTTACTTTCCTCCTATTTTGTGCCGAATTTTTTAAGCTTTCACTACATGCTGGTTGCTAGTGGTAAAATTAATGTGATTGTTTATTTAAATTTTTATAATCTATGTTATGATTAATTATGTGTTAAATCTACCCCTAGACTAGGGACAATTTATACTAACTCAATCTTATACAGGTGGCCATGCTCACACAATGTAATTAAAAATAACGGGGGGGGGGGGGGGGGGGGGGGAATAAATTAAGCTTTTAAAATTAATGCTATTTTCTGCAAGTGCTTCAGAATTTGCTAAGTCTCCCTTTTAAATCAAAAGAGCACGGCCAAACATGATTATGATTTAAGCATTTTAATTTTTAAAATATTATCTGCTTGGAATATTAAATTAACTACTGATTTATTAGGATAACCATGTAGGTTGTACTTAACTCTATATTTTTTATTTTGATTAACGTAATTAAATTTAAATTGAGTCGTAATTCAAAGTGATTTGAGATGGGATACACACCTATCTTACTTAGATTTTAAAGAGGAGAGAACATCCCTCAGGGGAGAGTCCTTCTCTATTTGGAAGCCTAAGATAGGATACTTTGAGTATCCAAGGAGAAAAGATAACACCCCTTTCGAGGGGAGGTATCTTTTCACTTGGATATCCAAACTTGATGATTCAAGGAGCCCTGCAAAAGGATGAAGAAGTGGATAATAATAAAAATCCCAATTCTCAAAATCACTTGAGTCTTAGGAGTAGAATCTTGGTTGTAGTCAATGGTACCTGGCCACTATACTTTTCTTGTAGACCTTGGGTTATATAAATAAGTGACACTTGCCACATGGACTTTCAGTTTGAGTATTAATTTAATTATTTAATTAATTATTCAATATTGATTGTGATATTAGGATTGCATACTTTTAGTAGTTTCTTTGGCGCTCTTTGTATGCCGATGTTTTTTTTAGCCTGGAACCCGATCAGAGGCTCGTGAGGGAACGTTAAAATTTTTTTTACATAAACAAATTAAAATTTTTAGCCAACATAGCAACTCTAATATTTTAAGAAGTAAGCCCGGGATCATAAGTAGTTCTCATATACATAATTATTGCATCTTCATTTCTTTTCTTAGGCACCTACCCGCCTGTGGGTTCTGGTAGACCACCTAGCCTATGAGGGTGTATATCTATCAAGGGGAGTCTATGCACTTTAGGATAAAATATATATTTTAAGCCTCTGTCAAGGGGAGTCTGTGCACTTTAGGATAAAATATATATTTTAAACCTAATTTTAAAACTTCTTCATTTTGATTCAAGTATTTAATTGAGTCAACTAGTATGCATTATATTAGTAACAAATTAAATCGAGTCTAAAATTTAAATGCATTTTATTTCAAGTTTCATATCACCCAACATATGTTAAGGGGCCAAATTAAGGATCTGCTCTAAATGTCATCCCCACTCTCCTTAAACTTAACTTATCGCAATGTCCCTACCACTCTACATTAAAAGATCGGACTCAGGGTTTTAAAGCATTTAGGGGGTTTAGCTGGCTCCCCAATTCAGGCCGGGGTAAGTCCAGATCCTACATTGTATTAGTTAGGTTCTAGGTCATTGATTTTCAATGCCTAATTTAGACTTAGGTTTTGAGGCAGATTTTTAATCTTAAGTTCTCAACCTCTGGGAATTGAATCCTAACTTTTTAATAAAATTAAATATTTAAATTTAAATCTTTTCCAATCAAATTCAAGACCAATATTTAGGATATGATGAGATGTTTTTGAAGTGATTCAGAATATCAAAACACCTCCTACCCTTCTTCCTTCAACTCCAAAAATAAGTATTCTACTTTGATCCAATCCCATTTGAAAACTCTAACCTTACCTCCTTTAACATCAAGCTTTGAATTCTTAAATAAAATTTGTATCGCTATTTTAATTGAGAGTATTCATAGGAAACTCTGGTTTTCATACGATGTAATTAACTACAAGGGCTTACGCTCGTAGGAGATTTAGAAACCCAGATCAAAATTAAGTTTTCAAAACCCTTAATTAATTACCATTGGGAAATTCAAAATTTAACGATCATTATTATCATATCTAAATGATTGATAGTAGATAATATCTTCTTTCTCCGGGAAGATATATCATTATATCATCATGATTTTGATTATAAAATTAATGATCCCTTTATCCAAATTGTCATAGTTAAATACCTGATAGAATAATTATTTTAACAATCCTGGGTCATATGTAGTTCTTTCTTAAATTTGACTATGATAGTTAGGATGAATTCAAATTTTATAATTTGAACCTATTAGGGAATGATATGTTCGCCTTTCGAGGTGATATATCATTCATAATGGGCATTTAATTTTAGAATTAAAATTCCAAAAATTAAACTTTCTTGAAGAAAAATTAAATCTTTCTCAAAAAAATACATTTTTAATCAAATAGATGTCGGGCTAAGTGTCCTAAGGAGGCTTGGTTCCTCGAGCCCACTATGACAATACCACGAATGAATTTAATAGAGTGTAAAATTTTAAACTTAATTGATTAATAATTACTCAACCATAATTAAATTCCTTAATTCAACCACATTAACTAAGTTTTTAGTTTGTATTATCTTGAGCTACGGGGCTACGTATCCTAAGGAAGCTTGGTTTCTCGTGCTCACTATGACAACTCTACAAACCAATTAATAGCAAACTAAATTAATTTAAATCTTTAAAATTAGAAACCAACCAAATTTAACTAAAAATAATTAACCCTCTTAAGCTTAATCAATTATATCTATTAACTTATATTGATTACTACTAGGTAACCCGGGCCTACGAGGCTATTAAATTAGCCATAAGGAATGTGAAATAAACTTTGTAGCCCTGGTTTAATAGAGGTAGTAATCACTCAATACTGAAAATATATTTTAAAATTAACTTTAAAATATTAATATTTAAAATTTAATTAATTTTTTTTCTTAAGCCTTCTAACAAATCAGAACACCAGACAACTTTAACTAATTATCTTATATAGGGCATATCCAAGCCACACAACTTACCTCACATACTTTAGATGATTTTTTAGGACAACCAACTTTAGTCTTAGGCTAGGCTGGTGTTTTACTATCCTGCTATTGTGTGCCAGATTTTTTGAGCTTTCATTGCATATTGGTTATTAGGATAAATTAATTGATGCAATTGTTTATTTAAACTTTATACAATTTATATATTGATGTGATGGACGTTAGATTATCCTTAGGTTAGGGTGATATGGATGCTAATATAATTTTTTACAGGTAGCCATGCTCATACAGGGTTGAAAATTAAATCAAATGGGGCAAAATTAAGCTTTAATTTAATAAAGTTTTCTATAGGTGCTAAGCATACTAAGCCTCATTTACAATTAAAAGAGCATAACTAAGTATGGTTGAGTTGAATATTTTAATATTCTTATTTTATTGAAAAATGTGTATAAGTTTATAGTTTTGAAAAAGGTTTAATTTTCTTTGGGAAGATTAAATTTTTGGAATTTTAATATTTGAAATTGAACATTTATTATGAATGATATATTACCTCGAAAGGTAAACATATCGTGCCCTAATAGGTTCAGATTACAAATCTTTGAATTTATCCTGATTATTATAATCAAACTCAAGGAGAAACAACATATGATACCGAAGGATTAAAGTGATGTTTAATCCATTATTCGACTATAATAATCGAGATAAGAAATCATTAATTTCATAATTAAAGTTATAATAATAGTACGATATATCTCCTTGAGGAAAGAGAATATTGTCTGTTTTCAATCATTTAAAAATGACGATAATGATCGTTGACTTTTTAATTTCCCAAAGAAAGTTAATTGAAGTTTTGAAAATCTTAATTTTGAAATTTGGTCTGGGTTTCTAAATCTCCTACAAGCGTAAGCCCTCTTAGCTAATTACATTGTAAGAAACCAAAAATTTTCCTACGAATACTCTTGATTAAAATAGCGATACGAATTTTATTTTAGATTTTAAAGTTTGATGTCAAAGGAGATAAGGGTTGGAATATTCAAATAGGATTGTGTCAAATTTAAACAGTTATTTTTGGAGTCAAAGGAAGAAGGGTAGGAGGTGTCTTCAGATTCTAAATTACTTTAGAAACACCTCAGCCTATCCTAAGTGTTGGGCTTGAATTTGATGGAAATAGATTTAATGTTTAAATGATCAATTTTATTAGAAAGTAGGAATTAGATTCTTAGATATTGAGGTCTTAAGATTAAAAATCTACCTCAGATCATAAGTTTAAAATGGGCACTGAAAATCAGTGACCCGAACCTAGCTAATACATTATAATCCTGGACTTACCCCGACCTGGATTGGGGATCCAACTAAACCACCTAAATGCTTCAAAACCATGTGTCAAGTCTTTAAATGTAGAGTGGTAGGGACGTTATTTAAGATTAGTTTAAGGAGTTGGGGTCGACATCTAGAGCAGATTTCTAATTGACCCCTTGACTTATGTTGGGTGAAATGCTTAAGCTAAAAATATGATTAATGATTAGACTCAGTTTTAATTTGTTGCTAAAAAGATGCATGCTAGTTTACTCGATTAAAATGTTTAAATCAGAATGAAAAAATTTAAAATCAAGCTTAAAAAATAGATTTTTCTCTAAAAGATTACACAGATCCCCTTGACAGAACTGTACCTTTATAGGATAGGTGGTCTGCTAGAACCCGCAGGCGAGGAGGTGCCTAGCAAAGAAAAAGAAAGTGCAGCAAGTATGCTTATGAAAAACTCCCAGCGGTCCCTGGCTTACTTCTTAAAGCATTAGAGTTACTATATGAGCTTAAATATTTTAATTTTATTTAAGTAGAAATAGTTTTATATGTACCCTCACGAGCCTCCGATCGGGTTCCAGGCTAAATCAAAGATCGACATATAAAAGTGCCAAAAAACTACTAAAAGCATGCGATCATAATATCACAATCAACACAACAATCAAATCAATTAAATAATTAAATAAATTAAATTTAAAATTTAAACTGAAAGTCGATATGGTAAGTGCCACTTAATTATTACAACTCAGAATTACTTGAATTTAAAAGTGGTTGAGTACCACTAACAATAACCTAGATTCTACTCCTAAAAGACAAGTGACTTTGAGATTTGAGATTCTTCTCGTTCTTCACTTCATTGTCCTTCCACGAGCTCCTTGGATCATCGAATCTGGATATCTAAATAAAAAGAAACTCCTCCTCGAGAGAGGTGTTACCTTTTCTCTTTGGATATTTGAAAAATAACCTAAACTGTATTTCCAAGTGAAAAAGTACTCTCCCCTAAGGGATGTAACTCTTCTCCTTGAAATCTAGTTTGGATCATAATCATCCCATCTTAAAGTACTTTTAAACAGTACAACTCAATTTCAAATTAAATTACATTAATTAAAAAAAATTTAGACTCGATCCTGCATTGTTATCCTAATAATCAACAATTATATTTGACATCTCAAGCAGTTATAATTAATCTCAAGCAGTCATATATTTAAAATTTAAAAATACTCAATTACAGCCACACTTGGCCATGCTCTTTTTAACTTAAAGGAGGTCTTAGCATTCTGAAGCGCCTGTACAAAATGTTGTCAATTTAAAGCTTTATTAATTACCCCCTTTAATTTAATTATCCTGTGTGAGCATGACCACCTGCATAAGATTGGATTAGTACAAATCATCCCTAACCTAGGGGTAGATCTAACGCATAATCAATCATAACATAGAGTGCAGTAAGTAAATTTATTCTACTACTAGCAAACAGCATGCAGTAAAAGCTCAAAAACCTGGCACACAGTAGAAAAGTAAACACCGGCCTAGCCTAAGACTAGAGTTGATTGTCCTAGCAAACCATCTAAATTGTGCGTAGGAGGCTGTGTGGCTTTGATATATCCTATATAGGGCAGTTGATTGAAGTTGTTTGATGTTTTAATTGGTTGAAATGCTTAAGGGATTTAAGTTTGAGTTTAAGTATTAATAGCTTAAAATTGATTTTAAAATATATTTTAAAGGATTATTGATTATCACCTTAGTTTCACACCAAGGCCGTGAAGTTTATTTCAGCTTCCTTGGGGCTAAGTTAACAGCCTCGTAGGCTTGGGTTATCCAGTGATAATCATATAGTTAAGTGTTTTAATTGATTAAGGGTTTGAGAGTTAATAAATTTTATTCAAATTGATTGGTTGCTGGTTTTAATGTTAAGTTGATGTTTTTTAGAATTTTAGATGGTTTTTGAATTTTTAGAATATTCTGGATTATTTTAATCACTTAATTAAGGGGTCAAAAGTTAACTTTTTGATTAAAAGTGATTTCTAGAAAGTTAATTTTTTTATAAAATACTAGACCTTAATACACTTAGTTAAACTGTAAGTACGCTGGATTTAGATTTTTCTACATTTAGTTATGAAGTTGTGAATTTTTGACTTAAATTTAAACTAGATTTGACCGAAAGTTGACTTTTTGAAATTTGATTGATTTCTAGAAATTTGATATTTTTGATAAATATTAGACCTTAATGTGAGTTGAATGCCTTTAAGTTTGACTGATTTGAAGTTTATTTGAATTAGTTATGAATTTTCAAAGTTTGATGAATTAATTGAATTTTTAAAATTACTTAATTAAGGGTGTTTTAATGATTTGAGTCCAAATGACCTCCAAACTCCTTGGAATCAACTCCAAAGGTCAGGAATGACCTAAGGAATGATTATCAAGTGTTTGAGAAATTTTTGAAATTTTTAAATATTTTTAATTAATTAAATATTGAATTTAATTTAAACTTAAATTAAACTTGATTTTGAAGTCCAGTCAAGGGGCTTTTATTTTTCATTAATTAAAGGTTCAATCATGGTCAGTTAGAGGTATTATTTATATTTTTTGTATTTAAACTTGATTTATTATATTTTTTGGAAGTTTTAAAGCTTAATTAAGGTTTAATTTTGATTAAATAAATTAAAGGGCTTAAAGATCACAAAAATTAGTGAAGATTTTTTTTCAAGTTAAGCATGTCACTAAGTTCAAGTGGTTTGAGTTTCAAGTCAATATGAGGTGTATCCTAATTATTAAAATTTTTCTAAGTTCTCTAAATGAGTCCTTAATTATTGACCTTAATGACACTAAGTGTAAATGGGTTCAAATCAAAATCACTAAACCCTTGACTTAACATATACATAAACATGCATAAGCACAATAAATTCCTAAGTCTAAGAGAGCCTTAAAGCTAGGTGGTGTGTGCACCCTAAGCATGCATGAATTAACATAAGATATAATTAAAGATAAAATTAGTGAACAATCAAGATATGATTGTTCACTAACCATCCACATTAATTCTATTCAATCAAGTTTAATTTATGTTTAAAATTTCAAAGACACACTTGAATCTCTCAAAATTTAACCTATATAATTTTAAAATTAATTTGAATATCTAGAAAATATGTTAATTTTAGAAAATCTAGAAAATTTAAAGTAATTCACAATAACTTTAAACAAATCCTAAAATAGTTTTAAAATAGTTTCAAAACCATTTTTTGAAAATATTTTTAAAAATTAAGGTAATTTAAAATAGGAGATTTGAATTTTTAAAGAATTATTTAAGTTGAATGTTAATTAAACATTGATTAAATATTTAAGCTTTGAATAAGTTAAATAATTAAAAGTATTTAAGATATTTAAAACAAATTTTAAATTTTAAAATAATCAAAGTATGTTCTCTGATTATAATAAAATAATAGATTTTCCATATTTTTAAAAGTATTCAAGTTCAATTAAATGTTTAATTAATTACTAAAAGGGGTTAGATAATTAAAATTAATACTTCATAAATTACTTTGAAATTTCAACTTAAATTATTTTTGAAATAGTTTTTAATTTTCTAAAACATTTTAGCATAAGTTTATATATTTTTGAAAATATTAAATATTTAATTAATTAAATATTACTTAACTACTTAAATATTTAAGTAATATAAATTTTTTAAATTATATTAGATATTTAAATTAAATATTAATTTCAATATATTTAAAATATATTTTTAAACATTAATCCAGAATACTTGAATTATTTTTAATATAAAATTTTGAATTATTTGAAAATATTTTAATCAATATTGAATTAAATATTAATTAAATCTAGGTATTTGAATATTTAAAATAATTTAAAATATACTAAATATTTTGAGTCAATTTTAATTTTAATTAAAAGGTATTCTAATTTTGAGCAATTTGATATAAAATATATAATTTTTTGATTTATAATTATTTTTAAATAATTTCTTGAATTTTTGTGGATAAAAAAAAGATTTATAACAATACTTATATTAATTAAACCTGTTTGGCGGTTGGTAGGCCACATGGCGCATCTGGATTCGTAGAGACTAAACGGGTTCTAATGATTGGCCGGTAGTGCATTAAATAGCAATGATTATGCCGCCAGTAATCATTGCTAAATGATGAACCGCGACCGCTATCTACTCATCCACGTCAGTGCAAGATGGGAGCCGCATGATCTCTTGCTATCTGGAACGGATGGATAAGATCGTGCCGAACAAGGAATTATGTGGCAACTCAAGCCGTGCTGTTATGGATAACCATGGGATAACATGATCTGGACCTTTGATCGTGAGATCAACGGCCCAGAAAGCGTACCGTTTAATAAAATGACACAGGACGCCCTAAACTTCATTTTTTTGCTTGTTCTCACAAACGACTCAATGGTTTGACTTAAAATTTTAAACAGAGGTAGAGTTAATGAACATAATCAATGTGGAAGTGATTTGAAGACTTAAAATGCATCGTAGATTAAGCTATTTAATCTAGTGTGTACTATGTTAGGGTTTTGGTTTTACCTCAATTTAATGGGCAGTTTGGACCGATTAATGGATGGTTGAGCTTGTTGACTATCCATGCTTATTTTTCTTCAGAAATTATGGCCTGAAACACCCCCTATCGAACGCTATAGGCCTAGGATGGAGAACCTTTGATCTGGCCAAAAAATTACTTGCCGGCGGCTTTGACCAGCAGGTTTTCACCTGGGAAGTGAGGAGGGAACTGTAGAGAGCTCAAATGAAACAAGATCTAGTCTGGAGGAAGCTTGAGAAGTGAGAGAGAGTCTAGGTTAGAATCCTCTCATTTTAGGGCATTTTTCCCTATTCAAACCTTCCCAAGCCAAATGGATGGCTTCAGAGGATGTCCAGGATATTGACACATGTCCCTGGGGTTGGTAGGAGCAGAGGATCAAAGGATAAGGGGGGTACATCCCATGTGTAAAGGGATTTGGTCCCCACTTGGACATGTGGAGTGATGAGGGCCTTTGGATTTGGATCTAAGGGCTGTGGAGGATTCTAAGAATATTCTAGACCTTGATTAAGCTGCTAGAAATAATTTGGATTAGAGAAAATTAGCTCTAGGATTAATTTAACCCTCTTTAAGCCATAAAATGACTTATGTTAACTATTTAACTAGTCAAACAATTAAATAACTGCTGAGGTGGCAGTCAAGGAGGCTTGAGAAGCTATTGAGCTTAGTTGGAGAGAGTTTAATGGTCAAGGATTAGAGTTGAGTGAAAATGTGAAGGTTTGACCAAACACATTAAGTTGACTGGATCTAAATATCCATGATTTGACTCATGACAAGTTTAGATAGGTTTAAAATATCATTTGAAATAAATTTGAGGGTAGTTAGAGGTTTTGCTTGAATGGAGGGTTGGATTTGACTTGGATCTTCTGTTGACTGGATTTGACCATACATGGGTCTGGTTTACTAAGTCAACTATTTGACTAGGTTAAGGGTTCAATCATCTCAAAATAACTAAAGCAACTGATTAGAGGGGTTTGAAAAGATTTGAGGTTGATCTGGGGCTTGATTCAAAATGGAGAAGCTTAAGGGTTGATCTGGTTAACCCAAGTTGACTTGGCCAACTAGGTTGACCCAGGACCAAGGTTTGGAATTGACAAGTCTAATTTGATGTTTTAAGTCTGGTGGAGATGGTTTCAAGGATCAAAAAGGTCATCTGGGTAAAATCACCTGTTTGGGCCCTTAATGGGTCATTGGGCAACCTAGATTGACTTGGTCTACTAGGTTGACCCAGGGGCTTAAAGTGGGTCTAACAGATTGGGTTTGATATTTAAAACTTGTTGGAAGTGGTTGTATTTTAATTGGAGCATTTGGCCCAAAGTGACTATTCATACCCCATAGGGATATTTTGGTCATTTTGGACTCTAGTCAACTGTAGGTTAAAACGAATTCAACAAAATTTAGTTTACTGCTCAATGAGTTATAATCAAGGGTTTGGAAGTGATTGGAGGCTTTAGAGAAAGCTCTAGGGACAAAATCCACTGGGTGCAAGGTCCAGTGGCATAGGCTATAAATATTTGAAGGTTTTACAGGTTTTGGAAATCATTCTAGTTTCTGGGGCTAGAGACCTCAGAATGAGCTCAAATTTGGAGGGTTGCCTCTAGAGACATGTCCCATCAATGTGTAACTAATAGACTCTGAATCAAAGGTCATTTGACTGGGTTTTGAAGTGTATGAAAATTTCATGGTAAAGGGTTTCAGGATAGGTCCTTTGGCCTTGGATTTTAGGTTTGCATTTATGGATTTTTGGGATTTAAACTAAGATTTGGATTTGAATGATTAAAGTTGAATTTTATAAACCATTTATGATCATTTGAGGTGATCATAAGTAATTGGAAAAGATTTGAGCTAGATTAAAGGAAGGATCAAGGATTGAATTAGAATTTGGATTTTGAACTAGGATGAAGTCTGGATTGTGATTGAGGTTTGAATTGAAATAAGATCTAGATTGGATTGAGGTCAGGATTGATTTGAATCTAAATTAATCATAGAGTTTGAGTTAATTTAGGGTCTGAATAGATCTAAGGTCTAAGAGGATCCTAAGACTTAGATGGATCTAGAGCCTAGATAGATTTGAGATTTGAATTGATTTGAGGTTTTGAATAAATTGATTCAAAATCTAGAATGGTCTAGATTTGAATAGATTTGAGGTTTGGATTAGTCCTAGGTCTAGGTAGATCTTGGACCTGAATAGATCATAGGGTTTGAATTCTAGAAGGATCCTATAGTCTAAGAGTCCTAAGGTCTGGAGTTTGGAGGGATCCTAAAATCTAAAACCTAGGAGAATTCTAGAGTTTAGAAGACCTAAGATTTGGGGTTTCAAATGATCCTAAGATCTAGATAGATCTAAGGGTCTGGATTAAGTTGATCTAAGATTAGAGTTGATCCTAGGGCCTGAATTTATTTGGACTCTGGGTTGGGTCCGAATGACCTCATATAAAAATGAGGTCAATAATTCTATTATGTAACTGCTTGAGATTATTTAAATGTTAATTATTTAGGATAACCCTACAGGAGTCTGAGTCTTGATTTTTAATTTTTTTATTCAAATATAATTAAATTCAAGCATTGAGTTGTAAATCTAAAAGAGATAATTTGAGATGGGATAGATATCTAATTTAGAGTCTAAATAGGAAAGAACATCCCTTAGGGGAGAGTTCTTTTCCCTTTAGAGATCTAAATTTAGATAATTTTAAGTATCCATAGAGAAGAAGTAACACCCCCTTCGAAGGAGAGTTTCTTTTCATTTGGATATCCGAGCCTAACGGATCTAAAGAGTTTGTAAAAGGATGAAGAAGTGAAGACCGAGAAGAATCCCATTCTTAAAGTCACTTATATCTTAGGAGTAGAATTCGGGCTATTGTTAGTGGTACCCGGCCACTTTACTTTTTCTACAGAACTTGAGATGTACTATTAAGTGGCACTTACCACATGAACTTCCAATTTGAATATTAAATTTAAGTGATTTATTTAATTGATTGCACAATAAAAATCGTATGTCTTCTCTAACTTTTTTTAATTGCACGCCAATTTTGATTTAGCCTTAAATTCAATCAGAGGCTCGTGAGGGTATGAACAAAATTTTTTTACTTTAATTAAATTAAAAATTTTAAGCTCAAATAGAAACTCTAACGATTTTAAGAAGTAAGCCTGGGAATGACCCAAGAGTTCACATGTATTTATTTTAAACTTTCTCTTTCTTGTTAGGCACCTCCCCAACTGTGGATTATGGTAGGCCACCTGACATATTATGGTGCAGTCCTGTCAAGGGGATGTTGTGTAATCTTTAGGATAAATCATATTTTAAAGCATTTTTTAAAACTGCTTCATATTTGATTTAAACATTCATCAAGTCAATCAGCATGCATTATATTAGAAACAAATTAAAAAGAGCAAAAAAAAATTTATTTTATTTCAAGCTTCATAATACCCTACATGTGTCAAGGGGCCACTTAAAATATTCTCTAGACGTCAGCCCCAACTCTTCATACTTAATTAATAAGTTTTACCACTCTTTTATTAAAAATGGGATTCTTAAATTTTAAGCAAATAGGTGGTTAGTTGGCTCCGCAATCCAGACCAGAGTAAGTCTAGATTTACACTTCATTAGCTAGATTTGGGCTACTGATTTTCAGTGCCCAATTTAGATTTAGTTTTTGAGGTAGGCGTTTGATTGAAAAAGTGTCGTTTGAAAAATGTTTAATTTTCTTTGGAAAATATTTAATTTTTGAAATTTTTTATTTTAAAATTGAACACGTCATTATGAATAATAAATCACCCCAGGAGGTAAACATATCATTCCCTAATGGGTTCAAATTTCAAAACTTTAGTTTTACTTCGATTATTGTAGTCAAACATAGGGGGATACAACATATGATCTCGAATGATTAAAATGATATTTGATCAAATGTTTGATTACAATAATCTAGTAAATGGATCATTTATTTCATAATCAAAGTAACGATAATAGTATGATATATCTTCCCAAGGAAAGAAGATATCGTCTGTTATCGATCATTTGAAAATGATGATAATGATCGTCGAATTTGAATTTTCCAAAGAGAATTGATTAAATGTTTTACAAATTTGATTTTGAAAATTAAATCTGGGTTTCTAAATCTCCTATGAGCGTAAGCCCTCGTAGTTAATTACATCATAGGAAATCAGAAATTTCTATAAAAACTCTCGATTAAAATAGCCGCACGAATTTTATTTTAGAATTCAAAGTCTGATATCAAAGGAGGTAAGGGTTGAAATTTTAATAGGGATTGGTTCAAGGTTGAACACTTATTTCTGGAATCAAAGGAAGAGAAGTAGGAGGCACCTAGGATTCTAAAAACAATTTAGAAGTTCCCTAGTCTTATATGTTGGGCCTAAATTTGATGGAAAAAGATTTAAGTTTGAGTTGTCAATTTTATTAAAAAGTTGAGATTTAATTCCCAGAGCTTGAGGTCTTATAACCTAAGCATGCCTCAGAACCTGAGTCTAAATTAGGTAATGAAAATCAGTGACTTGAGCCTAGCTAATGCAATTCAAGATCTGGACTTACCCCATCCTAGATTGGGGAGCCAGCTAAATCACCTAAATGCTTTAAAATTATGAGTCCAGTCTTTTATGTGAGAGTGGTTAGGGATGTTGTTTAAGATAGGTTTAAGGAATTGGGGTCGACATCTAGAGCAGATCCTAATTGGCCTTTTAATATATGTTGGGTATTTGATGCATAAACTAAAATATAATTAAAAATTTAGACTCAATTTTAATTTTTGCTAATGAAAGTTTGTGAGGGGTATTAAACCCTAAAGAACTAGTCTCGAGGCTAACCAAGAGGGGGGTGAATTGGATATTTAAAAAACTTTTTTAACAAAAAGAAATATCTTTTTATATCTTGTAGCGGAAATGAATTAAATCAATAATAAAAAGATCAATCATAAATTTCACCCAAGCAGTGAATCGCAGTAAAACAAAATATGAAAAATAATAAAAAAGAACACATCATATTTATAGTGGTTTGGTCCAACCTGACCTACGTTCACTCCCTAGAGGCACCCTCCGAGTATTACACTAAACTTTTAGTGACTCTCCTTTAGCCCCCATAGCTAGGAGGACAAGCCCTTACAAAATCACTTCCACCTTCCTCGGTGCGGCGGAGTAGTCAGATCCTTTGACACCAAAGAGATCTTATTCTTCCCAAAACTTCCCTCGAGATGACCCTTGAATCCAATGGTACTTAAGTGCAAGCTTGCAGGAGTAACCGTGTGAACCCCCTCACACTCCCTCAAAAATTCCACTTCTAAGGCTCTTCTCCCTCTCAAACTCTACCCTTCCGCTCTCCCTTTCATGCTCTCTCTTTAAGTTTTCTCCTAAAGAAAAAAAGACTCAATGGCTGCCAAAAACACTTACAAAATCTTTGACAACCCTTAAATAGAGGGCTTTGAAAAACCCTTCCAAATCAGTTCTGGCAGTAAAGATCATCCAGGATGATCGTAGGATCATCTAGGATGATGTGTTCATAAAGAGGGCTTCAGAAAATCCTATAAACTCAATTCTTCCCCCAAAGATCATCCAGGATGATCCTAGGATCATCCAGGATGATGTGCAGAATTTGACCTGATAATCCAGGATGATCACCTGGATGACCTCCTAGACAATCAGTTCAAATTTGCATAGATCATCTAGTACGATATATAGATCATCCTGGATAATCTGATTGAATAATTTAATAATAATTAGTCCCCTAATCATATGATTAATTTAGGCATGGTTAATATTGATCGTCCATGATGATCTAGATAGTCTAGGATGATTAGAACAAAAATTAAATTCTAAATCCTTGCCTAAATTATCATTGGCGATTATTTCCCAAGATCATAAAGGATCATCCTGGATGATATAACTCATCCAGTATGATTAGTTCAATGAGCTGATCATCTTGGATGATCTCATTCCCTTGAGTGTGTGTGTGTGCATGGTCATCAAGCTAGCAAACAACTTTATAGGACTCAACTCAAGAAATCAAAAATTATATCAATGAATATTACAAACTCTTTACAACAGAACCTATTCTACCCAATCTTGAGCTCTGATTCTTCGTTGGATGGTGCATTGTATTCTTAAAATATTAGTATACACACGAATAAGTATTGAATGAAAATATTAGGAGACATAAAGATGTGAGCCATAATATTTCTTACAATCTAAAAATATAAACTTGTGAATTCGAGTCGTAATAATCTCTCCCTTTTTCATGATGGCAAAAATTACTAGTGAATTTGCAAACTAAAAGTATTCTCCTAATCTCCCCCTCACTAAGATAAAATTTTAGAAATAGGAAGAAACACAATATTCTTTTTTTTTAAACAAAACACATAAAATAAAATAAATAATTAGATAAAAAAGATAAACTAAATAAATACAATAAAAAAATAATAGAACATTCAAACACAAATATAAAAGTACGTTCTCCCCCTTTGACATTATCAAAAAGAAGAGGAGCATAGAAAAATAAAATAGAGAAAACAAACTAAAAGATCAAAACGGTCCCTGATCTAGTGAAAAAGTTTTAGAGAATCTGTTTAAAATATCAAAATTTTCTTGGAATGAGAAAGTTACCTCTTGATTTTATTCAAAAACTTAGTAAGGCATGTATTGACCACGTAAAATCTCAGAAAGATTAGAGAATCAAAAATTGTTAATCCATGCTCAGGTTTCTTAGGGGCTAAAAAACTTTTTAAAGTAAATATCTAAATTAAGGAACAAATTAGAGAAGAAAACAATAATCTTTTCAAAACTCCTTACATAAAATATATCTAATAGAAGATTAATGCAAAAAGGTGAATCAAAAGTCATGATTTTCAAACTCAAGTATCAAAAATATCAATAGATATAAGGGTTTTTTTTAAGATTTAAGAAATAAAAGAAAGGTAAGTTAACTTATTGTGGGCTCATTTTGTGCCTCTTGATTAGTTTTTGGCACACTTTACGCATCTTTTAATACACTTTATGTATCTTTTTATTTTGGCGACATTGCACATCTTTTAATTTTTCATTTTAGCGATATTACGCATCTTCTCAGCTTTGGGCTCATTTTGTGGCCTTTTTTTTAAATATGCTTCCTTTCCATAATTTTAAAGACTAAAGCAAACTCAATCTAGTGACAAAAATGAACAGCTTGATTAAGAAAATAATGAAGTGGATTTAACAACTTGCAAAAGATTCCTATGAGATAGAGAAAATATAGGGAGATGAAAAAAGTTTAATTTCAAGATCCAATTTTTAATTTGATGAAAATTTTGAATCAAATGTGAAATAGCTTCATTAAAGATATGAGATAGAGAGAAAAAAATCATGAGTTTTCTTTCTTTGACTGATTTTAGAGAAGTCAATCACAACTTATATAAATTTTTAAAAATATAGGAGGTAAATTTTTTATTTTTGGAAAAAAGTAATCTTTTAAAAAGTTATTTGATTTTCTAAAGTGTATACTAAATAAATATATGATATGTGTATGCTGATCATAGAAATTGATAGTCATAAAAAAAAAAAGATTACAAAAATAAATATAAAAAAGAATAAAATAAAAACTTTAAAAATAACACAAAAAGTTACAATATTCACACAAACAAAATAAACATGAACACATAAGCAAAACTTTAATTCATATTATCTCACTCCTGGTCTGATGATTCAGAAACTAGGTCTACCCAGAAGATTTTTTACTTTGCATTATTTGCCCTTATTATAATTTTCTTAGCTTTACCCTTTTCCATTTCAGGAAGGGTTTTTAAGTTTGAGCATTAACTTTTTATATGTCCAGGTTTCTTACATCCAAAGAAAATAACATCAGAAGAAATCTTAACATTCCTACCTTTTTTATATTTATTCCACTTTTGTTGATATTGATGGTTGTGCTTTAGTAGAATTTTTAATTTTTTTTATTATTGATGCTAACTCCTTACTTTCATCATTTTCTGAGTTGCTTTCATCCATGTCTTCAGCTTTCAGTACTGTAGTTTCAGCTGCATCCAAAAGCTTTTGACCCAAACCTTGCTCGTAGGCAATGAGTGAGCCAATCAGAGTATCAATAGAATATTCATTCAACTTTTTTGAATCATAAATAGTAACAACTTTGGCATCAAACTATCAAGTAGGCAATGTAGAATTTTATTAACCTTTTTAAAGTTTGAAAATTTTTTATCTAAAGTGTGTAATGATGTCACAATTTGAGTAAACTTAGTATACATATCTAAAATTATCTCATAAGGTTTCATGCTAAAAAATTCATAATCGTGTATTAGAATATTCAACTTAGATTACTTAACTTCACTAGTTCCTTCGTATGTAATGCACAGTTTATCCTAAATTTCTTTTCCAGTAGCACATGTAGATATTATCATGCAATCATCAAAAGTGTTTGTTCTGTTGGTTTCCTGGTTTTTGGCTATAGGTTCCTATTTTTTTTTTTTGTGATAGCCTGGGAGTTTGATCTTTTCATGGTGGCTTTTCTGTTGCTATTCTGGGCTGTGTTGGTTTTGCTGCATAGCTGGGTTGGTCTAGGCTGTTGGGTGTTGCCCTGTTGGTTGTCTGGGAAGGCTGGGTTTTCTGTGTTGGGCTGGGGGGTTTTGCTGGCCACCCGGATCTTCCTTGTCTTGGGTTTTACTTCTATTGATGTTTGGTTGTTTGCTTCTCTGGGTTTTGGTATCCTGTCCTATGGTTATTCTTCCTATTACACTAGTTATGGCAATTTTCCCCTTTTGCAGATTTTATTTTTTGCAGGTATTGAGCTCGGGCCTAAGGTTGCTTTGGCGCTGGTTGCAGTTTGTTGGAGCTCTGCTTATTTTTGGGTGCTCGTTCTTGTGCACCGTAGATTGTACCTAGGTTTTTTTGTACTTCTGCTTAGTAGAGGCCTCGAGCTCTTAGGTTTTTGGTTTTATTTCTTTGTTGTAGCTCTACGGAGCATTATCGAGCTTAGGGCCTCTTTTAAGGACCTTGTAACTTTCCTTTTAATTAACACGAAGGCCCCCGCCATTGGGGTTTAACCCAAAAAAAAATCAAAATTTAAAGCATACAAAAAATAATTTAAATATTTAGCATTCAATTGAGCATTGATCTGATATACTCTACTCCATTTAAAAAAAGGAATATCAGTTTTGATTCCATCTACAATACGTGACAGTACAGAATAACCAGTTTGAATCATATGCCACATGCGATAATCTATTGATTTCAAGAAAGTAGACATAGGAATTTTCCAAAAATTAAAAATAATATTTTCAAATTATGATGGTTGGGTGATTGAATATCCTTTCGCAATATTATAATTTCCAAAATTAGCCATGGATCTTTTTACAAAAGTTTTCAAAAATTTAATTTTTGAATCCCGCTCTTATACCACTTGAAAGTTTGTGAGGGGTGTTAAACCCTAAAGAACAAGTCCCGAGGCTAACCAAAAGGGGGGTGAATTAGATATTTAAAAAACTTTTTTAAGAAAAAGAAATATCTTTTTATATCTTGCAGCAAAAACGAATTAAGTCAATAATAAAAAGATCAATCACAAATTTCACCCAAGCAGGGAATCACGGTAAAATAAAATGTGAAAAATAATCATAAAGAACACACCATATTTATAGTGGTTCGGTCCAACCTGACCTACAACCACTCCCCAGAGGCACCCTCTGAGTATTGCACTATACCATTAGTGACTCTCCTTTAGCCCCCACAGCTAGGTGGAGAAGCCCTTACAAAATTACTTCCACCTTCCCCAGTGCGACGGAGTAGCCGGGTCCTTTGACACCAAAGAGATCTTCTTCTTCCCAAAACTTCCCTCAAGATGACCCTTGAATCCGATGGTACTTAGGTGCAAGCTTGCCAGAGCAGCCATGTGAACCCCCTCACACTCCCTCGAAAATCCCCCTTCCAAGGCTCTTCTCCCTCTCAAACTCCACCCTTTCCACTCTCCCTTTCAAGCTTTCTCTTCAAGTTTTCTCCAAAAGAAATAAAGACTCAATGGCTTCCAAAGACACTTACAAAATCTTTGACAACCCTTAAATAGAGGGCTTTGAAAAACCCTTCCAAATAAGTTCTGGCGGCAAACATCATCAAGGATGATTGCAGGATCATCCAGGACGATGTGCTCATAAAGTGGGATTCAGAAAATCCTAAAAACTTAATTCTGCGGCCAAAGATCATCCAGGATGATCTCAGGATCGTCCAGGACAATGTGCAGAATTTGACCTGATAGTCCAGGACGATCACCTGGACGATCTCCTGGGCGATTATTTCAAATTTACACAGATCGTCTAGTATGATATACAGATTGTCCATGATGATCTGATTGAATAATTTAACCATAATTAGTCCCCTAATCACATGATCAATTTAGGCATGATTAACATTAATCGTCCAGGATGATCTAGATCGTCTAGGATAATTAGAACAAAAATTAAATTTTAAATTCTTGCCTAAATTATCATTAGAAGCTATTTCCCAAGATCATAAAGGATCGTCCTAGACAATATAAATTATCTAGTATGATTAATTCAATGAGCTAATCGTCCTGGACGATCAAAATTCTCCAGTATGATTAGTTCAAAAATTAAACTTCTGGTTTTAACAAGATCTCACTCCCTTGAGTGTGTGTGTACATGATCACCAAGCTAGCAAACACCTTTATAGGACTCAACTCAAGAAATTAAAAATTACATCAAAGAATATTACAGACTCTTTACAGTATAACCTATTATACCTAATCTTAAGCTCTGATTCTTCATTGGATGGTGCATGGTATTCCTGAAATATTAGTATACACACAAACAAGTATAGAATAAAAATACTAGGAGACATAAAGATGTGAGCTATAATGTTTCTTATCATCCAAAAATATAAACTTGTGAATTCGAGTCGTAACAGCTAATGCGATGCATGCTAGTTGACTCGAATGCTTAAATTAAATATGATGCAATTTTAAAAAGATTTAAAAATAAGTTTTTTTCCTAAAGATTATACAGATCCCCTTGACAGAGCTGCAGCCTCATAGGCTAGGTGGTCTGCTAGAACCTGTAAGTGGGGAGGTGCCTAACAAGTGGAAAGAAAATACAACAATAATACATATGAGAACTCTTGGTGGTCCTGGGCTTACTTCTTAAAATGTTAGATTTTTATATGAGCTTATAACTTTTAATTTTGTTTAAATAGAAGAAATTTTATTCATACCATCACGAGCCTCCGATCGGGTTCCAGGCTAAAATAAAATTAACACGTAATAAGTGCCAAAAAACTACTAAAAGTATGCAATCCTATATCGTAATTAATACATCAATCAAATTAATTAAATAATCTAATCAATTAAATTAAAATTTAAACTGACCACTTAATTATACAACCCAAGGTCTGCAGGAAAAGTAAAGTAGCCAGGTACCACTGACTACAACCCGAATTTTACTCCTAAGACTTAAGTGACTTTGAGAATTGGGATTCTTCTCATTCTTTACTTTTTTGTCCTTCTACAAGCTCCTTAAATCCATCAGATCTGGATATCCAAGTGAAAAGAAACTCTCCCTCGAAAGGGGTGTTATCTTTTCTCCTTAGATACTTAAAGTATCTTACCTTAGGCTTCCAAATGGAGGAGGACTCTCCCCTGAGGGATGTCCTCTCCTATTTGGAATCTAGGTAGGATAGGTGTATATCCCTTCTCAAATCACTTAGAATTATAACTCAATTTAAATTTAATTACATTAATCAAAATAAAAAATTTAAACTCAAATACGACCTGCATGCTTATCCTAATAAATCAGCAGTTAATTCAATATCTCAGGCAGTTAATATTTAAAATTAAAATGCTCAAATCACAACCACACTTGGCTATACTCTTTAATTTAAAGGGGGTCTTAAGCAAATTCTGAAGTACCTGTAAAAAACATAATTAATTTTGAAAGCTTATTAATTACTTGCCTCTTTTAATTTTAATGCCCTGTATAAGCATGACCACATGCATAAGATTAAATTAGTATAAATCATCCCTAACCTAAGGGTAGATCTAATGAACAATCAATCACATCACAGAGTATAGAAATTAAATAAATAATAAATTAATTACTTAATTCTAATAACCATCATGTAGTGAAAACCATAAAAAATCGGGCACACACAAGTAGCAGAAAATAAACACCGGTCTAGCCTAGTACTAGAGGTGGTTGCCCTAGCAAACCATCTAAAGTGTGTGGGGTAGGCTGTGCGGCTTGGATATGTCCTATGCAGGGCAGTTAGTTAAAAATATTTAAAGTTCTGGTTGGTTGAAAGGCTTAAGGGTTTTTAAGTTTAAGTTTAAGTATTAATGGCTTAAAATTAATTTTAAAATGTATTTTAAAAGTTTATTGATCACAACTTTTGTTGCTCATCGAGGCCGTAAAGTTTATTTCACCTTTCTTGGGGCTAAATTAATAGCCCTGTAGGCTTGGGTTAACTAGTGGTAACCGATATAATCAAGTGATTTGATTTAATTAAGATTTGAAAGTGCATAATTTTAGATTAACACTGATTGATTATTGGTTTCAAGGTTGAATTAATATTTTTTTGGATTTTAAAATTAATTATTTAATTTTCTAGAATTATTTGAATTATTTAATGTATTTAATTAAAGAGATCAAAATTTGACTTTTTAATTAAAGTTGAATTCTAGAAAGTTAATATTTTTATAAAATATAAGACCTTAAGATAATTAGTTAGACTATAAGTATATTGGATTTGGATTATTTTACATTTTATTATGAAAGTTTGAAGTTTTGACTTGAAATTTAACATAAGTTTGACCAAACAGTTGACTTTTTGATTTTGACTGATTTTTGGAAGTTTAAGATTTTTGATAAATATTAGATTTATTTTGAGTTGAATGCCTTTGCGTTTAATTGATTTGGAGTTTTCTAGAATTAGTTATAATTTTTTAAAGTTTATGTATTCATTTAATTTATTTAATTATCTTAATTAGAGAGGTTTTGATATTTTGAATCCAATTGAATTCGAAACTCCTTGTCAAGTGTTTAAGAACTTTCTAGATTTTAATTATTTTTAATTAATTAAATTTTAATTAAAATTAAATTAAGCTTGATTTTAAAGTCCAGTCAAAGGTCTTTTATTTTTCATTGATTAAGGGTTTAATTTTGGTCAGTTAGAGATATTCTGTATATTTTTGAGATTTAAATTTAATTTATTAAAATTTCTGGAAGTTTTGAGGGCTTAATTAAGGCTTAATTTTAAGAGATTTAATTAAGAAGCTTAAAGGGTTCAAATCTTAGTGAGAAAATTTCTATGTGCTGTATATGTCACTAAGTTTGAATGTTCAAAGCTTCAAGTCAATAGAAGGTGTGTCCTAATTATTTGAATTTTTTTAAATTATCTAAACACAAGGGTCTTTAATTAGTGTCCTTAATGATGACACTAGGTTGAATCGGTCTAAATGAAAGTCACTAACCCTTGACATACATGTATGCATTACACATTATTCACAATCAATTCCTAAATCTAGGAGAATTCTAAGACTAGGTGGTGTGTGTATCCTACACATGTAAAACATAAAATAATATTTAATTAATTAAAAGATTAATTAATGAATAATTAATAAAGTAATTATATATTGATTAATCATCACTCCCCAATAAAGCTATTCAATCAAGCATAATCAATGTTTAAAATTCCAATGAATCCCTCAAAATTAATGAATTAAATACATATAATTTCAAAATAGTTTTAAAATAAATGTACATATATAAACATATATATAAGGATATAAGTTTTAAAATAAAATAATTAAAAATATTATTAGAATAATTTCTTAAGGACTTGAGAGATCTTTTGATTTGTTTAAAATTATTTGAAAATAAATATTTAATTTTGAAAATAATTAGTTTAATATTTAGTTAAATATTAATTAAATATTAAAATAATCAAATAAATCAAATTATTTAAAATAAATTATGTTTTGAATTTCAAAATTAATTTTAAATTAAAATATTTAAAATTCTAGAAATTTTAAGATATTATTTTTTATTTTTTTAATTTAAATTGAATTTTATTTGAATGTTTGAAGTTTTAAATTAATTAAATGAATTTAAATTAATTTAACATTAATTAATATTTAAAAAAATTCTTAAATTAAATTCAATTCAATTTTAAATATTTCTGTAATTTTAAAATTATTTAAAATTTTTTTATTTAAATTTTTTAAATTACTTAAATTTAACTTAATTAAATATTCATTAAATATTTAAATATTTATTTAATTAAAATTAAAATATAAAATATATTTAAAATTAATTTTAAATTCAAATTAAAACATTTTAAAACAATTAACTAATTATTTAAAACATTTTAATATATAACCCTTATTTTTTAAATTTGAAAAATATTTAACTTAATATTTAATTATATATAAATTTACTATTTTAAAAAAAATAATAAATGATTAAAATAAAATTAATAAATAAAAAATGATTTTGTATTAAATTTAATTTTAAAATATTTAAATTATTTTTCTTTAAATTAATTAAAATATTTGAAATAATAATTTAATTCCTTTTGAAAAAATTAAGTTAGTATTAATAAAATACTAATTAAACATTCAAAAACTAAGTATTTTAAATTATCTATAATATATAATATATTTTAAAATATTTTTTAATTTTAAATTAAGGATTTCAAAATTCTAGAATTTTTTTAATATGTAATATTAATTTTTTTATAATTTTTAGTATTTATCTAATTTTAAAAATGAATTTAAAATAATCTTTAAATAATAAAAATGAAAAAGGCGGCGGCGAAGGCCAAGTGGCAAAGCACGATTGGTCGGTCCAGAAAAATGTGGCGGTAGGCAATCATTGGTAATGATTGCGCCATCGTGGTGCAATCATTGCCTGATGATTAAAAGGAAGCGGGCCCACGCATTTTCCACTTAAACCAGTCAGCAGATGACGTGGATCGTCCGATCGTCCGTCATCTCGCGTAGATGGTTGTGATCTCGACGGACCGAGATCTATGTAGTCACGTGGACCGCCTAGTTACATAGAACCACGGTGCCACTAAAATACGTGCAGTTCATGCATGCCTAGTTCCGAAACCCTAAAATGAAAATTGATTTGTTCTCCACGAATATTAAACCATTTTAAATGAAATTTTATACAGAGATTAAACAACTAAACATAATTAATGTGGACTTTGTTTGACAGCTCGAAAAGCACTTAGTGAAAAGCTAATTATCTTAAGGTTTCTAAGCTAGGGTTTGAGTTTTAAGAAGATCTAACCGTTCATTTTGGAAAAATTTTGAACCTATGAATTTTTAGTCTATCCACGCTTATTTTCTCTGTTGAAGCCAGGGTTTGAAAAGCTCTCGATCGCCAGCTATTGACTTTGGATGGAATAAGGCTTAGCTTGCTGGAAAGCTCGCCGCTAGTAGGGTTTAAGTGGTGGCTTTGGACTAGGAAGAGGAGGAAGATATTAGGAGCTCAAATGAAAAGAAAACTCTCATGGAGAGCCTGAGTGTGGAGAGATATTTGAACTTGAATGAATGAGCTCCTATGGGAGGTTTTGGCCAATTCAGGTGTCCTTGGATTGAATGGACGACCTTGATCAGTTGGCCAGCTCCCTTGTTGCCTTCCACGTGCCCTGGGGTTTTTGGAATGGCAGAGAATCAAAAGGACTAAGGTACGATGACATGGAAAGCCACCTTGTCCTTGGGAGTACATGGGGGTAATGGGTTTGATTAAGGGATTAAACCAGGGATTAAGGAGAGTTTTTAGAAGTCTCTGGAGTGTCCTTAAATTGCTGGAAGGATTTAATATGGAATGGATTAGCTAAAACTATAGAATTTGGCCATTTAAGAGTTTGTTGACCAAATTTGACCATTCCAAAGAATTAGTCTGACTGGTCCCCATGCCACATGGCAGTTGAGGTGGCATGGGAAAGGGGTTTGGAAGCTGGTTGGAAAGGCTATCAAGCCTTGAGCTCAATGCTTGAATGCATATACATAAATATGGAGAGATTTAACCAAGTCAAAATTGTTTGAATTGGTGCAATCAACTATGGTTTGATTTATGGGATGTCCAAATATATTTGAAATATATGTTGGAATAAGATTGAGGATTTAAGGGTATGGTTTTGAGGGTGTGATTTGATTTGACCCATATGGGTCAAATTGGGTTAAGCTTGAGTCTTAGTCAACTTGGTCAAGTATTGACTGGGTGAGGAGTCCAATCAAGTCCAAATTAATGAGGGATGTGTCTAGAGGAGTTTTGAATGAGGTTTAAATACATTGGGGGTTTAATTCAAATATGAAAGAGCTTAAAGGTTGATCTGGTCAACCTAGGTTGACTTTGTCAACCAGGTTGACCCAAGATTAGGGTTTGGACTGGACAGGTTTGATTTGACGAATGGAGTCTAGATTGGTCATTTCAGATATCGGAATGATCATTTGGTTCAAAACACCTATTTGGGCCCTTAACGGGTCATTAGGTCCACCAAGTTGACCCAGGGGCTAAGAATGGGCTCAACGGGTATGGAATGATATTTTGAGTTTGTTGGAGGTGTTCCCGGGGGTTTTTTTTTTTGAAGAAATGCAAAGAGCATTTTTATTGAAATTCAAAAACAGGATCTAGGTGATAGTACCCCTATCACTTTCCTCCTTTAACAAAGCAACAAAATAAGGAGGAATGTTATTACATCCAATACTATCCCAAATAAAATTAGAGGAACAAGCATAGTTAGAAAAATAATCAGCTAGCTTATTACAACTCCTATTGACAAATTGAAAAATTACTTGGTTAAAATCTCTAAGAAAGGATAAATCTTATCGCTTGAAGTAAGGAACCTTCACTTCCTCATTGTTCATCATGCTTTGGACATACTTCATCACATTGACATTATCTCCTTCAATTATAATTCCTTTCATCTCAAGCATCCATTCTTGAAGAACATTCCTCAAAGAAATAATTGATTTGAACTCCAACTCTGAGGGGTCCCAATGTAAACAAGAGAAGCTAAAAGCAAATAGAAACCTTCCTTTAGAATCTCTTATCACTCCACCAACTCCAGCCTTATAAGAGCTCTCTAGTGAAGCATCGATATTGAGCTTAATCCACTCGGGTGGAGGAGGATGGAAAAATGAGGGAGACAATTGTAGTAGCTGATTGGCATCCCAATGGTCCGAGAATGAGGATAAGCAAAACGAGGCAGCAGCTAAGCTGACTGAATTTGTAGCTGTTACAACAATACTATCATCCCTTTCACCATGCTTAAGCTTGTTCCTGATTTTCCATGAAAGATAGACAACAGAGAAATACAAATTCCCTATGAATGAGTTACAATGTGATAATACAGACAGCTTTCGATAACATTCTTCCAGATCTGAGAAAGTAGGAACCATAAATCCCTACTTATTGAGCATAATTAACACCTAAACTAGATACACACAACTAACTGTTATGTGAGCAGAATCTTCTATTGAATTGCAACCTCTCAGACATCCACTGTCATCCTGCAGTCTTCTGTACACCAGGAAGTCATTAGTAGGAATAGCCTTATGAACAAGCCTACACCAAAATAGCTCAGCACATGGGCGAAGCTTCAGCTTTTTCTTCCAACCCCAACTCAAATCTTCTTCATCATTAACATGCATCTTCTCAGTAATCATGGCTGCTATAGATTTACCAGAGCATTTATGTATCAACTCCAATTGGTCACCTTGTAAATCATGATGGATTGGAACAGATCTAATTACCTCCACCAAATCAGGACCAAAGACCTGCTTCAACTTGGCATCATCCCATCCTCTTTCCTGTATAAAATTCATAAGAAAAGAACAAGTTTAATCTGGCTCAGCAACAAATTTTGGCCAACATTCAATACTCTTATCAAAAATCCAAACATCCTTAAAAGTATTGATATTGACACTGTCCGAGACCTTCCATCTCACTACTTTCTACAGAAACTTTGCCCCATTATTTAAGATCTTCCAAGTAGGAGAGACATAGCTCCTGACTTGAGAATTCCATATATTCTCCGCATATTTAGCCCTCAGTTCCTGTTGAGGAGGGATGAAGGCTTAGAAACAAAACTCCAAGCAAACTTGGCCCTCAACAGACTTGTTTTAGATGCAGCAGAATGCACACCTTGGCCACCCATCTTTTTGGATCTACATAAAGTTTCCCAAGCAACATAATGAAGACCCTTACTTCTATCTCATTTTTGCCAAAGGAAATTCCTACTCATGCTATCCAAATCATTCAACACTCCCATAGGGACTAGTGAATATGTAGATAAGAATGTATGAAGAGAAAGAAAGGAAGACTTGATAAGAAGAAGTTTTCCTGCTAGAGAAATAAACTGATTTCCCCATGTATTAATTATGCTATACGCCTTCTCCAATAGGTTTTGAAAATCTGAAAGGACTAGTCTTCTTAGCGCCAACTTGACTGCAAGGTAGATGATTTCATTCACTACCTTAAAACCCAAAACTTTAGCAAGAACCACAGACCTCCTTTTACCAACAGATTTCCCAAAAAAATTGAATGATTTCTGAACATTAATCTTTTGACCCATCCACTTTTTTTAGTCCTTCAAGATCTTGCATATTTTCTTAACATTCTTCTGCTTTGCTTCAGAGAAAATAATAATGTCATATGCATATTGAAGATGAGAAATCTTATCTGCATTAGGAGCCACTTTGATACTAATGTTGCTACCCCTTTGAGAAAAGGCATCAGAAAGTATTTGAGAGCACAAAATGAAGAGATAAGGAGACAAGGGGCACCCTTGTCTAAATCCACTTTTGCCTTCTATCCATGTGGAGCTGCAGCCATTAATCAAAAAAGAAAATTTTGGGTCAAGCACACACTGAATTAACATATTGGAAAACTTCCTCAGGAAACCATAATGATCTAAAGCTTGCTTTAAAGTGAACCATTCCATGCTATCATAGGCTTGTTCCATATCCACTTTGATTGCCATCAAACTTTTCTTAGCTTTAGAATATCTGAACTTGTGGATTATTTCTTGGGTAAGCAAAATGTGTTCAGATAAAGATCGTCCTCAAACAAAAGAAGCTTGGTCTTCAGAAATAATCTTAGTTCTGAACTAAACAAGTCTATTCAACAACATTTATGCCACAATTTTATAAATAGATAAGCAAAGGCTGATAGGTCTATAATTGGAAGGATAAAGAGGATTCTTAACCTTAGGAATTAAGACCACTAAGGTTTCCTTCCATTCTTCACACATAACTCCAGCACTAAGAAATGAATAAACAGCCTTCCAAACATCCTCTTTAACAATTTGCCAATAAAATTTAATAAAAGAATAAGAGATACCATCCAAACCTGGAGAAATTTGATTCAAGATGACTAACAACACCGTCTAGTTCCTCCTTAGAGAACTCAGCCATAAGCAAGCTTCTATCTTCCTCATTCACCACAAAAGAAGGAGTCGGCCAACCCCTTAGAACACACCTCCTTCCTTTCCATTTATCTTTAAAGAACTTATAGAAAACCTCTTCAATTTGACTATGCTCCTCAATCAAATTACCATGGAAGTCTTTGATTTGATTAATCTAATTGCAGTTCCGCCTGTTAGACGCAAAAGCATGAAAATACTTTGAATTGGTATCTCCTTCTTCTAGCCATTTAATCTTCACCCTCTGTCTCCACCAGGTATCCAGCCTCCCAAGAGTTGAATTAAGCTCCAAAAATTTAGATTTCACCAAACAGAGTTTTGTGTCGGACAGGCTGCCCTCCTCAGCTTCTTCCTCTTACAATTCAAGGATTTCTTTCTCAAGACAATCTTTCAGCTCCTTAAGATTCAAAAGCTTTGATTTGCTCCAAAAAAATAATGCCTTCAAAGTTCTTTTAAATTTGATATTGAGATATTGAGCTACATTACCTCGCACATTCTTTTCCCAAGATTTCTCCATAATCTTATAGGAAGCAGGATATGAGGTCCAAACTTCTTCAAATTTCTGAATTTTACTCCTCCAAAAACTAGTAGAAACAACTTTAATCAGCAAAGGGCAATGGTCAGATGCTACTCTTGCAAGATGATGAACCACAGCCGGTTGAATATATTCTAACGCCAAGGAGTTGAGAAGAACACGGTCCAATCTCTCTAAAATCCTGGCTCTACCAATTTTATTATTGCACCAAGTGTATTTGGGTCCTACAACCCCAACATCATGAAAGTCACACTTGTTCATAAACATACTCATGTCTTAAGGGCCTTGAGAAAATACAAATGTCTTTCCACCTCTTTTCTCCTCTTGTGGCAAGATGTAATTAAAATCACCCCCCACTAAAAAAGGAAGATTCAAATTTAAAAAAGCTTCAAGGCTACTCCATAAAAGCCTCCTCTTATAAACTTCGTTACTGCCATACACCGTGGCAACCAACCACATTCCTTTGTTACGAATACTAAGTTCGCCCACAACAACTTGATGAGAGGCTTTTTTAACTGAAAAAGAGACGATGTCAGCCCTCCAACATATCATCATTCCACCAGACAAACCTTCAGCAGGAAGCAGGAAGTAGCCCCAGCAAGTTCCCATCATACTATTGAATTCAATCTTATTGACTGAAGCAATTTTAGTCTCAGTCTGCCCAACAAAGAAAATATCAAAATCTCTTACCAATTCTTTCAAATATTGAGAGGCTTCATGTTTTCTGGCCCCCCTATAATTCCAGAAGGCAATTGATGTCATTGAAGGTTAGAGTTGGCATTGCTCCCACCCTTACTGTTCTTCAACATACCCACTTTCCTCATTTGAAGAATAATATTCTCTTTACCCAAAGATCTCAGTTCTTTTTGAAGTTTGAATTTCCTTCCTCCTGAATCATCTTCCACAGATTCTGGTTCTAATGTTTTCTCATTAACAGCAATAATTTCTCCTTCCTCTAGTTCTCTAACCGTAGGTTTATGTGCCTCAGAATAGTCTTCATTAATACTATCCAGCACTTTAAACCTATTCAAATTCACAGAAGCAGAAGGAGTGGGGGATTGACTGACCACAGTAACAGGGGATCAGCAACTCTATACAGAATCTTTATCGCAACATCCACTTCTTCAGAAACAAAAATAGCACATCGAGAGGTTACCTCTACAACAGAAGAAAGAACCTGGTTTATCAAATCCTCTTACACATTTATTACCTCTTTCTCCCCACCTTTTTCTGAATTTAGATTCACCTTCTGAACTGGTTGAAATTTCTTAACAAGGATAGGAGTAGCATTGGGATGATAGGCTCTATCAGACTGCTGGGCTATCATACCCTTCCTTCTTTGATTTTTGACATGGACCCAAGGACCATAAGAAGGTTCTGAAACTAATTCTTCACACAAAAACTTCTTAGTAATGCAACCACCATCTTCCAACCCGAGAGCACCCACTTTCAAGGCAAAATTACTATTAACCTTACATTCATTAACCAGGTGACCAACTTTCCCACAATTGAAACAAAATGAAGAAACTTTTTCATATTCTACTCTTTGAAAAAATCGACCACATGAACCTTCCACCCAAACTCCAGTGGGAAATTGTTTGTCTAGAGCCATGCGAACACATACTCTAGCATACTCCCTTTTGCCCCATTGAAACATATTACCATTAATCCATAATGGTGTTCCTATCATAGAAGCAATTCTCACCACATTTTCTTCATCCCAGCACAGTAGAGGAAGATGAGGCATCCTGACCCAAATTGGGGAAGATAATCCTTTAAATGAGGAAGGAGAAAATTGAGGAGTCCACCTATCCAATCCAACAATGTGCCCATTAACATACCAAGGGCCTCCCTCTAAAACCTTCTCTATATCCTCTAAGGAGCTGAAAGAACAAAGAACTCATCCTAATCCCAGAATGGTTAAATGAAACCTTCCAAAATGCACCCATTGACATCGTAATTCATTTGCAATCAGATGATTTAGGATCTCTTTCCCAAAGACCTTAACCACAACAGAGAACTGGAGCTTCTCAGCATTCATTTTTACATTAGCTTCATTCAATTTGATCACCTTCCTATCTTCAGAAAGGATGGAGTCATCCATGGAGAAATTAACTTTGATATTAGGATGCCTCAACCACGGATTATTGATGTTTTGGGCTGGAATAGCATCCTGAATCAATTGCACATCTGATTTCTTTGAACCATTTCCTTCTTTAGCATTAACCCAAACATCCAAAAGCATAGCATTAGCAGAACTTGGTAAAGAAACATCCTTCTCCATAGGCTGAGGTTTAGAAATATTGGTATTAAACCTATTAACAAATAACTTCATACCCGATGATGAAGATGCCTCAAAATCATTCGAACTTTTAGAAGGAGTAAACCCACCAGGAGATTTCAAAGGATGGATGACCACATTATCTGCCAATTCTTTTCCTTTATCAGAAATAGGAGGAAACAACAACTTTGACTCAGATGATGGTTTCGAAATCTTCAATAGACCTGCCTTAAGAAATTTATGAGGAACTTCTAGAAGACAGTAGCACTGGAAAGGGAGGGGGAGATCCGGCGACCCGTGATCTCCACCACCTCACCCTCCATTCGCAAAGAACCCGCCAAAATAGCAGAACGGATCAATTTTAAAAAAAATGACACTTCTCTCTCTAATTACCTAGAGCTTCTCTCACTAGCATCTCTCTTAGTGTTCCTAGGGTTTGGGGAGGTCATTTGGTGAAAATGACCATTTAGACTCCTAAAGGGCCTAATAGGTCAAACCAAGTTGACCTAGTCAACTAGGTTGACCCAGGACCTAGGTTTGGGTCCAATAGGTTTGGTTTAATATTTAAAAACTATTGTAAGTGGTTCCAAGAAATTTGGAGGCCATTTGATTTGAAATAGGTATTCAAACCCCTAAGGGGTATTTTGGTCATTTTGACCCTTGGTCAACTAGGGGTCAAAGTGAATCCATCAAAATATAGTTTAATGCTAAATGAGTCATAATTAAGGTCTGGAAGTTATTGGAGGCTTTGAAAAAAACTTTGAGGTCAGGATCCACTAGGTGGCAGGCTCAGTGGTATGGACTGTAAATATTTGAAGGTTTTATAGCTTTTGGATTTTAATTCAGTTTCTGAGATTAGAGATCTCAAAATGGGCTCAAATTTAGAGGTTTGTCTCTAAAGACATGTCCTATCAATGTTCAATTGATAGACTTTAAATTAGAGGTCATTTAACTGGGGTTTGAAGTGTTTGAAAATTTACTAGAAAAAGCTTTCAGGACTTGAGTCTTTGAACCTTAGATTTTGTCTGGAATTTATGGATTTGATCTAGATTCTAGGTTTGAATGCTTGAACTTGAATTATCCTTATCTCTCATAATCATATAGGTGATTATGACTGATTAGATAGGATTGAAGTTTGATCATAGGTTTGATTAAATGGAGTTTGATCTAAAGATTAAATTGCCTAGGTATCTAGATAGGTTTGAAGCTTGAATACGTTTGAAATCTAGGTTGGTTTTAGATTTGGATTGATCAGGAGTTTGGATTGATTTGAATCTGGATTGGTCCTAGAATATAGAGGGATTTTAGGGTCTAGACTAGAAGAGTTCTAGGGCCTAGATAGATCCTAAAGTCTAGAATCTAAAAGGATCCTAGGGTCTAAGAAAATCCTAGGGTCTGAGTTGATTTAAATCTAGATTGATCTAAGATCTCGATTGATTCTAAAGTCTAGATTAATCTAAGGCCTTGGTAGATCCTAAGGTTTGAAATCTAAGAGAATCCTAGAGTTTAGAAGTCCTAGGGTCTGGGGTCTGGAAGAATCCTAGGGTCTAGATAGATCTTAGGATTTGGAATATAAGTTGATCTAAGATTAGAATTGATCATAGGGCCTAGATTAACCTGGAGTCTGGGTTGATCCTAATGACCTCATAAAAAAATGAGGTCAACAGTAGGTTCACGCTATAAGACCTTAACCTTCTGATAATATAATCCAAACATTCTAATAAAATTGATAATTCTAACTAAAACTTCTCCTCAAACCAAAGTGTAAAGAGGGTTCTTCTGAAATATTTCAAAATTCCAAAGCACCTCCTACCTTTCATCCCTTGACCTCCAGAAATAAGTGTTCAATCTTATTTTAATCCTATTTGAGATTAAAATTTTATTCCTTTGATATCAATCATTAAAAATTTTAAATAAAATTTCTACCATTATTTTAATTGAGAGTGTTTGTAGAAGGCTTAGATTTCCTACGATGTAATTAATTATGAGGGCTTGTACTCATAGGAGATTTAGAACTCAGATCAATTTTTAAAATAAAATTTTTTAAAACTTAATAAATTATCTTTAGAAAAATTTAAGTCAAAATCAATAATTATTATCATCATTTTCAAATGATCAATAGTGATTAATATCTTCTTTCCTCAAGAAGAAATATCAATTATTATCATAACTTTGATTATGAAACTAATGATAGTTTATCAAAATTATCATAGTTAAATACATGATTGAATAATCATTTTGACCCTCCGAGGTTATATATAGTTCTTGCTCAAATTTAACTACAATAATCAGGATAAATTTTCAATTCTATAAATTGAACCCATTAAGGAATGATATCTTTTCCTCTCGGAGCAATATATTATTCATAATGATATGTTCAATCTTAAAATTGAAATTTAAGAAATTAAATTCTTCTAAAGAAAATTAACTTTTCAAAACTCAACATTTCAACAAACATATGTGTAGTTAAAATCTACTCGATGCAGGAATACATGAATAATCTAGAGTATTAAAATAGTATGTTTACAAACTTAGACATTGGATGTAAAATATTCTAGGTTCTTAAGGAGATGATATAACTGTGAGGGATTCATAAAGGTTACTCCAAGCAAGGATCAGAGTCATCTTCTCTGTTCGTCGTCTCTCATCTTATCAGTGTTTTCTGTGGGAGGATCGTTCGCAAGAAGATCCAGGTTCTCTGCCAGCTTCAGGAGGAAGCGAAAGGAGTTCAGGTTCTCTGCCTGCTTCAGGAGGAAGCGAAAGGAGTTCGGGTTCTCTGCCTGCTTCAGGAGGAAGAGAAAGGAGTTCAGGTTCTATGCCTCACCGGGTTGGTGGAAAGGAGGTTTTTACAGGCTTCTCCGTCTTACTATGGGAGTAGAAGGAGAGTCACTTTTTTGTTAGTGCAATACCCGGAGGGGAGGCTCCTGGGAGTGGACGTAGGTCAAGTTGACCGAACCACTATAAAATCTGGTGTGTTCTTTCTTATTATTTTTCATTCTTACTTTTCTATTGATGATTATGTTATTGTGCCTATTATTCTGTTATGATTGAACATACGCAAATCATCGCATAACTGCAATCATTTTAAAACATTCATAAAGATTTTTTAAATCGTTATTTTGCCTATAAAATTTTAAAACTACCAATTCACCCCCCCTCTTGGTTAGCCTCGGGACTAGTTCATAAGGGCTTAACATCCCTATCGAACTTTCAAGTGGTATCAGAGAGGGATTCAAAAATTAAGTTTAAAAACTTTTGAATTTTGTTCCATGGCTAACTTTGGTAATCGTAATACTGCTGAAGGTTATTCAATTACACGACCGCCATTGTTTGATAATATACCTTTTAATTTTTGGAAAACTCGTATGTCCACTTTTCTCCAATCTATAGATTATCGCATGTGGATGCTAGTTAAGGATGGCTTTGAAGCACCTTATAGAATGGTTAATAATGTTAAAACTGAACTGCCTTTCACTGAATGGACTCTTGATGATCGGGACTTAGCCAAACTGAATGCCAAATATTTGAACTATTTTTTCTGTGCCTTAAAATCTAAAGATTATATGTGTGTTTCTACTTGCACTACTGGCAAAGAAATCTGGTATAGACTATGCATTACTTATGAAGGTACAACTGAGCTTAAACAGTCTAGGTTAAACATCTTACTTCACGACTATGAACTCTTTTACATGAAACCTAGTGAGTCGATTTCTGAAATGTATACTAGGTTCACTCAAATTGTCACTTCTCTATATATTTTAGGAAGAGAACTCACTAACTATGAAAGAGTGAACAAAATTCTTAGATGTTTGCCTTCTTCATATGATGCTAAGATAATTACGATCACTGAATCTAAAGATTTGAATACTTATTCTATTGATAGCTTACTTGGATCACTCATTGCTTACGAGCAAGGGGTGAAGCAAAGACAACTTGATGTAGGTGAGAAGAAGAAGGAGAAAACTGTGGCGCGGAAGGCCAACGATACTGACACTGACTCTTCTGGGTCTGATAGCGATGATATTTCCTTAATCACTAGGCAATTCAAAATAGTTCTAAGGAAGAAACATAAAAACTTTCAGAAGTGGAATAAGGGTAAGTCCAGTAAAAATTTTCTGATACTGTTTGTTTTGAATGCAGGAAGCCTGGATATATAAAGGCTGATTGTCCTACACTTAAGGCTCACCCAAGTTCAGGAAGGATAAGAAGCGGATTCAAAAAGCATTCTGGGCAGACTCTGCATCCGACCCCTCTAAGATTGAAGCTGAGGAGGAGACTACAAATTTGTTTCTAATGGCTGATGATCATCCTGGTCAGTCTAATCAAAAAGAGTTATGTGAGCTTACTTACGATCAATTACTTGAAGTTTCTAAAAAATCCATTCATCGTATAGGAAGCTTAAGAAAACTCATGCTAGCCTGAAACTAGAATTTCTGAATTTACAAAAAGAGCATGAAATTTTGATTAAAGATCATTCCACTGTTGATTGCAATTACATGTCACTACCAAATGAATTTGATAAGTTAAACAAAAAGCATTCTGATTTAATTGTTGAGCATGATTTGTTAAAAATCTCACATGTTGATTTAAAAAGAGCTTTTAAAGAATTAGACAACATGGCATGTGAAGTGGAGAGTAGTAATGGAGCATTAAAATTTGAAATTATGAGTCTTAATAAAAAGAATGAATTTTTAAGAGTGAAAATTACTGTTTTTGAGAAAAATGAAATACCTCCTACTTTTGCACAGTTTTATGCACCTCCACCTTTTCAAGAATCTGTTTCAAAATCATCAAAGCATATTTCATACACACTTAGGAAGAGGCACTATCACCCACATAGATTAGTTAATCCTTTTCCTAGCATTAGATATTTTTCTTGTGGCATGCTAGGCCATATCTCACACAGCTGCACTGTTCACCATAGTACACATTGGGTGTAGAGGCCCAAATTGCCTGTTTTACAGCACAGCACACATGCATTATATTCTTCCTTTCATAAGAAGGAACCCAAACCTGTTTGGGTTCCTAAATCTGATATTTGATGATTTTCTAGGTGTGCTCTTACAAAAGGCCTCGGGAGAGCATGTGATACCTGGACAGCGGATGTTCAAGACATATGACAGGAGATCCAAATCAGTTCATTTTGCTAGAGACCAGAGTTGGAGCCAAGGTTACACTTGGAGATAACACCACCAGGAAGGTGGTAGGAGCAGGTATAATTGGTGATTCAAAAATTTTCATTATTAATAATATTTTACTTGTAGATGGATTAAAATACAACCTGCTGAGCATTAGTCAACTCTATGAAAAAGGATACAACATCAAATTCCTGCCCACTTACTGCATTTTAAGATTAAATGACAAAATTATTTTGCAGGGATAAAGGATCAATAATGTCTACATGTTGGATGTAAGTTGCTTTAAAGCTGATAATTCAATTTGCTTAAAAACTGCTGCTAATGAGTCTTAGTTGTGGCACAGGAGATTATGTCATGCCAGTATGAAAACCCTTAGGAGAGTCACCCAAAAGGACTTAGTTAGAGGTGTCCTCAAGCTTAAGTTCACTAAGGACCACCTATGTGATGCTTCTCAATTAGGGAAGCAAGTCTAGTCCTCCTTTCACTCCATTAAGGACATTAGCACATCTAGACCTTTAGAAGTCCTTCACATGGATCTCTTTGGACCCATTAGCACTGCAAGCTTAGGGGGGAAAGTCTATGATATTGTGATTATTGATGATTACTCGAGGTTCACTTGGATTAAATTTCTGTCACATAAATTTGAGTCATTTGATGAATTTAAGTCTTTCTTCACTTGGATTCAGAAAAAGTAAGGTTGTGAGATCTTGATTATTTATAGTGATCATGATGGAGAGTTTGAAAATGTGAAGTTTGAAACATTCTATGAGGAGCAAGGGATTAGCCATAATTTTTCAGCTCCTAGGACCCCTCAAAAGAACGGGGTAGCTGAAAGGAAGAATAGGACCTTAGTGGAATCCGCTAGAGCCATGCTTGCTGAGTATTCACTTTCAAAATACTTTTGGGCTGAAGCGGTGAGCACTGCCTATTATGTGCTGAATATGGTGAATGTTAGATCCAATCCGAATAAGACACCTTATGAGATCATTAAGGGTAGAACTCCAAACCTGTCCCACCTCCATGTCTTTGGATGTAAGGTTTTTATTCTGAACAACGGGAAATCATCCTTAGGAAAATTTGACCCCAAATCTGATGAAGGAGTGCTCTTAGACTATTCTAGTATGGGAAAATCCTTTAGGGTGTTTAATAAGAGGACTTTGGTGGTGTAAGAGACAACTCATGTGGTGTTTGATGAATTTGATCCTAAAGAGACTAGAGTTGAGGAAGAATAAGAGGTAGGAGAGATTACCCAAGGGGTTGAAAATGCAAATCTGGAGGAAAGGGTAGAACCTCAAACACTTGCCTAGAGATTAGAGATATTCTTCGAGTCATCCTAAAGAACTGATCTTAGGAGACCCTTCTGAAGGTGTTAGGATTTGCATGGACTTAGGAAGGAAGTAAACCATTCTGCCTTTATCTCAATGACTGAACTTACCAACATCAATCAAGCCCTTTCTGATGAGTTTTAGATATTAGCTATGCAAGAGGAATTGAATCAATTTGTAAGGAATGATGTTTGGGAGTTAGTAGAAAGACCTAGGAATCAAAGTGTAGTGGGAACCAAGTGGGTCTTTAAGAATAAGATGAATGATTCTGGTGTGGTGGTTAGGAATAAGGAAAGATTGGTGGCTAAGGGGTACAATCAAATTGAAGGGATTGATTTTGAGGAGACCTTTTCTCCTGTAGCTAGATTAAAATCCATTAGGGTGCTACTAGCCTTTGCCTGTTATAAATGATTTAAGTTATCTCAAATGGATATCAAGAGTGTCTTTTTAAATGGGGTAATAAAAGAGAATGTCTATGTAGAGCAACCCCAAGATTTTGAGAGTTTCCAATATCCAAATCATGTTTATAAATTAAAAAAGGCCTTATATGGATTGAAACAGGCACCCAGAGCTTGGTATGAGAGGCTTAGCACATTCCTGTTAGAAAGAGAGTTTGTTAAGGGGAGTGTAGATACCAGCCTTTTTTTGAGGAGAATAGGGTATGATTTACTCATTATCCAGATCTATGTTGATGATATATTTTTTAGATCTTCTGATAAATGTTTATGTAATGATTTTTCTAAAATAATGATTAAGGAGTTTGAGATGAGTATGATGGGAGATTTGTCCTAATTTTGGGGGTTTAACATAAGGCAAATGGATTATGGAACCTTTGTTAATCAATCTAAATACACTAAGGATGTTTTGAAGAAATATGAAATGGACAAAGCCAAGCCAATCAACACTCCCATGAGCTCCTCTGTTCAGTTAGATAAGGATTCAAATGGAAAATCAGTTGATCAAAAGAAGTATAGAGGAATAATTGGATCACTACTTTACCTGATTGCTAGCCGACCTGATATTATATTTAGTGTTTGTCTTCGTGCTAGGTTTCAAGCTGATCCTAAAGAGTCCTACCTGACTGCTGTTAAAAGAATTCTTAGATATCTTTTAGGGACCCCAAACCTAAGAATCTGATACCCTAGACACAGCACCAATTTTGAGATTATTGGATATTCTGATTCTGACTTTGTAGGGTGTAGGGTGGATAGAAAAAGCACTTCTGGAACTTATCAATTCATAGGTCAGTCTTTAGTCTCCTGGTCCAATAGAAAATAGAACTCAGTTGCACTTTCCACTGCTAAAGCTGAGTACATTATCTTAGGAAGTTGTGTGGCCCAAGTCCTTTAGTTGAAGCAACAAAATTTGGATTTAGGATTACCTGTGAGCATAATTTCTGTTCTGTGTGATAATACTAGTTCCATCTACATTTCAAAGAATCCAATCCAACATTCTAGAACCAAACACATTGATATAAGGTATCACTTCATTAGGGACCATGTTACAAAGGGGGACATTTAGCTACATCATATAGCAACTGAAAATCAGCTGGCTGACATATTTACTAAACCACTGGCCTTTGACTCATTCAGCATTTTGAGGACTAGATTAAGTGTGATTGACATAAATGTTTGATTCTAATGACTACTGATTTCTGATTTGTCTATTTTTCATTCTGTTTCTGTTAGTTAGTTATTTGATTTGATTATATGTTTCCTGTTGGTTTTTATTTTTCTGTTGATTTTCATTTAAGTCTAGTTGTTAGTTTGATTCGAGTATTTCTTTTGATGTGATTTCCTACTTATTTTTTTATTTACTGCTTACTCACTTTTAAATCAGATCACTGCTCACTACTGCTAAAAAACTGGATTTCTGACTGAGAGTTTTTGCCTTATTTTTGTTTGAAAGCTTATAAGCAGTAATCGACTCCTCTGTATCTGTTAAAGGGAAGAAACGTTGATGATTATTTCTCTTCCTCTAACTCCTTTAATGGTGTATTATTTCTTTCGAATAAAAATCTTCTTCATAATTAAAAAATTAGTTTTTGAAATAGAGATTTATTTTATCTTCCTATAGTAATCTATCTCATATGAATAGTATTTTCAAAGCTTTGATTCAGTGTTATGTTTTTCTTAATCAGGTGATTGCACTTATCAAATGATGTATGGTTTTTATTTTATGAATTACTCTTCCTTTTAGTAGAGAATGAATTTTGTCATCTCTTATGTTTGGAAGGTAATTTTACAACTGAGATTCTTTAATGATTATGAAAGAAAGCAAGCTTACAGAAGATACGTAGTGCTCCAAATAAATTGAAAAAGAGGCACAAAATGAGCCCAAAGCTGAAAAGATACGAAATGTTGCCAAATTGAAAAAATACATAAAGTGTATAAAAAATCAAAAGATGCGTAAAGCGCCAAACAAATTAAAAAAGAGGCACAAAATGAGCCCAAACCAAGCTTTCTTCTCTTTCAGATCTTTAAATGCCTTAGAAAAATCCGTGCGCCTCTTAATATTTTCAAAAGATTGAGACGAAAAATCATGATTTCTGATTCCTTACTTTGTAATACTATTATATCAAATATTTTTCTAAAATGAGACTTGAAAGGATCTCTTTCCGAATCTAATTTCTTTCTTTTTTGAACTAGAATTTTGTTTGAAAGGAATTTGAGTCTGTAGGGTATACGAGGTAGGAGTTACGAAAGTCGATTTTCCAACTTTTTTAGATTTCAGCGTTGTCGATTTTCTTAGTATTGGATTTTAAATTGAAAATTAGGGAAAATTCTATTTTACTGGAGTTGATCAAAAAAAAACTTTTTTGATTTCATCCCTTTGATGTTTTCTTGTGTTCGAATTATATAATTTTTACTTTTCATATATATTATTTTTCCCATTTTGAGATGTCAAAAGGGGGAGTAGTATTGCAAATCTGGTTTTGATGATGACAAATATGTTTCTATTGTATTTTTCTTGGCTAACCCGTTTCAGGCACAAAAGATCACGAGCAACTCAAGCTAACTCAAGATCGGGTCCAGGTGTGTCCAATGTACTGTTTTCTTTTTCTTGAGTCAATTGTAATGTAACTGATCCCCTAGCTAAGTAACCTTGCACACACACACTCAAGGGGAGAGCTTGAGTGAATTAGAGTTTCTGTTTATTTTTTGTTCAGATCGTCCTGGACGATATTCACATCATCTTGGATGATCAAGTAAAAATAGAAACCCTGATTAGGGTGACCAAGTTAAGTGCGTCTGATTAAGCAGATCGTCCTGAATGATCATTGCATCGTACGAGACGATATGCTCAAATCAAAAATTCTCAGCCGCCAGATCAAGTTAGGCAAGTTTTTATTTTAAGATATTTGGTCTGATCGTCCTGGACGATACGTGTATCGTCCTGGACGATCCAGTACAATCATGCCTAAATTAATCTGGTAATTAAGAAAAGCAATTAATGTTTAATTGATACGATCACATCATCCGGGATGATCGCGAGATCATCCGGGACAATATTGATCGTCTAGTGCATTTCAGCTGTACGACCCGAACTATGTTCACGATAATTTGGGCACTTTTTGAACTAATCGTACAGGATGATAACCGTATCGTCCTGGACGATCAAGTCAATTTTTGGTCATCCAGCACAATTTTCTCTGGACGACCCGAGCTGTCTTCTAGACGATATTCCTCGATTTACACTAATCGTCCCGGACGATCGCAGAATCATACGGGACGATATGAATAATTTTTTCTACTGATCGTCCAGAAGAGCCAGATCATCCAGGCTGAAACAACTAATTTTGAACTGAACATACAGGACGATCTCTCGATCGTCCTGGACGAACTTGGCCGATAAGTTGAGATTTAGGACAAATTTTGAGCCCTCCTATAATAGATCTTTTTCTTTCAACAAGAAAAATCTTTTGCCACTTTCCTTTCCAAAGAAACCCTAGAGAGAGAGAGTTTGGGAGAGAGAGAGAGAGGATCTTATGAGGGGGAGTTCGTGAGGGGTTCACGAAGGTTGCTCCAAGCAAGGATCAGAGTCGTCTTCTCCGCTCATCGTCTTTCGTCGTGTTGGTGTTCTTTGTGAGAGGATCGTTCGCAAGAAGATCCGGGGTTCTCTGCCCGCTTCAGGAGGAAGCGAAAGGAGTCGAAGGTTCTCTACCTGCTTCAGGAGGAAGTGAAAGAAGGTTAGGTTCTCTGCCTCACCGTGTCGATAGAAAGGAGGTTTCTTGTACCGGCTTCTCCTCCTTGCTGTGGGAGCAAAAGGAGAGATACTTTGAGTTAGTGCAATACCCGGAGGGGAGGCTCCGGGGAGTGAACGTAGGTCAAGTTGACCGAACCACTATAAAATCTGGTGTGTTCATTCTAATTACTTTCTGCACTTTTGTTTTCTGTGATTAACTGCTTGGGAGAAATTATGTTTGATCTTTTCGTTTGATTATTTTAATTGTTTCCACTGCAAATCATCGAAAAGGTTTTTACTGTTTCTCTCAAATTTTTAAATAACTAATTCACCCCCCCTCTTGGTTAGTCTCGGGACTAGTTCATCAGGGCTTAACATCCCTATCGAACTTTCAAGTGGTATCAGAGCGGAATTCATAAAATCTAGTTTTAAAAAACTTTTGAATTTGATCCATGGCTAACTTTGGTAATCATAATCTTGCTGAAGGTTATTCAATCACACGACTGCCATTATTTGATAACATTCCTTTTGATTTTTGGAAAACTGGCATGTCCACTTTTCTTCAATCAATTGATTATCGCATGTGGATGCTAGTTAAGGATGGATACGAACCATCTTTTAGGATGATTAACAATGTTAAAATTGAACTGCCCTTTACTGATTGGACTTTTAATGATCATGATTTAGCATAATTAAATGCCAAGTGCTTAAATTATTTTTTCTGTGCTTTAAAATCTGAGGATTACATGCATGTCTCTACATGTATAATTGGTAAAGAAAACTGGGATAGATTGTGCATCACATATGAAGGTATAACTGAAGTCAAACAGTCTAGGTTAAATATTTTACTTCATGACTATGAACTGTTTCGCATGAAACCTACTGAAACCATTTCTAAAATGTATACGAGTTTCACTCAAATCGTCACTTCTTTGCATGCCTTAGGTAGAGAACTTACAAACTACGAAAGAGTGAACAAAATACTTAGATGTTTGCCTTCTTCTTATGATGCTAAGATAATTGTAATTACTGAATCTAAAGATTTGAATACTTACTCTATTGATAGCTTACTTGGATCACTCATTGCTTACGAGCAAGGGATGAACCAAAGACAACTTGATGCAGGTGAGAAGAAGAAGGAGAAAACAGTGGCACTGAAGGCCAATGATAGTGGTTCTAGTTCTTTCGGGTCTGATAGCGATGATATTGCCTTGATCACAAGGCAATTCAAAAGCTTTCTAAGGAGAAAACACAAGAACTTTCAGAAGTGGAACAAGGGTAAGTCCAGTAAAAATTTTAAGGGTTTATATGATATTATTTGTTTTGAATGCAGGAAGCCTAGAGATATTAAGGCTGATTTTCCTACATTTAAAGCTCACCCAAGTAAGGAGAAGGGTGAGGAGAAACACAAGTTCAGAAAGGACAAGAAGCAGATTCAGAAGGCTTTCTTGGCAGACTCTGCATTTGACTCCTCTGAGACTGAAGCTGAAGAGGAGGAAACAAATTTGTGTCTGATGGCTGATGATCACCCTGGTCAGTCTGACCAAGAAGAGGTATGTGAGCTTACTTACTATAAATTACTTGAGATATCTGAAAAAATTCATGCATCGAATAGGAAGCTTAAGAAAACCCATGCTAGCTTGAAATTGGATTATTTGACTTTGCAAAAAGAGCATGATGTTTTGATTAAGGATCATTCCACTGTTGATAGCAATTACATGTCTTTACTTGATGAATTTGATGAACTGAATAAAAAGCATTCTAATTTAATTTTTGAGCATGATGCATTGAAAACATCGCATGTTGAATTAGAAGCTGCTTTTAAGGAATTAGATAACATGGCATGTGAAGTGGAGAGTAGCAATGGTGCTTTAGAATTTGAAATTACAAGTTTAAATAAAAAAAATGAATTTTTGAAAGTTAAAATCAGTGCTTTTGAGAAAAACCAAACACCTCCTACTTTTGCACAGTTTTATGCACCACCACCTTTTGAAAAATCTATTACAAATTCATCAAAGCATGTTTCATACAAACCTAGGAAGAGGTACTATCACCCACGTAGATTAGTTAACCATTTTACTGGTGTTAGATATTTTTTCTATGGCAAGTTAGGACACATTTCCCACACCTGTACTGTTCACCGTAGTACACATTAGGTGTGGAGACCCAAACTGTCTGTTTCACAGCACAGCACACATGCATTGCATTCTTCTTTTCATAAGAAGGAACCCAAACTTTTTTGGGTTCTTAAATCTGACGTTTGATGATTTTGTAGGTGTGCTCTCACACAAGACCTCGTGAGAGCATGTGGTACCTAGACAGTGGATGTTCTAGACACATGACTGGAGATACAAATCAGTTTATTTCGCTGGAGGCTAGGGCTCGAGGCAAGGTTACACTGGGAGATAACACCACCAGGAGGGTGGTAGGCTCAGGTATAATTGGTGATTCAAAGAATTTTATAATTGATAATGTTTTGCTTGTAGATGGACTAAAACACAACTTGCTGAGCATCAGTCAACTTTGTGACAAAGGATACAGCATCAAATTCCTGCCCACTGGCTGCATTTTAATCTTAAATGACAAAGTTGTTTTGCAGGGATAAAGGATCAGCAACGTCTACAAGCTGGATGTAAGTTGTATTAAAAATGAAAATTCAATTTGCTTAAAAACTGCTGTTGATGAGTCTTGGTTATGGCATAGGAGATTGTGTCATGTTAGTATGAAAACTCTTAAGAGAGTCACCCAAAAGGACTTAGTTACAGGTGTGCCAAAGCTTAAGTTCACTAAGGACCACCTATGTGATGTCTGTCAGTTTGGGAAATAAGGGATTAGTCACAATTTTTTAGCTCCTAGGACCCCTCAGCAGAACGGGGTAGCTGAAAGGAAGAACAGGACCTTAGTGGAAGCCGCTAGAGCCATGCTTGCCGAGTATTCACTTCTAAAATACTTTTGGGCTAAAGCGGTGAACACTGCCTGTTATGTGCTGAATAGGGTGAATGTGAGATCAAAACTGAACAAGACACCTTATGAGATCATTAAGGGTAGAACTCCAAATCTATCCCACCTCCATGTCTTTGGCTGTAAGGTTTTCATTCTGAATAACGGGAAATCACCCTTAGGAAAGTTTGACCCCAAATCTGATGAAGGAGTGTTCTTAGGCTATTCTACTGTGGGGAAATTCTTTAGGGTGTTCAATAAGAGGACTTTGGTGGTGGAAGAGATAACTCATGTGGTGTTCGATGAATCTGATCCTAAGGTGAATAGAGTTGAGGAAGAAGAAGAGGTAGAGGAGATTACCAAAGGGGTTGGAAATACAAATCTGGAGGAAATGGTAGAACCTCAAACCACACTGCCTAGAGATTGGAGATATTCTTCAAGTCATCCTAAAGAACTGATCTTAGGAGACCCTTCTGAAGGTGTTAGGACTAGGCATGGACTTAGGAAGAAAGTGAACCACTCTGCCTTTATTTCAATGACTGAACCCACCAACATCAATCAAGCCCTTTCGGATGAGTTTTGGATCTTAGCTATGCAAGAAGAATTGAATCAATTTGTAAGGAATGATGTTTAGGAGTTAGTAGAAAGACCTAAAAATCAAAGTATTGTAGGAACTAAATGGGTCTTTAAGAATAAGATGAATGATTCTGATGTGGTGGTTAGGAATAAGGCAAGATTGGTGGCTAAGGGGTATAATCAGATTGAAGGGATTGAATTTGAGGAGACCTTTGCCCCTATAGCTAGATTGGAAGCCATTAGAGTGCTACTAGCCTTTGCCTGTTATAAACGATTTAAGTTATCTCAAATGGATATCAAGAGTGTCTTTTTAAATGGGGTAATAAAAGAGGATGTCTATGTAGAGAAACCCCAAGGTTTTGAGAGTTCCCAATATCCAAATCATGTTTACAAATTAAAAAAGGCCTTATATGGATTGAAACAGGCACCCAGAGCTTGGTATGAGAGGCTTAGCACATTCCTGTTAGAAAGAGAGTTTGTTAAGGGGAGCGTAGACACCACCCTTTTTCTGAGGAGAATAAGGGATGACTTACTCATTGTCCAGATCTATGTTGATGATATAATTTTTGGATCTTCTGATAAATATTTATGTGATGAGTTTTCTAAAATAATGAGTAAGGAGTTTGAGATGAGTATGATGGGAGAATTGTCCTACTTTTTGGGGTTTAGCATAAGGCAATTGGATGATGGAACCTTTCTCAATCAATCTAAATACACTAAGGACATTTTGAAGAAATATGAAATGGATAAAGCCAAACCAATCAACACTCCCATGAGCTCCTCTGTTCAGTTAGATAAGGATTCAAATGGAAAATCTATTGATAAGAAGAAGTATAGAGGAATAATTGAATCACTACTTTACCTGACTACTAGCTGACCTGATATCATGTTTAGTATCTGTCTTTGTGCTAGGTTTCAGGATGATCCTAAAGAGTCCCACCTGAATGCTATTAAGAGAATTCTTAGATATCTTTTAGGGACCCCAAACCTAGGAATCTGGTACCCTAGGCACAACACCTCTTTTGAGATTATTGGATATTCTGATTTTGACTTTGCAGGGTGTAGGGTGGATAGAAAGAGTACTTCTAGAACTTGTCAATTCATAGGACAGTCTTTAGTCTCCTGGTCTAGTAGAAAATAGAACTCAGTTGCACTTTACACTGTTGAAGCTGAGTACATTGCCTTAGAGAGTTATGTGGCCCAAGTTCTTTGGTTGAAGCAATAAGTCTTGGATTTAGGATTACATGTGGGCACAATTTCTGTTCTGTGTGATAATACTAGTGCCATCTACATCTCTAAGAATCCAATCCAATATTCTAGGACCAAACACATTGATATAAAGCATCACTTCATTAGGGACCATGTTACAAAAGGGGATATTGAGCTGCATTATGTAGCAACTGAAAATCAGCTGGCCGACATATTCACTAAACCACTAGCCTTTGACTCATTCAGCATTTTGAGAACTAGATTAGGAGTGATTGATATAAATGCTTGATTCTGATGACTGCTGATTTCTGATTGTTCTGATTGTTATTCTGTTTCTGTTAGTTAGCTTTTTGATTTGATTATTTGCTTTCAGTTATTTTTATTTTTTCTCTGTCTGTTGATTTCTATGTTAGCCTTGTTGTTAGTTTGATTTGAGTATTTACTTTGATGTGATTTTCTACCTATTTTTTACTCACTCGTTCATCTCTTTTATTTACTATTTTATGCTTTTCAAAATCCGATCACTGCTCACTACTTCTGATAAACTGCATTTCTGACTGAGAATCTTACCTTGCTTTTTTTTGAAAGCCGGTAAGCAGTGATTGATTCCACTAGATCTGTTAAAGGGAAGAAATATTGATGATTGTTTCTATTCATCTAACTCTTTTACTGGTGTATTATTTCTTTTGGATAAAAATCTTCTTCAAAATTAAAATATTAGTTTTTGAAATAGAGATTTGTTTTATCTCCTTACAGTAATCTACCTCATATAAATAGTGTTTTCAAAGTCTTGACTCATTGTTATGATTTTCTAAACCAAGTGATTGCACTTATCATACGACATATGGCTTTTGTTTTGTGAATTACTCTTCCTTATTGCGGAGAGCGTCTCCTATATCTTGAAGATAATTTCACAGCTGAGACTCTTTAACGATTATGAATAGAAGAAAGCTTACAAAAGATGTGCAGTGTGCCAAATCAATTGAGAAAAGAGGCACAAAATGAGCCCAAAGCTGAAAAGATGCGAAATGTTGCCAAACTAAAAAGATACACAAAGTGTATCAAAAATGAAAAGATGCGTAAAGCGCCAATAAAATTGAAAAAGAGGCACAAAATGAGCCCAACCAAGCTTTCTTTCCTTTCCAATCGTTAAATGTCTTAGAAAAATCCGTGTGCCACTTAATATTTTCAAAAGCTTATGTTTGAAAATCCTGATTTCTGAATTATTACTTTGTAACACTATTATATCAGATATTTTTTTGGAACGAGGCTTGAAAGGATCTCTTTTCGAATCTAATTTCTTTTCTTCTGAACTGGATTTTTGTTTCGAAAGAGATTTGCATCTATAAGGTGCCCGAGGTGGGAGTTATGAAAGTCAATTTTTCTAACTTTTTCTAGATTTAAGCACTTTCAATCGTCTTCTTATTGGTTTTGGATCTAAAATCAAAAAAAAATTCGGATTTACTGGAGCAACTTGATCAAAAAAAAATCATTGCTTTTGTGTTCTCGTTTCATGTTTTATTTTCTTTGGTTGTGTTATTCTTTTTAAGGGTTGTGTTTTTGGGATCCTGATCGTTCATTTCCTTCCTCTATCTTTTTCCTATTTTCTTCACATCATCCTGGATGATTCACATATCATCATGGATGATCTTCTTCATCCTGGACGATCCATAAATCGTCCTGGACGGTCCATTCAAAATCATCCCCACTCTGATCATTCTGCTGAGTAACTCCAATTATTGGTGATCATCCCAGACGATATGATCCATATCTTCCTGATCTGATCAAATGGCTGAGATTGCACCAATTATTGTCCATCGTCCTGGACGATCCACCGCATAGTCCTAGACGATCCCCGTGTCAACCGCTAGACGATTCGAATTCGGCCCATCCGTCACACTTATTGCACATCATCTTTGATGATCCACCTAATCATCCTGGATGATACTTTTCGTCAACGGTCGTCCGGCCTGACTCCTCGGGACGATCGCCTGTGTATAATCGTCCTGGATGATCTCTGATAGCCCTGGACGATCGGACTGCCTTTTTGACCAATCATCCTGGCTGTCATAAATGCACATATCGTCCTGGATGATCTCTCGATCGTACGGGACGATCCGACCAAGTTTTATTTAAACAGTCAATTTCTTCAAGGATTTTCACACTTCGCCTTCTACTCTCCCTCACTTGTGCTTTCTCATGGCTGGCAGGAAATACTCTAGAAAAAAGGGTGTGAGTTCCTCTCGGGGACATGTTGATCCACGCTTTCCTAATGCAGCCGATCAGGCTGCCTCCGAGTGCTATCGTGACATGGGGATCACGCATTCAAAAATAATAAACCCCTGCACCCTTACATATCCTATTCTTGATCTTTTCGCACACACCTCCCTCACCTTCATCCTTACCCTAGCCTTTCCATTTAGTCTTGAACTTCTTCAAGTTTTCTTCGCCAATCTACACATTTCTGTTGACTATTCCACTCTTTGCTCGTATGTCAATCAACGTCCCGTGGAACTCACTACCCAAGACTTTCACAACATTCTTCAACTTTCTGTAACTAGCGATAAACTCCACACTCTTATTACTGACCCTGACTATGATTGGAGTGTCGCCAATCACTTCCTTCGCAATACGAATGCACCCTACCATGATAATGCTTGCACCTCACTTCTTAAGGACATACGGACCATTCATCACGTCCTTCATTCCTCCATCATCCCAAAGGCGGGGGATCGAATTCACATCACCCCGTTACTGTCCTTGACCACATACTACATCTTGGCCCACTGAGAGTTTAATGACGCTGACCTTATTATCTGATACATCGAGCACCTTACCACTATTAGGGATCTGGGTCATAGGCGTCGCCCAAATCTAGCTTTTGGTCATATCATTGTGTATGCCTTAGAAATCAAATATGACCTGCAGTATCCAGTCCCTCCTGATGTCCCTCCTTCCGTCTTCATAAATAATTCATTCCACGTCCTACACAACACCCGACTACATCCGGAGCCCGCCCTGGATGTTTAGGAGGAAGAGGAAGAGGCTATTCCCATTCCTGCTGCACCCGATGCACCTGCTCCCCTTCGCATCACTTCTCCTTTTGACCATCTGGTGCAGCACTTTGATCAGTGGGAGGCCAGATTCGACTCATATATTACTCCGCAGGAGCAGTGGCACGCTGAGGACTATGCTGCTCAGTAGCAACAGCAGCATGACCAGGACATTACCTGGATTGGAGCCCACTTTATAGCCATTCACAGCTACTTCAACCCACCACCGCCACCTCCTCCGTCTGACCAGGATCCGCCTCCGTTTTAGTGTTATGTTTTGTAGCTATTTTCTTTTCTGTTTGTACTGATATTTCAGTGTTTCTGTGTACCCTCCTCCTTTTTGTGATGCCAAAAGGGGGAGTCAGTTGTAGTAGTTTCTATTCTTGTTATATTTTTGAAGTTATGTTTCCTGTATTGCTTTGATTGTTAAATGAAAATTAAAAAAATTTGCTTTTTGATCTCCTAGTTATTTTATTTTTAAAACTACTGCACATATGTTTGCCATCATCAAAAAGGGGGAGATTGTTACAAATCTGGTTTTGATGATGACAAATATGTTTCTATTGTGTTTTGCTTGGCTAACCCATTTTAGGCACAAAAGATCACGAGCAACTCAAGCCAACTCAAGATCGGGTCCAAGTGTGTCCAATATACTGTTTTCTTTTTCTTGAGTCAATTGTAATGTAACTGAACCCCTAGTTAAGTAATCTTACACACACACACTCATGGGGAGAGCTTGAGTGAATTAGAGTATCTGTTCATTTTTTGTTCAGATCGTTCTGGATGATATTCACATTGTCTTGGACAGTCAAGTAAAAATAAAAACCTTAATTAGGGCGACTAAGTTAAGTGCGTCTAATTAAGCAGATCATCCTGGTCGATCATTGCATCGTACAGGATGATATGCTCAAATCAGAAATTCTCAACCGGCAGATTAAGTTAGGAAAGTTTTTATTTTAAGATATTTGGTCTAATCGTCCCAGACGATACGTGTATCATCCTGGACGATCCAGTACAATCATGCCTAAATTAATCTGGTAATTAAGGAAAGAATTTAATGTTTAATTGATACGATCACATCGTCCGGGATGATATTGATCGTCTAGTGCATTTCAGCTGTACGACCCAAACTATGTTCAGGACGATTTGGGCACTTTTTGAACTAATCGTACAGGACGATAATCGTATCGTCCTGGGCAATTAAGTCAATTTTTGGTCGTTCAGCATAATTTTCTCTGGATGACCCGAGCTATCTTCTGGACGATATTCCTCGATTTACACTAATCATCTCGGACGATCGCAGAATCGTACGGGATGATATGAATAACTTTTTCTACTGCTCGTCTAGAAGAGCCAGATCGTCTAGGATGAAACAGCTGATTTTGAACTGATCGTACAGGATGATCTCTCGATCATCCTCGACGATCTTGGCCGACCAGTTGAGATTTAGGGAAAATTTTGAGCCCTCCTATAAAAGATCTTTTTCTTTCAACAAAAAAATCTTTTGCCACTTTCCTTTTCAGAGAAACCCTAGAGAGAGAGAGTTTGGGAGAGAGAGAGGATCTTGTGAGGGGGAGTTTGTGAGGGGTTTACGAAAGTTACTCCAAGCAAGGATCTGAGTCGTCTTCTCCACTCGTCATCTTTCGTCATGTTGGTGTTCTTTGTGAGAGGATCGTTTGCAAGAAGATCCGGGGTTCTCTGCCCACTTCAGGAGGAAGCGAAAGGAGCTGAAGGTTCTCTACCTGCTTCAGGAGGAAGCGAAAGGAGGTTAGGTTCTCTACCTCACCGTGTTGGTGGAAAGGAGGTTTCTTGTACAGGCTTCTCCGCCTTGCTGTGGGAGCAAAAGGAGAGACACTTTGAGTTAGTGCAATACCCAGAGGGGAGGCTCCGGGGAGTGGACGTAGGTCAAGTTGACCGAACCACTATAAAATTCGATGTGTTCATTCTAATTACTTTCTGCACTTTTGTTTTTCTGTGATTAACTACTTGGGTGAAATTATGTTTAATCTTTTCGTTTGATTGTTTTAATTATTTTCGCTGCAAATCATCAAAAAGGTTTTTACTGTTGCTCTCAAATTTTTAAATAACCAATTCACCCCCCCTCTTGGTTAGCCTCGGGACTAGTTCATCAGGGCTTAACATCCCTATCAAACTTTCAAGTAGTAGGTCTTATGTTTTGGGTTAGTTCAGTATTTTTGTATTATTCACCCGTTGTTTAATTCCTATTTTTAAAATTATTAACAAATGTTTGCCATCATCAAAAAGGGGGAGATTGTTGCGAATTTGGTTTCAAGGACTATGATTTTGATGATAGCAAATATTTCTGTCTCTTGTTGACTGTCTAATCTTTCAGGTCCGCAGGATCAATTGCAAGTTCAAGCCAGATCAAGATCGAGTCAGTCTGTGTTGTAATTCAGGTCCAATGTACTATTTTTATCTTTATTGAGTCAATGTAATGTAATTGATCCCCTAGCTAAGTAACCTTGCACATACATACACTCAGGGGGAGAGTTTTAGTGAATTAGAGTTTTTATTTTCAATTTTTGTTCATATCATTCTGGACAATATTCCTATCATCCTAGACGATCCAATGAAAATAGAAAGCCTAATCAGGACGACCATGTTAAGTAGGTTTATTTAAGCTGATCGTCCTGAATGATATATACATCGTACGAGATGATAAGCTCAGATTAGAAAATCTCAGCCGCCAGATTAAGTTAGTCAAGTTTTATTTTAAGCCATTTGGTCTGATCGTCCAGGATATACGTGTATCGTCTAGGATGATTTGTCACAATCTTGCCTAAATTAGTTTGGTGATTAAGGAAAGTAATTAATATTTAATTAGTACGATCATATCATCCGGGACGATCGCAATATCGTTCGGGACGATCGCAATATCATTCGGGACGATCATGATCGTTAGTGCATTTCACCTATACGTCCAGAGTGGTGATTAGGATGATTTTGGTTATTTTTTGAACTAATCGTACAGGATGATAGAGATATCTTCCCGGACGATCAGGTCACTTTGAGATCATCCTGCTTGTTTCAACTGTACGTCTAGAGCGGTGCTCAGGACGATTTAGTGTGATTTTGAACTAATCGTACCTGATGATAAAGATATCATCCAGGACTATCAAGTCATTTTGAGATCGTCCAGCATGTTTAACCTGTACGCTCAAAGCGGTGCTCAGAACAATTTTTTGTGTTTTGAACTGATCGTACAGGATGATCGCCAGATCATCTTGGACGATCCTGGCCGACCAGTTGAGATTTAGGGCTATTTTTCAGCCCTCATATTTAAGCTCTTTTTCTTTGAACAAGAAAAATCTTCCACTTTTCTTTCCAGAGAACCTTAGAGAGAGAGTTTGGGAGAGAGAGAGAGGAACTTGTGAGGAGGAGTTTGTGAGGGATTCACAAAGGTTGCTCCAAGCAAGGATCAGATTCATCTTCTCCATTCGTCATCTCTCATTTTGTCAAAGTTTTCTATGGGAGGATCGTTCGCAAGAAGATCCGGGTTCTCTGCCCGCTTTAGGAGGAAGTGAAAGGAGTTTAGATTCTCTGCTTGCTTCAGGAGGAAGCGAAAGGAGTTTGGTTCTCTGCCTCACCGGGTTGGTGGAAAGGAGTTTTTGTACATGCTTCTCCGCCTTGCTATGGGAGCAGAAGGAGAGTCACATTTGTATTAGTGCAATACCCGGAGGGGAGGCTCCGGGGAGTGGACGTAGGTCAAGTTGACCGAACCACTATAAAATCTGGTGTGTTCTTTCTTATTATTTTCTGCACTTACTTCTCTGTTATGATTGAACATACGCAAATCATCACATAATTGCAATCATTTTAAAACATTCATAAAGATTTTCTAAATCATCATTTTGTGTCTGAATTTTTAAAACTATCAATTCACCCTCCCTCTTGGTTAGCCTCGGGACTAGTTCATAAGGGCTTAACATCCCTATCAAACTTTCAAGTGGTATCAGAGTGGGATTCAAAAATTAAGTTTAAAAACTTTTGAATTTTATCCATGGCTAACTTTGGAAATCGTAATACTGCTGAAGGTTATTCAATTACACGACCGCCATTATTTGATAACATACCTTTTGATTTTTGGAAAACTCACATGTCCACTTTTCTTCAATCTATAGATTATCGCATGTGGATGCTTGTTAAGGATGACTATAAAGCACCTTATAGAATGGTTAATAATGTTAAAACTGAACTGCCTTTCACAGAATGGACTCTTGATGATCGGGACTTAGCCCAACTGAATGCCAAATGTTTAAAGTTTTTTTCTGTGCCTTAAAATCTGAGGATTACATATGTATTTCTACTTGCACTACTGGCAAAAAAATTTGGGATAGACTATGCATTACTTATGAAGGTACAACTGAGGTTAAATAGTCTAGGTTAAACATCTTACTTCACAACTATAAACTCTTTTGCATGAAATCTAGTGAGTCGATTTCTGAAATGTACACTAGGTTCACTCAAATTGTCACTTCTCTACATGCTTTAGGAAGAGAACTCACTAACTATGAAAGAGTGAACAAAATTCTTAGATGTTTTCCTTCTTCATATGATGCTAAGATAATTGCGATCACTGAATCTAAAGATTTGAATACTTATTCTATTGATAGCTTACTTGGATCACTCATTGCTTACGAACAAGGGGTGAAGCAAAGACAACTTGATGCATGTGAGAAGAAGAAGGAGAAAACTGTGGAAAGGAAGGCCAATGATACTGACACTGACTCTTTCGGGTCTGATAGCGATGATATTTCCTTAATCACTATGCAATTCAAAATCGTTCTAAGAAAGAAACATAAGAACTTTCAGAAGTGGAACAAGGGTAAGTCCAGTAAAAATTTTCTAATACTGTTTGTTTTGAATGCAGGAAGCTTGGACATATAAAGGATGATTGTCCTACACTTAAGGCTCACCCAAGCAAGGAGAAGGGTGAGGAGAAACCCAAGTTCAGGAAGGACAAGAAGCGGATTCAAAAGACATTCTAGGCAGACTCTGCATCCGACTCCTCTGAGACTGAAGCTGAGGAGGAGACTATAAATTTGTGTCTAATGGCTGATGATCATCCTGGTCAGTCTGATCAAGAAGAGGTATGTGAGCTTACTTACGATCAATTACTTGAAGTTTCTGAAAAAATCCATTCATCGTATAGGAAGCTTAAGAAAACTCATGCTAGCCTGAAACTAGAATTTCTGAATTTACAAAAAAAGCATGAAATTTTGATTAAAGATCATTTCACTGTTGATTGCAATCACATGTCACTACTTGATGAATTTGATAAGTTAAACAAAAAGCATTCTGATTTAATTATTGAGCATGATTTGTTAAAAACCTTGCATGTTGATTTAGAAAGAGCTTTTAAAGAATTAGATAACATGGCATGTGAAGTGGAGAGTAGTAATGGAGCATTGAAATTTGAAATTGCAAGTCTTAATAAGAAGAATGAATTTTTAAGAGTAAAAATTAATGTTTTTGAAAAAAATGAAATACCTCCTACTTTTGCACAGTTTTATGCACCTCCACCTTTTGAAGAATCTTTTTCAAAATCATCAAAGCATATTTCATACACACTTAGGAAGAGGCATTATCACCCATATAGATTAGTTAATCCTTTTCCTAGCGTTAGATATTTTTCTTGTGGCATGCTAGGACATATCTCACACACCTGCACGGTTCACCGTAGTACACATTGGGTGTGGAGGCCCAAATTGCATGTTTCACTGCACAACACACATGCATTACATTCTTCTTTTCATAAGAAGGAACCCAAACTTGTTTGGGTTCCTAAATCTGACATTTGATGATTTTGTAGGGGTGCTCTCATAAAAGGCCTCGTGAGAGTATGTGGTACCTGGACAGCGGATGTTGAAGACATATGACGGAGGATCTAAATTAATTTATTTCACTGGAGATCAGAGCTGGAGGCAAAGTTACACTTTGAGACAACACCACCAGGAAGGTGGTAGAAGCAGGTATAATTGGTGATTCAAAAAATTTCATTATTGATAATATTTTGCTTATAGATGGATTGAAACACAACCTATTGAGCATAAGTCAACTCTGTGACAAAGAATACAACATCAAATTCCTACCTACTTGCTGCATTTTAAGCTTAAATAACAAAATTATTTTGTAGGGACAAACGATCAACAATGCCTACATGCTGGATGTAAGTTGCTTTAAAGCTGATAATCCAATTTGCTTAAAAACTGTTGCTGATGAGTCTTGGTTGTGGCACATGAGATTATGACATGCCAGTATGAAAACTCTTAGGAGAGTCACCCAAAAGGACTTAGTTAGAGGTGCCCCCAAGCTTAAGTTCATTAAGGACCACCTGTGTGATGCCAATTAATTAGGGAAGCATGTCCAGTCCTCCTTTCACTCCATTAAGGATATTAGCACCTCTAGACCTTTAGAAGTCCTTCATATGAATCTCTTTGGACCCATTAGCACTGCCAGCTTAGGGGGGAAAGTCTATGGTTTTGTGATTGTTGATGATTACTCGAGGTTCACTTGGATTAAATTTTTGTCACATAAATCTGATTCATTTGATGAATCTAATTCTTTCTCTACTTGGATTCAGAGGAAGTTAGGTTGTCAGATCTTGACTATTCATAGTGATCATAGTGAAGAGTTTGAAAATGTGAAGTTTGGAATATTCTGTGAGGAGCATGGGATTAGCCACAATTTTTTAGCTCCTAGGACCCCTCAGTAGAACGTGATAGCTGAAAGGAAGAATAGGACCTTAGTGGAAGCCGCTAGAGTCATGCTTGCTGAGTATTCACTTCCAAAATACTTTTGGGCTGAAGCGGTGAACACTGCCTGTTATGTGCTGAATAGGGTGAATGTTACAGTCAATCTAAATAAGACACCTTATGAGATCATTAAGGGTAGAACTCCAAACCTATCCCACCTCCATGTCTTTGGCTGTAAGGTTTTGATCATGAAGTCTTACCCCAAATCTGATGAAGGAGTGTTCTTAGGCTATTCTAGTGTGGGGAAATCCTTTAGGGTGTTTAATAAGTGGACTTTGGTGGTGGAAGAGACAACTCATGTGGTGTTTGATGAATCTGATCTTAAGAAGACTAGAGTTGAGGAAGAAGAAGAGGTAGGAGAGATTACCTGAGGGGTTGAAAATATAAATCTGGAGGAAAGGGTAGAACCTCAAAATACTTTGCCTAGAGATTGGAGATATTCTTCGAGTTATCCTAAAGAACTGATCTTAGGAGACCCTTCTGAAGGTGTTAGGACTAGGCATGGACTTAGGAAGGAAGTAAACCATTCTGCCTTTATCTCAATTACTGAATCCACCAACATCAATCAAGCCCTTTTTGATGAGTTTTGGATCTTAGCTATGCAAGAGGATTGAATTAATTTATAAGGAACAATATTTGGGAGTTAGTAGAAAGACCTAGGAACCATAGTGTAGTGGGAACCAAGTGGGTCTTTAAGAATAAGATGAATAATTTTGATGTGGTGGTTAGGAATAAGGCAAGATTGGTGGCTAAGGGGTACGATCAAATTGAAGGGATTGATTTTAAGGAGACCTTTTCCCCTGTAGCTAGATTGAAAGCCATTAGGGTACTACTAGCATTTGCCTGTTATAAAAGATTTAAGTTATTATAAATGGATGTCAAGAGTGCCTTTTTAAATGGGATAATAAAAGAGGATTTCTATGTTGAGCAACCCCCAGGTTTTGAGAGTTCCTAATATCCAAATCATGTTTACAAATTAAACAAGGCCTTGTATGAATTGAAACAGGCACCCAGAGCTTGGTATGAGAGACTTAGCACATTCCTGTTAGAAAGAGAGTTTGTTAAGGGGAGCGTAGACACCACCCTTTTTCTTAGGAAAGTAGGAGCTGATTTACTCATTATCTAGATCTATGTTGATGATATACTTTTTGGATCTTCTAATAAAGTCCTATGTGATAATTTTTCTAAAATAATGAGTAAGGAGTTTGAGATGAGTATGATGGGCTACTTTTTAGGATTTAGCATAAGGCAATTGGATGATAGAACTTTTTTGAATCAATCAAAATACACTAAGGATATCTTGAAGAAATATGAAATGGATAAAGTGAAGCCAATTAACTCTCCCATGAGTTCCAGTGTTCAGTTAGATAAGGATTCAAATAAAAAATCTGTTGATTAGAAGAAGTTTAGGAGAAACATTGGACCACTGTTTTACCTGACTGCTAGGCGACCTGATATTATGTTTAGTGTTTATCTTTGTACTAGGTTTCAAGATGATCCTAAAGTGTCCCACCTGACTGCTATTAAAAGAATTCTTAGATATCTTTTAGGGACCCCAAACCTAGGAATCTTGTACCCTAGGCACAACACCTTTTTTGATATTATTGGATATTCTGATTCTGACTTTGCAGGGTGTAGGGTGGATAGAAGAAGCACTTCTGGAACTTACCAATTCATAGGACAGTCTTTAATCTCCTGGTCCAATAGAAAACAGAACTCAATTGCACTTTCCACTGCTGAAGCTGAATACATTGCCTTAGGAAGTTATGTGGCCCAAATCTTTTGGTTGAAGCAACAAGTTTTGGATTGAGGATTACCTATGGGCACAATTTCTATTCTATGTGATAACACTAGTGCTATCTGCATTTCTAAGAATCCAATCCAACATTCTAGAACCAAACACATTGATATAAGGCATCACTTCATTAGGGACTATGTTATAAAAGGGGACATTGAGCTACATCATGTAGCAACTAAAAATCAGCTGGCTGACATATTTACTAAACCACTGGCCTTTGACTCATTCAGTATTTTGAGGACCATACTTGGTGTGATTGACATAAATGCTTGATTCTAATGACTATTGATTTCTAATTTGTCTATTTTTCATTCTGTTTCTGTTAGTTAGTTGTTTGATTAGATTATCTGTTTCCTGTTGGTTTTTATTTTTTCTGCTGATTTTTATTTTAGTCTAGTTGTTAGTTTGATTCAAGTATTTCTTTTGATGCGATTTCTTACTTATTTTTTGATTTACTATTTTATTTCTTTCAAAATTCAGATCACTGTTCACCACTACTGAAAAACTGGATTTCTGACTGAGAGTTTTTTCCTTATTTTTGTTTGAAAGCTTGTAAGCAGTAATCGACTCCTCTGTATCTGTTAAAGGGAAGAAACGTTGATGATTATTTATCTTCCTCTAACTCATTTAATGGTGTATTATTTCTTTTGAATAAAAATCTTCTTCATAATTAAAAAGTTGGTTTTCGAAATAGAGATTTATTTTATCTTCCTACAGTAATCTACCTCATATGAATAGTATTTTCAAAGTTTTGAATCATTATTATGTTTTCTTAATCAAGTAATTGCACTTATCATATAATGTATGGTTTTTGTTCTATGAATTACTCCTCCTTATTGTAGAGAGTGCGTTTTGTCGTCTCTTATGTCTGGAAGGTAATTTCACAACTGAGTTTATTTAATGATTATGAAAGGAAGAAAGCTTACAAAAGATGCACAGTGCGCCAAACAAATTAAAAAAGAGGCACAAAATGAGCCCAAAGCTGAAAAGATACGAAATGTCACCAAATTGAAAAATACACAAAGTGTATCAAAAATTAAAAGATGCGCAAAGCGCCAAACAAATTGAAAAAGAGGCACAAAATGAGCCCAAACCAAGCTTTCTTCTCTTTCAGTTCTTTAAATGTCTTAGAAAAATCTGTGCGCCTCTTAATATTTTCAAAAATTTGAGACGAAAATTCATGATTTCTGATTCCTTACTTTGTAATACTCTTCTATCAAATATTTTTTCTAGAACGAGGCTTGAAAGGATCTTTTTTCTAATCTAATTTCTTTCTTTTCTGAACTAGAATTTTGTTTGAAAGAAATTTGAGCCTGTAGGGTGTACGAGGTAGGAGTTACGAAAGTCGATTTTCCAACTTTTCTGGATTTCAGCATTGTTGATTTTCTTCTTATTGGCTTTTAAATTGAAAATTAGAGAAAATTTTATTTTACAGGAGCTGATAAAAAAAATCTTTTTGATTTTATCCTTTTGATGTTTTCTTGTGTTCGAATTATACGGGTTTTACTGTTCCTATATGTTATTTTTCCCTTTTTGAGATATCAAAAGGGGGAGTAGTAGGTCTTATGTTTTGGGTTAGTTCAGTGTTTTTATATTATTCACCCGTTGTTTAATTCCTATTTTTGAAATTATTAATAAATGTTTGCCATCATCAAAAAGGGGGAGATTGTTGTGAATTTGGTTTCAAGGACTATGATTTTGATGATATTAAACATTTCTATCTCTTGTTGACTGTCTAATCTTTCAGGTCCGTAGGATCAATTGCAAGTTCAAGCCAGTTTAAGATCGAGTCAGTCTGTGTTGTAATTCAGGTCTAATGTACTATTTTTATCTTTATTGAGTTAATATAATGTAATTGATCCCCTAGCTAAGTAACCTTGGACACATACACTCAGGGGGAGAGTTTTAATTAATTAGAGTTTCTATTTTTAATTTTTGTTCATATCGTCCTGGATGATCTAATGAAAATAGAAAGCCTAATCAGGACGACCATGTTAAGTAGGTTTATTTAAGCTGATCATCCTGGACGATATATATATTGTACGGGACGATACGCTCAGATTGGAAAATCTCAGCCGCCAGATTAAGTTAGGCAAGTTTTATTTTAAGGCATTTGGTCTGATCGTCCAGGACGATCGTGTAAAGCAAGTTTTCCTTATACATGATCGTCCAGACCGAATCCTCTATTTAAAGCAAGTTTCCTTTACATACAATCACTCCATACCTGATTTTGTGCGAAGCAATGCTTCCTTCTCACAGGATCATCCAGTTTTCTTTTCCTTAAGGTTAGATGTGAGTCATCATGCTTTCTATTCTTAGGATTGGATCTTCTAGTGGTGGAGCACACCCTTTGTGGCACCATCCTAGATTTAAAATCCAGATCCGACCTTCTGTGGGAAGTAATACTTCCTTCCTTCAGGGTCCTCCAGTCTTCTTTTCCTTAAGGACAGATGTGAGTCATCGTGCTTTCTTTCCTCAGGATTAGATCTACTAGTGATGGATAATGCCCTCTGTGGCACCACTCTAGTTTTAAAATTCAAATCCTTAAGCCTGATCTCCTAAAGGAAGTAATACCACCTTCCTATGAGATCATCAAGTTCTCTTTTCCTTAGAGTAAGTATTCTCCTTCTCTTAGGATCAGACTCCCCAGTGATGGAATAAGTCTCCTGTGGCACCATCCTGGAATCAATTTCAAATTCTAAAATTAAGCTCTTCTTCTCCTTAGGGTTAAGTTTTCTCTTTCCCGTAGGATTAGAATCCCCAGTGATGGAGTAAGTCCACTATGGCACCGTCATGGAATCAATCTCAATCAAGCATTATTTTCTTTAGGGCTAGGTTCTTCTTCCTTCCCTTAGGACTAGATCTACTAGTGACAGAGTACACCCTTCGTAGTACTACCCTAGTATCAAATTTCAACTTGATCCTCTATAGTTAGGAATTCTTCCTTCCTATACGATCATCTAGACCCTCCTTTCCTTTAGGGGTAGGTTTTCCTCCCTTCCTTTAGGATTAGATCTACTAGTGGTAGAATATGCTATCCCCAGCACTACCCTAGTGTCATTTTAATTTCAATTTTCTAGGGTTAGGATTTCCTTTCCTTTAGAATAAAATCTAGACTCGTTCCTCTGTAGTTAGGAATTCTTCCTTCCTATATGATTATCCAGAACTTCTTTTCCTTTAGGGGTAGACTTTCTCCCTTCATTTAGGATTAGATCTACTAGTGGTAGAGCATGCTGCCTCAGCACTACCCTAGTATCATTTCAAAGTCAATCTTCTAGGGTTAGGATTTCCTTCCCCTTGGAATCAAATCAAGATTCAATCCTCTATAGTTAGGAGTCCTTCCTTCCTATACGATACCCCAGATTTTCTCCTCCTTTAGGGATAGACTCTTCCTTTCCCTTAGGACCAGACCCATTAGTGGTAGAGTATGCCTTCTATGGCACTACCCTAGTATCAATTCAAACCTTGATTCCCCAGGGATATATTTTGCTTTCCTTTGGGATTAAAACTCCAGACTTAAGCATTTTATTCGGCCAATGCCAATATGTGCAATAGAACTTCATTTTATTACACATATTGGGGGTCCATTTGTTGACCTCATTTTTGTATGAGGTCAGTAGGACCAATCCAGACCTTAGGATCCTTCTATTCCTTAGGATCAATCTTGACCCTAGGATCAATCTGATCTTAGATCAATCCAGATTATCAATCCAGATTTAAATTAATATTAATCCCATATTAATTTTAAAACTCAACTCAATCAAACTCTAGACTAACCTAGACTCTAGGATCCTCCTAGACTTCAGACCCTAGGGTCTATTCTAGACCCTAGGATTCTGCTAGACTCTAGATCATATGATCTTCTTAGACCCTAGGATTCTCCTAGATCCATCTAGATCTTAGGATTATTCTAGACCCTAGGATGCCCCTAGATTCCAGATCTTGAGATCAACCCACACCCTCGGATTCCTTCCTAGACTCCAGACCCTAGGATCTATTCTAGACCCTAAGTCTCCTCTAGATCAATCTAGGTCTTAGGATCTTCCTAGACTTTAAGATCTATTTTAGACCCTCAGATCTATCTAGATCTTAGGATCCTTTTAAATCTCAGACATTAGGACTTCTAGACTTTAGAATTCTCCTAGGTTTTAGACTCTAGGATCCCCCTAGACTCTAGACTTTAGGACTTCTAGATTTTAGAATCTTCCTAGGCTTTAAAAATTTAAAATCTCCCCAGACTTTGGATCAATCTAGGTCTTAGGATTCTCCTAGACCTTAGATCTATTTAGACCTCAAATCTATTCAAACTCCAGACCAACCCAGACTTTAAATTAATCTATTCAAGATTCAAACTAATCCAAACCCCAGACTTTAATCCAATCTTCCATCCAGACCTCAATTCATTCAAGTTTTAAATCAAACCCTAGCTCAAATCAATTCAAGAAGATTTAATTAAACATTGATTTAATTAATCCAACCTTAAATCCAAACTTCAATCTTTCAAGCTTCAACCAATCCTGCCCCTAGGATCAATTCAGATCCTTAGTCAATCTTGATTCAAATTATTCTAGACATTTGATCAGTTCAAATATCAAAATAATCCAGACTTCAATCAATTCAAATATCAAATCAACTGAATCTTTGATTAATCCAGGCCCATATCTACTTAGGTTCTAAATCTATGTATACCTTAAGATTCTCCTAGATCAACCTAGGACTTTAAGATCTATTCTAGATACTAGGATCCTTTTAAGATTCCAAACTTGTGATTTATTGAGGTCCTAGGATCATTCTAAACTCTAGACCCTAGAATTCCTCATAGACTTTAGATCTTAGATTTACATAGAGCCTAAGATCATTCTAGATCATAGACTATAGGATTTCTAAACCCTAAGATCTATCTAGTTCATAAACCTACCTAGTCCTTAAGATCAACCCAGACTTCAAACCTATCCAGACCCTAGGCTAGATCTTAATTTAGCTTTCAAACAACTCTCCAAGCAAAATTCAATCTTTTAAACTTCAATCAATTCCATACTTCACCCAAAATCAATCCAGACTTTAATGTTCAATTAAACCTCAAATTAACTTGACCTCAAGCTAATCAAGATCTCAAATCACTTTTCAAGCTTCAATTAATCCTGATCTTAGGATCTATTCAGATCCTTGGTCAACCGTGATTCAAAACAATCTAGACTTCAATCCAGGTTTTAAGCCCTTAATTCCATCACACCTTAATTTAATCTTCAATCAAGCTTCACTTCAACCCTCAATTAAGTTTTAACTCGATATTCAATTAATTGTCAATCAAACTATAATTAAATTAATCACCCAGACTTCAATCATTCAGTTTAATTAATCAAACTTCAAGCACTCAATATTCAAACCAAATATCAATTTTCTACAGACTTGCATTGCAATCAGATACCTCAGTGCATTGTCTTATATAGAATGCTCACCCTATGATTTCAATCAAAATTCAAATCACTTCGTTAGGAATTCTATATATCTGAATACTCATCGTTGATATCCTGAATGAGTCATTGGTTAGTATGATCTAGTTTAATTAGCTCAACCTAGCTCAACTAATCATACACCATAATTACTTCTAATTGATCTCCAACTTGGTCCTGAACCCCATCAAACTCTTTTGAATCATTCTCCTTGTGACTTGAATCCAATTGATCATCTTGGCCCAGTCACTAGTTGGCCTGGTCAACTGGACCTAAACTTAGTCAAATCCATTCTACTTGGACCTAATTCTAGTATGTGACTCATTAAACCATTCTATCCTATCAAAATAACTTCAAAGCATAGTTCAAGTATCCCTAAACTTATATTGAGTCAATCTTTACATGGGTTGACTCAGTAAACTCCCTCAAGTATAGTCAAACCCCACCATCTAAGAACTCCTTCATTCATGTAATGGGCTTCTCTCTTAGATCTTTTTACAAATCATTCCAGATATTTCCCTAATCCACTTGGATTCCAACTCAGCAGGGCTTGACTTCATTTGACCAGTCAAACGGTCAATGGGGATTCAAATGAGCTCTAAATGGTCAACCCGACCCTTTGAGCCTTGCCCAACTAGACTTAAGCCCTTCCAGCTCATGGAATTAACTCCAGAATCTTCCTAGGCCTCAGCCCAACCTAGCCCAATGCATGGAGCACCCCCTAGCTCGGCCAACCACCCTAGTGGTCCCCCTATGCATGAGAACGACCTAGGGTCATTTTCACCTGGGTAGCACGCCCCCTTTGCTCCTCTAACGGCCTGAGCCAGCTGTCCAACATCCCAGCGCTCCACCTGAAGCATCTAGACCGTCCAAGCAAGCTCCCGTGGTTTGAATAGGGAAAAAGAGATGGAACAAAGTATTACAAGCAATCTCCTATTCCAGTGGTATTCTAAGAGCTCTGAGATTTCATTTTGCTTCTCTAGAGCTTTCTCCACTCTTCTCGGATCATTTTATGCCGTTTGGAGCTCTCCGGCGTTAAGGTCGACGGAGAGTCAAACTCAAGTCCGTCTCAGCTCTCTAAAGTCCCATTCCAGTGATATTTCGAGCATGAAGTCTTCAAGGGGATACAACAAAGACAATCTACAAGCTCAGAAAACTTTAAATCATCCAAAACTATCAAGGTATATTTCGAACCCTAGGATCTGTTCTAGGTTCCTAAATAACATCCTAGAGATTGCATCAAAGGGGTGAGAGATACTTCCACATCTATTCTTAGACCCTGCTTCACCTCTGTTTAAATTTTAAATCTATTTGGTTCATTGTTTTGTGAAAAAGAAATCAAAAATGAGATTAGGGTTCATGGGTTGGCAAGGAAAGAAGACAACTCTGTAGCCGTTGGATCTGCCTACTTTAGATTGACGACTGTAATGGCTCTGTATTCGTTGGCATATCCATCCGCTGGAAAGCTTGTCATCTAGATCCTCATCTAATTTAATCTAGACCGTCTATATCAAACCGCGTGATCGAATTCGGCCATTCGATCATTTTAAAATGAAATCAATCACGCGGTTTGGTTATAGTCGTTGGATCTGCGTGGCGATGGATCCGACGCTCGGGATCACTGCAGCACTGGATAAGTATCTGGGTCCCGTTTGATCACCGACGCTTAGGTGGCCGAATCACGTCGCGCCGCGTGGAGAGCCTGGGCCTGGGTCAGCGCCGCCGTTTGACCTCTTTTTTAAAATTCTTAAAATTAATTTAAAAATAGCCCAGAACTTCAAAAATTTGTAGGAATTTTATTTCCCAACCATTTTTGGAGTTCTTAGGCTCGTTTTGTTCGTATTCTTCTATGTTTTATTTTAAAAATAAATTTAAATTATTTTGACTAATATTTTAATAGTTATTTTAATTATTCAAAAAACCTCTTTTTAATTTTAAATAAATTTATATACATTATTTTGAGCTGGAATTTGGCAGAGGCGTTCTAGGGTCTATTCATGATCTCCCTTAATTTTCTTAAGTCTATTTGATGCAATCCCAATCATTTTGTGAATTTATAAAGATCTAGGTCAAATTTTAATCTAGATTTTTGGAAATTCACAACTAATTCAATTTAAATCCAATCAAAGCATGCTAGAGTTCTATGGAATCAGCTGAGTTTTATCTTCAACTGAGTAATGAACTTAGGTCATGATCATGTCTAGTTTAATCTAAATCTACCTTCATTAATATTTTGATTTATGCCCTTAATAATCAAGTTATGCATGATCATGGCTCCAAATTGGATTGAGCTTGATTTTAGGATGTTTCCCACATCCTCAAATGACTTCAATTCATTTTGGATGTGTTTATCTCTTTATAATCAATCATTAAGATCATTGGTCATTATGTGACCTATAATTTTAATGATTTATTATAAAACCATTCCATAGAATATTAGGGCATCATTTTATAGCATGATTGCTATGTCTGAGTTGATTTTGATTAATGTCCAAGGGTTAGTAAAACCTTGATTTGAACCTACTTAAACCTAGTGTCATTAAGGATAATAATTAAGAACTTGATTAGAGAATTTAGAATAATTCTAATAATTCAGATACACTTCAAATTGATTTGAAATTTTGAACACTTGAACTTAGTGACACTCTCAGCCCTAGAAAAATTCCTCAATGAATTTTGAAGTCATTAAGCCCCTTAATCAACTTAATCAAACTTGATCCTTAACTAAGCCCTTTAACCTTCCAAAAATTGTAATAAATCATGATTAAATCAAAAAATTACAAATAATATCTTAAACTGACTAGAATTAAACCCTTAATTAATAAAAAATAAAAGCATCTTGACTGGACTTCAAAATCAAGCTTAATTTAAATTTAATTGAAATTCAATATTTAATTAATTTAAAATAATTAAAAATTCCAAAAATTTTCCAAACACTTGGATATCACTCCTTAGGTCATTCCTGGCCTTTGGAGTTGATTCCAAGGAGTTTGCAAGTCATTTGGATTCAAATCATAAAAAGGGCTTTAATTAAATAATTTTTGAAAATTCAATAAATACTCAAAACTTTGAAAATTCATAACTAATTCAAATGAACTTCAAATTGAGCAAACTTAAAGGAATTCAACTCATAATAAGGTCTAATATTTATCAAAAATATCAAAATTCCAGAAATCAATCAAATTTGAAAAAAGTAAACTTTTGGTCAAACCTAGTTCAAAATCTAGTCAAAACCTCAAACCTTCATAATATAATATAGAAAAATCCAATTTCAGTACACTTACTGTCTAACTAATTGTATTAAGGTCTAATATTTTAATAAAATACTAACATTTCATAAAATACTTTAAATCAAAAAGTTAATTTTTGACCCTTGAATTAAATGATTAAAATAATCGAGAAAATTCCAAAATTCCACAAATCATTAAAATTTTTTGAAAACATCAATTTAACTCTAAAACCAGTAACCAACCAATCTTAATTAAAATTTAATCAATCTTCAAACCTTAATTAAACTCAAATCATTTAATTATACCAGGTACCACTGAGTAACCCAGGCCTACGAGGCTATTTAGTTAGCCCCAAGGAAGGTGAAATAAACTTCACGGTCTCGATGTGCAACAAAGGTGGTATCCAATAAACAATCAAAATCAATGTTAAAATTAATTTTAAACTATTAAGACTTAAACTTCAATTAAAATCTCCCTCAAGCCTTTCAACCAACCAGAACTTTAAACAACTTCAATCAAATTATCCTACTTAGGACACTTCCAAACCACACAGCCTACCTCACACACTTTAGATGGTTTGCTTGGACAACCAACTCTAGTTTTAGGCTAGGCCCGTATTTACTTTTCTGTTACTTATATGTGTCAGGTTTTTCGAGCTTTCACTACATGTTGTTTGCTAGTAATAGAATTACTGTGATTGTTTATTTTTTTACTGCACTTTGTGATGTGATTGATTGTACGTTAGATGTACCCCTAGGTTTGGAATGATCTGTATTAATTCAATCTTATGTAGGTGGCCATACTCATACAGGGCATTTAAAATTAAAGGGGGCAAAATCATAATTATTAAATTGCACAGGTGCTCCGAAAAATTGCTTAAGTCCCCCTTTAAATTAAAAAGCATGGCCAAGTGTGACTGTGTTTTGAGTATTTTAATTTCAAATATTAACTGCTTAAGATCAATATTAACTACTTGAGATCAATATTAACTGCTTGAGATGTCTATATAATTGTTGAGTATTAGGATAACCATGCAGGTGGTTGAATCTAGATTTTAATTTTGATTAATGTAATTTGGTATTTGAATTGAGTTGTTAAGTGTTTTGAGAATGGGATGTTTAAGCATCCAATTTGGAATCCAAAGAGGAAGAAACATCCCTTAGGGGAGAGTCTCTTTCCAATTGGAGATCCAAATTTGGATGATTTCAAATATCCAAAGGGAAAAGATAACCCCCTTTCAAGGGAGAGTTTCTTTTTATTTGGATATCCGGACCCGATGATCCAAGGAATTTCAAGAAGACAAAGAAGTGAAGGATGAGAATACCCATTCTCAAAGTCACTTGAGTCTTAGGAATAGAATCCGGGTTGTAGTTAGTGGTACCCGGCCACTTTACCTTTCCTGCAGACCTTGGGTTGTATAATTAAGTGGCACTTGCCACATGGACTTTCAATTTGAGAATTTATTTAATTGATTTAATTATTTGATTGATTTGATTGATGTTGATTGAGATTAGGATTTCTTGCTCTTTGTAGTTTTTTGGCGATTATTGCATTCCAATTTTGATTTAGCCTGAAATCCGATCGGAGGCTCAGATAGTAACTCTAACGCTCTTAAGAAGTAAGCCCGGACTCGTCAGGGGTTTTTCATGCATCATATTGAATCTTCTCTACCTTGTTAGGCACCTCCCCGCCTGCGGGTTTTGGCAGACCACCTGACCTATTAGGGTGCAGTTCTATCCAAGGGAATGTTGTGCAATCCCTAGGATAAAATCTATTTTTAAGCCTAAATTTTAAACTGCTTCATTTTGATTTCAAGCATTTAATCGAGTCAACTAGCATGCATTACATTAGATACAAATTAAAATTGAGTCTAATTCTTAATTGCATTTCTAGCTTAAGCATCTCACCCAATATATGGCAAGGGGTCAATTAGGAATTTGCTCTAGATGTCGACCCCAATTCTTTAAAACTAATCTTAAATAACGTCCCTAACTACTCTTTCATAAAAGACCGGACAACATGGTTTCGAAGCGCTTAGGTGGTTTAGCTGGCTCCCCAATCCAGGCCGGGGTAAGTCCAGGATTGCATTGCATTAGCTAGGATCCGGGTCACTGATTCTCAGTATCCATTTTTTAGACTTAGGTTCTGAGGCAGATCTTCAATCCTAAGACCTCAACTTCTGGGAATCTAATTCCCACTTTCTAATAAAATTGACAACTCAAACATTAAATCTCTTTCAATCTAATTCAAGCCCAACACTTAGGATAGTTTGAGGTGTTTCTGAAGTAATTCAAAACCTCAAAATACCTCCTACCCTTCTTCTTTTGACTCCAGAAAGAACTGCTCAAACTTGAACCAATCCCTATTGAATTTCCAGTCCCTTAACCTTCTTTGATATCAAGCTTTGAATTCTTAAATAAAATTCATATCGCTATTTTAATCAAGAGTATTTATAGGAAATTTTTTGGTTTCCTACAATGTAATTAACTACGAGGTCTTGTGCTCGTAGGAGATTTAGAAACCCAGACCAAATTTTAAAATTAAGCTTTTTAAAACCCTCAATTAACTTTCTTTGGGAAAATCAAATTCGACGATCATTATCATCATTTTCAAACTATCAATAGTGATTGATAATTCTTTCTCTGGAAGGATATATCAATTACTATTGTAGATTTGATTGTAAGATCAATGATCTTCTTATCCAAATTATTATAGTTAAATATTTGATTGAACACTCATTTTGACCCTTCGGGGTTATATGTAGTTCTTTCTCAAATTCAACTATGATAATCGGAATAAATTAAAGTATCTGAAATATGAACCTATTAGGGAACGATATGTTCACCCTTCAAGGTGATATATCATTCATAATAAGCATTCGATCTCAAATATTAAAAATTCCAGAAATTAAATATTTCCCAAAAAAATTAAATATTTTTCAAAACTATAATATATATATATATATATATATATATATATATATATATATATATATATATATATATATATTCAATCAAACATACGTCCAGAGCGGTGCTTAGGATGATTTTGTGTGGGTTTGAATTAATCGTACCGGACGATAGAGATATCGTTCGGGATGATCAAGTCATTTTGAGATCGTCCAGCATATTTAACCTGTACGTCCAGAGCAGTGCTTAGGACAATTTTATGTGTTTTGAACTGATAGTACAGTACGATCGCCAGATTGTCCTGGATAATCCTGGCCGACCAGTTGAGATTTAGGGCTATTTTTCAGCCCTCATATTTAAGCTTTTTTTCTTTGAACAAGAAAAATCTTTTACCACTTTCCTTTCCAGAGAACCCTAGAGAGAGAGAGAGTTTGGCAGAGAGAGAGAGAGGATCTTGTGAGGGGGAGTTTATGAGGGATTCATAAAGGTTGCTCCAAGTAAAGATTAGAGTCATCTTCTCAGTTCATCGTCTCTCGTCTTGTCAGTGTTTTTTGTGGGAGGATCATTCGCAAGAAGATCCGAGTTCTCTGCCCGCTTCAGGTGGAAGTGAAAGGAGTTCAGGTTCTCTGCCTGCTTTAGGAGGAAGCGAAAGGAGTTCAGGTCCTCTGCCTGCTTCAGGAGGAAGCAAAAGAAGTTCAGGTTCTCTGCCTCACCAGGTTGGTGGAAAGGAGTTTTTGTACAGGCTTCTCTGCCTTGCTGTGGGAGCAGAAGGAGAGTTACTTTTATGTTAGTACAATACCTGGAGGAGAGGCTCCGGGGAGTGGACGTAGGTCAAGTTGACCGAACCACTATAAAATCTGGTGTGTTCTTTCTTATTATTTTTCGCACTTATTTTTTTTGTTGATGATTGTGTGATTGTGCCTATTACTCTGTTATGATTGAACATACGCAAATCATCGCATAACTGCAATCGTTTTAAAACATTCATAAAGATTTTTTAAATAGTTATTTTGCCTGTGAATTTTTAAAAAAATTACCAATTCACCCCCCCTCTTGGTTAGCCTCAGTACTAGTTCATAAGGGCTTAACATCCCTATCAAACTTTCATAAGAGTGATGAGCCTAAATTAACAATGTATGAAAGGCTTAGTAGGAAGATCGAAGCCTAAACCTTAACCCCTTTGTCTGTGGGCAGGGTTGCAAGGTTCATTAAGGATTCTCCTAACATAGACAATGAAGTAAGGAAAGTCTAGAAGTTTTTTCCTTAAGCGATGAAAGAGATATAACCCTCAAGGAGGTAGATTCCAATAGATTAATGGAATTATCTTTTAGCTACTTTCTTATCTGTCTAAAGAATTCTTTCTCCAAAGGTTTTGTACCATATAGATGGACTAAGGGTCAAGCTAGATACCACGAGAATATTTGGTAAACCAAAATCAAGAAAAATATGACAAGTGGTATCGGCTTTGGTACCGTTAGTTCATTTGATGATGATGAATATTGCTTAATGATAACTTATCATCTTGAATCTAAGAATGTCCCTACTGTAGTCATCGACCCCCTTGATAGACTCTATTTGGAGATTTTAGATGATCCCGATGAACTTCAAGTTTGGGATGCACCGCCTGAATTTGAGGAAGAGATTAAATCGATAGTCGATGAGTTGAGACAAGTTAACTTGGGAATCGAAAATAACCTCGCCCTACTTTGATAAGTACCTTATCGAGTGAGGATAAGTTTAAGGATTTGATTCAACATCTTTCTATGTTTAGCGACTGCTTTGCCTGGATATATGATGAAATGTTGGCTCTGTCTACTGACATGATAGTCCATAAACTTGGAATCCAATCTGATGTCATTCCTGTTAAACAAGCTCCTTGATGTATACATTTAGACATTGAGCAGCAAGTCATATCTAAAATCAAGAAATTAGTCAAGGCTTGATTCATTCGAGAGGAATAATACCCCTCTTAGGAAGGTAGCGTCGTTCCAATTCGAAAGAAGAATGCTCAAATCTGGATTTGTGTCAACTACAGGGATTTAAATAAGGCATTTCCCAAGGATGAATTTCCTTTACCCATACCCAAGCTTATGTTGGACATTGCCTTTTAGCATGTTATTTTGTTTTTTATGGATGGTTCATCTGATTATAATTAAACCAGGATAGCCCTAGAAGATGAGAGAAATACTGCATTCAGGACTATTATAGGAATTTTTTTTATAGGGTGATGCCCTTTGGCCTTAAGAATACTGGTGCAACCTACCAACAGGTCATGACCCAAATATTTGGTGACATAATCCACAATCAAGTTAAATGCTACATCAACAACTTGGTTGTCAAGAGTAAGGTCAAAGAGGCTCACCTGTATGACTTAAGAGTCATTTTTGATCAGTTGTGCCGCTACGAACTTAAAATGAATCCCTTAAAGTGTGATTTAGGCATCACCTCAGGAAAATTCTTAGGATTTGTAGTGGGGCACCAAGGAATTGAGATTGATCCCTTCAAGATTGAAGCCATCTTAAATATGCCGCCTCCTAAGAGCTTTACCCAGCTGAGATCTCTTCAGGGTAAGCTGGTGTATATAAGAAAGTTCATATCCAATCTTTCCAGAAGATGTCAACCCTTCTTTGTCCAAGCCAAGAAGGACACTAAATTCATTTGGGATGAGAAATCTAAAAATACCTTTGACAATATCAAAGAATACCTTTCTAATCGGCCAATTTTAGCAGCCCCTATTCCTGGAAAATGTTTGATCCTCTACACTGCGGGCCTAGATGAGTCTTTAGGTGCTCTATTAGCTCAAATCAACGACGAAGAGATAGAAAATTCCCTCTATTACCTTAGTCGAATAATTCTTCCTACAAAAATCTTGTATCCTTCAACTGAGAAACACTATCTAGCTTTAGTTTTTGAAGCCCAAAAACTAAGATACTACATATTTTCTCATTCAAATGTTTTGATTTCCAAAGTTAACACACTACAATACCTTATGACTCGACCTACATTGTTAGGATGATTAGCGTGGTGGTCTAAGATATTGCTTCAATTCAAGATTACTCTCATTCCCCTTTATGCTGTAAAAGGGCAAGCCATTGCTGACTTCCTTGCAGCGCACCCACTGCCGGCAGATTCTCCTTTGAATGATGATTTGCCTGACGAGTAAATCATGAGTTTAAAGGAATTCGATGATCACATATGGGAACTATATTTTGATGATGTGGCCTCCTCTTAATGGGGCAAAACCCAAAAATCTACAATCCCCTAAAAAGCCAAAATTGGCCAGATTTTTATAACACTAGAAAATGGAATTATGCATTTTTCCTACTATTTATCGGAGCCTTGCACAAAAAATGAGACTGAATACGAAGCTTTGATAACTGGTCTGAAACTTTTGATCCTAATGGAGATTAAAGAGATTAAAATCTTTTATGATTCACTACTAGTGATCAACCGTATTATGGGAACCTATAAGGTTTTGAATCCTAAACTCTTTAAGTACCACCAATCACCTCCTTGAGCAGATTCCAGTTGTAACTTTATATAGGGTTCACCATGGGAGTAATTCCATAATGGTACATTTTGGATATGGCTATGTTATTTAAATAAATAAGAGGCCTTGAAGATCGTTAACGAGGTACATTTCAGACTATGTGGTGCTCATCAATCATATACAAAAATAAAATTAAAAATTAAAAGACTTGAATACTACTAGCCTACGATTATTGATGATTATGTGAATATTATAAAATGTTACCATCAATGCTAGGTCAATGGTGTGATTTTACATCGACCACCTAATATTTTATATCCTACGATAGCTTCATGGCCCTTTAAAAGTTTGGGCACGGATGTTATCAGACCAATTGATCCTCCTTCGCCTAACATCATCACTACATATTAGCTACGACTTATTTGTTTTCAAAGTGGGCTAAATCAATTCCCCTATGCAATATAACATCACACCATATTTTTAAATTCTTTCATGACCATATCGTATATCGATTCAGAATAGCATACCCCACAGAATTATATTCAAAAATGGGTCTACATTCAAGTTTATGAAAATCAATAATTTTGTAAGACGCCATAACATTAATCAGAGATACTCAACAATCTTTCACCCCCAGGCTAATGGGTTAGCTGAAGCCCTTAACAAGACTTTGTTGCTGAATATCAAGAAGACCCTCGATGATAATAAACATCAATGGGATGAGTGGTTGGTGGAAGCTTTATGGGCCTATCAGATCACTTACAGGACCCTGACCCAATCCACCATATTTACACTAGTGTTTAGGTCCGAGGCCATACTCCCCCTTAAAGTATAAATCCCTTCACTCAGAGTTATAATTCAAAATGAAATTATAACTAGGCATAAAGCACAACCCCAGCTAGAAAAACTCGAAGGGCTCGAAGAGCATCATCTCCAAGATCAGCAGAATTTAGAGTTATATAAGGCCCAAATAGTTCAAGCTCATAATAAATTAGTGCGACCTAGAACCTTCCAAGTAGGAGACCTGGTCCTAGTTCTTCAGAGGCCTATCTTAGCTCACCAAAAGATCGGTGGAAAGTTTGAATCAACGTGAGAAGGACCCTTCATTATAGAGATTGTCTACGAAGGGGGCTTATATCAGCTAGTTGATTGTAAGAGAAATCACCCAATGTTACCTATCAATTGGCCTTTTCTTGAGAAATACTATGTTTGATATAGCTCAACTTTTGATTCAATAAAAATATCTATAGTTATAAATTATTTCAATATATTCTCGTGCATCTTTCAAATTTTGAATTCATTCATCTCCTCCTTAGGATTAGGTCCTCCCTCAGCTTAAGATTAGATCTACTAGTGACGGAGTACGTTATTTATGGCACCATCCTAATTTCAACCTAGTTTCGATCCTCTATGTGGAGTAAGTTTCCTCCCCACAAGATTTTCCCAATTGATTCTATCTACTAGGTAAGGCCTCTATCGGTATCCTCTAGACCTAAAGTTGGTGATGCCCTTCCTTAGATCCAAGGTCAGGTGATACCAACCTTGGATTCCCAGTTGATTTTATCTATTAGGTGTAATTCCTCTATCGACATCTTATAGACCTAAGGTTGGGTGATGCCCTACCTTAGACCTTAGGTTAGGTGATGCATACTTTGGATTCCCAATTTATTTATTTTTATTAGATGTAAGTCCTCTATCAGCATCCTATAGACCTAAGGTTTGGTGATGCCCTTCCTTAGACCCGAGGTTAGGTGATGCCTACCATTGATTCCCAATTGATTTTGTCTACTAGGGTTAAGTCCTCAATTGACATCTTATAGACCTAAGGTTGGGTTGTTCCCTTCCTTAGACTCAAGGTTAGGTGATGCCTACCTTGGATTATGTGTTAATTTCTATCTATTAGGTGTAAGTCCACTATCGGCACCCTAATAAACCTAGGGATTAGGAGATGCATTTCCTTAGAACCAGACTTCCACTTCGACATCTTTCATTTGGTTAATGCCCATATGTGCAGCAGAACCTCATTATACTAGGGTCAATTTATTGACCCCATTCTTGTATGAGGTCATCAAGTCAAATCCAAATCTCCCTTTGATAATCTAAGAGTAGATAATTGTCTACCTTATAATAATATAGATCCCATCCAAATTCTAGTCCATATCTCTGATCAAATTTAGTCCAAAATCCATTTTAATTCCCAATCTAAGGTCCTAAATCAATTTTCAATCAAACTCCAATCCTTTTCAATCACTCTCAACCATTCATATGATTAAGATTAATATGAAAGATCCAATCTAATCATTCAACTTTAAAATCCATCTCAAGTCCAAGATTCCTAAGTCCAAATCCAAAACCAAAAGTCCAAGTCCTAAAATAGAGTTAAATAACCATGATGCATAATCTGTTGACTGCATATTGACCTAGCATGCTTCTAACATCAACCCTCTAAATTTGAGCTTATTCTGAATTTTTTAGCCCTAGAAATTAATTCTATTTTCAAAGGCTACAAAACCTTCAAATATTTAAGTCCTACGTCACTGGACTTGTTACATTATAGAATTTGACTTTTGAACTTTCCCTAAAGACTTTAACCCCTTTCATCACCTCCATTATGACATGTTGATGAATAAACTATATTTTTCTAGACCCAATTTGATCTAGAGTTGATTGGAGGTCAAAATGACCAAAATGCCCTTTAAGGTGATTTTTTGATTTTTTTGGCCAAAGATCAATATATGACAACCTCTCCAACCCTTGAAAACTCTTCCAATGAATCCCAAATATTATTTCAATTCCATTGGACCCAAACTCAAGCTTTGGTTTGACCTAGTTGATCAATTCAACTGTGGTTGACCAAAAAGACCCTTTAAGGGTCCAAAGAATATTTGGAACCAAATCAACCCTAAAGCAATTTAAACTCTTTTGACTAACTCCCCCAGTGGTTTGGACTTAACTGGACATGTTGAACCAACCAATAGCTGACTTGGTCAACCAAGTCAAACTTTGGTTAAACTCACTCAATATGCAACCAACTTGTTGCTTAAGTTTAATCCTAATTATCTAAATCCTATAAGGCCTCAAATTGATTTTAGCTCATGACCCAAACACATCCTAACTATTGATTAGTCAAATCAAAATATATTTGACTAAGTCAACTTACAAGAACTTGGTCAAACCTCTTTCTCCATTCACTAACTCTCTTATATAATCATTCCATCCCTTCAAACTTCCCAAGTGCCACCTCATCCCACTATGACCAGTTGACTGGTCAAAGAAGTCAACAAACCCTAAAATTTAATCAAGTGATCAAGCTTCCTTAAGCTCTCTCCCTTCTCAAAGTCAGTTGGCCCTAAGATTCTATTTAAACTCAAAAGCTCACTTGAAAGCTCTCTAACCCAGCTAAAGGGTTAGTTTAACCTAGAATGGAAAGTGGTCCCCTCACCAAGCCTAAACCATCTAGTGGAAATGGGGCTGAACCAGGCTTTTCCCCTACCACCCAATGACCTGGGACACAAGTCAAGGATCCAAAGGAGGGGTCTGATTGACCAGGGACATCCAATTCAAACTTTAGATATCAAAACTCCAAAAAGAGCTCATTTGATTGATTCCAACTTACTCTATCTCCCAAAGCTCCTCCAGTCGAAACCATGTTCATTTCAAGTCTTCAGACCTCCCTCCACCATCCCCCAGCAAAAACCCACTGGTCAAACCTCACTGACAATAAGATCTCTGACCAACTGAGCTTCGCCTCCATCCATAGGCCATTTCAACCATCATTTTCTTTAAGGAAAAGATTTATGGATAGCCTACAAGCTTAACAAATCCAAAAAAATCCAAAATCCTTCTGTTAAATCAAGGTAAAATCTCAACCCTAGCTCAAACACCAAAGGTCAAAATAGCTTTTTGGAAAGCCAATTTTCACCCAAACGATTATGTCCCCATGAATGCTCTTCACATATGATCAGTCTATTTAAAATTTCAAGTAAAATGGTTGGATATTTTGAGAGAACAAATAATTTTCTTTATTTTTAGGGTTTTCATTTAAGCCATGCACATGTACATTTTATTGATCATTTGATCAACGGCTATGATATTCTCATTTTTCATTCAGTCCAATCGCGAATCTTATCCTACGCCTTCGCTTAAGCTATGACGTGATCTTGACCGTTCAACCTAAATTGTGGAAGATACGATGGTGGCTAAGCCCTGCTGACTCAAATAAGTGGCCTATTGCGGACCCGCCGCCGCATCCGCATTAGTGTCCAATGATTACCGTCATGTAATCATGGGCCATAATGGTGCTGCCACCCAATGACTGGCGTGTAGTTTGATCCTACAAACCAGGGAGCGCCACATGGCTTGCAACCGTCGTCGTCCAAGGTTTATCCAATTTAATTTGATTTTAAATATCTTTTTAATCCCAAAACTTTAAAAAGTCATAAAAAATTTATTTTGAATTCAATTTTGATTTATTTTGGCTTTATGGATTCAAAAAAATATCTAGATTATTTTAAAAATAAAATCAAAGTATTTTAACCACTTTTTTATAGTTATTTAGGTTCCTTTAAAAAGCTTATTTTAATTTTAATTAAACATTTATCAATCATTTTGACCCATATTTTGGCAGGAGATGTTGGGACCCTGTCCTTGACATCCTCTAATTTTTTTAGGGTCATTTGAATTAAATGTAATTAGTTAATGAATTTCTTAAACCATAAGTCATGATTTGATCTTTTGGTTTATAAGAAATTATAATGATCGCATTTTCATTTCTTTCAACTATCTTAACCCTTAATATAACTTTTAAACAGAGCCTAGTTGTATATGAAGAGTGTTAGCCATGTTAAGTGCAAAGTCTAAGTCAATTGCATGTGTTTACCTTCTTTAACATGCTTGGTTATTATTTGGTTTTCTATTGATTGTTAAATGTCAGGATAGTTATTTCATTTTCATAATATCCTAACAGTATGTGACTTGGGGACATACCTATGAGTGAATTCCCAAATGCTTCGGTTATGTTTTAGCCCAAGTATTTGGGAGATTCACTCTTCTTGTATACTTAGTCTTAGGTCACTCTTCCTTTTATTGATGCTATGTATGGTGTTAAGCATTAGTGAAATCCAATTTTATCCTATATAACCTAGAGACATCTAAGGACAAAAAAAAAAGAGACATAAGGATTTAGGATTTTGGAATTTTTTATAGATTTGATCTTATATCTAGTAGGGATGACAATCATAAAACTCAACATAGTGACATTACCCTATTTAGATCAGGAGTTTGCTGGTCTGCAAATTGATTAGGACTTAAGTGTGATTAACTTAAATTAAACCTTCTAATAAGACTAGAAATTAAAAGAAACATAATAAATCCAATTTAAATGCAAAAAATATAATTAACATATCAAATTAACCATAATTCAACCCTTAATTCAAAAATGTTAAAAGCCCCTTGACTGGAGCTTTAGTTTAACCTTAATTTAATTTTTAATGGAAATCTACTATTAATTAATTTAATTAATTAAAATTATTAAAATTTTCAAAAATTTCATAAACACTTGGGATTATCTCCTTAGGTCATTTCTGATCGTTGGGGATGATTTCAAGAAGTTTGGGATTGATTTGGACCAAAACCCCAAATTCCTTCTTAATTAAACAATTTTAATAATTCATAAAGTACCCCAACATTCAAAAATCATAATTAGTTCCCGAAAAATCCAATTTAATAAAAATCAAAGAAATTCAACTCTAATTAAAATCTAATATTTTCTAAAAATATCAAACCTCAAAAATTAAGTCAAAGTCAAAAAGTCAACTTTCTCATCAATAGTAGTTTAGAACTAGGTCAAAATTTTAGAAAATCATAACTTAGTGTAGAAAATTCCAAATTGAGCAAACTTAGTGTCTAATTACTCATTTTAAGGCCAAATGTTTAAGAAAATATTAAAACCTATAAACTAGCTTTAATTTTAAAAGTCAAATTTTAACCCCTTTAATTAATGCATTTAAATAATTTAAGTAATTCTAAAAAATTCAATAATTTATTAAATTTCCAGAAAACTCTAACTTGATTAATAAAACCAATCAACCAACTTTTTAATACATAACAAGAACTCTAAAGATGATATTTTTAGGATAAACTACTTTGGACTGCGTGGTTATGTGTCCTAAGGAGGCCTAGTTCCTCAAGCTCGATGGTACAAAGTCAAGAATGGATTCAATGGAGTGTAAAACCTTAAAATCAAATGACTCTTAATTATTTAACCAAATTAAAATTCTTAATTAAACTATGTCAACCAGGTTTTCAGGATGGACTACTTCGGGTTGTAGGGCTAAGTGTCCTAAGGAGGCCTCGTCCACAAGCTTGATGGCACAAAGCCACAAACCAGTTGGTGAAAATTTTAAATTAATTTAATCCTTAAAATTACCAGTTAATTAAACTTATTAAAATTAATTAATCTCATACTCTTTAGCTAATTAAGCTCATTTGATCAATTAATATTTAAAATTTACCCTAAAATAAACCTTAATACATTAACATTTACACTCAAACATAAATTGACCCTTCAACCTTCAATAAACTCGAACACCAGGTAATTTGAACAAACTACCCAACTTAGGATCTACCCCAGCCATATGGCCTTTAGCACAAACTTTAGATGGTTTACAGGACAATAAACTCTAGTCTAGGCTAGGCCAGGTTTACTTTTACTGCTGTGTGTTGGGTTTTCCAAGTTTTCATTGCATGTTATGATTGAAAATTGATTAATATGTTTATTTACTTTTATTGTACTCTATGAATTGATGTGATGGGGGATAGCTTAACCTTAGATTAGGAATAATCTAGTTGCTTAATAAGTTTTCTATTGGTGGATACGCTTATGCAGGGCAATAAAAGAAAGGGGCTAAATTAATAAATATAATAATTGCTACAGGTGTTTCAGCTGCTTAGCCAAAAAATAAATAAGATTGTGGCCAAGTTCATTTACTTATTCAAATCAATATATATATATATATATATATATATATATATATATATATATATATATATATATATAATTGCTTGTGATTTATTTAATTATTAAATTCTTAGGATAACCCTACAGCATAGTCTAGATTTTTTTGCTTTTATATCAATGTAATTTATCTAAAAGTTAAGAGTTATGAAAGTTTATCTTTTAGTTGGGATGCAGGTATCCAAAATTGGATTCTAAAGAGAAAAGGATACCCTTCAGGGGGATAGTCCTTTCTATTTAGAAGCCTAATTTTGGATCATTTTAATACCCAAAGGAGAAAAGAATAGCTTCCCCCTCAGGGGAAGAGTTTTCTTTTCTATTAGGGTATCCAGGTACAATGAATCCAAGGAGTTCGATGATGAGAAGGATGAAGAGTTAAAGAAAAAGAATATCCCACTCAAAGTCACTTGCGTGTGTACTAGGATTAGAATTCGGGTTTATGGTTAGTGGTACCCGACCACTTTTCATTTCTATAATTCTGAGTTGTAATAAATGGGGCATTTACATATGAACATTACTTTAAGGAATTAATTTAATTGATTGATGTGTTTGATTTGATTTGATAACGTATAGGGTTGCCCTCTTTTTCTAGTTTTTTTTGTTAATTTGCATGTCATTATTTTTTGTTTTATCTTGGATTTGATTGGAAGCTTGTGAAGGCACACATAAAGTTTTTTTTACATAAAATTAAAATTAAAATTTTGTAGGCCAACACAAAAATTCTAATGATCTAAGAAGTAAGCTCGGAACCACCGAGAGTCAGCATTAGCATATTATTTACTTATCTTCCTTATTAGGCACTTCCTCGCTTGTGGGTTCTTGCAGACCACTTGGCCTTTGAGGGTATAGATCTATCAATGGGATATTGTGTAATCTCTAGGGAAAAATAATTTTTTAAGCCTTTTTCAAAAACTGCTACATATTAGTTTTTTGTATTTTAATCGAGTCTATCAACATGCATTGCATCAAAAACTAACTAAAAGAGTCTAAATTTTAATTGCATTTCTTTTCAATCATTTTTACCCCACATAAGTTAAGGGACAAATTAAGATCCACTTTATATTTTGATCGAAATTCTTAAAAACTTTAATTACAACATCCCTGTCACTCTTTCATAAATGACTGTATTTATAGATTTTAAATCAACTAGGTGGTTAGCTGGCTCCACAATCTAGGTCGGGGTAAGTCCAAATGTTGCACTACATAGTTAGGTTCGGTCCATCGTTATTCAGTTCTCAAAATATAGTTAGGATTCAGGGCAAATTTTGAATCATAAGACCCCATCCTTTGAGAACATAATCCTAAAATTCTAATAAATCAATCAACTCAAATTAAAATTTCTCTCAATCCAAAATTTAAAGCCCAATACTTAGCTTAGGTTGGGGCACTTCTGAATTGTTTCAAAATCCCAAAGTGCCTCCTACTTCTACTCCTTTGACTCCAAAAATAAGCACTCCAACTAGATCCAGTCCTAATTGAGATTCCCAATTTAACTTCTTTGATTACAATCCTTGAAACCTCTAAATAGAATTTCTACCATTATTTTAATCGAGAGTATTTGTAGGAGTCTCCAGCTTCCTACGATATAATTACCCATGAGGGCTTGTGCTCATAAGAGATTTATAACCCATGTCAATTTTTCAAAACTCAATTAATATTTCTTTTAGGAAATCAAATTTATAATGATCGTCATCATCATAATCAAATGATCACTAATGGATGATATCTTCTTTCTTCAGGGAGACATATCATGTGTTAACAGAAATTTGAATATGAAACAAATGATCACTTCTCTTGATTATTGTAATCTGATATTGGACTAAACCCCTTTTTGACCCTCTAGGGTCATTTTTGGTATCCCCTAAATCTACAATTCCGAGTGTGAACTCGTTAGGAGATTTATCTTCGCCTTCCAAGGAGATACATTACCCCTAATAGTCTATTCAACTCTAGAATTAAAAGTAAAATTTAATTCCCAAGGTTTTCAAAGAAATTTAATTTAGATTTATTTTGGATCTTATAAGGTGAAACCTCTTTCCAAACCCAACATCATAGTGGCAGAATTTTACTAGTATAAATATTTACTTATACTACCTCTTCAAGGGAAGAACAAGGAGAATTATCTACTTCTTAGTCTTTGATTACTTTTAATTTTCAATAGGAGAACTGCCACAATAAGACATTTCAATTTATATACTAATAGTAGCTCCATGGATATCTATATAGGGTCATTACCATCAGAGAAATATTGAGGAGATCCATTCAATTTATTTAAGTTTATATCTATTTTTGATTTTTTTTATTACACTATTCTAATTATTAACATGATCATCATCACATAATGCAATGATATACTTTGAATCATTCTTTATTATCCATTTAGTGCAATGTCGAAGAAATAAAAGTCATACGAGATATGCTATAAAAGATATTTAGGTTCCCCATGCAGAGTGTATAATTTTATTTATTATAACTTTATTCATACTCAGACTCTGCTCATTTGAAACTACAGAAGTCTGGCAGGCTTGGACATTCATAAGCTCTTTAGTAGGAGCTATCGTAAGATCTTCCTCAAGAGATACTAAAATAACTTGGATTAACTCCGTGCTCCTTTAGATACCTAAAGAGATGAATGATACATTTTATTTAAATTTTTTTTAGAAGAGTGGGCTAAGTAACATCACATTCATCATTAGGCTTTATGATGTGAGAAGGTACAGAAGGCTCATCAATCACACACTTAGTAGATCCTTAGCTCAAATATACTATGTACTCCTTGGGAATTACCTTTGCTCTAGATTTAATATTCTTTTGAAGCCATTCCTTAAAAGTGATGCAATTCTTAAGCTCATGACCTAACATCTAATGATACTTATAATAATTAGGTGCCCTGATTAGCCAACTTCTTCTAGACTCTTACGAATAGGTAATTTATACTCTGATTTCTTTAAAAGGTTCTTGAAAATTCTTTTAATAGCTTCTTTATAAAATGAATATAGTTTATATATGGGCCTCAAACTTTTACCTAATCTTTTATTATTTAAGATAAAAAAAGGTTTTCCTAACTGATCCTTCAAAGCTCTACTACTCTATTGGCAGTATGATGCATATACCAGATTGTCTACTTACACCTTCATTAGCTATTTATTTTTATCTACTTTTGAAAATGACCCATCTTTCTTCTCTAAGACCATTTGGGGTTTCAACTTCTTTAAATTTGTGCTTTAAGAATGATAATTGAGAAGCTTCCTCTTAAAGATTAGAGACCTTACTCAAAGCTTCGCAAATATCTTTGTGGACCTCCGAAAGGACACTGCCGTGTGGGGGACAGAATGCAGAGGGTACGACCGTACTGTCCCATAGGACAAAATGAATGCAATCCTCTGTGCTCTTCACAAGCGGGCCAATGGGAGGGCAGATTTGATCATACATATGATTAACCATTGAGGATAGCGGTTCTCGCTTATGCACCTCGATGGGCAATAATATATATGACCTGATCAGAGTCACGGGGTTTCCCCCACCCATTACATCAGCTCGAGTGGGGTTTATTTGATGGTGGAATTTGGTTTCCTATGGGCACAAGCCCCCGTAGTTAATTACATATCAAACTAGGGCCTAAGAAGACTCTCGATTAAGGATCCTACATGATACTTTTAAGTGGGATTGGCACATAGGAAGGAGACTAAAAAGTTCCTACTCAAAGGGGAAGAAAAGGGCTCAACTTAGCTTAGTCAACATACACGGCTCACATCTGTTGCAAATCTGGTTTTGATGATGACAAACATGTTTCCAGTGTGTTTTGCTTGGCTAATCAGTTTCAGGCACAAAAGACCGCGAGCTACTCAAGCCAACTCAAGATTGGGTCCAAGTGTGTCAAATGTATGATTTTTCCTTTTATTGAGTCAATTGTAATGTAACTGATTCCCTAGCTAAGTAACCTTGCATACACACACTCAGGGAGAGAGATTGAGTGAATTAGAGTTTCTGTTAAAATTTTGTTCAGATCGTCCTGGACGATAGTAGCATCGTCCTGGACGATCCAGTTAAAACAGAAACCCTAATTAGGGCGACTAAGTTAAGAGGGTCTGATTAAGCAGATCGTCCTGGACGATCTTTGGATCGTACGGGATGATATGCTCAAATCAGAAATTTCCAGCCGCCAGATTAAGTTAGGCAAGTTTTATTTTAAGTATTTTGGTCTGATCGTCCCGGACGATACGTGTATCGTCCTGGACGATGCACTACAATCATGCCTAAATTAGTCTGGTAATTAAGGAAAGCAATTAATGTTTAATTGATACGATCACATCGTCCTGGACGATCGCAGGATCGTCCCGGACGATCGTGATCGTCTTGTGCATTTCAGCTGTACGACCTGAACTGTGTTCAGGACGATTTTGGGCTTTTTTGAACTAATCGTACAGGACGATGTCCAAATCATCCTGGACGATCAAGTCATTTTTTGGTCGTCCAGCACAGATTTCTCTGGACGACCCGAACTGTCTTCTGGACGATTTTCCTCAATTTGCACTAATCGTCCCGGACGATCGTAGTATCGTACAGGACGATATGAACAACTTTTTCTACTGATCGTCCAGAAGAGCCTAATCGTCCAGACTGAATCAGCTGAATTTGAACTGATCGTACAGGACGATGTTCAGATCGTCCTGGACGATATTGGCCAACCAGTTGAGGTTTAGGGCAAATTTTAAGCCCTCCTTTAAAAGAACTTTTTCCAATTTTTGGAAAGATCTTTTGCTGCCTTCCTTCCCTGAGAAACCCTAGAGAGAAGAGAGAGTTGGGAGAGAGAGAAGAGATCTTGTGAGGGGGAGTTAGTGAGGGATTCACTAAGGTTGCTCCAAGCACGGATCAGAGTCGTCTGCTCCGCTCGTCGTCTGTCATCTAGTCGGTGTTCTTCGTGGGAGGATCGTTCGTAAGAAGATCCGGGGTTCTCTGCCCGCTTCAGGTGGAAGCAAAAGGAGTTCGAAGGTTCTCTGCCTACTTCAGGAGGAAGCGAAAGGAGGTCAGGTTCTCTGCCTCACCGTGTGGTGAAAAGGAGGTGTTTTGTACAGGCTTCTCCGCCTTGCTGTGGGAGAAAAAGGAGAGTCACTTTCGTTTAGTGCAATACCCGGAGGGGAGGCTCCGGGGAGTGGACGTAGGTCAAGTTGACCGAACCACTATAAAATCTGGTTTGCTTTTCTGATTCAGTTTTGCACTTTACTTTTCAATATAAACTGCTTGGGTGATTATCGTTGGTTGATCTTTTCGTTATTGTTTACTTGTTTCCGCTGCTAAGTATCGAAAAGATTTTTGTTGTTATCGTGAAATTTTTAAATAACCAATTCACCCCCCCTCTTGGTTAGCCTCGGGACTAGTTCAGTAGGGCTTAACATCCCTTTCGAACTTTCAAGTGGTATCAGAGCGGGATTCAAAATTTCTGTTTAAAAACATTTGAATTTGATCCATGGCTAACTGTAACAATCGTAATACTGCTGAAGGTTATTCTATAACTAGACCACCGTTGTTTGATAACATTCCATTTGATTTTTAGAAAACAAGCATGTCTACTTTTCTTCAGTCTATTGATTATCGCATGTGGATGTTAGTTAAGGACGGATACGAACCACCTTTTCGAATGGTTAACAATGTGAAAACTGAATTGTCGTTTACTGATTGGACATTTGATGATCGTGATTTAGCACAGTTAAATGCCAAATATTTGAACTGTTTCTTTTGTGCTTTAAAATCTGAGGACTATATGCGTGTTTTTACTTGTACAACGGGCAAAGAGATTTGGGATAGATTATGTATAACATACGAAGGTACAACTGAAGTCAAACAGTCTAGGTTAAATATCTTGTTACATGATTACGAACTTTTTCGCATGAAACCTAGTGAGACTATTTCAGAAATGTACACAAGGTTCACTCAGATTGTTACCTCTTTGCATGCTTTAGGTAGAGAACTTACCAACTACGAAAGAGTGAACAAGATTCTTAGATGTTTGCCTGCTTCTTATGATGCTAAGATTACTACTATTACTGAATCCAAAGATTTAAATACTTACTCTATTGACAGCTTACTTGGATCACTCATTGCTTACGAGCAAGGGGTGAACCAAAGGCAACTTGATGCAGGTGAACGCAAGAAAGAGAAGACAGTGGCACTAAAGGCCAAAGATTCAGATGCTAGCACTTCCGGGTCTGATAGCGATGATGTTGCCTTAATCACAAGACAATTCAAAAGCTTTCTAAGGAAGAAACATAAGAACCATCAGAAGTGGAACAAGGGTAAGTTCAATAAAAACTTTAAGGGTTCATCTGAATCGGTTTATTTTGAATGCAGGAAGCCCGGACACATTAAGGCTGATTGTCCGACACTTAAAGCTCATCCAAGCAAGGAGAAGGGTGAGGAGAAACCAAAGTTCAGAAAGGACAAGAAGCGGATTCAGAAGGCATTCTGGGCAGACTCTGCATCCGACTCTTCTGAGACTAAAGCTGAAGAGGAGGAAACAAACTTGTGTTTGATGGCTGATGATCACCCTGGTCAGTCCGACCAGGAAGAGGTATGTGAGCTTACTTACGATTAGTTATTTGAAGTTTCTGAAAAGATTCATACATCATATAGGAAGCTTAAGAAAACCCATGCTAGTTTGAAACTAGATTATCTGACTTTGTAAAAAGAGCATGAAGTGTTGATTAAGGATCATTCCACCATTGATAGCAATCACATGTCTTTACTAGATGAGTTCGATGAACTGAATAAATAGCATTCTGATTTAATTGTTGAGCATAACTTGTTAAAAATATCGTATGTTGAATTAGAACTTGCTTTTAAGAAAGTGAATGATTTGGCATCTGAGTTAGAAAGTATTGAAAGTGCAAAAACGTTTGAAATTGGAAGTTTAAACAAACACATTGAGTTTTTGAAAGTGAAAATCAGTGCTTTTGAAAATAACAAAACACCGCCTACTTTTGAACAATTTTATGCACCGCCACCTTTTAAAAATTCTGTTGCAAGTTCATCAAAGCATGTTTCATACACTACTAGGAAGAGGCACTATCACTCACGACGTTTTGTTAATCCTTTTCCTGGTGTTAGATGTTTTTCATGTGGCATGTTAGGACACATATCACACACTTGTACTGTTCACCGTAGTACACATTGGGTGTGGAGACCCAAACTACCTGTTGCACAGCACAGCACGCATGCATCGCATTCTTCTTTTCATAAGAAGGAACCCAAACCTGTTTGGGTTCCTAAGACTGACATTTGATGATTTTGTAGGTGTGCTCTCACACAAGACCTCGTGAGAGCATGTGGTACCTGGACAGCGGATGTTCTAGACATATGACTGGAGATGCAAATCAGTTCATTTCGCTGGAGGCCAGAGTTGGAGGCAAGGTTACACTTGGAGATAACACCACCAGGAAGGTGGTAGGCACAGGTATGATTGGTGATTCAAAGAATTTTGTGATTGATAATGTTTTGCTTGTAGATGGACTGAAACACAACTTGCTGAGCATTAGTCAACTCTGCGACAAGGGATACAGCATCAAATTCCTGCCTACTGGCTGCATTTTAAGCTTAAATGATGAAGTTGTTTTGGAGGGGCAAAGGATCAACAACGTCTACAAGCTGGATGTAAGTAGCATTAAATCTGATAATTCAATTTGCTTAAAAACTGCTGCTGATGAGTCTTGGTTATGGCATAGGAGATTGTGTCATGCCAGTATGAAAACCCTTAGGAGAGTCACCCAAAAGGACTTAGTTAGAGATGTGCCCAAGCTTAAGTTCACTAAGGATCACCTGTGTGGTGCCTGTCAGTTGAGGAAGCAAGTCCAGTCCTCTTTTCACTCAGTTAAGGACATTAGCACCTCTAGACCTTTAGAAGTTCTTCACATGGACCTCTTTGGACCCATTAGCACTGCCAGCTTAGGGGGGAGAGTCTATGGTTTTATGATTGTTGATGATTATTCAAGGTTCACTTGGGTTAAGTTTTTATCACACAAATCTGAGTCATTTGATGAGTTTAGATCTTTCTCTACTTGGATTCAGAAGAAGTTAGGATGTGAGATTATATCCATAGTGATCACGGAGGGGAGTTTGAAAATGAAAGATTTGGAAGTTTTTGTGAGAATCATGAGATTAGTCACAATTTTTCAGCTCCTAGGACCCCTCAGCAGAACGGGGTAGCTGAAAGGAAGAACAGGACCTTAGTGGAAGCCGCTAGAGCCATGCTTGCCGAGTATTCACTTCCTAAATACTTTTGGGCTGAAGCGGTGAACACTGCCTGTTATGTGCTGAATAGGGTAAATGTGAGAGTCAAGCTGAACAAGACACCTTATGAGATCATTAAGGGTAGAACTCCAAATCTGTCCCACCTCCATGTCTTTGGCTGTAAGGTTTTCATTCTAAACAACGGGAAGTCACCCTTAGGAAAATTTGACCCCAAATCTGATGAAGGAGTGTTCTTAGGATATTCAAGTATGGGGAAATCCTTTAGGGTGTTCAATAGGAGGACTTTGGTGGTGGAAGAAACAACCTATGTAGTGTTTGATGAATCTGATCCTAAGGAGTCTAGATCTGAAGTAGAAGATGAAGAGATTGTTGAGGTTACCCAAGGAGTTGGAAATATAAATTTAGAGGAAAGGGTAGAACCTCAAACCATATTGCCTAGAGATTGGAGATATTCTTCGGTCATCCTAAAGAACTGATCTTAGGAGACCCTTCTGAAGGTGTTAGGACTAGGCATGGACTTAGGAAGGAAGTAAACCATTCTGCCTTTATCTCAATGACTGAACCCACCAACATCAATCAAGCCTTGTCGGATTTGTTTTGGATTTTAGCTATGCAGGAAGAATTGAATCAATTTGTATGGAATGATGTTTGGGAGTTAGTAGAAAGACCTAGAAACTAAAGTATTGTGGGAACCAAGTGGGTCTTTAAGAATAAGATGAATGATTCTTGTGTGGTGGTGAGAAATAAGGCAAGATTGGTGGCTAAGGGGTATAATCAGATAGAAGGGATAGATTTTGAGGAAACTTTTGCCCCTGTAGCTAGATTGGAAGCCATTAGAGTGCTACTAGCCTTTGCCTGTTACAAGGGATTTAAGCTGTTTCAAATGGATGTCAAGAGTGCCTTTTTAAATGGGGTAATTAAAGAAGATGTTTTTGTAGAACAACCCCCAGGTTTTGAGAGTTCCCAATATCCAAGTCATGTCTATAAATTAAAAAAGGCCTTATATGGATTGAAACAGGCACCCAGAGCTTGGTATGAGAGGCTTAGCACATTCCTGTTAGAAAGAGAGTTTGTTAAGGGGAGCGTAGACACCACCCTTTTCTGAGGAGAATAGGAGATGACTTACTCATTGTCCAGATTTATGTTGATGATATAATTTTTAGTTCTTCTGATAAATATTTATGTGATGAGTTTTCCAAAATAATGAGTAAGGAGTTTGAGATGAGTATGATGGGAGAATTGTCCTACTTTTTGGGGTTTAGCATAAGGCAAACGGATGATGGAACTTTTCTCAATCAATCAAAATACACTAAGGACATTTTGAAGAAATATGAAATGGACAAAGCCAAGCCAATCAATACTCCCATGCCCTCCTCAGTTCAATTAGATAAGGATTCAAATGGAAAATCTGTTGATCAGAAGAAGTATAGAGGGATAATAGGTTCACTGCTTTACCTGACTGCTAGCCGACCTGATATCATGTTTAGTGTCTGTCTTTGTGCAAGATTTCAGGCTGATCCTAAAGAGTCCCACCTGACTGCTGTTAAGAGAATTCTTAGATATCTTTTAGGGACCCCAAACCTAGGAATTTGGTACCCTAGGCACAGCACCTCTTTTGAGATCATTGGATATTCTGACTCTGACTTTGCGGGGTGTAGGGTGGATAGGAAGAGTACCTCTGGGACTTGTCAATTCATAGGACAGTAGTTAGTCTCCTGGTCCAGTAGAAAACAGAACTCAGTTGCACTTTTCACTGCTGAAGCTGAGTACATTACCTTAGGAAGTTATGTGGCCCAAGTTCTTTGGTTGAAACAACAAGTCTTGGATTTAGGAGTACCCGTTGGCACAATTTCTATTCTGTGTGATAATACCAGTGCCATCTGTATCTCTAAGAATCCAATCCAACATTCTAGGACCAAACACATTGACATTAGGCATCACTTCATTAGGGACCATGTTACAAAAGGGGACATTGAGCTACATCATGTAGCAACTGAAAATCAGCTGGCTGACATATTCACTAAACCACTGGCCTTTGACTCATTCAGCATTTTGAGAACCAGATTAGGAGTGATTGATATAAATGCTTGATTCTGATGACTGCTGATTTCTGATTGTTCTGACTGGTAGTCTGTTTTTCTGTTAGTTAGTTTTTTGTTTGATTACTTGCCTTCAGTTGTTTTTATGTCTTTTGTTGATTTTCGTTTTAGCCGTACTGTTAGTTTGATTTGAGTATTTACTCTGATGTGATTTTATACCTGTTTTTATTCACTGGTTCATATCTTGCACTTACTGTTTTATATTTTTCAAAATCTGATCACCGCTCACTACTTCTGATAATCTGAATTTCTGACTGGGAGTTTTTACCTTGTTTTGATTTGGAAGCTGGTAAGCAGTGATTGATTCCACTGAATCTGTTAAAGGGAAGAAACATTGATGATTGTTTCTCTTCCTCTAACTCCTTTACTGGTGTATGGCTTCTTTTGGATAAAAATCCTCTTCAAAATTAAAATGTTAGTTTTTTTGAAATAGAGATCATTTTATCTTCCTACAGTAATCTACCTCATATCACTAGTGTTTTTCAAAGTCTTGAGTCATTAGTTTGATTTTCTAAAACCAAGTGATTACATTTATCATATGATGTGTGGTTTTTTGTTTTGTGAATCATTCTTCCCTACTGTGGAGAGTCATCTCCTATGTCTGGAAGATAGATTCACAGCTGAGACTCTTTAATGATTATGAAAAGGAGAAAGCTTACAAAAGATGCGCAGTGCGCCAAATAAATTGAAAAAAAAAGAGGCACAAAATGAGCCCAACCTAAGCTTTCTTCTCTTTCAGATCTTTAAATCTCTTAGAAAAAACTCGTGTGTCACTTAATACGTTCAAAAGCTTGAGTTTGAAAATCTTGATTTCTGATTTTTTACTTTGTAACACTATTATATCAGATATTTTTCTGGAACGAGGCTTGAAAGGATCTCTTTTCAAATCTAATGTCCTTTCTTCTGAATCGGATTTTTGTTTTGAAAGAGGTGTGCATCGATAAGATGCCCGGGGTAGGAGTTACGAAAGTCGATTTTTTCAACCTTTTCTAGATTTCAGCGCTGTAAATCGTTCTCTTATTGGTTTTTGAATATAAAATCAAGGAAAAATTCTGATTTACTCGAGCAGCTTGATCAAAAAAAAACTTTGCTTTTTCATGTTTTTTCTTCTGTGAGTTTTTTCGTGGCATTTTGATTTACATAATTGTGTTTTTGGAATCCTGATCGGTCATCTTCATCATCCATCTTTTTCTGTTTTCTTCACATCGTCCTGGACGATCCACATATCGTCCTAATCTTTTATTATTTAAGATAAAAAAAGGTTTTCCTAACTGATCCTTCAAAGCTCTACTACTCTATTGGCAGTATGATGCATATACCAGATTGTCTACTTACACCTTCATTAGCTATTTATTTTTACCTACTTTTGAAAATGACCCATCTTTCTTCTCTAAGACCATTTGGGGTTTCAACTTCTTTAAATTTGTGCTTTAAGAATGATAATTGAGAAGCTTCCTCTTAAAGATTAGAGACTTTACTCAAAGCTTCGCAAATATCTTTGTGGACCTCCGAAATGACACTGCCGTGTGGGGGACAGAATGCAGAGGGTACGACCGTACTGTCCCATAGGACAAAATGAATGCAATCCTCTGTGCTCTTCACAAGCGAGCCAATGGGAGGGCAGATTTGATCATACATATGATTAACCATTGAGGATAGCGGTTCTTGCTTATGCACCTCGATGGGCAATAATATATATGACCTGATCAGAGTCACGGGGTTTCCCCCACCCATTACATCAGCTCGAGTGGGGTTTATTTGATGGTGGAATTTGGTTTCTTATGGGCACAAGCCCCCGTAGTTAATTACATATCAAACTAGGGCCTAAGAAGACTCTCGATTAAGGATCCTACATGATACTTTTAAGTGGGATTGGCACATAGGAAGGAGACTAAAAAGTTCCTACTCAAAGGGGAAGAAAAGGGCTCAACTTAGCTTAGTCAACATACACGGCTCACATCTGTTGCAAATCTGGTTTTGATGATGACAAACATGTTTCCAGTGTGTTTTGCTTGGCTAATCAGTTTCAGGCACAAAAGACCACGAGCTACTCAAGCCAACTCAAGATCGGGTCCAAGTGTGTCAAATGTATGATTTTTCCTTTTATTGAGTCAATTGTAATGTAACTGATTCCCTAGCTAAGTAACCTTGCACACACACACTCAGGGAGAGAGATTGAGTGAATTAGAGTTTCTGTTAAAATTTTGTTCAGATCGTCCTGGATGATAGTAGCATCGTCCTGGACGATCCAGTTAAAACAGAAACCCTAATTAGGGCGACTAAGTTAAGAGGGTCTGATTAAGCAGATCGTCCTGGACGATCTTTGGATCGTACGGGACGATATGCTCAAATCAGAAATTTTCAGCCGCCAGATTAAGTTAGGCAAGTTTTATTTTAAGTATTTTGGTCTGATCGTCCCGGACGATACATGTATCGTCCTGGACGATGCACTACAATCATGCCCAAAATTAGTCTGGTAATTAAGGAAAGCAATTAATGTTTAATTGATACGATCACATCGTCCTGGACGATCGCAGGATCGTCCCGGATGATCGTGATCGTCTTGTGCATTTCAGCTGTACGACCCGAACTGTGTTCAGGATGATTTTGGGCCTTTTTGAACTAATCGTACAGGACGATGTCCAAATCATCCTGGACGATCAAGTCATTTTTTGGTCGTCCAGCACAGATTTCTCTGGACGACCCGAACTGTCTTCTGGACGATTTTCCTCAATTTGCACTAATCGTCCCGGACGATCGTAGTATCGTACAGGACGATATGAACAACTTTTTCTACTGATCGTCCAGAAGAGCCTAATCGTCCAGACTGAATCAGCTAAATTTGAACTGATCGTACAGGATGATGTTCAGATCGTCCTGGACGATATTGGCCGACCAGTTGAGATTTAGGGCAAGTTTTAAGCCCTCCTTTAGAAGAACTTTTTCCAATTTTTGGAAAGATCTTTTGCTGCCTTCCTTCCCTGAGAAACCCTAGAGAGAAGAGAGAGTTGGGAGAGAGAGAAGAGATCTTGTGAGGGGGAGTTAGTGAGGGATTCACTAAGGTTGCTCCAAGCACGGATCAGAGTCGTCTTCTCCGCTCGTCGTCTGTCGTCTAGTCGGTGTTCTTCGTGGGAGGATCGTTCGCAAGAAGATCCGGGGTTCTCTGCCCGCTTCAGGTGGAAGCAAAAGGAGTTCGAAGGTTCTCTGCCTGCTTCAGGAGGAAGTGAAAGGAGGTCAGGTTCTCTGCCTCACCGTGTGGTGAAAAGGAGGTGTTTTGTACAGGCTTCTCCGCCTTGCTGTGGGAGCAAAAGGAGAGTCACTTTCGTTTAGTGCAATACCCGGAGGGGAGGCTCCGGGGAGTGGACGTAGGTCAAGTTGACCGAACCACTATAAAATCTGGTTTGCTTTTCTGATTCAGTTTTGCACTTTACTTTTCAATATAAACTGCTTGGGTGATTATCGTTGGTTGATCTTTTCGTTATTGTTTACTTGTTTCCGCTGCTAAGTATCGAAAAGATTTTTGTTGTTATCGTGAAATTTTTAAATAACCAATTCACCCCCCCTCTTGGTTAGCCTCGGGACTAGTTCAGTAGGGCTTAACATCCCTTTCGAACTTTCAACATCAACATCCGGAGGGACTAAGTGATGAGGGAAAAAATTGGAGAAAAGAAATAGACAATACACTTAGAGTATACAGGAGAGAAGGATGGAGGTGGCATCATCCCTGTGATGCAGATAGGCTGGATTTCTTGTCTCTGGAAGATAGAGGACTTACCCACTGATGAGGTATACTATGGGACACCAATAGTAGTAGCCTTGAACCTTAAATCTAAAGTGGATTTAGTGTTTGACACATAACACTAACACCCGTGTCCTAGTGAATGTATTCTGGATTTATATCCTGCCTAAAAAGGAAAGCCACATAACCACCTAGTTGTATAAATTCCATGCTGTCCAGTCCTTATGAAAGAAAGGTGGGAGGCTGAGTTTTTGAAAGTAAGGCCAACATCTAAAGAGTTTCCTAATTGGCCTTGAACTTATGTAGGGTGGATGATCCTAGAGCTAATGCAATTAAAGCTTTAATTTAATTGGTCTCTAATACAATGCATGCTAGTGCTTCCCAATCATGAATGAATAAAAATTAAAAAAAAGGCTTATAAAATAGTTTTTTATAAAGACTAGACTTTCCCAAATCCAACATCTCATCCTCATAGGTCGGATTATCTATACTCTACCAGCGGGCAAGGAAGTATCTTAAAATAAGGAGAGAGAAGATGCATTAATATGCATGCAATCCCGGATGAATCTAGCTGTTCCCTAGATCATTAAGTTTCTATATTATTTAATTCTTAAAATATTAAATTTAATTAAGAGTAGAAAAGATTTTTTAGTCCTTAGAGAGCCTAGCGAAATCAGGCCATACACATGCACGTAAGAAACCTAAGAAAAGCACGCAATTCTACTACGCAATCAATAATAAATACATTAATATAAATAAAACTAAGCAGAGTAAAAAAGTCTATGGAAAGTGCCATATAAGTACAACTCAGGGTCTGTAGAAAAGAAATGGTGGCCAGGCCCTACCGACAATAACCTGGATTCTAATCCTACTAAATGACGCAAGTCTTAAAAGCAAGGCATTTCATCTTCATCTTCGCCTTCGAGTCTTCGGATCTTCTTCCCTCGGATCATCTTCCTTCAGTCTCCGTACGGTTTGTCCTTCAGAAGGTACCCATATGAATTAGAAATTCCCTGTGAGAGGCCTTTCTTATTCTCTTTGGGTACCTTGTATTTTAAATGCCCTACTTTTGAAGACTGTCACAACTCGAATACATATTACATCAAATTATATTTCATCAAAAAAAAGAAAATCTAGACTCTCCTACATATTTATCCTAATAAAAGGTCCCAAGCAGTTAATATACAACATCATAAGCAGTTATGTATATGCAGAAAAGTAAACACACTTGGCCACGTTCTTATTTATTTTTTAGGGGGCTAAGCATTCTGGAGTACCTATAGCAAGCATTTACACAGTTATTATTTATCATTTTAGCCCCCATTTATTTTAGCACTGCATGAGCGTGGCCACCTGCATAAGATTGGATTAGTATAAATCTTCCCTAGCCTTGGGGTATATCTCATGCATAATTAATCACATCACAAATAAAGTACAGTACATAAATAAAATAAACACTCATAGTAATTCAATACAAACAGCACACGTGCCACATGCAAGAGCAATCACAACACAGAAAGTAACCAAGAAAGAGAGGATCGGCCTATCCTGAAGCTAGAAGTGGTGCCCTAGTAAATAATTCTATGTGTGTGTAATAGGCTGTGTAGCATTAGGTAGGTCCTACATTAGACAGTTAGTTCAAGTTACTTTGTGTTTGAGTTCATTGGAGGTCAAGAGGGGAAGTTTAGATTGAGGTTCAAATATTAGTGGATTGGGGTCCATTTTGGTTAATTAAGTTGGTTGATCAGTTTTAATGCTTAGGGTAATATTATTTGAAGTTTAAGTTGTATTAATGGGTTTTAGAAGGTCTGGGGTCATCTTACCTGCTAGGTTAAGGGGGTCCAAAATGTCACTTTTAAAAGCAGGCATGGTTTTGGGGTTCTATCATTTTATTAAATATTAGACCTTACAATGAGTAATTAGACTATGAGTTTACTGGATTTTGAGTTTTCTATGCAAAGTGATGAATTTTGGCAGTTTCGGGCCCTAGTTATTAAACTACGGTTGACTGAGGAGTTAAATTTTTAGATTAGGTTAGTTTCTGGGAAGCTAATATTTTTATTAAATACTAGATTTTAATAAGAGTTGAATACTTTTTAGTTTATTCAATTTGGATTTTATTGGAATTAGTTATAAATTTTCAAAGTTTGGGCATTTAAAGGTCTTTCAGGTTTGAATTAGGTTTGTTTTCCAATTTTATAACTCCTTAAATTTAAGTTTGTTTTAATGAATTTTATTTAGTTAATATTTAACGAAGGGGTGATAAATAGATTATTTAGATTTGATTCAAGTTCATATTCAAAATTTACCTCCTAGTGATTATGTATGTTGGTTATATATTGATTGAGAGTTGAGTATTTTTATGCATTTCTGATTTGGATTATGATTGATTTTACTGATTTATTAATGAATTAAGGCAAACTAACCCTAGGATAACATGTCACTAAGTTTTATATGTTTAGTATTTCTATCATAAAGGAGCATGCATCTTAAGTCTTAGTTTTCTAAGACTCAGTCCTTAATTTTTATCCTTAGGTGTCACTAGTGTTATATAGGATGAAAAGAAATTTATTTCTAACCCTTTGAACATTTGCACATATGTAACTGGGTTCAAGGATCTATAATAAAATAAGATAAGAAAATAATCTAATAATTGAAGTTTCTACAAGGTCCTAATAATTGAAGTTCCGCCCGCAGCACTCCCACCAGAACGAATGGGGTGACTAATGCTCGAATCCGATTGTCCAAGCTCCTTCATCTCCACTTCAGGGAGTTCTTGATATTTTTCCCTCCAAAAGTCCCTTGCAAAAGAACAAAGAAAAGAAAGAAGATTGGATGAGAGAAGGGTAGTGTTCAATATACAAATAATCAAAATAAAATGCAATTAAATAAAAAAAACATACCTTTCCTCGCGCTTGCACATCAACTTGGTTGTTTGCTCTTCAGGACTTTTCGAATATTCGAAACTTTCCAATATTGTTACAAAAAATGATTTTTATTTATTATTTTCACAATATGTAAGCATCTCATTGTTAGGCATGTCATTTGAAAGCCCAAACACGCCTTCGACACATCCTTTACTCCAATTCATCATTTAAGCCAAACGCAAATAAGAGGAAGGAAATTTTGATGCTATTTAATCTTCCCACATTTAAAGAAAGAGCTCGAAATACTTGGCACAATTACCCATATCACTTCCCATATAAAATTCAAAGTAGCGAAGAAGAAAACCAATCCTGAAATCAAAGCTCAAACTTTTTTTTTAAACTCATTTCCAGAATCAAATGCAAAAGAGCGAAAGAAACTCACGCATGAAGAGAGAACTAAAATAGCCCTTTAGCATCGAGCTTCCCAAATATAAAGCCATTCATAGAATCCCCAATTCTCAAAAAAACCTATAGGACCTTCCAAACAAAGCAACACATAAAATTTTCCCATATGAAATCCACCATGACTTCTTCCGGTGCAAAAACGAATGATAAATTTCTTTGACATGGGGTGAATCTATGAAAATTCTCCAACCAAAAAATTTCGTAAAACTTTCCAACACAAAGCAAAATCATATTTGGGTCTATGAAAAATTCACATATGAAGCCTAAAACACATGAATATTCTCCAATACTTCTCCAAAATACTTTAAAATAAAAAAACTTATGAATGCTCACAAAAAGAGAATGTTTTCTAGTATCATTACATTAGATCCATAAATAAAACTCTTGCATGAAACATAGACCAAATGAATGCCTTCCAACATCTAAACCAAATAGATACTTTTCAATATAACATATTGCACAAAACTTTCCAACCATAAGATATCACATGCAGCCCCCTTCTTTTTTAGCATAAAGCAAGTTATGGAGTCCTCCAACATAAAATCACTCATAAAGCTTTCCAACATAGGACAACTCGTAAAATATTCCAACATGAAATAACCTATAAAACTTCCCATACCAAAGACAACTCGTGAAATTCTCTAACGCAAAGCCATTCATGTAGCTTTACGCATTTCTTTCCAAAGCTCGAGGAGGCTTTCCAATCAACATGAAACACACATAAAAAAAATTCCCAAACATTTCTCAAATATTTTTTATACAAAAAAAATGAAAATGAATGCTCTCTAATATTCATTTCCAAGATTTCTTGGAGCACAAAAAATAAAATGAGTGGAAATATGCATCTAACTCATTCCCAAAATAGCTCGGAGCACCAACTCAGTGAGAATCTGCATATAACTTGCTCCCAATATAGCTTAGAACACAAGAAATAATGAAAATCTACATCAACCCGCCATTAAAATCAACGAGAAAAATCATATAAAAGATGTTTGAATTTTGCATAGAAGCAATGAAGGATCCACTCAAATCCTATAGGGATTCTTGTATGAAAATCAGTGAGAAAAACCCTAAGAATATGTTTTCATTTCTCACAAAAATCAATAAGAAAAGCTGTATATATATAAAAAAAATGTAGGAATTTTTGCATAGATGCAAGGCTTGCCATGTATCTTTTAGAGAACAAAATTTCACATAAAGCTCGTACAAACGCACCACATTATCTTATTAAGACATTTCATCAAGTAACTAACATGCGATGCTATAAAGAGCCATGGAACAAGTTAATGTGAGAATCATGCTTTACACCCTAAAAAGAAAAGAAGATCTGTCGATATACATAGCCAAGCCCATCGTAATATGGTTCATACAAGCTTCACTAAGCTTCGAAATGAAGAAAAGTTATATTAAACAATGGAGTTTTGAACAGGTTTGCTAAAGCATGATCACATCACTTTAATCCAAACTACTCACCACTATCTATACAAAATAAAATCACCCATAACTTAACATGGCATGTCTGACAACTACAAAGCACAACAAATTTCTCATAAGTCAACAAATTTCTCATAAGAAACAATCATGAAAAGATCTATATAAAATAACATGGCTTAAATAATCACCTTCATAAAATAAACATTGCTCCGAACAAATCCACGCACACACTGCAAGGTAAACTTCGCTTTGGTCCAATCAAGCTTACTTCATCATGATAATGAGAAAGATAGAAGAAAAAAAAAAGAAAAGGGAGGAGGGAAGAAGAAGAAGAAGAAAAGGAAAGGAGAGGAAAAATAAAATATGGAAGAAGAAGGAGAAGAAGACAAGGAAAGAAGAAGAAGAAGGAAGCAATAGAAGAGGAAGGAGGAGAAGGGGAGTGATATACCTGCGGCTAAGGAAGGGGAGAGTTGGCGTCAGGTAAGGTTGAGGCGGAACAGGGGAGCTTCAGCTTGGACTGGGCATGCGAATGCTAGAGAGGGACGGAAGGATCAAGGTATTTAGGCTTCTACGAACCAGCTTGAGACGAGAGTTCCACCTGGGATGTGCAAAAATAGAGGAAGTCGGTGAGGGGGAGCGGGGTGTGCAAAAAATAATAGAGATAGCTGGAGCTTCTGCCTAGGATTCACAAATAATGGACCGAGAGGGAGTGGTGGAGAGATTTCAATGCCCGTTAATGCTGAACGCTGAAAATCAGGAAACAGATCTGGCAAATTTTGAAATTCTTCCATATATGCCCTACTCGATGCCCTCCATAGATGCAAATTTCTTGAATATAGAAGTTAATTTAAAATGCTGATAAAATCAAATAAGTTTTAATAAAATTTAATTAGGCTAGATTAAAGTGAATTTGAGTCCAAATTTAACTCCATTTGAGTTGAATTGGGCTCGAGATGGTTCAGTAAATGTAATCGCATAAAATTAAACTCAAAATTAGCATCAATCAAAATAAAATCTGACCCGACATGGCTAGCAATCATTGCTTGAGTTTAATTAAACTTCGTCGAATGTAATTTTGACTCAATTTGAGTCTGCTCGAGCTCAAACTGGACTCAACAAGGTCTAGTTAAGTTGATCAAAGGTGCTCGAGGGTAAATTGGTGAAAATTGAGGTTAACAAACAGACCCCCAACAAGTGCGGCGAATGATAAGTGAACGTATTGGTGTTGACCTCACTATTCCTAGGAAGATGTAACCTTATGCTCAACTAATTAGATCCGCTAGAAAGATGCAGTCCTACAATCAATTGTTCGGATTCGAGGAACATACAATCATGCAACAGTCATGCTACAAGTGTCCCACCACATGATGATCACACAATCACATCATGTTCATGCAACCATGCATCACTCACATACTCATGCGATCAAGCAATCGTATGAAAATCACCAAAACATAATATTATATAATCCCATGAATATCACAAACCCATGCTACAATTAATTACACATATAATAATAATCTAGTCACACTTCAATTATGTTATGAATATATGATAATCTTCTAATCATATCAAATCACATAATAATAGGCAAATGATCATGCAATAGTCATATAATAATCATATAACTATCCAATGATCACACGATAATGAAACAATCATCTAATCATGAAATTGTCATATGACCATGTAACAAACCCAAATATGCAACAACCACTCAATTATGCAATGATCACATCAAGATCAAATAATCATACAACGACCATGCACTCAATCAATCACTCAGTCATGCAACGATCATACAATCATGCAGGTATGGTGGGACAGAAGAGAGGAAACCTAACATTTGTCTGACCAAATCAAAACAGCAAATGAAAGAGACTCGGCACTCACTAAACCAACCCGGCATAATGAGAGAGAGTCAAGGAAAGAAGATCGACTATTTGCTTGACCACATCGAAGCAGCATATTGGAATAAAGAGAAAGGGATCTCATGCTCACATGAGCAAAATCAAAATAAAATCATAAAGAACTAAAGAAAACTCAGCGATCATCTAGGACATGTCTAAGATGATGTGAGGAGAAATGAGATCCAACAATCACTTTCTCAAATCAAAATAGTAAAGGATAATAATCAAAGGAAAGCAAGGAGGATCACCAAAGAAGGAGGGTAGATCATCTATGTGCCTTACCCTATAGTAAAGGCAGAATAGAGAAGAAAGCAAAGGTAAAGGATCTCACATCCACCTGACCATATCAAAATAGTGAATATGGACAACTCGATATTTACCTGACCATATCGAAATAGTGAAATAAAGAGAAAAAGATAAAGTAAACCAACTATCTGCCTAACCATATCAGAACAACAAAATATAAGGTGAAATGATCCCCCATCCACCTAACTATATCAAAACAGTGGATGGGGGTGACTCAACACTTGCCTGACCAAATCAAAATAGTAAATAAAGAAGTCACAAAAACTGATGCCTGCCTGACCATATCGAAACAGCAAGTCAATCATGAAAATGGGGGTGAGGTATACCTTCTAGGGACTCTGTTGGGCTATCTCAACCAGGAAAGGCCTGATGTCTACCCAGCGCATATGTCTGTAATAGGACAAAAGGGAAGAATCCACCCCTGCTCGGTGTATATGCCTACAGCAGGGTCCCTACCCGACGCATATATCTAATGGTAGGATAAAGGAAAACTCAACAATCACCCGGTGATTATGCCTGCAATGATAAGAAGAGGAAAAAGTCACCTCTGCTTGGTGTATGTGCCTGCAGCAGAGTCTCTACCCGGCGCATATGCCTGCAGTAGAATAAAGATGAAATACTCAACACAATCACCTGACATATACGCTTGTAGTGATGTGAAGAGGAAAGAGTCAACTCTGCCAGGCGTATGTGCCTATAGTAGACTCTCTACCCAGTGCATAAGCCAAAACTAGGATAAAGAAGGAACACTCAGCACAATCACCCGACACACATGCCTGTAGTGATGTGAAGAGAAATGTCACCTCTACTCTGTGTATGTGCCTGCAATAAAGTCCCTACCCAGCTCATATGTCTAATGGTAGGATAAAGGAAAACTCAACAATTACCTAGCGCATATTCCTGAAGTGATAAGAAGAGGAAAGAGTCACCTTTTCCCGGTGTATGTGCTTACACCATAGTCCCTATTCTGCGCATATGCCGAAAGTAGGATAAAGAAGGAACACTCAATACAGTCACCCGAAACACATGCCTACAGTGATGTGAAGAGGAAAGAGTCACATTTGCTCGGTGTATGTGCCTGCAGCAAAGTCTCTACCCGGTGCATATGTCTGCAGTAGGATAAAGATGGAACACTCAACACAATCACCCAACACATATGCCTGTAGTGATGTAAAGAGGAAAGAGTCACCTCTGCTCGGTGTATGTGCCTACAACAGAGTGCCTACCCAGTGCATATATCGAAAGTAGGTTAAAGAAGGAACACTCAACACAATCACCCGACACACATGCCTACAGTGATGTGAAGAGGAAAGAGTCACCACTGCTCGATGTATGTGCCTGCAGTAGAGTCCCTACCCAGTGCATATGCTTATTGTAGGATAAAGGAAAACTCAACAACCACCTGGCGCATATGGCAGATGGTGAGAAAAAGGGAGAAATAAAGGGATGATCCCATGCGAAGGACTATCTGAGAAATTGCAAACTCATATTTAGTCACCACCTGGTAAAGGATAAATCGTAGTGGCCACAAGTGTCTAAAAATAATTGGAATTCCTTAGGCAAAACTAAAATTATATGAAAGGGGCAAGCATCAGACTGATGCCTCGAGGGATAACAAAAAGAGATACGCCACGAGTGGAGTGTGAGAGAAGCGATCTCATTCTAAGAAGGTAACAACTAAAGTAGCGAGGGGACACATCCACTACGAAGGAAAAAACTACACCAAAGAGAAATAATCACTAAGGAACTACAGTGATGCACTTGTACTAACTGATGGGGACCCTGTAAAAAGTGAAAACAACACCAACACATCTAAGGGACCGCTCTGGTAGCCAAGAGTCGGGTCCCTATAGGAAAGTATGTGGACAAAGAAATTAGGGCAATGATCTTCTACTAGTAAATCAATGCTCACAAAGCAGTGATGCTAACACCTGAGGCTAGGTGTACTACACCACAATTATGGAAACAAATAGAGGTAGTGAGGGGATACACTCACCACTGAGGATAGTAACTACGAATAAGAATAATAATCATCAAAAGTTCACAGCGGTAACACCCACACCAACTGGTGGGACCCTATGGGAAGTGAAAGCATCACCAATACATCCATAGGACTACTCTGGAAGCTCAGAGCAGGGTATGAATGGGAGAGTGGTTTGCTAAAATAGAGTAGAAAGGGGGCTGATCTTTCCTCAAAAAAATCTAAGCCTACAAGGAAGCGATGTTAACACCTAGGGCAAGATGTACCACATCACCAACAAAGACTATGAGAATCACAAAGAATTATAATGAACCAAGTGTAGGCTCATCCTTGAAGAAATCACTAAGATTCCTCGAAGGAGAGAGGAAGAGAACTTTTTGGGGAACTCGAGCTCTTAGAAAGTAAAGCCGGGTTCTACCTGTGACAAGGGCAACCAGTTTTGCTCAACTGAGAGCTTCCCACCTTTTTATCATCACATATGTTTTTTTTTCAAACACACACACACACACATAGATATATATATATATATTCTTTCTTTTTTTCTTTCTTTTTTCTTAATTTGTTCACAATCATAGGTTGGGCACACTCCATACTATCAAAGACAACACATGGTAGAGGGAATGTTTACCACATCCATGTGTTACTTTTAGTATGAAAATATCCTCAAATATTTGGAACACAAAGAAAGGGAGATATGAATGGCTTTGATAAACCAGGCCATATTCGCCACATGAATAAAACTGGGGAGAGAGATTTTATAGGATATTTTAAAGAAGTGAAGCATTGGCTTTAATAATCGATGCCACATTCACCACAGAAATAAAACTGGGGAGTACAATCACATCAAAATTAATATGTGAATGAAATCTATGTACAGATAGTGGATCAACATTACTACTCTTGACTAATATGGGTATGTATGGGCCCAGTATCCCATCCTTAAGGGGTCTAAGCAAATTGTTTTGATATCTTAGACCATATTCAACTCATATGAATGACTGTGGAGTATAGCTATTATAATAAGACTGATAGAATATAGAAATTCACCTAAGGATAGAGGATCAACATCACCACATTTAACTAACATAGGTTAGGTCTGGACCCAGTATTCCATTCAACAAAAGAGTTTGAACTAGTGGTTTTGATGTCACAGACCACACTTGGGAGTGACAAACAAAATTGGGGAAGCTAAAACTCATGATAAACTCAAAGATATCTAAATTTTATGAGTCTATAATGAGCTGGATAAATCATATGACTCATACTAAGGAATGAGGCAAATCCCAGGAATCATGCATATTGGTTTTGCTAACCCAGACCACACTCAAGCTGATGAATGAAACTGGGGAAGCTAAAACTCATAATAAACTTGGAAATGTCAAAAATTTCACAAGAGGTTTACAACACTCTTTTGATTATATGGATCCAGTCAAAAATGATAAATGGGAACATACCTGAAAATCTAATAAGAAGCATATTACCTCCATCCAAACTCAAAAGAATGGGAACTTTCAATTTTGCTAACCCAGCTTGAGCTTCATACAAGCTAGACTGGGCTCTCTCCCTTATACGTATATTTTATTTTCAAATTAGAATCTAGTTCAAGAAAGACTTAAATTGGAGGAAGAAATTGAATTTTCTTAACTTCCTTGCATGGCACATTTTTATATCTAATAGAATATCATTACATGATAATGAATCTGAAATCATGATTTTTAAACTCAAGTATCAAAAATATCAAAAGAACATATGGGCTTTCTGAGATTTAAAGATTTATAAGAAATGGAAGCCACTTACAAATTAATTTTGGGCTCATTTTGAGCCCCTTTTAATGATTTTGGTGAACTTTACGCATCTTTTAACCTTGATACACTTCATGCATCCTTCATTTTTGGCTTAATTTGTGCCCCTTTTAACATTTTTTGTGAACATTATGCATCTTTTCATTTTTGTAATTGGCTTATTTTCTAAACCTTTCGAAAAGATATTTCTCAGTTGTAAGACATCTTCCAAATATACAAGAAGAAAACTCACTTTTTATGTAAGGAAGAAAGATCTACAAAACAAACTCGATCCTGTGATAAGAATGAATAACTTGATTGAGAAATTTATGAAGCATATTTACTAGCATGCAAAAGATGTCTATGAGATAGAAAATTGCAAGATAATGAAGAAAATTTTCATTTCTAAATCTAATTTCAACCTGACATAGATTTTAATTTAAAAAATAAATCACCCCATACCTGGGATGGGAAGGAGAGGACATGCCTCTCTCTTTTTTATAGGTCATCATGACATGGATGTTTGAACTAGAAGAAGTAAGAGAGCAAAAATAACCCAAAACCATCTTTCTTTCATTAATTCATCATCAATAGAAGGGAGAATGAAATCTTTCAGTATAAATGTTGTAAGAGATCTCATCTTCCCTTCTGAAGTTATAATGAGTACTTTCTCATACATTTTTTTAAGTACATGAAAGAAAAGAAGTGTGTTCAGTAGGCACTACAGTGAAAGAAGGAAAAGAAATAAGTAAAAGAGCTGAACTAGCAACTGTCAACTTGACCTATCAAGGCCTCCTCTCAACTGTCTTTGAACTTTAAACTGCATGTCTGGTTATACCCCTTGTCTTGCGAAAGAGTGCAAGCTGCCACTCCCCCCAGAATTAAGGGGTGCTCTGCTAACTACTATAATCATCACACTGACTAGGGCTTGCACTCATTTGAACAACCTGATCCACCTTGCCTTGAGGCTGCACCAAATCACTATCCTGTAAGTGAATCTCTCCATTATCCATAAGGCTCTCTATCCTATCCTTGAATATAAAATAATCTTCAAGGACATGCCCAATATGCCGGTGAAAGGGGCAATATAGCAGGTGCATTGTGAGTCCTTCTTTATTTTTCTTCTTATTAAATGGGAATTTTATGATATTCTTTTTAACAAAGAATTTAAATATCTTCCGCAGACTTTCCCTCTTAAAGGGATATTCTTTGTTAAGCCTCTCCTGTAAGGATAACTAACTCTCTGAAGTCCTATGGGAGGGTCTAGCCTGTATTGCTGACTGCCCAGGTGTGTACGATGACTATTATGGTGATGAATTGACTATGGGCTTCTTTCCCTTATCATGTGGCTCATAAGTACTATGTACAACCCCTCTCCTAGGTGAAGGTGCCCTTGAAGACTCCTGCCATTGAGGTCTACGTGAGGGTTGACTCTTAACCTTAGGAGGGACTGCATCGGGTATGCTGTCCTACAAACTGATTACCTTTGTTAATAATTTTTAAAAGGTTCTAATGCTAAAACCCTTTAAATAAGGTGCTATAGGGTCATCTATATTTTTCAATAAAATCTTCATTGCATGTTGCTCATGTAATTGGGGCTCAGACTACAAACTGAGGTTCTTCCATCTGACTATATAATTGGGTAGAGTCTTATGAGGATGCTATCTGGCCCCAACTAACTCACCCACTATAACTCTATGCTCTACACTAATGAACCTCTAAACGAACAACTGCTCAAGATCTACGAAAGTGTGTACTGAATCATTGGGGAGGTTGGCATACCATATAAATGTCACCCCAACTAGGCTGCTAACAAATAATTACAACATCAAATCATCGTTCCCTCCTAGGTTGCAACATATGGCTCAGTTCTGAGCCACATGCTACCTCGAGTTCCTAAACACATAAAAAACTCTGAATCATGGAGGGAAAAAACCAAGAGGGTAGGGCTCCTATTTGTACTCAACTAGGTAAGGTCTCCCCCTACTAACAACCTCTCCAGACTTCCTAGAGGAAATGGCCTGCTCAACCTTCTATGCTATCAAATCCTGAATCTGCCCAGCTGATAACTACACTGATTGACTCTTGACTAGGGTAATGAAAGCAATTGGTGTAGGCGCCACTGGAATTGCTCTCTAAACCCTGTCCACTCTTATAGGGTCTAGTGCTACTACATGTGGTACTACTGGCTCATCTCTGGACATACTAGGAGTACCTACGCCCCTAACTTGGGGTATGACCCCCAGTGCTATCAACTGAGCAGTCATTACCGCCATGGCTCTAGCCATCTCTACCATCTGAGTCTTTAGGTGTAGAACTGTGGCCTCTGTGTCAACTGAGCTGGGAGATCCACCCACCTTGGGCTATCCCTTCTCATCATCATCCTCAGGCTCTCTATGCTCATTCGAGAGGCCTCATCTAGTAATCACACTCACTCGGTGCACTGGTACATCTCCATCTGGCTCCTCCTCGAGTAAGTCCTCCTTGAAGAGAGTTTGATAAAAGGCTTCTATATATAAACCCATAGGGGAAGAGACCCTATGGGGGCTAGGACCTAGAATTGCATCTATCTGGTCTGATGAACCATCAGGAGGAACTACATCATCAGTATCTTCTACTGTATCATAAAACACCAGAACTGCCTCTACCCGGACTGGTGAACCATCGGGAGGAACTACTTCATCAGTATCTACTACTATATCACAAACCACCAGGACTACCTCTACCCGGATTGGTGAACCATCTGGAGGAACTACATCATTAGTATCTACTACTGCATCATAAACCACCGAGACTACCTCTGATTCGTAAGGGATAACTATGTTTAACTATCCAACTGCCAAAACTAGCTGCACTGCCACGACAGGTGAGTCTGTCTGTCATTATCTCCATACCCATCTGCTGTGACGGGATCCAGTAGGGGAAACTGACTGCTAAGGAGCTACAACAACTGAACTGAGCTATGGTTGGGTAGGCTCCAACTGATGTCTACATCCATGACGATGGGGGCATCGTCCAACAACGGGAACACCTGCCTGAGGTCTAACTGCAGGAACTTAACTGGCTGGCTACCGTGGTAGTTGTGCTCTCCACCACTGGTACCTATATCTTTAACACTACCTCTATAACTGAATATGTACCTGAGAAATATTATGGTGTAACCTCTCTCTACTGACAGGTCCTCTACTGATAATACTTCAAATCCTTTGAGAGAGGGCTCAAGAAGCATCATCCCTAGGGACCCTAACACGTGGAAGAGTAGTAGTAATAACAGGGGCTGCCATGATGTGAGTGACATCTGCCTCATCACCAATATGTGCCAGAGGAGAGAAGCATCTTCCCTGGACAGCTTCTATCTCATGTGCTACTATGACATCCGGGGTAGGTGTAACTGAAATTAGGCTTGGCTCCCACTACAAGGGGACCACCCTAGGCTTAACCGGCTCCTGCTGAGCCACTGAATCTGCCATCTACTACCTGGATGCCTCAGATGCAGCTAACCGAAGTCTTCTATTTCTATTCCTCCTGGCCCTTCTCCCAAGATAGAGATGGAGGATGAAGGTACATATAAATCCACAATCTGAGGGACTAGGGAAACAAGGACTTTAGGAAGTGTCAAGGTCTGCTCAATGGTCTCAGGGTGAGATAGCCAAGCAAAAATAGAAACCCGATGGGAGGAAGGTGAAGCAGCCTTGGTATGGGCACCCTTCTTCCTAGAGATAGAATGAGGGGGAACTTGAACATGAGCAACCTCCACTGGGGCAACAGAGGGAGTAATAACTGCCTGCTGGCATAGAGGGTTCGGGGTAGTCTGAATAACTAGTACGGTAGGTGCTGGTCACCTGACTGCTGGATGAGTAAGCTGAACAAGGAGTGGTCTAGGTACTGGCTTCCTAATTATAGCGTACACTAGCTGCACATGAACAGGAGTGAGATGAGTAGTTGCCCAAGTTATCCACCGAGCAAGTAGACATCTGAAGGGGTGCATGGCTATGCGACCTCTCCTCTAAGGAGGAGAAAAGGCGGCAGCCTCAGTAGGGGTCGGCCCGCCAAGGGTGACGAAGGCTTAGTCGATAAAGGAACCAAAAGTGATTCCTCCAGCATGAGGACTAGCTAGCAGGGACTCTGGGAGTGTCACCCGCATATCTGAACCAAAGCAAGAAGTCACAGAAGGAATAAAGGACACCATAGCACGGCCTGCCAAGGAGAATAAAAGAGATTTGAAATGATTAATAAGAGATAATATCACGAGATAATAGAAAGGATAGATAAGGAACATAATAGCCCAATAGGCAAGAAGGAAGGGAAACTAACTAGGGAGAACCTTAGCTAAGAAGAAATGAACCTAACTAGGAAGTACCCTAACTAAGAGTAGGATGGACCTAGTCTAAAAAGTACCAAACCCAGAGTACACACAAGAAAGAATAATATAAAATCCAAAGATAGAGAGAGAAACCTATACCATCACGATCGTTAGAAACCTATGGACCTCTGAAAGGACACCACTGTACGGGGGACAGAATATAGAGGGTATGACCGCACTATCCCGTAGGATAAAATGATCACAAGCCTCTATGCTCTTCTCTAGTTAATCAATGGGAGGGTAAATTAGATTATACATATAATTAATCATTGAGGATAGTGTCTCTTAACTACGCACCTCGATGGGCAATAATATGTATGACCTGATCAGATTCATAGGGTTTCCCAGACCCAATACATCAGCTTGAGTGGGGTTTATTTGATGGTGGAATTTGGTTTCCCATGGGCGCAAGCTCTTGTGGTTAATTACATCTCAAATCGGGGCCTAAGAAGACTCTCGATTAAGGATACTACATGATACTTTCAAATGGGATTGGCACATAGGGAGGAGACTAGAAAGTTCCTACTCAAAGGGGAAGGAAAGGGCTCAACTTAGCTTAGTCAATATATACTGCTCACATCAATATCCAGAGGGACTAAGGTGATGAGAGAAAAAAATTTGAGAAAAGAAATAGACAATATACATAGAGCATACATGAGAGAAGGATGGAGGTGGTGTCATCCCTGTGATGCGGATAGATGGGATTTTTAATCTCTGAAAGATAGAGGACTTACCCACCAATGAGGCATATTAATAGTCACCGATAGTAGTAGCCTTGAACCCTAAATCTAAAGTGGGTTTAGTTTTCGACACATAACACTGACACCCGTGTCCTAGCTAATATATTTTAAACTTATATCCTGCCTGAAAAGGAAGCTAGTTAACCACCTAGTCATATAAAATCCATGTTGTCCAGTCCTTATGAAAGATAGGTGGGAGGCTATGTTTTTAAAAGTAAGGACAATGTCTAGAGAGTTTCCTAATTGGCCTTGAACTTATGTAGGGTGGATGCTCCTAGAGCTAATGCAATTTAAGTTTCAATTTAATTGGTCTCTAATGCGATGTATTCTAGTTAAAGCTTTCAAATCATGAATGAAAGAAAATTAAAAAAAGGCTTATAAAATAGTTTTTTAGAAAGACTAGACTTCCCCAGATCCAGCACCTCATCCTCATAGGTCAGATTATCTGGACTCAACCTGCAGGCAGGGAAGTATCTTAAAATAAAGCGATAGAAGATGCATTAATATGCATGCAATCTTGAATAATTATGGCCATTCCCTAGATCGTTAAGTTTCTATGTTATTTAATTCTTAAAATATTAAATTTAATTACGAGTAGAAAAGATTTTTTAGTCCTTAGAGAATCTAGTGAAATCAGGCCATACACATGCAAGAAAGAAACCTAAGAAAGCATATAACTTTTACTACACAATCGACAATAAATACATCAATATAAATAAAACCAGGCAGAGTAAAAAAAGTCTGAAAGTCTATGGAAAGTTCCATATAAATATAACCCAGGGTCTACAAAAAAATAATGGTGGCTAGGCCCCGCCGACAATAACCTGGATTCTAATCCTACTAAATGATGTAAGTCATAAAAGCAAGGCATTTCATCTTCCTCTTCGTCTTTGAGTCTGTTGCGAATTTGGTTTCAAGGACTATGATTTTGATGATAACAAACATTTCTATCTTTTGTTGACTGTCTAATCTTTCAGGTCCGCAGGATCAATTGTAAGTTCATACCAGTTCAAGATCAAGTCAGTCTGTGTTGTAATTCAGTTCCAATGTAATGTTTTTATCTTTATTGAGTCAATGTAATGTAATTGATCTCCTAGCTAAGTAATCTTACACACACACACTCAGGGGAATAATTTTAGTGAATTAGAGTTTCTATTTTCAATTTTTGTTCATATCATCCTGGACGATATTCCTATCATCCTAGACGTCCTAGACGATCCAATGAAAATACAAAAGCCTAATCAGGACAACCATGTTAAGTAGGTTTATTTAAGCTGATCGTCCTGGATGATATATACATTGGACAGGACGAAACGCTTAGATTAGAAAATCTCAGCTGCCAGATTAAGTTTGGCAAGTTTTATTTTAAGACATTTGGTCTGATCGTCCAGGACGATACGCGTATTGTCCAGGATGATTTGTCACAATCATGCCTAAATTAGTCTGGTGATTAAGAAAAGTAATTAATATTTAATTGATATGATCATATCATCTGGGACGATCGCAATATCGTCCGGGATGATCATGATCATCCAGTACATTTCACTTATACGTCCAGAGCGGTGATGAGGATGATTTTGGTTATTTTTGAACTAATCGTACAGGATGATAGAGATATCGTCCCAGATGATCAGGTCATTTTGAGATCATCCTGCCTGTTTCACCTGTACATCCAGAGTGATGCTCAGGATGATTTTGTGTGGTTTTGAACTAATCGTATAGGACGATAGAGATATCGTCCGGGATGATTAAGTCATTTTGAGATCATCCAGCATGTTTAACCTGTACATCTAGAGCGGTGCTCAGGATGATTTTGTGTGTTTTGAACTGATCGTATATGACGATCGCCAGATCATACAGGACGACCTCCAGATCGTCCTGGATGATCCCGGCTGACCAGTTGAGATTTAGGGCTATTTTTAGCCTTCATATTTAAGCTCTTTTTCTTTAAACAAGAAAAATCTTTTGTCACTTTTCTTTCTAGATAACCCTAGAGAGAGAGTTTGGGAGAGAGAGAGAATCTTGTGAGGGGGAGTTTGTGAGGGATACACAAAGGTTACTCCAAGCAAGGATCAGAGTCGTCTTCTCTGTTTGTCGTCTCTCGTCTTGTCGGTGTTTTCTATGGGAGGATCGTTCGCAAGAAGATCCGGGTTCTCTGCCCGCTTAAGGAGGAAGCGAAAGGAGTTCAGGTTCTCTGCCTGCTTTAGGAGGAAGCGAAAGGAGTCCGAGTTCTCTGCCTGCTTCAGGTAGAAGCAAAAGGAGTTCAGGTTCTCTGCCTCATCGGGTTGGTGGAAAGGATTTTTTTACAGGCTTCTCCGCCTTGATATGGGAGCAAAAGGAGAGTCACTTTTGTGTTAGTGCAATACCCGGAGGGGAGGCTCCGGGGAGTGGATGTAGGTCATGTTGATCGAACCACTATAAAATCTGGTGTGTTCTTTCTTATTATTTTTTGCACTTACTTTTCTATTGATGATTGTGTGATTGTGTCTATTATTCTGTTATGATTGAACATACGTAAATCATCGCATAACTGCAATCATTTTAAAACATTCATAAAGATTTTCTAAATCGTCATTTTTCCTGTGAATTTTTAAAACTACCAATTCACCCCCCCCCCCCCCCCCCTCCTGGTTAGCCTTGGGACTAATTCATAAGGGCTTAACATCTCTATCAAACTTTCAATAATTGTAGAAGGTCAGCAAATATCCTTTTTACCTCTACAAGCTTGATAGAGATCTATGGAAGTATATGTTTTGAACCATATTATAAATAAGAATTTCATTAGGAAAGATATGCAATTTAAATTCATCATTCCAAACCACATTATTTACATATTATATCCATTATTTAACTTATTTTATTCAGTGATTGAATCTCCATAATAAATAATTTTATTTCAATAGGATAATTTTGCAATTCGAAGTAAATAGTAATAATTGATTGCTGAAAAACATACTTCCTTATGGGTTCGATATTCTACTCTATCACGTTATTACTTTATTCAGGACATATCCTTGCGTATATTAAGTGGGATTTGTTATTTTATATCAAAGAAAATTTAAGAATTATTTAAGGGAGATAGAGCCTTAAGTATTTTTATAATTCAAAATTACACTCCACTATCTCACCCACCATCAATATTCATTCAATATTTATATATGAATTAATTATTTAATGAGATATGAGTAAGTTTTTTATAAAAAATTGAAAATGTATTAGGTGATTTTGTAAATGATACATAATTTTATATTGAATGAAATCATGGAGAGAAATCTAACAGAGTGGATATTTACTTAAATTTAATTTATGTGGTTCTACCTAATTGGTATCATACTATGTCATGAAATTTTAAAATATTTTCATCCCCTGTCTAAAATCACCACTTCTTTATATTTAAATTTAAGGCTAACTGTTTATTTGATTTTTCTTTAACATAAAATAAGCTATGAACTTATTACTCTGCCTTATAATAATTTAAAACACTGTTGTTGATAAGAAGCAATAAATTAATTATAAGCTACATCATAAAAAGAATAAAATATGTCATTTATATTACAACTATATGTTTGCTTATATACCTATGAAAGATCAATTCGTCCCCTTTTTTAGCTCTATTAGGGTTTTTTCCTCCATCGTGCTCTCTCTTGCTTGTCATCTTCATCTGCCTACCAAGGGGAGTTCTCTAACCCTTTCCCTCCTGTAATTTATTTTTCTCCATGTTTTAGCCTGTGGGATCCCTTTTTATGTATTTCATTTTTTGTTTTGGTGTTTCTACGTCTTCTCTATGATAGTCTTCCTAGATCCATCTTCTTCTAGGAGGGATGGTCTTCCTCTAAAGAGGACCAATCCTGGCTTTGTGGCATCCAAAACTAATCCAAATCTTTTAAGGTAGTTTTGGATGGATTGGAATCATTGAATGTCTTCCCGGCTCTTAAGCATACTAAGCATTATGGTTTACTTGCTCTTTGGATTTTTAAAGAATAATTCCAAGCTCATGTAGCTCCCTTCAAATTTGACTTATTAAGGAAATTTCCTTTTCACTATCTTATTCTTGACTCTATTCAAAAAATTTTCTTTTCGCTGAAAATTCTATCAAGTTTTTTTTATGACTCTTTTAAATCCTTGTCATGTCCTGATTAAGCTCTAACGATTTGGACTACAGCTAGATCTTTTCTCATAAGTTTTATTAGGTGAATAATTATTACATGAAACTAATCAAATGGACTCTGATGTTCGATATCTCTACTGAGTTTCCTATTATTCATGTTTAGATCTCCTTTTCTTATTTACAACCACAATTATTTTCCCACACATTTTACATGGTTTGGGATTTATGTTTGGCTATCCACTACAAATCGATGGTGCTACCACATCTGGCTCCTGTCCTTCTATAACTCGTATTTTAGTTGAGTTAAATGTCACTAAAAAATACCTAAATTCGGTTTGGATCAACCTAAAAAAATTAAGGTATATCCAAAAGGTTATTTTCAATAATCTCCCCAATTTTTACGATCATTATAAATCTTTAGGTCATAAAAAATTTGAGTGATATCACTTGAATCCTCATTTGAGGAAACCATCATTGCCTAGATCTAAAACTAATAAGAATTTGTTAGTTTGAAAGCGAGAGTTGCTTTGCTTTAAAAAGAGGCAAAGTAAATTGGATTAAATTTCTTTGGAAAAGTTTAATTTCTGGAATTTTAGCTTTGAAATCAAACACTTCATTATGAATGATATATCGCCTTGGGAGGTGAAGATATCATTCCTTAATAGGTTCAAATAAAAAAATTATAAGTTCATCCTGATTATTATAGTCAAATTCAGGAAAGAATTACATATTACCCCAAAGGGTCAAAATGATATTTGATCAAATATTTGATTATTATAATATGAATAAAGGATCATTAATTTTATAATCAAAGTCGTGATAATAAAATGATATATCCTACAGAAGAAAGAAGATATCATTTATTAGTAATTATTTGAATATGACGATAATGATCGTTGACTTTGACTTTCCAAAGATAATTAATTGAATTTTAAAAATTTGATCTGGGCTCTTTAAATCTCCTATGAGTACAAGCTCTCATAGTTAATTATATCGTAAGAAACCTGAGTTTCCTACCAAAACTCTTGATTAAAACAGCGGTAGAAATCTTAATTTAGAAATCTCAAGGATTGATATCAAAGGAGTGAGCTTTAAAATTTTAATTGTAATTGGATCAAATTGGAACACTTATGTTTAGAAGTCAAAAGAGAAAAGATAGGAGGTGTTTTGAGATTCTGAAATATTTCAAAAATAACCCTTGTCTATCCTATGTGTTGGGCTTTAAATTTTTATTTTGAGAGATATTTTAATTTAAGTTGTTGATTTGTTAAAAAGTTGGAATAATATTTTCGAATGTGAGAACTTATGATTTTGAGTTTGCCCCAGATCCTAAGTTTAATTTGGCACTAAACTATAGTAGTCCAAACCTAGCTAATACAATATAAATTTGGACTTACCCCAACCTAGATTGGGAAGCCAGCTAACCACCTAGGCGCTTAAAATCCATGTGTACATCTTTAATGAAAGAGTGGTAGGGATGTTATTTAATTAAGTTTATTGGAATTGGGGCAAACATATTGAGCAGATCCTAATTGACCCCTTAATATATGTAGGCCGGGTAATTGATGTTTGAAAATAAAATGCAATTAAAATTTTGAATCTTTTTTTTACTTTATATATAATGCAATGCATGCTAATTGACTCGAATGCAAAAAATGAATATGAAGCAGTTTTAAAAAAGTCTTAAAAATAGATTTTATTCTAGAAATTGCACATCCCATTGACAAAACGGCATCCTAATAAGCTATGTGGTCTATCAGAACCCGCAGAAGTAAGAGAAGAAATCAAAATATTTGCATGAGAACTTTTGACGATCCCAAGCTTACTTCTTAAAATGTTAGAGTTTCTATGTGAGCTTAAAATTTTATTTTTTTTAGAGAAGAAAAAATTTATTCGTACCCTCACGAGCCTTCGATCAATTCCAAGCTAAATCAAAAGTGGCATATAATAAAAAATGTTAAATAATAGGTAATTTCTACTACATGAGCAATATAAATAAATCAATCAAATTAATTAATTAAATTTAATATCTATGTAATAAGTGTCACTTAATATTACAACCTAGGGTCTGTAAAAATTAAAAGTGATCGGGTAACATTGACAACAACCTGAATTCTACTCCTAAAATTGACATAAGTTACTTTGAGAATGGGATTCTTCTCTATCTTCACTTCTTCGTCCTTCTGTAATCTTCTAGGATTCGTTGGGTCCAGATATCCAAATGAAAAGAAACTCCTCCCCAAAGGAGTATTTTTTTTCTCTTTGGATATTTAAAATCATGCAAACTTGAATCTCCAAATGAAAAGGAGCTCTCCCCTAAGGGATGTTCCCTCCACTTTAGATTCCAAGTTCGATGTATAACATCCCATCTCAAAGACCATTTTCACATTACAACTTAATTATAATTAAATTACATATATGTAAAATTAAAGTCTAGACTCAAATACAACCTGTGAGGTTATTTGAAGTAAATGAAATTAATAGTCCCAAGCAATTATATATATTAAATTGCTTAAATTTTAATCACAGTCATGTTTGGCCATGCTCCTTCGATTTTAAGGGGGGCTGAGCTTGCTTAGCACCTACAAAAAATCTATTAATTAAATTTTAATCTTGCCCCCTTAATTTTAGTGTTGTATGAGTATGGCCACCTTTAAAAAATTATATGAGCATCAAGATTATTCCTAACCTAAGGGTAATTTGATGCCCATCAAATCAATTCATAGATTACATTAACATTTAAATAAATAATCACATCAATTAATTTTAGCAACAAGCATGCAGTAAAAATCATGAAAAACTCAACACACAAATAACAGAAAAGTAAACACCGGTTTAGCTTAAAGCTATAGTTGGTTGTCCTAGTAAACCATCTAAGGTTTGTGTATTAAGCTGTGTGATTTGGATATAACATATATTGGGTAGTTATTTAAAGTTGTCTAGTATTTTGATTGGTTAAAGGCTTAAGGGGTTTTTTATTCAGGTTTAAGTTTTAATGTTTTAAAGTTAATTTTAAAATATATTTTAAGTGTTCAGTGACTACTACCTTTATTTACACCATGGCCATAAAGTTACACATTGAGAATTACCTTGATTAGGAAGGTTCAGTTGAGTTATGCTTTGATTATATGGGCATTCCCCAGGATAAATAGGTTAAATATGTAGCTTGTCAACTATGGGGTACTGACACGAATGTATGGTGGAAGCATCTTATCCAATCTCGACAGAGGGAAGGAAAGGGGAAAGCCTAAAATTGGGCATGAATGACAACTATTGAGGGTCCAATTCCTGCAGATGGACTACAAATAATTACTATATATAAAGTACCAACACTACTACTAGGGGAATAGAAGTGTTAATGACTACACGGAAGAATTTTATCACCTTAACGCATGTAACAATCTCCATGAGACCAACAATCAGTTGATAGCACGTTACATTAGGGGATTGAGAGAGACCATATAGGATAACCTAGAATTGAAATCAGTATGGTCATTATCGCAAGCTGTGAATTTCTCCTTGAAGGCTGAACTCTAGTTGAATTATTCACCCTGCAGTGTAGGAGCCCAACGCTTACACCCTGAGCCGACTACACGAGAAAATAGGGGTCACCCACCAGCAGAAGCTAAATAGGGTCAAAAGTCGACTCCATCAGCAAGGCCCATCCCTCATACAACTGAAGCAAGAGCCACCAAAAAGCTATAGGCACCTGTTAGAGATAATCTTTATATATGTCCAAATACTTTGAAGTGCTTTTGGTGTTTTCAATCGGGTCATAAGTTGAATGACTGTCCAAACTGACAGCAAGTGCAACTGCTAGAAGGGGAATATGAGACCAACCATACCATGGTTGAAGGAGAACCTTACGAAGACTTTGAGGAAGTTGCGGGTGATGAAGGCGAGCCAGTGGTATATGTCCTACAGAAGTTGTTGTTAGCTCTGAGACACAGTCTGATTTCACAATGGAATGCTATATTTAGAACCAAATGTATCATCAATGGCAAGGTTTGTGATCTTTTGAAAGATAATGGTTGCACCGAGAATGTAATTTCCCCCATAGTGGTTCAAGCTTTGCATCTCAAAATAACTAAAAATCCAAATCCTTACATAATCAATTGGGTTAAAAAAGGAAATGGATATACCCGTCATGGATATGTGCAGGGTAAAGTTCTCCATTGGAAGGCATTATAAATGTGAAGTCCTGTGAGACATCCTGGATATGGATGTCTGCCATTTAATTCTTAGGTGACCTTGGTAGTTTGATAATGAAATTATCTATGATGGACAGAATAATATTTATTCCCTGGAATGGAAGGGATGAATGCTTGGCTTACTACCCAGTAAGCCGGCCAATTCGACTAACAACAGCTCCAACAAACTAGCTCTTTGCATTGTGTCAGGTAAATCCTTACTACAAGTCAGTCGTGAGACAAAATCAGTGGTGGCCATTGTGGCAATTGAAGCAGCCCGGAGGTTGAGACTTCCGATCACCCACCTGAGTTACGGTAATTGCAAGTTGATTTTGAAGATCTGGCACCCCAAGAAGTACCAAACGTACTCCCTCCCATACACTAGATTCAACATCAGATTGATTTAGTGCCGGACAGATCTTGACCCAACTTGCCACATTATAAATTAAGCCCTATGAAATAGCAATAATTGTAAAAGATTATAGAAGAATTATTATAGAAACAACTCATACAACCCAGTTGTAGCCCTTGTGTCGTGCTTTCCCTCTTGGTCCCAAAGAAGGATAGGTCATGGAGAATGTGTGTAGACAACTGCGCCATTAATAAAATCACTACCAAATATTGATTCCCCATGCCAAGATTGGAGTATATACTGGACCATTTATCCAGGGCTAAAGTATTCTCAAAGTTAGATTTGTGTATTGGGTACCATCATATTAGGACCCGAAGATGAATGAAAAACAACTTTAAAAACTCATACATGCTTGTATGAATGGAGAGTGATGCCATTTGGCTTATGTAACACCCCATCTAAATTTATGCAGTTGATGAATGAGATCCTAAAACTACTAATGAATAAGTGTTGTGTAGTCTATTTTAATGACAGCCTAGTCTTTAGCAAAACTACTGAAGATCATTGACAACATTTAAATGAAGTCTTTGAGCTTTTTTTGCACGCATGAGTTATACTTGAACAATTCTAAATGTGAGTTCACCACATCATATATTCACCTTTTGGGCTTTATAGTGTCGACGAACGACGTCAGCGTGGATCCACACAGGACTACTGCCATCCAAGAAAGGCCAAGGCCTCGCTCAATGATGGACATTTGAAGCTTCCACATTTTAGCAAATTTTTATCACCGGTTTGTGCGTGGATTCAGTGTTGTCATGGCACCCTTGACTGGTTGTCTAAAGAAGAACGCCTTCATTTGGAATGAGGAACAACATCATAGTTTTGAGACCATCAAAGCAGCGTTGGCTTCTGCCCCTGTTTTAACAATAGCAAATTTAACTAAACTATTTAACATGGACACTGATGCTTTAGTGGTGGGACTTGGCGCTATGCTTTCTCAAGAAAATAGGCCTATCAAATTTTACAATGAAAAATTGAGCCTAGCGAGGCAGAGATGGTCAGCATATGAGCCAGAATTGTATGCAGTTGTAAGATCTCTCAAGCAATGGGAGCATTATTTACTTCACCAAGACTTCATTCTATCTAGTGATCATCAAGCATTGTAATTAATTTTTTAACACACTAAAGCACATAAATCGGATGCTCACAAGATGGGTGGTTTTCTTACAAAAGTTCAGTTTTGTTCTTAAGCACAAATTAGGTAGTCAAAATAGAGTGGCAGATGCGCTGAGTAGACGATCCATCCTGCTCATTAAAAGATGCTAACACAACTACAGGATCGCTTCTTCTGGCCACACCTGAGAAGTGAAAGTACGAGATGCACCAAGATGGGGGGTGAATTGGTATTTTAAAAAATCAATCCTACACAAGAGTTTTAATTTTTTTTTGTATTTTTTAAAAGATAACTCAACGAATAACATGCGGAAGCAAGTACAGCGTTCACAACGATGATATTGGTAGTTCTATTGTAAATTTCACAACACAAGATTTAGATCATGATTTTTCACCAAGCAGTTTAATGTACTAATTAAGAGCATGAAAAATAAAGTACAGTAAAAAGGAAAGAACACACCAGAGATTTTTATAGTGGTTCGGTCACTTGACCTACGTCCACTCCCCGGAGTCCTCTACTCCGGGATTTGCACTAGTAATAGTTGACTCTCCTTTTGCTCCCACAGCAAGGCGGAGAAGCCTTTACAATACTCACTTTCACCTCCCTCGGTGCGGCGGAATACAAAACGCTATGTCACCCTCCTGGTGACGGCAGCGGACCATCTCCTTTTTCTCCCTCATGGAGATGGCAGAGTACCTTGGCGATGTCGATCTTGAAGTGACTCTTCCCTCGAGAACTTTCCTGAGACTCCCCAAAGCCATAAGAGGAGCAAAGCATGCAGCTAGCTTGGAGCCACCGTGTGATCCCCTCACACTACTTCTCCCTCACGCTCAAGCTCACCTTCACCTTCCTCTCGCAAGCCCTGGATCTCTCCGAGGAAAAACTTCTCCTTCATGAATCTCCTTCTTCCCTCAAAGCCTCTCACAGCAAGAGGATAGATCAACAACTCTCTAAAAAAAATTTTAAGTTATTTTTATATCAGGCTTCAGAAAACCCTAAAAGTTTCAACTTTTGCATTTCTGTTCGTACAGTACGATCTATAATCGTACAGTACGATCAATTCAATTGCAAATCCGTCCAGTACGACCACAGACGAACAGTTATCAAAGTTTATGCATATCGTACTGTACGATATATATATCGTACAGAACGATGATGTTTATTTCTACTGTTCGTACGGGGACAATCTGTGGGATGATCCCAGGGATGAAAAAATTCATCTCTGCCAGTCGTCCAGCACTCCACTAGTCGTACAGTACGATTAGTTTGTTTCAGGATATCATCCTGTACGATACGAATATCGTCCAGGACGAATAGAACAAAAATTCTTGGTTTCGTCTGGTACGATCGATGGGATGAATGAAATCGTCTCTGTCGGTCGTCCAGCACTCCACTAATCGTACAGTACGATTAGTTCATTTCAGGATATCGTCCAGGACGAACAGAACAAAAAACCTTGGTTTCGTCTGGTACGATCGATGGGACGAATGAAATCGTCTCTGTCAGTCGTACGGTACGATATATAATCGTACAGTACGATCGACTTTTAAATTAGAAACCAACATTTATTTCCTGATTAGGGAGATAATTTTGGTAAGTATTCAATTAATCGTACCGTACGATAAGCATCGTACAGTACGATCAGGTCAGGAAATTAAAATTAAGAACTTACCAAACTTATTCTGGCGGCTAGGGTTTCTCAATTGTATCTTATCGTACAGTACGATAGGTATCATACAGTACGATTAGATTATAAATTTAATCATCTAAAAATTAGCCGTTAGCCTGAGTATTATTAATTAATTGTACAGTACGATATTAAATCGTACAGTACAATATTCTAAAAAAATTTTAAACATTTAAAACAATTCTCCCCCTGTGTGTGTGCATGGTTGCTCCTTTTACATGCATGCTTTTGTGGCAGACTCAAAAAGAAAAGAAAATAAAGAAATAAAAAATTATAGACTTTTCAACATCCTATTCTACCCGGTTTGAGTCTCCAGTAACCTTGAGCAGTGTGCATCTGACCTGAAATGTTAGTGCTCATATACAAGGATTAAGCATTTGTAACCTAAAGGAAATCTATATGGATTCAGTAAGTATTAGTTGTCACCATCAAAATTAAGTGCTCGGGATCCTGGATTTCAACAAGAAGAGATGTTATTAGATTTGTTGAAAGATGCCCCGTATATCAAGTGTGCAAGGGAAGCAGCCAAAACACCAGATTATAGGTCGGGGGTCCAAGGGGGTAGCGCCCCCTGGCGGGGTTCGACCTGCCCGGTCAGGTCGCAGGGTCAAGGGGCAGCGCCCCCGGAATAAATTTTTGTTTGAAGGATATTTTTGGAATTCAATGATGAATTCTCTTTACTATTTGTTGGGGGCAATTACCTAAATACCATAGTATTTTAAAACTTTTAGAGGGGGGCAATTACCTAAAAGACTAAAAAATGAATAAATACTAAAAAACGAATAAAAAAGGACAAATTTATCTAAAAAATCATATAATCATTTTTTTTTTAATTTTTTGAGGGGGGGCAATTGCCCCCCTGACCTCTAAGGGGTTCCGCCCCTGAGTCCACCCATCATGTTTTATTTTTTTGGTACGAGATGTTTACGGTCCAGCGTAGTAGTTTTCTTACATTAAATTTATTTTTGCTCAGATATTTCAATAACCATATGGGCAAAAGCTTAAGAAAGAGAGATGGTCCTCTTACAATATCCATGCTGATGTGAGAGCTCAGTAAAGCATTTAACTTGGAATTAACTCAAGTGCTGACTGAAGGAATACACAGTCAAGTAAAACAGATGGCTAAGAGGAGGAAGAAGAAGAATTAGATAGATAGAGAGAGAGAGAGAGAGAGAGAGAGAGAGAGAGAGAGGTGGGTGGGAAAATTAATATATCATATTAGAATAGAATATATATATATATATATATATATATATATATATATATATATATATATATATATATATAAATTTTTATTTTTTTATTTTTTGTAAAATAAATCAGAGTAATTTAATACAAATACATGCCAACTTTGCTTGAAACTAGTTATATAATTCTTGCATGAATGAGCATCGAAGAAAAAAAAAAGTTACAGCTTAATGTGCTTAGGCTTCATATTAACTAGGTTTTTAGGGGCATTTACATAATTCCAAAGACTTAGATGACTTTACCTATCTAATATCAAAACTTTCTCGTATATTATTTTAATGTCTAAATCATATCTATATATATCCCGTATGTTAGTAAATTTATCCTAAGAATTACAAATTCTTCTGAATAATTAGAAATCCCATGAGTTATTAAAAATAACCAAAATTAGAGAGTTGTTATTTTTTTTATTTTGAAGGATACACTATAGAAAAACGGCTGATTTTTTACGGCCTTTTTTGTTGAAAATCTGTAAATTTTCATAAGAATAATATGTTTCCAGCAGATTTACAATGAAAAATTTTCTGCCGGTAAAAACACACGTCCGAAAACAAATACTGGCAAAAAAGTGGAATTATCCACTGGAAAAATTTCTGACGGAATTTTCTGAAGAAAAAATTTCTAAAAATTAAAAAATTTCTGCCAAACCGCTGCCTGCCCGCCCATGTCACGCCTTGCTACCTGCCAACCCTCTACCTCACTTGACCGCTAAGAAAACCCTACTGGAGTTCTTATTATATTTTAGTTAAATTATAAATTATAGAACATTTCTATTAGAAAATTTATATTTAAATTTGTTAGTTTAAATTAACAATAATTATTAAAACTATTAAAATTATAAAATGTATTATTATTTCCCATAGTATTTTAAAATCTGCTGGTCTTCTACATGAAAAATATTTCATTGGACATCCGCCGAAAATCTGTCGGAAGTCCGCTGAAATCTATTTAAAAAATTCCGTTAGAAATCAGTCGAAAATACGTCAAAAAATCTGCCGAATTTTACAGCGACAAATTTCCACCAGCAACACTCCAACTAAATGGAGGAGTTGCTTTTTAAAGTAGCTTTTATTAAAAAAATAAAACTTTGTATTAAAAAATTACTTTAAAAAGCAGCAAGAAAATCATCTCAAATGAAACTTAAGACATTTTGGTCTTGATTTTTTCATGAAAGAGAAATCTAGCCCAATAGCTGTTCAACTATTTGTGGATAGCTTTACAAATATGGAAGGTATGAGAGTATTTTATTAGTTGGTATCTGCCCTCAAATGATAGAATTTTTGCCTTCAAAGTTCCAACCATCAAGCACTTGGACAATGTTATGAGGCGGCAGTTGATGTCTGCCTGCCATCATCTTATAGCAGATGATCTTTTACACAGAGCAACGACAGGTCAGAATGCACCAAAGATGTACTGGCAACAAGCTCTTTCAATCTTTTATCTATTTAATTGACTTTCACCCAGAATAAATTTTCTATTAAAGTGAGCAATAGTTTAAAAAAAATATATATTAATTAACCTTTTGAGCGAAGAATTTTAACAGCAACTTAAGCTAAATTATGGCTTCGTTTGAGATAATTTTTTTTACTGTTTTATGCAGCACTTCCTAATCTTTTCCATGGGGCCATTAGGTGAGAATTTTCAATTGCAATGAAGTAACAGTTCTGAAAGTTTTAAGCAGAAAGAGGAAGAAGCCATTAAAAGAGATATATAATAAGCTTGACATCAGAATGACTTCAGAGCAAACGGAAAATAAGTCAGGTATTATTAATTCAAAATCTAAATGAATTCTGTATTATATAAACTCAAAAATGAATAGGTTGATATTATATAAATTTTAAATTTTAGATAATAATTTTCAACATTTTATCAATTAAATTAACACCAACAAGGCAATATAATTTAAACAAGCTTTAAACTTCAATATTTTTCTTACAATCTCATTGCATCATATCATTAGATTGACCACAAAAGCTTCCGCACTCATAATTGATCATTCAAACAAGAAGAAGTGCTTATTTTTTTAGCTTTTCTTCTCTTGTCAAAGCTTACTTTGTCGCAGCATCGTAAACAAGAAAAGATCATAGTAACAAATATTAATTAAGATGAAAGCCTGCTGATCTGAACGCCAAAGCCACAATAAAGCACCTGCTTTCTAATTAAAGCAAGCTCACGGTGCAAGCAGTTTCATCAAACAAAGCAGATATTCCTTGTTTAAATAGCAATTGTAATCCAAAGTCAGCTGCCAGATCGCTGACCTCATTGCCAATGCGCACTTCTGAGGTTATAATTATAAAAATCCAAAGGCATTCAGCAGTCCTCATAAAGACTTGGCCCCTTCAACTGTTTCCATGCCATTGTTGGCACAGTCCAACGTAGATCATTTAAGTTTTCGTACATTAAATTAACTCTGATATTGTAATAATTATTGCATAATAGTACATGAAAAACAAATAAATTTAATGGGTAATAAATTAAGTACTATATTGTCAGAAGTTTAGAGAAATTTGCGGATCCAGTTCTGGTTTGTTGGTTTAATGCAAGTAATCCCAAGTTATATTTTCTAATTAATAGTTCAGTTATTATTTTTTGTTACGAGTATGAAATCTAAATTTGCTTTATATAATATATATATATATATATATATATATATATATATATATATATATATATATATATATATATATATATATATATAATAAAATAATAAAGCTAAAAAATCTGTAAGACATTTGGCAAAATACCATTGTGGCAAATTTAGATCTAACCTTAGCTTAAATAAATGATTTGATTAATTAGAATTTTATAAAGAAGGAAATAGATTCAATCATAAAACCACAAATAGTGTCCATGGTGTTTGTAGCAGAACAAAGAAAGAAGTCATTGTGTGGGCTCCGAAAATTCGATTGATGCGTAGTCCCGGCCTCTTCGCGCCATCGGTCTATTTTTCTTTTCTGATAGTGATGACGACGAAGAGTTTTAACAAGATTAGGTTCCGGGTGAATTTTCAAAAGGCAGATTGGGTTTTAGATAAGACACTACCCAAAGATTTCGCCCTCATTTTGTGAGGACTTTATGATCTGAGTTCTGGTTTCCTATAGGCGCAAGCCCCTATAGTTAATTACCCCTCCCGATAACGAGAGAGAACTTTCGATTAAGGCTAGTCGTTGAAGAGGTTGTATAGGTTGTAAATACAACATATAATAGCAACAGTTTTAGGGTTTGAATTTTGGATTTATGATTTAAAATTTGTCACAATGAACTTAAAACTGGTGGTGGGGGGAATGAAGACGAGCCCGATCAAGATCCCATGGTTCCGTCGTCCCGGGCTGTCATGTTCCCTGGTCTACTTAGTCAGAGGAGGTAGTCGACCCAACCTGACAGAAGGCACCTTGTCGGCAGCCATGGGTTGCTTCGTCCAAGAGTACCTTGTAGACCTGGGTTGGTGTTTGTCTAAAGGGATATATCTGATTCCACCTTAGCCGATAGAGAGCTTTGTGCCCATCAAATATACCCTATGATTCATCACTCAAGGGTTTGACGCCGTTAGGGAACATACGGGCTTTGGCCGTGATCGTAATATAATGGTGCCATTTTGCGGCAAAACCACCCGATCAGAGGGCACGTGCCACGTCCCTGCTGGCAAGAGACTTTTTGAGGATGAATCTCAGCGATACACCCGACATGCATTCGCTCTTTATGAGCTGAGGTTAATTTCAAATTTATCACCCCCGACAAAGGGTTACGGGAGGTTGATGTTTTTTAGTTTTGAATTTTTAAGTGATGCATTTCATGTTAAGAATTCGGGCTTTTATTGGATTTGAGATTTGACCCCTCCGGTTGAGATTTTGTGTCAACACGGCCATCATCGGGGTGACGTTAAAGTCACTAGTATTTTCATAGGAATTTGGGAGGAATTTTGTAATTCAAGTCATGTCGACTCCAGTCCTTTTGAGGAGGAGGATGAAACTTGAATTTAGACCCGCGTAGCATTCTCGAATTGTTAGATTTGAAATTCAGATGTGAAAATCGGAGCACATGCGGGGGTATTGTGTTTCAGTTTAAGGGGTTATATCTAATACATAAGGGGTATTTTAAAATATTTAAATATGATCCATTTAAGGAAGTGATCTTATTTAGAAGCCCAAAATTTCATTTAAGGGCCTACTAACGCCTTCTGTCCGCTTGCACACATGTTGCGGATCCGGTGGCGTGAAATGTATTAAATTTCACTTATTGCATTTAGTTTATTTTGACTCCTCTAAGCGTCACTTAGCACGGCTCGTAGAGAGTATTTGCTCAATAGGTACTAGAAGATCGTGCTCTTATTTGTAAGAGAATTATCTTGCTCGTTACGAATTCCCCTATCCTCCCTTGTAGGTGGATTGATTTATTCGATACAAGATCTTTGTTCCTACTTGTAAGCTAGTTGTTGTGAGCGCTACAAATATCTTGCTCCCATTTACAGGTGAAGTATATCAGGGAATAGAAGTTCCTAGCTACCATCCCTAGACGTGTTGATTTGTTTTGTACAAGTTTCTTGTTCTTGTATTTGAGATGATCTGTAGCCCTTTGGAGAGTTGCCAATTTGAGAGCTATTTGAAAGTAGTTTGTACATAGGTTGGATTGTTGGAACATTACTTTATGTATTTTATTATTTAATTTTAAATTGCATTAATTAGATGGGTTTTAATTTTGTTTAAAGTTGTATGTTCAATTCATTAATTTTAAATTTCATGTGTTTAGAATCAATTATTTAATTTGTTAATTTGAATTGTATTTTAAATTTGTTAATTAGTTTTAATTAAAGTTTGATCGATTAATTTGATTAAGGTTTGTGATCAAAATTTTATCCAATTATTTTAGTTGGGTTTAAGTTTGAGTTTTAAATTTTATATGTTACAGAAAATGTGTTTTAAAATTAATCATGTTAGGTATAATTTGATTATTAATCATTTATATGAGTTAAATAATAGTTGAATTTTAATTTTAATGAAAGTTGGTTAAAGGTTTAATATTAATTAATATTTTGATGTTATTATTAAATTTTAATTGATTTGAATTTTAATTAAGTTTAAGTTCTGATTAAAGATTCTGATTAAATTGAACTTCCAAATTAATGTTCTGAAATTGATTAAGATCTTTTGGGTTTTAATCGTTTGCTGTTATAATTTTAAAATTGATTAGTTAGTTACTTAGGTTAACACATTTTTTTTTAAATTGAAATTTAGTTAATTTAAGTTTCCAATTATAATTATATTGAATGTCATTTCAATCTTAGTTAAGATGATTTAATTAGTGAGCTATTAATTATTGGTTTCAAATTAAATTTGTATTTTCCAAAATCCACCTAAGTTTAAAAAAAAAATTATTTTTCTAAGTCCCGAATTTTTGAGTAAATTTCGGCAGCCTCCCGGCGTCCCCTCCCCGACGCCGGGAGGTAAAGGAGGGCTCGACTCGGCCGGAGCGAATCAACGGCGAGGAGATTTTGGCTCGACTTGGCCGGAGCGAATCAACGGCGAGGAGATTGGGAGAGCGATCGAGTCTTCAAGTCTTCAAATTATGTGCAACCTGTTGATTAAAAAAAATTTTAATTTTATTTTAAAAGGCAGTCTTTGTCCCCTCAAAAATCCGGCAGCCTTCCGGCGTCCCCTCCCCGGCGCCGGGAGGTAAGGAGGGCATTTGCCCTTTCAAATCCGCCTGGCCGGAAAGATAATCAACGGCCGGGGGCTTCGGGGCGTTGTCGGGCCCGGGATTGATCTTCAGAAGCTTTGGTTGACGACGAATGGTTGCAGACGATTGTCGATTGCCGGTGATTTGTTGCCGATTGCCGCTGTGCTGATTTGACGATCCCCTTTTTGTGTCGTTTAACTTATCAATTAATTAATAATACAATTATATTTTTAATTAAATGATCATTTGAGCAATTTTCAATTTTCTCAAAAATTTGGCTAAGTCCCAAATTTTTGAGAAAATTTCGGCAGCCTCCCGGCATCCCCTCCCCGGCGCCGGGAGGTAAGGAGGGCATTTGCCCTTTCAAGTCCACCCGGCCGGAAAGATAGTCAACGGCCGAGGGCTTCGGGGCGTTGTCGGACCCCGGAAATAGTCTTCAAATACTCTGATTGACGACGATTGGATGCAGATTGAGTGGTTGCCGACGATTATTGGTTGCAAATAATTTGTTGCTGATTGCCTTTCCACCTTTTTTAATATTATAATAATAATAATATATTATTATTATTATAATAAAATATATTTATTATAATATATCATAATATAATATAATATATATTATTATTATATAGAAATAACAATACATATTATAATATAACATATATATTATAACATAATACATTTATTATAATATTATATAATATATATATTATTAATATTATTATATATTATAACTGTTATACAGAGACATTGGGAGAGGGAGCCCGATCATGCTAAGGCCGATCACGCACGGGAGTAGGTCGCAGAGGCGGTGGCTTCGTCGGCGGCGAGTCGGTGGCGGCCGGAGGCGGGTCGGCTAGAGGGAGCTCTGCTGGAGCAGATGCAGGTCGGGCCGGCTTGGCTAGGACACGGTGGAGTGAGGAGCAGGTGCGACTAGGGCACGACGGCAGTTTGGCGTCGGGTCAGGGTCGGTGGCTTGGTCGGAGATGGGCCGGTCGGAGTCCGGTGTCGGTAGTGCAGAGGGAGGCTGAGATCGGCGGGCCGGCGTGTCGATGGCGGGTCCGAGCAGAGGAGGAGATGGAGGCTAGTTAGACCGGAGGCAGGTAGGTTCAGCGGCCTTGACGATTTGCTCGACTGTAACGAAGTTGCAGTAGGAGGTCAGGCGGCCAGAGCAAACGTCGGTTGCAGGCGACGGTCGGACCGGAGCAGGAGTCGTCGGAGTTGGCTTCGATCGTGAAACAGAGAGGTATCTTTTTGACTCCTCTTGCTCTCTTCTGTTTTCTGTGTGTCTTTCCGGTTCTGAGCGCGTCCCCGAGAATGAGGGATTTTCGTTGTTTTGAGTTGTGAGGAGCAGTTGTGAGAGTCAGTTTTAGCGAACGTGGGTGATCGTGGGGAGCGAGAGTTGGTCGGCAGTTGAGTCTTACGTGGATTATAGGTATACAGTCAACAAATGCCCCCCAACAAATTTGATATGTGTCCTATAGCATATCATGTTTGTTGAAAGCTAGCTTACTCTATGGATCTCTAAAATTTGATTTAAATGTCACATAGAGGGTCTTCTAGATATTTCTGATTTATCCTCTCGATTTGTCAATTAACATTTCTTCTGCCCTAGCTTTGTGCTTTCATGGGCTTGATAAAGAATTCATATCAGTGACCTATACACTTTAGATTTGTATTAGGTCAATGGCAAATAGTCATCTGTCCAGGGCTTTATGCATGGCGGACTTTGATGATAACAATATTTCCTTTGTTCGGCCTATGGCTTTATAAGAACCACGAGATAACTTCTTTGGTCCTAAGCTTTGTTCTTTGTCGGACATGCTGAAGAAGAGAAGGTCCTTCGATCTTAGCTTTGTGCTTGACAGATTTATTGAAGGATAATGCTTCTAAATTTGACAACAATCTTCATTGTGGCTTGGTGCCTTTGAGTTGATTGTGAATTTTCTTCTAAATTTCGCCTCTTCCATTCCTTAGTTGAGGAAATCTTCTGAATCTGAACTACTTTGATTTAATAACTTTGGCAAATATCAAACATGGCAGTATTTGTCATTGAGCTAACAAAACAAGTGCTTTCCTACTACGGCCTCTTATCATGGCTTGTTGAGTAGGTAAAGCTATCAGTGACTCGGCCGCATATAGGCTTGTTGAGACTGATATTATACCTGTTTAAGCTCTGGACTTGTACTATAATAGCTTGTACTTGTTGAATTTGATTTGTTGAGGTTATCAGACCAAAAGTCTTTTCATTTGAACTTTAGGAGTTTGACGTTTTTAAAGATGATTCTTCAATGATTGCATATTTGCTTGCTTGAAGTCACCAGCTTCTGAGCTTCTGCTCTATATTTATGCAGTGGTAGCTTCATGAATTATTTTAAATATTTATTTGGGGATCAATGTTAACCCAAATAAATATTTAAAAATGCCCCCTGTCTTGTGGGAGAATTTCTAAAATATCTTAGAAATATTTTCTTTCTTTGCAGAAAATGATCTATAACTTGCTTTCTCTAAGAATAGTACTTCTTGAGATATCTCCCATTGATCGGGGGCATAGGTCGTCGACCTTCCATATCGATGAGTTGATAGGCTCCTCCCTGGTACACCTTCTCGATGACAAAAGGGCCTTCCCAGTTTGGTTCAAATTTGCCACCCATTCTTCGGTGTGGGATAATTGGTCTTCTCAGCACTAGGACCAATTCTCCTTCTTGAAATGCTCGAGGGCGTACCATACGGTCAAAAGATTTTATCATTCTTGCTCGATAAATTTCTAAATTTTGTTGAGCTTTGAGACGGACTTCATCCAGTGCGTCAAGCTCTTCCATCCGTAGGCGAGCATTTTGTTCTTCTGTGAGGTCGTACTGAACAGCTACTCGAAGCGACGGCAATTCAACTTCGAGTGGAAGTACTGCTTCAGCTCCAAACACTAACGCATAAGGAGTTGCTTTTGTTGGTGTCTTATATGTAGTACGATATGCCCATAATGCTTCTGCCATCTTAGTATGCCACTCTCTTTTATTTTTAGTGAGGATTTTCTTGATCAGCTTTACGAGCGTCTTGTTGAAGGCTTCTGCCAATCCATTTGCTCTTGGATTATAGATCGATGAATATCGCCAATCAATTTTATGCTGCTCAATGAATTTGTATATCTTTGTACTTTTGAAAGCTGGACCGTTGTCTGATATTATGCGGCGTGGTACACCAAATCTGTAGACAACGTTATGAGTAAAGAAGTTGATCACATGATGAGCAGTGACTTCTTTGAATGGTACCGCTTCAGCCCATTTAGAAAAATAATCTGTTGCAGCTAATATAAATCGGTGTCCAGCAGATGATGGTGGATCAATTGGCCCTATTACATCTGTCCCCCAGCATTCAAAAGGCCAAGAGGCTATAGTGGGATGTAAAGGATTTGGAGGTTGATGTATAATATTGCCATGAATTTGACATTCATGGCATATATCTGCATGATTGGTGCAATCCTTTACCATTGATGGCCAGTAATAACCCATTCTTTTAATTTTAATGGCCATTTTAGGACCCGATTGATGTGCGCCACATAGTCCTTCGTGAACTTCAGAGATAACTTTATCAGCTTCATCTCTCCCTAAACATCGTAGCCACATTTGATCGAACGATCTTCGATATAACATGATGTTAACAAATGCATATCGCAACGCTCTCTTTTTGATCTGTGTAGCTAATGATTTATCTGTCGGGAGTTTGCCTTCTCTGAAGTAGTCGATGAAAGGCTGCCTCCAGTCATTTTGCTCTTCAACCTCTAGGCATTCAAGCCAGAATTCAGAGGTTCTGCCAAATCTTTTTCCTGTAAATATTGGAGGTTTATCTATTTGATTTTTAGGGATAATTTGTTGGGGAGGTTGAGGAACAATTGAAGTTGTGTCCTGCTGGCTTAAATTTGTTGACCCCTCTGCCTGCGGGGAACATAGAATTGCTGGCTCCAGTACTCGACGAGTGTTGACATTGATCAGCACCGGCTCGTCATTCATGCTCGCCATTTCCTTAGCGAGTTTTGCTAAAAATCTGCTTTACTATTATGAGCTCGAGATACTTGAATCAATGTAACATTTGTAATTTGCTTCATGAGTTCAAGGACCCGTCTATGATAGTAAATCAACCCGACTCTGCCGATTTTATAGATACCCAGTACTTGATTTATAATGAGCTGAGAATCACCAAAAATTTTGAGGTTTTGAATTTTCATTGAAATAGCGATCTCGAGACCCGCTATTAAAGCTTCATATTCTGCTTCGTTGTTAGTTCTGGGTTCAGTTAAACCAAATGAAAATCTCATTATCCCTCCATTAGGTGCTATGAAAATAAGACCAACACCAGCTCGTGCTTTTGGGAGGTTTGGAGGTTGGGCAGGTTTAATTGATGATGCACCATCAAAATACATTTCCCATATTTGTGATTCTTCTCCTTCTAGAACAAATAGGATTTGTTCATCGGGAAGATCATCATTGAGCGACGAGTCTGCAGGAACGGGATGTGCGGCAAGAAAATCTGCTAGGACTTGCCCTTTCACTGCCTTTTGTGGAACATAGGTGATATCGAACTGCAGAAGTATCACTGCCCACCTGGCTAGGCGACCTGTCAACGCTGGTCTTGTCATCAAGAACTTCAGCGGATCGATCTTTGATATCAGCGTAATTTTATGAGATAGCATATAGTGGCGGAGTTTTTGAACTGCAAAAATCAGCGCCACACAATGTTTCTCAATTGGAGAGTAACGTATCTCTGCTCCAATCAATCTTCGACTGATGTAGTAGAGTGCATTTTCTTTGCCTTCTTCATTGTGCTGAGCTAGCAATGCCCCAAGGGACTCTTCCAATGCTGCGGTGTATAGGATAAGAGGCTTCCCTGGAATTGGTGCTGCAAGAATAGGCGGACTTAACAAATATCTCTTGATACTATTAAAAGCTTCTTGACATTCATCATCCCATTTGAAATGAACATCTTTCTTCATCAGCTTTACAAATGGTTGACATCTGCCAGATAGATTTGAGATAAATCGCCGTATAAACGCAAGCTGTCCTTGTAAAGAACGAAGTTGACGAAGACTTTTTGGAGGCGGCATTTCTATAATTGCCTTGACTTTGTTAGGATCAACCTCAATCCCTCCATGTCGTACTACATACCCAAGAAACTTTCCTGAGGAAACTCCGAAGGCACATTTGAGTGGGTTCATTTTGAGATTGAATTTTCTGATCCTTTCGAATACAATTCTCAAATCTTCAAAATGATCTTTTCGATCTATACTTTTGACAACAAGATCATCCACATAGCATTCAACTTTCTGGTGGATGAGGTCGTCAAATATATGTGTCATAGCTCTTTGGTATGTAGCTCCAGCATTTTTTAAGCCAAAGGGCATAACTGTGTAGCAGAATATGCCGATGGGAGTCCTAAAAGATGTATGTTTCTCATCTTCAGGTGCCATTCTGATTTGGTTGTAGCCCGACGATCCATCCATAAATGAGAATATGTCGTAGTTGGACGTATTGTCAACCAGCAATTCTGATATTGGAAGTGGAAAGTCATCTTTTGGACATGCCTTATTCATGTCTCGATAGTCAATACATATACGAATTTGTCCGTTCTTCTTTTTCACTGGGACAATATTGGCTATCCAATCAGCATATTTCTCTTCTCGAATGAAACCTGCTTCGATAAGCTTCTTAGTTTCTGCAATCACTTGCTTTTCGATTTCTAGCCTCATTCGCCTTGGAGCTTGCTTTACAGGTACTGCACCTGGTCTAATGGCTAGTTTATGAACAGCTATATCAGGGGATAAGCCTGGCATTTCATCGTATGTCCAAGCAAAGCAGTCCCTGAATTCACTGAGTAATAATTTCATCTTTTCAACTTTATTCTTGGAGAGAAGAGCACTGATGAAGGTCGGGCGAGGGTCCTCATCAGTTCCCAAGTTTATTTCTTTTAGCGCATCCATGGTAGCAGCCTGTCCACCATCTTCAAGTTCTTCTGGTGCAGGTTTAGTTTCCACATCTTTCTCTTTATTTGTATCTGTATCTTCAGTAGTCAGACATTTATCCATTATCGCATAACATATATTTTTCTGAGTATGTTCTGCTACGATAAATCCAAGACCTTTTGTATCGCGACTACCCATTTTTGATAATTCTTGGCACCACATTCTTTGAAAGAAACGTGCTCGTCGCCAAGTAACCATATTATGAATTCCAGCTTTCTGTATCATCTGCTGAATTCTTTTGGGACAATATCTGGGCATTTCTGTAGGAATTATCTCTACATCTTCATTGAAATTCTCATGCTCATTGAGATTCTCTTCTTGATATTCTCCAAATTTATAAAATAAGCTTCCTGGTCCTCTACTTCCGTGTTTGGGAGGTACATAAAATGTTTTAAGCTCTTCAATATTATGCACCCCGCGGGATACGATTTCCCTGAAATGTTGTGGAGGGATTAATGTAACTACAAAAGTATTTTCCTTTGGCTTTTCGTTAACCAAAGGCTTGTAGGTTTCAGAGATGTCATCCTCTTCCTCCGTGTCACTTCCTAGATGAAGTACAACTTTATTTGATTTAGTGAATGTGTTAGTCTTTTTAGGAAAATTGGGTGACACGCCCTTTCTTCCTGTCTGCTTTTCTTCAACTTCTTTGGGTTGTTTTGTACTCCTTGAGGTCGATGCTTTAACTTCTGGAGATTTTATCGGTTTTACTTCATTTGGAATGAAGTATTTTGCATCATCATAAATTTTTACTTCGTGGACTGCGAAGGGTTGTATATCTCCAGAGATCCGGAACTCTTCTCCATCCTTTAGATATTTCATACATTGGTGCATAGTTGATGGAACCAGACCATTCTCATGAAGCCAAGGTCTACCCAAAAGCGCCTTGAATGAAGTGTCTGCATCGATAATATGAAATTTGGCTTCTGTGCATAGCTCTCCAAATTTAAGGGGAAGAACAAATGACCCTATAGTTTTTTGCCCTTTCTCATTAAAGCCGTGCACCATAAGTTTATCTGGCCCGAGATGTTGAATATCTAGGGACAATGATCTTAGCGTGCGTAAGCTCATGAGATTTATTGAAGACCCGGGGTCAATCAAGATTCGCTTGATTATGATGCCATCACTTTCTGCCGTAACATATAGAGGACGATTATGTTCTGTAGTCCCCAGCATGAGATCTTCTTTAGAGAATGTAACAACAGGTTCATTTCTGGCATGAAGAACTTCGCTCAAACATCTTTCTGCGAAATATGCTTCATATCTCTCTGGATTCTTAAGAGCTTGTATCAAGATTTCTCGAAGATCTTTTGACATTAGGAGAGCTTCATAGATGCTGAGCTGTGCTGGGATTTTTCTCAAATGGGAAATGATATTATACTCTATCCCTTTATTTGTATCATATTTCTTCTTATGATCTTTAGGGATGATTTCTTCATTGATGATTATATCTTTTTCCTTGTCTTTGCTTGATGATCCCTTTTTTAGTGGTGGTGGCAGCACTTTACCACTTCTCAACTGTACTTGAACAACTTCATTCAACTTAGTCTCATCTGATGAAGATTTTGTTATATGTTCAGAGTCTTCACTCAGCTTTACACGCTCCATTTGTGAAGCTATTTGTTGATCCGACTCATCGTCACTTGGAAAACACAACTCTTCTTCTGAGTCACCATTTGTCTGCAGTACCATCAGACATGACTCAGATGTCACTTTATCAGTCATTTTTGTAGAAGACATTGCTATATGACTCCTATTGTAATCTTTAACAAAATCTCTTTGGCATGCAATCGATGCTACTGAGATGACTCGACATGTTTCTACATGGAGTGATTCTTCATCTTCTTGTTCATCATCTTCTGCTTTTGATTGATCTATTTGAAGCTCAGACATAAAATCTGCAAGTGTTATGGGCCGTCTCAACGGTTGAAGATAATCCTCCAAATTGTTGATAATCTTTTGAAGCACTGTCCTCTTCTTCTTTAGCCTGTTACGCTTATTTGAGCTGTCAGACTTCTTAGAGGATGTTTTATAGAACCGCTTAGTATTAGAACGTCTTCGAGTTGATGACCTGGAAGTGGATGCACCTGAATTTTGATTTCCTTTCAATTCAAGCACTGGTTCCGTAGAGGATTTCCATTCTACACCAGGAACTCCTTCCAGTTGCTTAATCATCTTCCTTGTCTTCTTGGAGATTGCAGTCTGCCATTCATCTTTTTCTGGCATCATTTTTCCCTTCATTTTATCTCCTTCCTTCATTGGAGGTATAGGAGAAGACACAATCACCTTCACAGATTCCTTCTTTGGGTGAACTAGAACGCTATTTGATAGCGTGAACTCACCATCTCTATATTTCTTTTCAAGCCAGTCTTTGAAGACATAACAATCTTCAATAGGGTGGCTGATAACTCGGTGATACGGGCAATAATTTGGATTATCTTTCTGCTCAGCTTCTTCTGGTCTTTTACACTCAGGTAATTCAAGACCAGCATTAAGCGCTTGCTTGAATAACTTTGCCACACTTTCCCTCTTAAAAGAATATTCTCTATTCATTTTCTCTTTAAGGGATGTGATTCGATCACCAGTTCTTGGCTTCGAACGTTCTCCTCCATCACGAAAAGTTTGAGACCTGTCGTTTCCTCCCAATACTAGTTTTGGCTGGGGTTTAGAATACTGTCTTCCTTTATCATCTTTAGGAGTAGATTGTTTTTCTTTATCGATCCTTAAAGATGATGCAGAATAGATCTCATCCCTTCTAGTATCTGCAACTTTATTTCTTCGGGGTCTATCTGAATAATTTTCAGACTTGGACAGGTTCAACTTTTCAAACTTAGCTACTCTGTCCAGTAGCTCTTGATAAGTGTTGATAGAGGCCATACATAAAAATGGCAACATCTTATCATCGATGTTTCCCAAAAGTAGTTGAACAGCATGCTCCTCTTCTAATTGTTGTTCGCATTTCATACTCATATTACGCCAACGAGTGATGTACTTTGTCACTGACTCACCCTTTTTTCGTTTCTCTAAGGCAAGGTCAGCGATAGTAGTCTTCTCCGTAGCACTGGCGAACCTTTTTACAAACATATTCTCTAGTTCTGAAAATGTCTTAACAGAATCATTGGGCAGCTCAATGTACCATTCAAAAGCAGTTGCAGTCAAACTACTAATGAATTGGCGGAAGAGCAGAGCATCAACGCCCCCAGTATTTCCACATGTTGCTTTAAACTGAGCCAAGTGTTGTTTAGGATTGCCGGTGCCATTAAAAGTATTAAACTTAGGCACTGAATAGCCTTTAGGGTAGGGCACCTGATCATACTCGGCCGGATACGGGCGACCCTTGCTCACAAACTTCTCTACCTGCTCTGAGGCAATGACAGCCTTAATCTTTTCATTGATGATTGATTCTAATTGGGGAGTCATCATCGGCTCAGATGTACTTGTAACATTTTGGTGAGCTTGTAGATGAACAGGTTGATCAGCCTCATTTTCTTCTTTATGTATGGTTCGTATTCCAGACACCTGGGGTATTGGGCCGGCTGGCAAATTAGCAGGAACACTACTGGATATCTGCTGATTAACGGGCTGACCCGACGTATGATGATCAATTGGTTGAGCAAGTACAGGAGTAGTAATGATGTTCTTCTGCATTAACTGCATCATCGCAGTCATCTGTGTCATCATTTCTGTCATCTTGCTGTTCAGATCGGATATCTCCTTATCTTTCTCTTTCATCTGGAGTTTCAAACGCCTTTGTGCTTGTGCTAACGTCTCAGCAAGCACTTCTTCATCTTGATCATCATTTTGTTCACCGTCTGAGGGAACTCCTTCTTCTGACTGCTCATGCTGAGCTTGATCTTCTTGAGAGGTTGTTGTTTTAGAAGAGGCGGGTCCTGCTTCGTTGCGTCGTCGATAGCCGCGTGTTTGATGTGGCTCATCACCATGCCCCACCATGTAAACTACCTCGACTTCCATGGTGTCTTCATCTTCATCGTCATCATTTTCTTGTACTCGAATCTCAGAGCGACGCTTCCAATAGATCTCTGGCTCTGTATGTGGTACAGGAACTTCTTCAATTGGAGGAGTATGATCAAAATTGACCTTCTTCTGAGAGGCTGAAGTTAGCTGGCAATAGGATTCCTTGGAAAATTTTCCAAGGTGTCGACTATTACAAGTGTCAGTAATAGGAACCTTTTCCTTAGGTACCCATTGTTGACGATTCTTATTAAAGGCGGATCTCTGGGAGGCTGCACCAGATGTCACGCCTATATTGACTTTCTTCTGCAGTGATCTTTTTTCAGGAGGTCTCGGCCTCCAAATTTCTTTTCCCTTCCACTGGGATCTTTTGATAGCGAAATCCTGAACACGAGGTCTAGGATTCACGCTCCAATATTCACCGCATGGAGTTGATCTCGATTTCTCCTGAGCTACCATGGCAGTTGGTAACTCTCTTTGTGGGATTCTCCTAACCTTAAATGTCGATGGCCTTTGATATTTCTTTCTTATCAGGCCATTTTCTCTTGCAACTTTCAAAACTCTGTGCACCCTAGCGGACAGAGTTTCATGCTTCTTCATTTGAGGAATAGGGGTTTGGGGCTGCTGATCCCAAAATGACTGTTTCAACTCGCCAGTAGGGCTGTTCCTCTTCACCCATTTTAGATTTGTAAACTTGTTATGGGTGGGAACGTTAACCTCTGGTTCCAAGGCTGGGAGTGTTGATGGATGCACTGGCAGTGGTTGTTGAGCTCGTAGTTTGGCATTTAACTTTCTCCTTTGCCTTCTTGTGAGCCTTCCTCCAGATGAGGAGGCTTCAACATCATCCTTTCCAGGTGCAGATAACCATGTTAGCAAAGTGGTGGCCCCAGTAGGTACCACAGATATTCTTCCTCCAGTTACGACCCTCTCTATAGTTGGGGCCTTGGGCTGCGATAGTCTTTCGAAGACAGAGATCCTGTTTTGTTGAACTGCTTTAGCAGTAGCAGTTCCAGCAGCTCGTGGTTGTTGCACGGAATAGGCACGTCGTGCATAAGTTTTAGCAGAGTCAGGCCTCGCAGAATGGCCTTGAACAGTCATGCCGTGAATAGGTACGGCGGCAGCCATTGCAGTAGCTGCAGAGAACTCTAAACTTCCAAATCGGATAGTGGCTTCAGAGTCTCCGGTGTTAATGACGGCATTCGCTAGCTGGATGCTAGCGCCTCGTCCTAGTTGGACGGTAAATGGAGTATTCTGTAGTTCCATTCTGCACAAAAGAAAGGTAAGGGTTAGTAGTCAAAAATTGATACATCACCCCACACTTTCAAAGTGCAGAGACTAGACAGAATGAAATATTATATATATATATATATATATATATATATATATATATATAATAAATTTTATTTGATTGCATTATTTCAAAACCCTGATTTTAATTAATTCATTAGAATTTTAATAATTTCATCGCTATTATAGTTTAGGTTAACTAGCCAAAGATGGAAAGAAAAACCAGTCCCCAGTGGAGTCACCAGAAATCTGTGGGCTCCGAAAATTCGATTGATGCGTAGTCCCGGCCTCTTCGCGCCATCGGTCTATTTTTCTTTTCTGATAGTGATGACGACGAAGAGTTTTAACAAGATTAGGTTCCGGATGAATTTTCAAAAGGCAGATTGGGTTTTAGATAAGACACTACCCAAAGATTTCGCCCTCATTTTGTGAGGACTTTATGATCTGAGTTCTGGTTTCCTATAGGCGCAAGCCCCTATAGTTAATTACCCCTCCCGATAACGAGAGAGAACTTTCGATTAAGGCTAGTCGTTGAAGAGGTTGTATAGGTTGTAAATACAACATATAATAGCAACAGTTTTAGGGTTTGAATTTTGGATTTATGATTTAAAATTTGTCACAATGAACTTAAAACTGGTGGTGGGGGGAATGAAGACGAGCCCGATCAAGATCCCATGGTTCCGTCGTCCCGGGCTGTCATGTTCCCTGGTCTACTTAGTCAGAGGAGGTAGTCGACCCAACCTGACAGAAGGCACCTTGTCGGCAGCCATGGGTTGCTTCGTCCAAGAGTACCTTGTAGACCTGGGTTGGTGTTTGTCTAAAGGGATATATCTGATTCCACCTTAGCCGATAGAGAGCTTTGTGCCCATCGAATATACCCTATGATTCATCACTCAAGGGTTTGACGCCGTTAGGGAACATACGGGCTTTGGCCGTGATCGTAATATAATGGTGCCATTTTGCGGCAAAACCACCCGATCAGAGGGCACGTGCCACGTCCCTGCTGGCAAGAGACTTTTTGAGGATGAATCTCAGCGATACACCCGACATGCATTCGCTCTTTATGAGCTGAGGTTAATTTCAAATTTATCACCCCCGACAAAGGGTTACGGGAGGTTGATGTTTTTTAGTTTTGAATTTTTAAGTGATGCATTTCATGTTAAGAATTCGGGCTTTTATTGGATTTGAGATTTGACCCCTCCGGTTGAGATTTTGTGTCAACACGGCCATCATCGGGGTGACGTTAAAGTCACTAGTATTTTCATAGGAATTTGGGAGGAATTTTGTAATTCAAGTCATGTCGACTCCAGTCCTTTTGAGGAGGAGGATGAAACTTGAATTTAGACCCGCGTAGCATTCTCGAATTGTTAGATTTGAAATTCAGATGTGAAAATCGGAGCACATGCGGGGGTATTGTGTTTCAGTTTAAGGGGTTATATCTAATACATAAGGGGTATTTTAAAATATTTAAATATGATCCATTTAAGGAAGTGATCTTATTTAGAAGCCCAAAATTTCATTTAAGGGCCTACTAACGCCTTCTGTCCGCTTGCACACATGTTGCGGATCCGGTGGCGTGAAATGTATTAAATTTCACTTATTGCATTTAGTTTATTTTGACTCCTCTAAGCGTCACTTAGCACGGCTCGTAGAGAGTATTTGCTCAATAGGTACTAGAAGATCGTGCTCTTATTTGTAAGAAAATTATCTTGCTCGTTACGAATTCCCCTATCCTCCCTTGTAGGTGGATTGATTTATTCGATACAAGATCTTTGTTCCTACTTGTAAGCTAGTTGTTGTGAGCGCTACAAATATCTTGCTCCCATTTACAGGTGAAGTATATCAGGGAATAGAAGTTCCTAGCTACCATCCCTAGACGTGTTGATTTGTTTTGTACAAGTTTCTTGTTCTTGTATTTGAGATGATCTGTAGCCCTTTGGAGAGTTGCCAATTTGAGAGCTATTTGAAAGTAGTTTGTACATAGGTTGGATTGTTGGAACATTACTTTATGTATTTTATTATTTAATTTTAAATTGCATTAATTAGATGGGTTTTAATTTTGTTTAAAGTTGTATGTTCAATTCATTAATTTTAAATTTCATGTGTTTAGAATCAATTATTTAATTTGTTAATTTGAATTGTATTTTAAATTTGTTAATTAGTTTTAATTAAAGTTTGATCGATTAATTTGATTAAGGTTTGTGATCAAAATTTTATCCAATTATTTTAGTTGGGTTTAAGTTTGAGTTTTAAATTTTATATGTTACAGAAAATGTGTTTTAAAATTAATCATGTTAGGTATAATTTGATTATTAATCATTTATATGAGTTAAATAATAGTTGAATTTTAATTTTAATGAAAGTTGGTTAAAGGTTTAATATTAATTAATATTTTGATGTTATTATTAAATTTTAATTGATTTGAATTTTAATTAAGTTTAAGTTCTGATTAAAGATTCTGATTAAATTGAACTTCCAAATTAATGTTCTGAAATTGATTAAGATCTTTTGGGTTTTAATCGTTTGCTGTTATAATTTTAAAATTGATTAGTTAGTTACTTAGGTTAACACATTTTTTTTTAAATTGAAATTTAGTTAATTTAAGTTTCCAATTATAATTATATTGAATGTCATTTCAATCTTAGTTAAGATGATTTAATTAGTGAGCTATTAATTATTGGTTTCAAATTAAATTTGTATTTTCCAAAATCCACCTAAGTTTAAAAAAAAAATTATTTTTCTAAGTCCCGAATTTTTGAGTAAATTTCGGCAGCCTCCCGGCGTCCCCTCCCCGACGCCGGGAGGTAAAGGAGGGCTCGACTCGGCCGGAGCGAATCAACGGCGAGGAGATTTTGGCTCGACTCGGCCGGAGCGAATCAACGGCGAGGAGATTGGGAGAGCGATCGAGTCTTCAAGTCTTCAAATTATGTGCAACCTGTTGATTAAAAAAAATTTTAATTTTATTTTAAAAGGCAGTCTTTGTCCCCTCAAAAATCCGGCAGCCTTCCGGCGTCCCCTCCCCGGCGCCGGGAGGTAAGGAGGGCATTTGCCCTTTCAAATCCGCCTGGCCGGAAAGATAATCAACGGCCGGGGGCTTCGGGGCGTTGTCGGGCCCGGGATTGATCTTCAGAAGCTTTGGTTGACGACGAATGGTTGCAGACGATTGTCGATTGCCGGTGATTTGTTGCCGATTGCCGCTGTGCTGATTTGACGATCCCCTTTTTGTGTCGTTTAACTTATCAATTAATTAATAATACAATTATATTTTTAATTAAATGATCATTTGAGCAATTTTCAATTTTCTCAAAAATTTGGCTAAGTCCCAAATTTTTGAGAAAATTTCGGCAGCCTCCCGGCATCCCCTCCCCGGCGCCGGGAGGTAAGGAGGGCATTTGCCCTTTCAAGTCCACCCGGCCGGAAAGATAGTCAACGGCCGAGGGCTTCGGGGCGTTGTCGGACCCCGGAAATAGTCTTCAAATACTCTGATTGACGACGATTGGATGCAGATTGAGTGGTTGCCGACGATTATTGGTTGCAAATAATTTGTTGCTGATTGCCTTTCCACCTTTTTTAATATTATAATAATAATAATATATTATTATTATTATAATAAAATATATTTATTATAATATATCATAATATAATATAATATATATTATTATTATATAGAAATAACAATACATATTATAATATAACATATATATTATAACATAATACATTTATTATAATATTATATAATATATATATTATTAATATTATTATATATTATAACTGTTATACAGAGACATTGGGAGAGGGAGCCCGATCATGCTAAGGCCGATCACGCACGGGAGTAGGTCGCAGAGGCGGTGGCTTCGTCGGCGGCGAGTCGGTGGCGGCCGGAGGCGGGTCGGCTAGAGGGAGCTCTGCTGGAGCAGATGCAGGTCGGGCCGGCTTGGCTAGGACACGGTGGAGTGAGGAGCAGGTGCGACTAGGGCACGACGGCAGTTTGGCGTCGGGTCAGGGTCGGTGGCTTGGTCGGAGATGGGCCGGTCGGAGTCCGGTGTCGGTAGTGCAGAGGGAGGCTGAGATCGGCGGGCCGGCGTGTCGATGGCGGGTCCGAGCAGAGGAGGAGATGGAGGCTAGTTAGACCGGAGGCAGGTAGGTTCAGCGGCCTTGACGATTTGCTCGACTGTAACGAAGTTGCAGTAGGAGGTCAGGCGGCCAGAGCAAACGTCGGTTGCAGGCGACGGTCGGACCGGAGCAGGAGTCGTCGGAGTTGGCTTCGATCGTGAAACAGAGAGGTATCTTTTTGACTCCTCTTGCTCTCTTCTGTTTTCTGTGTGTCTTTCCGGTTCTGAGCGCGTCCCCGAGAATGAGGGATTTTCGTTGTTTTGAGTTGTGAGGAGCAGTTGTGAGAGTCAGTTTTAGCGAACGTGGGTGATCGTGGGGAGCGAGAGTTGGTCGGCAGTTGAGTCTTACGTGGATTATAGGTATACAGTCAACACATTGATCCAGATATTAAGCTTGGCATCAGAACAGACATGCATGAGTCAGGACCATTTATATATCTATAAACTATTGATTTAATATGAAAGCATGATCACATTATAAGCAAATTATATGTATAAATACTTAATGGCAAGCCTTATAGTTTCTTTAAATTAGGGGTGTCAATTTCGGATTGCAAGTTGGGTGGGTTCGGGTCGAACCCGAAATTGACCCGACTCTATTTGGGTTGACCCGAACCCAACCCGTTTTTACAAACGAGCCGATTTGTTCAACCCGGACCCGACCCGTCAGGTTTCCGGGTTGACCCGACACAGATTTATGGGATTTTGCGAGCTGTCGAGCTCCCGTCACTACTTCCGATAACGGCCTACTGAGCTCTCGTCGCTACTTCCAATCAATCTTGCCGCCGAGCTCCCGCCGGGATGGCAAGGTAGCAACTGACGGCTGACGAACGCGGCATGGCTGGGCTGGCTGGCTGGCTGGCTGGCCTGGCGGACACGACTGAAGCGGATGGGGGCCATGGGAGGAAACGACTAACGGCGAGGCAGCGACTGACGCAGATGGCTAGCCTGGCGAATGCGACTAACGAACGCGACATGTCTTCAATCTTCAGACGCACCTGACGCAACGAGATGGACATAGAGCGAGAAACAGTCGATCTGGGTCAAAATGGGTCGATTTTGGGTTTCCGGATCAACCCGGGCCCAACCTGTTTTTTCAAACGGGTCAAAACCCGAACCCGGCCTGTTTCGTGTTCAGGTTGACCCGAATCCGAAACTTTCGTGTCAGGTTCGAGTCAGATTTTCGGGTCGTGTCAAATATTGACACCCCTACTTTAAATCTAACAAGGGTGTGAGGCCGGGTTTTCTATAAACTATTGTCATCTCATCCATTTGTAGACTAATAATAAGAAAAGTCACCTATAGAAGATCCTCCATAAGCTATAAAGAAGTCGGTCATTTGATTCACAGCCCCAAAGTTCGTTCCATGTTGAAAGTTTAACAAGTGGTTGCATATATATATATATATATATATCATTCTAAAAGCTGCACTAATTGGAGAAAAAACCAAAGCACCTGAAAATATTTGTATGCCATATCCTTCTGTACCCAAATCCAATTTATAGGCAAATCATTCATGATATGATCAATTTGAATATTTAAGTTATTCAAGATAGAAGACACTGATGAAGGTCGGGCGAGGGTCCTCAATCAGTTCCAAGTTTATTTCTTTTAGCGCATCCATGGTAGCAGCCTGTCCACCATCTTCAAGTTCTTCTGGTGCAGGTTTAGTTTCCACATCTTTCTCTTTATTTGTATCTGTATCTTCAGTAGTCAGACATTTATCCATTATCGCATAACATATATTTTTCTGAGTATGTTCTGCTACGATAAATCCAAGACCTTTTGTATCGCGACTACCCATTTTTGATAATTCTTGGCACCACATTCTTTGAAAGAAACGTGCTCGTCGCCAAGTAACCATATTATGAATTCCAGCTTTCTGTATCATCTGCTGAATTCTTTTGGGACAATATCTGGGCATTTCTGTAGGAATATCTCTACATCTTCATTGAAATTCTCATGCTCATTGAGATTCTCTTCTTGATATTCTCCAAATTTATAAATAAGCTTCCTGGTCCTCTACTTCCGTGTTTGGGAGGTACATAAAATGTTTTAAGCTCTTCAATATTATGCACCCCGCGGGATACGATTTCCCTGAAATGTTGTGGAGGGATTAATGTAACTACAAAGTATTTTCCTTTGGCTTTTCGTTAACCAAAGGCTTGTAGGTTTCAGAGATGTCATCCTCTTCCTCCGTGTCACTTCCTAGATGAAGTACAACTTTATTTGATTTAGTGAATGTGTTAGTCTTTTTAGGAAAATTGGGTGACACGCCCTTTCTTCCTGTCTTGCTTTTCTTCAACTTCTTTGGGTTGTTTTGTACTCCTTGAGGTCGATGCTTTAACTTCTGGAGATTTTATCGGTTTTACTTCATTTGGAATGAAGTATTTTGCATCATCATAAATTTTTACTTCGTGGACTGCGAAGGGTTGTATATCTCCAGAGATCCGGAACTCTTCTCCATCCTTTAGATATTTCATACATTGGTGCATAGTTGATGGAACCAGACCATTCTCATGAAGCCAAGGTCTACCCAAAAGCGCCTTGAATGAAGTGTCTGCATCGATAATATGAAATTTTGGCTTCTGTGCATAGCTCTCCAAATTTAAGGGGAAGAACAAATGACCCTATAGTTTTTTGCCCTTTCTCATTAAAGCCGTGCACCATAAGTTTATCTGGCCCGAGATGTTGAATATCTAGGGACAATGATCTTAGCGTGCGTAAGCTCATGAGATTTATTGAAGACCCGGGGTCAATCAAGATTCGCTTGATTATGATGCCATCACTTTCTGCCGTAACATATAGAGGACGATTATGTTCTGTAGTCCCCAGCATGAGATCTTCTTCAGAGAATGTAACAACAGGTTCATTTCTGGCATGAAGAACTTCGCTCAAACATCTTTCTGCGAAATATGCTTCATATCTCTCTGGATTCTTAAGAGCTTGTATCAAGATTTCTCGAAGATCTTTTGACATTAGGAGAGCTTCATAGATGCTGAGCTGTGCTGGGATTTTTCTCAAATGGGAAATGATATTATACTCTATCCCTTTATTTGTATCATATTTCTTCTTATGATCTTTAGGGATGATTTCTTCATTGATGATTATATCTTTTTCCTTGTCTTTGCTTGATGATCCCTTTTTTAGTGGTGGTGGCAGCACTTTACCACTTCTCAACTGTACTTGAACAACTTCATTCAACTTAGTCTCATCTGATGAAGATTTTGTTATATGTTCAGAGTCTTCACTCAGCTTTACACGCTCCATTTGTGAAGCTATTTGTTGATCCGACTCATCGTCACTTGGAAAACACAACTCTTCTTCTGAGTCACCATTTGTCTGCAGTACCATCAGACATGACTCAGATGTCACTTTATCAGTCATTTTTGTAGAAGACATTGCTATATGACTCCTATTGTAATCTTTAAACAAATCTCTTTGGCATGCAATCGATGCTACTGAGATGACTCGACATGTTTCTACATGGAGTGATTCTTCATCTTCTTGTTCATCCTCTTCTGCTTTTGATTGATCTATTTGAAGCTCAGACATAAAATCTGCAAGTGTTATGGGCCGTCTCAACGGTTGAAGATAATCCTCCAAATTGTTGATAATCTTTTGAAGCACTGTCCTCTTCTTCCTTTAGCCTGTTACGCTTATTTGAGGCTGTACAGACTTCTTAGAGGATGTTTTATAGAACCGCTTAGTATTAGAACGTCTTCGAGTTGATGACCTGGAGTGGATGCACCTGAATTTTGATTTCCTTTCAATTCAAGCACTGGTTCCGTAGAGGATTTCCATTCTACACCAGGAACTCCTTCCAGTTGCTTAATCATCTTCCCTTGTCTTCTTGGAGATTGCAGTCTGCCATTCATCTTTTTCTGGCATCATTTTTCCCTTCATTTTATCTCCTTCCTTCATTGGAGGTATAGGAGAAGACACAATCACCTTCACAGATTCCTTCTTTGGGTGAACTAGAACGCTATTTGATAGCGTGAACTCACCATCTCTATATTTCTTTTCAAGCCAGTCTTTGAAGACATAACAATCTTCAATAGGGTGGCTGATAACTCGGTGATACGGGCAATAATTTGGATTATCTTTCTGCTCAGCTTCTTCTGGTCTTTTACACTCAGGTAATTCAAGACCAGCATTAAGCGCTTGCTTGAATAACTTTGCCACACTTTCCCTCTTAAAAGAATATTCTCTATTCATTTTCTCTTTAAGGGATGTGATTCGATCACCAGTTCTTGGCTTCGAACGTTCTCCTCCATCACGAAAAGTTTGAGACCTGTCGTTTCCTCCCAATACTAGTTTTGGCTGGGGTTTAGAATACTGTCTTCCTTTATCATCTTTAGGAGTAGATTGTTTTTCTTTATCGATCCTTAAAGATGATGCAGAATAGATCTCATCCCTTCTAGTATCTGCAACTTTATTTCTTCGGGGTCTATCTGAATAATTTTCAGACTTGGACAGGTTCAACTTTTCAAACTTAGCTACTCTGTCCAGTAGCTCTTGATAAGTGTTGATAGAGGCCATACATAAAATGGCAACATCTTATCATCGATGTTTCCCAAAAGTAGTTGAACAGCATGCTCCTCTTCTAATTGTTGTTCGCATTTCATACTCATATTACGCCAACGAGTGATGTACTTTGTCACTGACTCACCCTTTTTTCGTTTCTCTAAGGCAAGGTCAGCGATAGTAGTCTTCTCCGTAGCACTGGCGAACCTTTTTACAAACATATTCTCTAGTTCTGAAAATGTCTTAACAGAATCATTGGGCAGCTCAGTGTACCATTCAAAAGCAGTTGCAGTCAAACTACTAATGAATTGGCGGAAGAGCAGAGCATCAACGCCCCCAGTATTTCCACATGTTGCTTTAAACTAAGCCAAGTGTTGTTTAGGATTGCCGGTGCCATTAAAAGTATTAAACTTAGGCACTGAATAGCCTTTAGGGTAGGGGCACCTGATCATACTCGGCCGGATACGGGCGACCCTTGCTCACAAACTTCTCTACCTGCTCTGAGGCAATGACAGCCTTAATCTTTTCATTGATGATTGATTCTAATTGGGGAGTCATCATCGGCTCAGATGTACTTGTAACATTTTGGTGAGCTTGTAGATGAACAGGTTGATCAGCCTCATTTTCTTCTTTATGTATGGTTCGTATTCCAGACACCTGGGGTATTGGGCCGGCTGGCAAATTAGCAGGAACACTACTGGATATCTGCTGATTACCGGGCTGACCCGACGTATGATGATCAATTGGTTGAGCAAGTACAGGAGTAGTAATGATGTTCTTCTGCATTAACTGCATCATCGCAGTCATCTGTGTCATCATTTCTGTCATCTTGCTGTTCAGATCGGATATCTCCTTATCTTTCTCTTTCATCTGGAGTTTCAAACGCCTTTGTGCTTGTGCTAACGTCTCAGCAAGCACTTCTTCATCTTGATCATCATTTTGTTCACCGTCTGAGGGAACTCCTTCTTCTGACTGCTCATGCTGAGCTTGATCTTCTTGAGAGGTTGTTGTTTTAGAAGAGGCGGGTCCTGCTTCGTTGCGTCGTCGATAGCCGCGTGTTTGATGTGGCTCATCACCATGCCCCACCATGTAAACTACCTCGACTTCCATGGTGTCTTCATCTCATCGTCATCATTTTCTTGTACTCGAATCTCAGAGCGACGCTTCCAATAGATCTCTGGCTCTGTATGTGGTACAGGAACTTCTTCAATTGGAGGAGTATGATCAAAATTGACCTTCTTCTGAGAGGCTGAAGTTAGCTGGCAATAGGATTCCTTGGAAAATTTTCCAAGGTGTCGACTATTACAAGTGTCAGTAATAGGAACCTTTTCCTTAGGTACCCATTGTTGACGATTCTTATTAAAGGCGGATCTCTGGGAGGCTGCACCAGATGTCACGCCTATATTGACTTTCTTCTGCAGTGATCTTTTTTCAGGAGGTCTCGGCCTCCAAATTTCTTTTCCCTTCCACTGGGATCTTTTGATAGCGAAATCCTGAACACGAGGTCTAGGATTCACGCTCCAATATTCACCGCATGGAGTTGATCTCGATTTCTCCTGAGCTACCATGGCAGTTGGTAACTCTCTTTGTGGGATTCTCCTAACCTTAAATGTCGATGGCCTTTGATATTTCTTTCTTATCAGGCCATTTTCTCTTGCAACTTTCAAAACTCTGTGCACCCTAGCGGACAGAGTTTCATGCTTCTTCATTTGAGGAATAGGGGTTTGGGGCTGCTGATCCCAAAATGACTGTTTCAACTCGCCAGTAGGGCTGTTCCTCTTCACCCATTTTAGATTTGTAAACTTGTTATGGGTGGGAACGTTAACCTCTGGTTCCAAGGCTGGGAGTGTTGATGGATGCACTGGCAGTGGTTGTTGAGCTCGTAGTTTGGCATTTAACTTTCTCCTTTGCCTTCTTGTGAGCCTTCCTCCAGATGAGGAGGCTTCAACATCATCCTTTCCAGGTGCAGATAACCATGTTAGCAAAGTGGTGGCCCCAGTAGGTACCACAGATATTCTTCCTCCAGTTACGACCCTCTCTATAGTTGGGGCCTTGGGCTGCGATAGTCTTTCGAAGACAGAGATCCTGTTTTGTTGAACTGCTTTAGCAGTAGCAGTTCCAGCAGCTCGTGGTTGTTGCACGGAATAGGCACGTCGTGCATAAGTTTTAGCAGAGTCAGGCCTCGCAGAATGGCCTTGAACAGTCATGCCGTGAATAGGTACGGCGGCAGCCATTGCAGTAGCTGCAGAGAACTCTAAACTTCCAAATCGGATAGTGGCTTCAGAGTCTCCGGTGTTAATGACGGCATTCGCTAGCTGGATGCTAGCGCCTCGTCCTAGTTGGACGGTAAATGGAGTATTCTGTAGTTCCATTCTGCACAAAAGAAAGGTAAGGGTTAGTAGTCAAAAATTGATACATCACCCCACACTTTCAAAGTGCAGAGACTAGACAGAATGAAATATTATATATATATATATATATATATATATATATATATATATATATATATATATATATATATAATAAATTTTATTTGATTGCATTATTTCAAAACCCTGATTTTAATTAATTCATTAGAATTTTAATAATTTCATCGCTATTATAGTTTAGGTTAACTAGCCAAAGATGGAAAGAAAAACCAGTCCCCAGTGGAGTCGCCAGAAATCTGTGGGCTCCGAAAATTCGATTGATGCGTAGTCCCGGCCTCTTCGCGCCATCGGTCTATTTTTCTTTTCTGATAGTGATGACGACGAAGAGTTTTAACAAGATTAGGTTCCGGGTGAATTTTCAAAAGGCAGATTGGGTTTTAGATAAGACACTACCCAAAGATTTCGCCCTCATTTTGTGAGGACTTTATGATCTGAGTTCTGGTTTCCTATAGGCGCAAGCCCCTATAGTTAATTACCCCTCCCGATAACGAGAGAGAACTTTCGATTAAGGCTAGTCGTTGAAGAGGTTGTATAGGTTGTAAATACAACATATAATAGCAACAGTTTTTAGGGTTTGAATTTTGGATTTATGATTTAAAATTTGTCACAATGAACTTAAAACTGGTGGTGGGGGGAATGAAGACGAGCCCGATCAAGATCCCATGGTTCCGTCGTCCCGGGCTGTCATGTTCCCTGGTCTACTTAGTCAGAGGAGGTAGTCGACCCAACCTGACAGAAGGCACCTTGTCGGCAGCCATGGGTTGCTTCGTCCAAGAGTACCTTGTAGACCTGGGTTGGTGTTTGTCTAAAGGGATATATCTGATTCCACCTTAGCCGATAGAGAGCTTTGTGCCCATCGAATATACCCTATGATTCATCACTCAAGGGTTTGACGCCGTTAGGGAACATACGGGCTTTGGCCGTGATCGTAATATAATGGTGCCATTTTGCGGCAAAACCACCCGATCAGAGGGCACGTGCCACGTCCCTGCTGGCAAGAGACTTTTTTAGGATGAATCTCAGCGATACACCCGACATGCATTCGCTCTTTATGAGCTGAGGTTAATTTCAAATTTATCACCCCCGACAAAGGGTTACGGGAGGTTGATGTTTTTTAGTTTTGAATTTTTAAGTGATGCATTTCATGTTAAGAATTCGGGCTTTTATTGGATTTGAGATTTGACCCCTCCGGTTGAGATTTTGTGTCAACACGGCCATCATCGAGGTGACGTTAAAGGCACTAGTATTTTCATAGGAATTTGGGAGGAATTTTGTAATTCAAGTCATGTCGACTCCAGTCCTTTTGAGGAGGAGGATGAAACTTGAATTTAGACCCGCGTAGCATTCTCGAATTGTTAGATTTGAAATTCAGATGTGAAAATCGGAGCACATGCGGGGGTATTGTGTTTCAGTTTAAGGGGTTATATCTAATACATAAGGGGTATTTTAAAATATTTAAATATGATCCATTTAAGGAAGTGATCTTATTTAGAAGCCCAAAATTTCATTTAAGGGCCTACTAACGCCTTCTGTCCGCTTGCACACATGTTGCGGATCCGGTGGCGTGAAATGTATTAAATTTCACTTATTGCATTTAGTTTATTTTGACTCCTCTAAGCGTCACTTAGCACGGCTCGTAGAGAGTATTTGCTCAATAGGTACTAGAAGATCGTGCTCTTATTTGTAAGAGAATTATCTTGCTCGTTACGAATTCCCTATCCTCCCTTGTAGGTGGATTGATTTATTCGATACAAGATCTTTGTTCCTACTTGTAAGCTAGTTGTTGTGAGCGCTACAAATATCTTGCTCCCATTTACAGGTGAAGTATATCAGGGAATAGAAGTTCCTAGCTACCATCCCTAGACGTGTTGATTTGTTTTGTACAAGTTTCTTATTCTTGTATTTGAGATGATCTGTAGCCCTTTGGAGAGTTGCCAATTTGAGAGCTATTTGAAAGTAGTTTGTACATAGGTTGGATTGTTGGAACATTACTTTATGTATTTTATTATTTAATTTTAAATTGCATTAATTAGATGGGTTTTAATTTTGTTTAAAGTTGTATGTTCAATTCATTAATTTTAAATTTCATGTGTTTAGAATCAATTATTTAATTTGTTAATTTGAATTGTATTTTAAATTTGTTAATTAGTTTTAATTAAAGTTTGATCGATTAATTTGATTAAGGTTTGTGATCAAAATTTTATCCAATTATTTTAGTTGGGTTTAAGTTTGAGTTTTAAATTTTATATGTTACAGAAAATGTGTTTTAAAATTAATCATGTTAGGTATAATTTGATTATTAATCATTTATATGAGTTAAATAATAGTTGAATTTTAATTTTAATGAAAGTTGGTTAAAGGTTTAATATTAATTAATATTTTGATGTTATTATTAAATTTTAATTGATTTGAATTTTAATTAAGTTTAAGTTCTGATTAAAGATTCTGATTAAATTGAACTTCCAAATTAATGTTCTGAAATTGATTAAGATCTTTTGGGTTTTAATCGTTTGCTGTTATAATTTTAAAATTGATTAGTTAGTTACTTAGGTTAACACATTTTTTTTTAAATTGAAATTTAGTTAATTTAAGTTTCCAATTATAATTATATTGAATGTCATTTCAATCTTAGTTAAGATGATTTAATTAGTGAGCTATTAATTATTGGTTTCAAATTAAATTTGTATTTTCCAAAATCCACCTAAGTTTAAAAAAAAAATTATTTTTCTAAGTCCCGAATTTTTGAGTAAATTTCGGCAGCCTCCCGGCGTCCCCCTCCCCGACGCCGGGAGGTAAAGGAGGGCTCGACTCGGCCGGAGCGAATCAACGGCGAGGAGATTTTGGCTCGACTCGGCCGGAGCGAATCAACGGCGAGGAGATTGGGAGAGCGATCGAGTCTTCAAGTCTTCAAATTATGTGTAACCTGTTGATTAAAAAAAATTTTAATTTTATTTTAAAAGGCAGTCTTTGTCCCCTCAAAAATCCGGCAGCCTTCCGGCGTCCCCTCCCCGGCGCCGGGAGGTAAGGAGGGCATTTGCCCTTTCAAATCCGCCTGGCCGGAAAGATAATCAACGGCCGGGGGCTTCGGGGCGTTGTCGGGCCCGGGATTGATCTTCAGAAGCTTTGGTTGACGACGAATGGTTGCAGACGATTGTCGATTGCCGGTGATTTGTTGCCGATTGCCGCTGTGCTGATTTGACGATCCCCTTTTTGTGTCGTTTAACTTATCAATTAATTAATAATACAATTATATTTTTAATTAAATGATCATTTGAGCAATTTTCAATTTTCTCAAAAATTTGGCTAAGTCCCAAATTTTTGAGAAAATTTCGGCAGCCTCCCGGCATCCCCTCCCCGGCGCCGGGAGGTAAGGAGGGCATTTGCCCTTTCAAGTCCACCCGGCCGGAAAGATAGTCAACGGCCGAGGGCTTCGGGGCGTTGTCGGACCCCGGAAATAGTCTTCAAATACTCTGATTGACGACGATTGGATGCAGATTGAGTGGTTGCCGACGATTATTGGTTGCAAATAATTTGTTGCTGATTGCCTTTCCACCTTTTTTAATATTATAATAATAATAATATATTATTATTATTATAATAAAATATATTTATTATAATATATCATAATATAATATAATATATATTATTATTATATAGAAATAACAATACATATTATAATATAACATATATATTATAACATAATACATTTATTATAATATTATATAATATATATATTATTAATATTATTATATATTATAACTGTTATACAGAGACATTGGGAGAGGGAGCCCGATCATGCTAAGGCCGATCACGCACGGGAGTAGGTCGCAGAGGCGGTGGCTTCGTCGGCGGCGAGTCGGTGGCGGCCGGAGGCGGGTCGGCTAGAGGGAGCTCTGCTGGAGCAGATGCAGGTCGGGCCGGCTTGGCTAGGACACGGTGGAGTGAGGAGCAGGTGCGACTAGGGCACGACGGCAGTTTGGCGTCGGGTCAGGGTCGGTGGCTTGGTCGGAGATGGGCCGGTCGGAGTCCGGTGTCGGTAGTGCAGAGGGAGGCTGAGATCGGCGGGCCGGCGTGTCGATGGCGGGTCCGAGCAGAGGAGGAGATGGAGGCTAGTTAGACCGGAGGCAGGTAGGTTCAGCGGCCTTGACGATTTGCTCGACTGTAACGAAGTTGCAGTAGGAGGTCAGGCGGCCAGAGCAAACGTCGGTTGCAGGCGACGGTCGGACCGGAGCAGGAGTCGTCGGAGTTGGCTTCGATCGTGAAACAGAGAGGTATCTTTTTGACTCCTCTTGCTCTCTTCTGTTTTCTGTGTGTCTTTCCGGTTCTGAGCGCGTCCCCGAGAATGAGGGATTTTCGTTGTTTTGAGTTGTGAGGAGCAGTTGTGAGAGTCAGTTTTAGCGAACGTGGGTGATCGTGGGGAGCGAGAGTTGGTCGGCAGTTGAGTCTTACGTGGATTATAGGTATACAGTCAACACATTGATCCAGATATTAAGCTTGGCATCAGAACAGACATGCATGAGTCAGGACCATTTATATATCTATAAACTATTGATTTAATATGAAAGCATGAATCACATTATAAGCAAATTATATGTATAAATACTTAATGGCAAGCCTTATAGTTTCTTTAAATTAGGGGTGTCAATTTCGGATTGCAAGTTGGGTGGGTTCGGGTCGAACCCGAAATTGACCCGACTCTATTTGGGTTGACCCGAACCCAACCCGTTTTTACAAACGAGCCGATTTGTTCAACCCGGACCCGACCCGTCAGGTTTCCGGGTTGACCCGACACAGATTTATGGGATTTTGCGAGCTGTCGAGCTCCCGTCACTACTTCCGATAACGGCCTACTGAGCTCTCGTCGCTACTTCCAATCAATCTTGCCGCCGAGCTCCCGCCGGGATGGCAAGGTAGCAACTGACGGCTGACGAACGCGGCATGGCTGGGCTGGCTGGCTGGCTGGCTGGCCTGGCGGACACGACTGAAGCGGATGGGGGCCATGGGGAGGAAACGACTAACGGCGAGGCAGCGACTGACGCAGATGGCTAGCCTGGCGAATGCGACTAACGAACGCGACATGTCTTCAATCTTCAGACGCACCTGACGCAACGAGATGGACATAGAGCGAGAAACAGTCGATCTGGGTCAAAATGGGTCGATTTTGGGTTTCCGGATCAACCCGGGCCCAACCTGTTTTTTCAAACGGGTCAAAACCCGAACCCGGCCTGTTTCGTGTTCAGGTTGACCCGAATCCGAAACTTTCGTGTCAGGTTCGAGTCAGATTTTCGGGTCGTGTCAAATATTGACACCCCTACTTTAAATCTAACAAGGGTGTGAGGCCGGGTTTTCTATAAACTATTGTCATCTCATCCATTTGTAGACTAATAATAAGAAAAGTCACCTATAGAAGATCCTCCATAAGCTATAAAGAAGTCGGTCATTTGATTCACAGCCCCAAAGTTCGTTCCATGTTGAAAGTTTAACAAGTGGTTGCATATATATATATATATATATATCATTCTAAAAGCTGCACTAATTGGAGAAAAAACCAAAGCACCTGAAAATATTTGTATGCCATATCCTTCTGTACCCAAATCCAATTTATAGGCAAATCATTCATGATATGATCAATTTGAATATTTAAGTTATTCAAGATAGAATCTACACTGAATTAACATCCGTGCTTTGGTTTTTTCTCCAATTAGTGCAGCTTTTAGAATGTGTGATTAGAAAATAATATGCATTCTGGCAGTAGTAACATTTTCCAACAAGAAAAAATGAAATCAATCTACATCATTTAAAAAATAGGATAACTTGATCCAATAAACAAGCTTGTACTTCAAGGTTACCTCTTCACAGCCAGATTCCATCATCACACGGATGGCCCTTGTAACAAGTTCAGTTGCTGCAATCTCAGCACAATGAAAAAAAATATTAGAAGGTTCTAACACTCATAAGCGTGCAAAGTAATAGGTGATAACATAATGAAATAATAAGTCATTTAGCATATAATATATCTCAATCCCAAATCAGGAAACAAGCATTCAATGAGTATGTTTCAGTTGTATAAAAAGGTATGGCGTTTGGCAGTGGCATATGTAACAACTTAAAAATCGGAAAAATATTATCATATAATTTGATAATACATTCGTTTATAAAAGACAACTGTAGAGCAACTGATGCCTCTCTAACAAGTCATAATGATTTTAAAAGACGATAAGCTTATCTTGAATCTGATAAAGCATATCATTCTGGCCTCCATGGTGGACATCCATGCAAATGGCAAGAAGTGAGTGGTCAACTCCCATTAGTTGTGGGATCAAAACTTCCGTGCTCTTATAACTTTTCATCAACAATTCAATCATAATTTTAGTACCCATATCATGTGAATTTCAAACTATCTCAACAAGGGATAATTTAACTAGTGGCAAGTTTTGCTGAGTTGGAAGAAAACAGCTGCAAGCTAATCTTCGTCTCGGTGCCTTCGCTTAAGAAATCAGCATGAATACATCATGGACCTCATATATTGCTCGTCTTAATACAGGAAGACCACAATAATTTTTTCAACAAGAAGCTTATTGAATACCCACAAAAGCAAATAAAGCTTAATGAATTATAAAAAATGCTAATATATCTGAACAACAGCATTACAACTTAACTCACAAGTTACAACGTTCAAAGAATTATCTCATTAATCAAGAATTTATTTTTCACAGCAACAATCAATAACCCTATTATATTAACTCAGAAATTTATCACCACACTTGCTATAGATCCCATTCTCACAAAAGATCACATTTTTATTCAAGAATCAATCACAACACTTAAACAAGGTTGCTCATGATTATGAAAATGACTTTGTTATCAGAGGATTTAATCATACTCTCACAAACCTCACCAGCTTTGTTATCAACAATATCTCCAAACCTGTCAACACAAAGAGAAATAAGAAATTTGAACCGGCCTTCCAAGCCATATCTCCAAATCCGTAAAGAAGAAAGTTCATTATCAACCACATTGGAAATCCAATGAAGCATCAACTACAATTACACCAAACAACCAATGCACACAAGACTCCACAATGATATTCATGCTCAACAAACAAAAGGAGCTTTTAAAGGGACTTTTGCACAAATACCTAGAGTGTAGTTTGCTGAGTTGAAGATGTCATTAGTGGCAGCATTTGATGGAGGTACACATCTGCAATCAAGATCAGAACAAACAATAGAATCCTTAGGATCATTTAATTCCTACTTTCATTTGAAATTTAAGCTTCACATTTGCCCATAGTGGCTGCATTACACGCAGTCAGTCCGTCTTTGGCTGGCAAAACCACCGAAGCAGGCGTTCGATCATTCCCCAAGTCACAGTCGCACGACTCCAGAGCAGGCGCACAGGCCATATCGAAATCAAAGCTACACGAGTCCTCCAGCATGGATTTGCGATTCGAACTCCCCAATGGTGTCGTGAGCACGCGAACTGGGCGGGATGGGAGGAGACGGGCGCACAATTGATGTGGAATCAGATTTCGAAACCTCCTGTCAGCCGACGAGAACCGAGATGAGTTTGAAGCAAGCTCGAAGTCAAAGCGAACTGGACGGGACGCGGGAGGTCGAGCGGGAGCTAAGGCATGGGCACGGGAGGTAGAGGGTAGAAATCAGTGATTTTGAAATTGACAAAAATTTGACCGCAAACCGCCTCTATAAAAGATCCGTGAATACCAATTTATAGCAGCGGTTTTAAAATCGCCATTAATAAATGCTGTGCAAATCTTATATTTTTTATAATGCGTTAAAAATAATGTCTCTATACTCAAAAACTTTCTGAATATTTTTGAAAAGAAAAGTGGTCTTACCTTTAGTACTACTAAGAGTACTTTTTATTATGGGAAAGGGTATGGCTAGGAATAAAATTAGTTGCATAAGTTCTATCACAGGTTTTAAACATCAACCCTAACCTATTTATTATCTTGGGACCTCTCTCCACACCGGTCATAAAAGAACTTTCATTTTGGACAATTTGCTTGCCAATATTCTTAAGAAATTATCTATGTGGGAGTTCAATTTTTCATCCATGGGGGCTGGGCTAATTCTGATTAAAATATTTTTATAATCCATGCCTATTTATCTATTGCAGACTGTCAAACCACTTTTGAAGTTTGTGTCAATTAGAGAAGATCATCAATAATTTTTTGGGGGGCTCTTTTAATACTTCCAAAAAAAATTATTGATCATCTTGGAATTCTTGTATTTCCCCTTATATTGAAGGGGGCCTAGGTTGTAAGTCTATCATATGGTTCAATCCTTCTCTATTAAACTTTGGTGAAAGTTTAGATATAGCACTTCTCTTTGGGCTAATTCAATGAACATTAGATATTGCAATCAGTGGCAAGCTAATAAAAGTTTTTTCAAGAATGGGCAATCTCCTGTTTAGAATAGACTGTGCAAGATTAAATGGTTGGGGGAGGGGTATATTCTCGAGGGTCTGGGTAATGGGGATTCTCTTTATTTTTGGCAGTATGACTAGACTGATTTTGGTTGGCTTGATTCATTTTTTAACACTCACTCTATTTCTAATATTAAGATATCATCTAACTTCATCTTAAATGGTTGGTGGTACACTAATCGTCTTAATGAATTACTTCCCAACTTCCTTTGTTGATAAGATTTGACATTCCTATTAACCCTAGTGCTAAAGATTTCCCTATCTTTAAATTTTCAGTGAATGGTGAGTTTAACTTTAAGGGGGCTTGATATTCTTTCAGATCTCATCAACAAGTTAATGGTATTTTTAATAAAATATGAACCTCTATTACCCCCACTAATATTTCTTATTTTACTTAGTGGATTCTTAAGGGTTTTATTCATGTGAACTCTAGATTCATTAGCAATGGCATTTCACTGGTATCAAAATGTCAATGTTGTTTTCACTGAAACTTTGCATCATGTCTTCTTGAATGAACCTGTTGCTTCTAAAGTTTGAGACACCTTGAAAATTGTTCTTCATCTAAGCATTAAAAACAATCTGAATAATTGCATGTCTTTCTTATCTAATTTGTTTCATCAAAGGCCCAAAGGCCACATTGTCACTATTATTCCTATAATTATTTTTTGGCTCTTGTTATGAAAGGAATAATAACAAACACAATGGTGTTAAGATGAGCTCTGATGGAATTATGTTATGTCTCCAAAACAAAATTCACCAGCTCTTCTTGGCTAAAATGATTAATCAAAAAACATTTTAAAGGAAATATATCTTGTTCTTCTTTCTTTAATATTATTTTTTAGCATACTATTCTTGATCAATCTTATAAGATTATTTACTAGATCAAACCCCTTATTGACCAGGTTAAGCTTAATATTGATGGTTCCACTTCCCAATTTACCTCTAATTATGGTAGCCTTATTAGAGACATCCATGGGGCTCTCTTATATGCATTTACTTCTCCTCTTCCTAAATATAATGTTATATATGCTGAGATGAGTGTTTTATATTTGGGCATAAACTTATGTATGTCCAAAAATTTGACGAATATCTGGATTGAATCGGATTCTATTGTACTCGTCTCTCTCATCTTACAAGCGCTATCATGATGCAATACTTTTCAATCTACTTCATAAAACTATGGCTACTTTAGCTAAAGTTAATTATTAAATTTCACATATCTAGCGTGAAGGTAACATTTGTGCTAATTAGTTGGGTAAAAGAGGTTCGACAATCTTAAATTGTGAATATATTAACAATGTTTCTTCGTTTAGATTACTTAACTGGATGTTGAGACTAGATGCTCTGGGCATGCCCTATATTAGATATTAAACTCTCTACCCTTTTTTTTCTACTTGTTTTAACATCCCAACAATTTTCTGCTTGCTCCCTATATGTCATTGATGTAGAACGGATATAGGGGGAGGGGGTCATTTAAAATTTGAAATTTTAAATTAAATAGAAAAGAAAATTATTCTTTTAATTAAGGATGAATTAAGGCTCCAAGAGGGGGGATTAATGAGAATTAAGTGGATTGGAGAGAGAGGGGAGGAGCCGGCCTAGAGAGGGAGAGGAGAGAGGGTGTCCAGGTTCGTTGAATGTAGTGATTGATTTAAATCTGAATTAATTTCAGATTTGAGAATATTAGAGAAGTTTCCAAATGAAATTAAACTTATTTTAGGAAAGGATTTCAAATTTAAGTTGATTTGAATTTGAAATTTGAAAACTTTCCTAAATAAAGATGTTGAATAAAATGAAAGTCTTGAATAGGAATTCGAATTTGGAGGCAAAGGGAGATTGGGGAAAAGAGGTCGGCGGCTAGGCTAGGAATTAGGGTTAGGGTTAGGTGGCCAACAGCTTTAAGAGGGAGAGAGGGATTAGGTAAGGGACTTTATGGCTTGCCTAATTAAAGCTCTTTAATTGATGAGAAGAAATTAAATCAAATTCAATTTGAAATTGATTTAAGGAACTTTCCTAAAATAGAGTTCTATTTTAACTCTATTTTAGGAAATAATTCAAATTTCAAATTGATTTGAAATCAAAGCTTTCCAAATAGGTTGGGAGAAAAAAAAAAAGGAAAGTAGTAATGAATAGGTTTGAATTTGGGTGGCGAGGAGTAGGGGGGGGGGGGGGGAAGGCTAAGGCGCTAGCTTTGTGGGTGGGAGAACCTTAGGCCAACAATTAGGGAGAGAAAGGAAGGAGCAAGGTAGTTTTAGGGAAAGAAAGATAAGGAGAAATAATAAGGAAAAGATAAAACTGTGAGCCCAGACACTTCCTGCGGCTGACGGGTGATGTGTTGCCCTTCACCAAGGAACTTCAAGCCACGAGCCCGGACCCATCATGCGGCTGGTGGAAACTACAACTCCCTCCCATAGGGATCTCACCAAAATTCTCCCCAAAGAACAAGAATGCAGAACAAATTTTTTTTAATTGAAACTCCATCATACTAATACAATAGCAAGGGCCTCTATATATAGGCCTCAAAATAAAAGAAACTCAAAAAAACAAATATACCTCTAGGGCTTATATAAGATTAGACCCTTAAGTAAGGGTATAAATGAAAAATACATAATTAAAATAAAAATTTAAGATAACGTGGGACGATGACGGCCGTCGATCTTCAATTTCTCCTTGGGTAGGCATGGACGGTTAGATGTCCGCATCATTCTCCCGGGGTGGAAAAGAGCTCGACTTCATCGAGTTCGCGTCCCGGGTGAGCAACCAGGCTCTGATACCAAACTCATGTAGAATGGATATAGGGGGAGGGGGTCATTTGAAATTTGAAATTTTAAATTAAATGGAAAAGAAAATTATTCTTTTAATTAAGGATAAATTAAGGCTCCAAGAGGGAGGGATTAATGGGAATTAAGTGGATTGGAGAGAGAGGGGAGAGGCCGGCATAGAGAGGGAGAGGAGAGAGGGTGTCCAGGTTCATTGAATGTGGTGATTAATTTAAATCTAAATTAATTTCAGATTTGAGAATATTAGAGAAGTTTCCAAATGAAATTGAACTTATTTTAGAAAAGGATTTAAAATTTAAATTGATTTGAATTTGAAATTTGAAAACTTTCCTAAATTAAGATGTTGAATAAAAGGAAAGTCTTGAATAGGAATTTGAATTTGGAGGCAAAGGGGGATTGGGGAAAAGAGGCCAGCGGCTAGGCTAGGAATTAGGGTTTGGGTTAGGTGGGCGGCAGCTTTAAGAGGGATAGAGGGATTAGGTAAGGGACTTTATGGCTTGCCTAATTAAAGCTCTTTAATTGATGAGAAGAAATTAAATCAAATTCAATTTGAAATTGATTGGAAATTGATTTAAGAAACTTTCCTAAAATAGAGTTCTATTTTAACTCTATTTTAAGAAATAATTCAAATTTCAAATTGATTTGAAATCAAAGCTTTCTAAATAGGTTGGGAGAAAAAAAGGAAAGTAGTAATGAATATGTTTGAATTTGGGCGGCGGCGGGGGGGGGGGGAGGCTAAGGTGCCGGCTTTGTGGGTGGGAGAACCTTAGGCCGGCGGTTAGGGAGGGAAAGGAAGGAGCAAGGTAGTTTTAGGGAAGGAAAGATAAGGAGAAACAATAAGGAAAAGATAAAATCGTGAGCCCGGACACTTCCTGCAGCTGACGGGTGATGCGTTGCCCTTCACCAAAGGACTTCAAGTCACTAGCCCGGACTCATCCTGCTGCTGGTGGAAAATACGACTCCCTCCCATAAGGATCTCACCAAAGTTCTCCCCAAAAAACAAGAGTGCAGAACAAATTTTTTTATTAAAACTCCATCATACTAATACAATAGCAAGGGCCTCTATATATAGCTTCAAATAAAAGAAACTCAAAAAGATAAATATGCCTCTAGGGCTTACATAAGACTAGACTCTTAAGTAAGGGTATAAATAAAAAATGAATAATTAAAATAAAAATTTAAAATAACGTGGGACGATGACAGCCGTCGATCTTCAGTTCCTCCTTGGATAGGTGTGGACGGTTGGATGTCCGCACCAGTTATATGTCATAAATTTTCCTTATGACTTTTTCCTATTTTTATCAAGGGCTTGCTTATGTTTATTTTTCTCTTTATGATTATATTTCCTATCTGCTCCCTTTTTTTTATCATATTGGGCTCATATTTGAGCAGCCCCTGCAATGGATAGAGAATGCCTTTGTGCCTTGGTTGGAGAATTTCTTTGTGCCATTTATTATTGGCTTTTGTGGTTATTTTGGAGATTAGCTTAATGGAGAATAGGATTGGGTGGAAGGCTGTATATGTTGATTGAGCTTTGGAGGGTGCTTATTTTCTCTTAGATATCTTTGGGAATGATCTTTTAAAGGCTTGTGGATCTTTGGTTTTGCAGGTACTATTGCTACTATCTAATTGGGCTTCAAAGTTGGCTTAAGCTTGGATTATTTTTGGGTGATGGCTCCTTGCCTTTTTATCTTGTATCTTAGTAGTGATCAGTGCCGATTGATACACTAAATTCTCAATAATCATACCAATTACAATCAAAATGGATTACAGTATCCCTTCAGAACTGGACTCATACTAAATTATCAAAAAATGCTTACGCTTTGCAGAAACCATTCAAATACAACAGAGTTCTTGCTTTTGTATGAGGATTTATTTGGGACAGCTCTTTTTCTATTTTTTTAAAATAAATTTTTTAATGTAAAAACTTTTACTTAATTTTTTGTACTAAAAAATTATTTTAAAAAGTATTTAGAAAGCAGTCCCAAACAACGCCTAAGACAGTCTTTAAATCTATTATCCCAATTACAATTTCTATTCCGATTTCCCCGAAACAACTTTTTAAAACAAATTTGTAGAAAAAAAAGGATAATCCCAACTTTTATTTTGCTTATTAATTTTTCTACCAAAATACAATATATATATATATATATATATATATATATATATATATATATATATATATATATATATATATATATATATATATAATTATGCTGCTTTGTTTAGCTGTATAATTTGCAGGACTACCGTTGTAGTTTAGACTTGTGAGATAACTTGCTGCCACCCTTGTCCTTGTAAGAATTCCATGAAACTATAGCCTTCTGACCACATCAAGTAGCTGCCACAGCTCGCTGCCTCTGTCTGTTTAAACGCTTAGTTAGGACAGGAATAACATCTTCAGAACCAGTGCGACAATCATCATCAGAACCATTGATCTCCTGCAGCAAGAGCAACCAAATTTTTTAGGACTAGAAGATCAAAAAGGTAACTGAGAGTTTTAAGAATACAAGGGTTAGGCTGCCCGGGGAACCAGTCTTAGACATTACTATGAGGCGAGCGCTAGTCATAGCAAAGATTCAAGGACAGGGCAGTGCATCCTGGGATGAGGCCGGAACCCTGGTTTGACAAGGTTAGTGGGCTTAGGCCACAATCTAGCATGGGGGAACTGGCGGCACATGCACCCACTTGTTCAAGCCTCTCCTACTATGTTGTCTGATTGGGTAATTGACTCAAACTGCCCCTCAATCCTTCTTTATTTTATGACTTGAGATCAAAATATTTAATAGAAAATCTAAACAAAACAAGACAATAATGTAGATTCAGAAATTGCAAATATATAAATGTTAGTCATAAAGAGATCCTGAGAGGCATTGCCAATTTACCATCGATATTTCATCAACTTGAACTAGTATAACTTAGAATTAAGTTAAGATAATAAAACTTGGTTTTTGTGATAGTGCTCCCACTTAGAAGATTCATTAATGAGCCCATAGAAGTGGATTCTTTCCATTTAGCTATTCAGAACCATGAACCACAATCTTCTTAAGGAGAACAATGGAATGCCAAGGGGTGCCCCTCCTGAGAAAGGGGTCCAACATTATGGCCGTAGATTGATCTAATTTAGGAAGAAACATGCAAGCAATTTAATAAGCCTTCATGTCTCTGTATTATCTCTTACCTTGAATTGAAGTAACAAAAAACAACATTAGAATGATGGCAATATGTTATGAAAGGACTCCAGCATGCAGCATCGGCATATGCCTAAATTCATAAAAAAACAATAATGCTGAGCAAAATAAGGACTGAATTTAACAGGGTAAGAAATCAGTTGAACTAAAAGCGCAGCATTCATATGACCAGATAGGCAAACAACAGCAATTTAGAACAAACTCATTCAAAGGTAAGTCACCTCTTCCCGTGAAGGCTTATTTTTGTTGAGAGCAGAACCATCCACTGTATTAGTTTCATTATCTATCAAATTAGCACCAATCTGCACAGAAGGGACAAGAAAAATGATGGCTTGATTTGAAGAGGACCGGTAGAAGTATATGACTAGGGAAAAGGAATGCAACTTACATCACCAATATGAATAACTACTGCAATTTTAGATTATTTGGTAACCAAAATATCAGGATGCTCATCTGTATTATCCCCATTTTCACGATCTAATGAGGCCTCCTATAGCAGATTCCAAATATATTAGTTAAAGAGAAAAAGGTTGAGTCAAGATGTAAACAGGATGAACTTGCTAAAAAGCTGCCTCCACGGCCACCTTATTATAGCAAAATTCAAAGAAATTCAGACAAAAAGATCATAGTTAAATCTAGTCTTAAGCTAAATTACTCGTCAAAGATAATTTTTGTGATTCTCATGATAAGAATACTGAAGTGCAGCATTGAGATTCTAAATAAAGCTTATAAACAAGACCTCAATAAGAAAAATCATTTGAAACTTGGGAATACCTTCTCTACCAACTGCAAGCAAGTTAAAATATTAACCATAGCATTGGCGTCATCAATATCTGCTTGGTTTTCATTAGCACAAATCTTCATCATCAGAGCTCACTATTTCCTGCACATCTCCTTCAATAAACTATAATAAACAACACTATCAAACTTAAAAGAGATTTGACAAAAAAAGGAGTGCCAATGTAACATAGCTAGATTATACAAAAAAAAATTGCATATATATATATATATATAGAGAGAGAGAGAGAGAGAGAGAGAGAGAGAGAGAGAGAGAGAGAGAGAGAGGGAGAACACATTATCCAACACATAAAGGAATGGAAGGAGAAGAAAGATTCATAAAGCAATTTGCCAAATAGTTAAGATAAGGCTAAATAACGACGAAGATGACAAATAAAGGAGAAGATAAAAAAAAAAGAAACAAATATACAGTTGATGTGAAGTCATAGTGGAAAGAAGAATTAGAATATTGTAAACCATTCTCCAATAATATTTACCATAAAAAAATGCAAAGTTACACCCAATTGTTAGGAGATGAAAGAAGTGAGATCAAGAAAAGCTCAGATCGCAATGCCTTACATAGAGAAGTCTAAGAATGGGAAACTAGGGCTTCTAATAAGGTGAAGAAAAAATAGATGGTCATGTTTATACTTTACAGCAAGTGTGATAGAGAAAAAGAAAGGTTGAACTATGTGAGAATATTTGGGTAACTGAAGAATTATGCCACGTGCAGGCAAAAATAAACTTCATTATGACAAACAAAAGGTATTTTATATGTAGAAGGGATTATCTAAAAACTAGGTATAGGTGCCTAGTGGTATGATGCCAAGTAGTCAATACCATTAGCAGCTCATATTTCAAAACTTCCACACAGTCAAGGGACAAACATAATGAGGTCACAAATCTTCTAACTTTTCTTGAGCCTTACTTCTATCATAAACCCTGTATTCTTCAATTAATGGATATTAATTTGGTTGAATATTAAACTCTAGAATATATTTGCTCACTAAAAACCCATTAATGAGGTGGTATTATGTCACGTAGGCAACGCCATTAGTGGCTCGTATTTCAAAACTTTCACACAGTGAAGGGACAAACGTAATGAGATCACAAAATTTCCAACTTTTCTTCTACCCTTAATTCTGGCATAAACCCTGTATTCTTCATCCAAGGCATGCTAATTTGGTTGAATATTAAACTCTAGAATATATTAGCTCAAGCAATGCTCTGATGCTCTCATGCTAAATTATGGCTCTTTCTACAAAGAGTACCCAACTCTAACAAGCACAATACTATTGAATACACAGTTCCAAGATTCTAGTTCAATGGAATTTTAAGATTGTGTTTGAAGATGAAATTTGAAAAAAAAAATTCATGTTAGTATACTATGAATGAACAAAGTATCTGAAGCCATTTTTCCCATGCTCTATGATGCTATACTCCTCATATAGCAGGATAAAGGCTTGATGTTGTTGGTGTTATTGTTGTTCAGTGATGCTATCCTATGTCAGTGAACCATTGGTTAATAATAGTACACCATAAACTCAACATGCTTACTGCATACTGTAAGGTCAAGAGCAGGCATAAAGTGCAGTCATATTTTTTATAATATGAAATCTTTGTATTGATCCCACTCTATATGCAAATGAAATCTTGTACTAATAGTAATTACAACTCAATATGCTCTACAATGGCAATGCCCCAAGTTGCAATAATCAACATCACTTTATATTTCCAAGCTTCACATGAGATGTATAGCATGTTCACCAACAATTAGTGGCCTCTATATAGGTGCCAATAACTCAACCCTGGAGTTGGTCATAGTGTAGGTCAGTTGCTCGGTCCATTGTCTCGAGGAGTTCACATCAGAGCCTTGTACAAGTACTTGTGGATTGAAAGTCACCACCTGTGTCAAAGCCCCTTGTTATTTCATGAAATCATGAAGGGAAAAAATGATTTTTACATATTTGGTGTGTTTTCATTAAATAAAGAGAAAAAAATAAAAAACAAAATTAAGATCTCTCTCTCTCTCTCTCTCTCTCTCTCTCTCTCTCTCTCTCTCCCCCCCCCCCCCCCCCCCCCCCCCCCCAATTAATCCTCTGCCCCACAAATTATGCTCACCGGCAACTAACAAGCTTAACTGTAACTAGAGAAGATCTTCAATGAGAAAAAGTTATACAAATTTGCATATTAAGGTCTGTAAAATAGGGTTTTAGAATAAACTAACATTAATCAATTTTTTTTTCCAAAATCAAAATCCTATAGGAACAACAAAGTGTTGTAAGAAAATTTTTAAAATGCACAACTCTAATGAGGTTTATTTTCTTAAAATATTTTTTTGTGCGTTTGCTTTTATCCTATCAATTGAAGCTCATGAGGACTCGCACTAAAATTGAGGCTAACAAGTACCAACCATAGACAACTATAGGATCATAGTGGGTAAGCTTCTCATTATAATATTATTACCATGTTGTTACTCCATATGGATTTTGCAAGGCCTTAAACAAGCCTACGGGTGGCAGTGAGGGTAGGGTTGAAAGTCATATATTTCCTTTAATGACATGGCACAAGTATGATAGTCTGAAGACTCTTTGCCATCTTTCTATTGAAGACCCACATAAGAAGTTGGGGCGTGGTAAGAGACTCTAACTTAGTTGAGATGCTCCACACACCACTAGTGCATGTTTTTTAAGGCATGGCTAAAGGCTTATTTATGGACACATTGCCTTATGCACCAACACATACATGCTTTTGGAAGCACAAAATTGTATCCCTTTTGCTACCCCCCTTGCAAGCGTGATGTAGAAACAATAGTAAAATTTCATAAAGAATCCTACAAGTTTGACAAATCACCACCTTGCACTCCTCGCACTTCGGGTGGGTCACATGGTTGTTGAGAATGCACAAACCAACTTTCTCTGACAAATAAGGGAGATCATTTCCCATCAATCGTGGTTGATCAAACAATGTAACTTAAGGCATTTCACATTTGGGCCTTCCATAATCGAACATTCTTATGATCATAGCTGATCAAATGATATGACTGGCTCTAAAATCAGCTTAAGTATATGCCTGAATAACAAAAATGGCCTTTACTAGGAAATAATAACTTACAAGAAAAATCCAATTGTCTACCACCTTAGTTTGTGTGCAAAAATTTAAAGTCCTCAAGCTATAATATCCAAATAAATTGAGCAAAAACAAGCAAGCTCTTCTTAATCATTAATTTGACAAATGTAGGGCACTCATCACCCCAATAATGGTTTTAATTATTGCAAATCATAACTAGCAGTTACTAACAAGAATCATGCCATTGGCTACAAATTAAATTTGCTCTTAAGACTCCTAATCTCTAATGAAAGCAAAGATTATTAAGATATTATCATCATAGAGAACACATGTATCCCTAGGCATTTAAAATGAAAAAGTCTCTAAGGTACAATCTTTCAACCAACCAAAAAGCTTTGTAGTCAAGCAATATAAAATCCAAGACATGCAAAGCCTTAATAAGTCAAGTAAAAAAAGTTCAAGAAAGGATACTTAAACACATGATAGAAATTTTTAGTTGTCAAAAATCTTCCACTCTAATAAGTCAAAAGACAACCGTGTTGGGCTAGGTCCCTCTCAATATACCTAATGGTCAAGCTGCTACTTAATATTTTTTTTATTAGACAAATATGAATTATATGCTACCATTTCCTATCTACTGCTCAAAAGCAGCAAGGTGTTTATTATACCAGCGTGAACCAGAAGCCAAGAATCGCAAACCACTGCTGTTTGTAGATAAGTCAAAACAAAGAGTAGCTATTACAATCCAACAAAGAGGAGTTCAAAACAAAGAGCTTTCAAGCTGTTCTTACTGAAAAAAGGTCCAAGACTGGTACATCCTCAACGGCATGAAACAAGACTTGAGATACTTTTAATTGATTGATAGATTGAAAGATCAATAAAAAGTCTCCATTCTAGTTTTTTAATGTGGATCATATGCAATAACTTTGAAAGGTTATTTATGAATCAAGTAGGGATTAAAGCAGAGATTCTTGCTGATTGGTACAACCAAAGTATGCATTAACGTTGCTATCGACATGCATATGCCTTGTTGGTGATGGTATATGTTAATGTTGATTTTAATGGCTTGCATTGACTTTTCTGGTTGTACATTGATGTTGGTGTCGACAATGTGCAATTCTCAATCCCCTTTATATGTAGAATATGGCTTATTTATTAAATTTTGCCGTGTTATTTTGGTTGTTTTAACTAAAATCTCTACACACTCTATCAATACATAATGATTGATCACTTTAATCAGAGATCATTGTTTATAAATTTCAATGCTTTAGTGATATTAGACTTGAGCGATCTTTAGATTGTTCTATTCTCCTCGTTAAGTTGCTCGTTTTGACTATAAGCACTTAGTATTAGGAAATTATTGGTCCTCTTAATGAGATTATGAAGTGTACAATTATACTTTGAGTGCTTGATTTAGATGTTCAAGACACATTTGGTGTCTCATCAATATGTTCATTTTAACACAAAGTTTTTTAAAAATTGATTATTGATGGTGTTGAAAGTTTTTAATTATTATATTATGTTAAGATCCATACTTAAATGGATGAATTTTTTCACTGATATATTAAGAGATCATAACCAAAATTTCAATTTCTCCCACGCCAACCACGAACATATATAACTTGGAAAGCCATCATAATTAAAATTAAAATAAAACTTTATGATATTTTTAGCCATTAATACTCTCTATCAATCAAAGAATACAAATAATGTGTGGCTTAAACCTCAACAATAATCTGAATGAGAAATATAAAATTTCAAAGGGAATAAAACCTCCAAATAGTGCATACTCATTGGTTAAAAGTTACATGTAAATTAAAATATTTGTTTCCCTTTCTTTTAAGCCGTGATTTTTATGGATACCTGATATGAACACACGTTATCTACAATACTCTGCAGGCCTATCTTATCATTTCTACTTAGCCTCCACTACTATTATAACTAACTATAGTATTATAGCACATGATATACTTTTATTTATGTTTTACCATTTTTATAACCAAATTAGAGGAAGAAGGTAATACATATAGCAGTTGTGATAAAGAAAAGGATATACACTGATTATTAGAACATTCTACAGTTTGTTCTATTACCTCTTGTTCCGTTTCTATTTATGTTTTCCTATTTCATTGCTTCCACAGCAGATTAGTATCAGAGCTCGGTGGGAGTAAATGGCGAAAAGTAGTAGAAATTGCACTCCTGACAACGATCAGAGCAGAGACGCACTATGGACGGTTGAATCTAAGATCGTCAGACACTTGGCAAATCTTAGAGCTGATTTTTGCCGATTCTTCACAGAGATGCATATGGAGCTGCAGAGCATTAACACGGGCGGCGACATTGCTCCTCTTGGTGCTCCGATAATCACACCAGAACGCAGAGTTGAACCTCCACGGGGACGGAATGATCACCATCCCAGGATGACAGTACCGGATTTCACAAACTCAGATGTCGAAGTCGATTTTAACCCCGCAGGGAACCGCCTCTGATTCAGTAGAGGAAGAGCGTCCCTGCTATTATCATATGCATCATCGATGGGGTGGAGCACTGAGGAGACCGTAGGGAGATTTTAAACTAAAAATGGATATTCCCCTTTTTTAAGGGAAGCTGCACATTAAAGATTACTTTGATTGAGAAGGTTCAGTTGAGTCATTCTTTGATTATATGGACATTCCCCATGAGAAGTAGGTTAAATATGCAGCTTGTCGACTACAGGGTACTGGTGCGAATGCATGGTGGAAGCAGCTTATCCAGTCTTAATAGCGCGTTACATTGGGGGATTGAGAGAGACCATATAGGATAAGTTGGAACTGAATTCAATATGGTCACTATCGCAAGCTGTGAATTTCACCTTGAAGGCTGAACTCTAGTTGAATCGTTCACCCCGCGGAGTAAGAGCCCGATGCTTACACCCTCAGCCGACTACACATGAAAACAGGGGTCACCCACCAACAGAAGCTAAACAGGGTCAAAAGTCAACTCCATCAGCAGGACCCGTCCCTCATACAGCTGAAGCAAGAGCCACCAACAAGCTAAAGGCACATATTAGAGACAATATGCATACCTGCCCAAATAATTTGAAGTGCTTCTGGTGTTTCAATCGGGTCATAAGTCGAATGAATGTCCAAACCGGCAGCAAGTGCAACTGCTAGAAAAGGAATCAGAGACCAACCATACCAGGTTAAAGGAGAACCTGACGAAGACTTTGAGGAAGTTATGGGTGATGAAGGCGAGCTAGTGGTATGTGTCCTGCAAAAGTTGTTATTAGCTCCGAGACACAGTTCGATTTCACAACGAAATGCTATATTTAGAGCCAAATGCACCATCAGTGGCAAGGTTTGTGATCTTCTGATAGATAATGGTTGCACCGAGAATGTAATTTCACGCGCAGTGGTTCATGCCTTGCATCTCAAAATAACTAAAAATCCAAATCCCTACATAATCAGTTGGGTTAAAAAGGGAAATGGATATACCCATCATAGATATGTGCAGGGTAAACTTCTCCATTGGAAGGCATTATACATGTGAAGTCCAGTGTGACGTCCTGGACATGGATGTCTGTCATTTAATTCTTGGGCGACCTTGGCAGTTTGACAATGGAATTATCTATGATGGACAGAATAATATTTATTCCCTGGAATGGAAGGGACAAAAGCTTCGCCTACTACCCAGTACGCCAGCCAATTCGACTAACAACAACAACAAACTAGCTCTTTGCATTGTGTTAGGCAAATCCTTGCTACAAGTCATGAGACGAAATCAGTGGTGTCTCTAGTGGCGATTGAAGCAGCCCGAAGGTTGAGACTTTCGATCACCCACCTGAGCTACAACAATTGCTAGTTGATTTTGAAGATCTGGTACCCCAAGAACTACCAAACGTACTCCCTCCCATACACTTGATTTAACATTAGATTGATTTGGTGCCGGGCGCATCTTTACCCAACTTGCCACATTATAAATTAAGCCCTACGGAATAGCAGCAATTGCAAAAGATTGAAGAAGAATTATTGCAGAAACAACTCATACAGCCCAGTTGTAGCCCTTGTGTCGTTCTTGCCCTCTTGGTCCCAAAGAAGGATGGGTCATGGATAATGTGTGTGGATAGTCGCACCATCAATAAAATCACTATCAAATACCGGTTTCTAATGCCAAGATTAGAGTATATGCTGGACCATTTATCCAGGGCTAAAGTATTCTCAAAGTAAGATTTGCATAGTGGGTACCATCAAATTAGAATTCGAATCATAGATGAATGGAAAACAGCTTTAAAAACTCATACAGGCTTGTATGAATGGAGAGTGATGTCGTTTGGCTTATGCAACACCCCGTCTACATTTATGCGGTTAATGAATGAGATCCTAAAACCGCTACTGAATAAGTGTTGTGTAATCTATTTTAATGACATCCTAGTCTTTAGCAAAACTACTGAAGATCATTAGCAACATTTAAATGAAGTCTTTGAGCTTTTACGCACACATGAGTTATACTTGAATAAATCTAAATGTGAGTTCACCACGTCAACTATTCACTTCTTAGGCTTTGTAGTATCGACAAACGGCATCAGCGTGGATCCACGCAAGATTGCTGCCATCCAAGAATGGCTAAGGCCTCGCTCAATGACAGACATTTGAAGCTTCCACGATTTAGCAAATTTTTACAGTTGGTTTATGCATGGATTCAGCATGGTAATGGCACCCTTGACTGACTATCTAAAGAAGAACGCCTTCAGTTGGGCTGAGGAACAACTACGCAGTTTTGAGAGTTGGTTTCTGCCCCTATTTTAACAACACCAGATTTTACTAAACCATTCAACGTGGACACTGATGCTTTAGCGGTGGGAATTGGCATTATGCTCTCTCAAGAAAATTGGCATATCAAATTTTACAGTGAAAAGCTGAGCCCGATGAGGCAGAGATGGTCAGTATATGAGTAGGAATTATATGTAATTGTGAGAGCTCTCAAGCAATGGGAGCATTAGTTACTTCACCAAGACTTCATTCTATGCAGCGATCATTAAGCATTGTGATGCAATCAAGGATTATCATTTTATTTTATATGTTATTTATGTTTTGGATGTTATGTAATTTTGGACTATATTTTTTTTGTGTCATATGATGGAAATCAACCCATGATCATGCTTGGGTTTGGTGCTCTTTGGTAATTTCTCTCCTTTGATTTTCCACTCATGTTGAACTTGATTTCTTGCTTCCTTATTGGCTAAGTGGGCATTTATTCTTGGGCTATTATTTCCTTAATGGGCTTGGCCCATATCTCCCCATATTTCTTAGTTGTTTGGTGTTCTATGCTTATTTCGGATTACATGTGGCTGGTTGGAATTCCTGCTGATTTTCCATGCAGATTTTGGTTTTCCCTTTCTTGGAAATTCTGTTTTGCTTTTCCATGGGCATTGGTTCCCTGTTGTTAGCCGTTCCCCTCCCTCTTTGTTATTTCCTATGTCTTGTGTTTTATCTTCTCAAGATGGCTTCTATCGATGGCACATTTATGAGGGCATTTGATCTTTTCTCCTATATATATTACTAATTTGCTGCTGGAAATGGTGGTTGTTGGCTGAAATCTAATCCAAACCTAAGGGTTTCTTCCTAGCTTGAGATCTATCTTCTTCCTACACCTATTTCTACTTCCCGGTCTTCTATCTATTTATTCTCTCCACGGTTACCCTTCCACTTGTATCTTTCTTCTCCAAAATATTGTGAGTATAAGGTGTTGTTGAGCCCGTTTGTTGGTATTTGTCGGAAGAGTGACGTCTTGAGCAGGATCAAAATTTCTATGGCCACCACTGGTTTAATTTTTCCTTTGAGCACCATTCTCTAATTTTCATATTTGCATGTGAGTTGACCTTTCTAGGTTGTTCTGAGGGTAGTTTATTTTATGTTTTAATTTGTTTCTTGCAAGGTTTCCTAATTATTTGCTTATATCTGTTTACTATTAAGTTTTATTCTATTGGTGATGGTTTATGCTTTATTGAAAGGAAGTGCATGGTTGCATTCATAGTGTTCTCCTATTTGGCTTTTAGAACTTAGGATACATCACATTGCAATTAATTTCTTAACATGCAAAAGCACATAAATCGGATGCACGCAAGATGGGTGGTTTTCTTACAAAAGTTCAGTTTTGTTCTTAAGCACAAATTACGCAGTCAACACAGAGTGGCAGACGTGCTGAGTAGACGATACGTCCTGCTCATTAAAAAATGCTAGCACAACTACAGGATCACTTCTTCTAGCCGCACCTGAGAAGAGATGTTATTAGATTTGTTGAAAGATGCCCTGTATGTCAAGTGTACAAGGGAAGCAGCCAAAACACCGGATTATACACGTCGTTGCCTGTACTGATGTCGATTTGGGAAGACCTCAGCATGGACTTCATATTAAGCCCTCCTCGCACTAAGAGAGAAGCAAATTCTATTATGGTGGTGGTTGACAAGTTTTCTAAAATGGCTCACTTCATTGCCTGTAAGAAAACCTGTGACGCATTAGGTATAGCCAGATTGTTCTTCCGAGAAATTATCCGGCTTCATGGATTACCACGCAGTATCACGTGGAATCGAGACGTCAAGTTCATCAGCCATTTTTAGAGAGATCTTTGGAAACAGCTGAAGACGAAAATTAAGTTGAACTTCGCATACCACCCCCAAACCGACGGCTAGACGGAGGTGGTAAACCGTACCCCTGGAAACATGCTGCGGTATTTGGTACAAGATCGCCCAAAGTAATGGGATGATGTACTCAGTCAGGCGGAGTTTGCTTATAATTCAATGACTAATCAATCTACAAGTATGTGCCCCTTCAATATTGTCTACACTAAACAACCTAATGACATTGTGGATATAGTCGTGCTTCCAAAATGCCATAATTCGGCAGCCCACAAGTTGGCCGAGAACTTCAAATACACATTGGAGGAAGTTCGCAACAAGTTAGAGCAATCCAATGTTTCTTACAAGTCGAAGGCAGATATACATCATCGTTCCAAAATTTTCTCCCAGATGAACTAGTCATGGTGCGATTAAGGAAGGAAAGATTTCCTTTAGGCACCTAATCTAAGCTCAACCCGTGGAAGATTAGACCTGCTTCTATCAAGTAGGGCTGTCAATTTTTGACACGACCCGAAACCCAAGCCGGACCCGACCTGAAAAAATCCGAGTTCGGGTCGACCCGATTAGCAAACGGGTCGGGTTCGGGTTCAGATTTTTGACCCGTTTAAAAAACGGGTCAGGTTCGGACTGACCCGGCAACCCGAAGTTAACCCAGGTTGACCTGGTAATGTGACTTCCTGCATGCCTCGAGTCGCATCAACTCTGCCTTCGCGCCAAATCTAGTCACATTAGCCATCAGCTCCGCCTCGACTCGCATTAGCTCCGCCTATCCCGTCCCCGCTGACGGCTGACCCATCCCATCCCCGCTAACGACCGAACGGGTTCAACTTCGACACTGTCTGTGACTCTGCATCGCGATTGGTCGCCGGCCTCGTCGGACGGGTTCGACATCCCGTTCCCAAACAAACTTCCGTCCCCTACTCCCCGCAATTGCCGTCTGCCGCAATTGGTCGCTAGCTGCCTGGCTCTGCCTCGCCCGCATGGCTGCAGGCCCGCATACGGGCTACGTGATCCTCACCTGTATCGCGTTTGGAGTTCGATTTCGTGATCCTCACCTGTATCACGGGTCGGGTCGGGTTAACCCAACAACCCGCACAGGTCGGGCCCGGGCTGACAAAACTAACCCGTTTGCAAAATCAAGTCGGGTTAGTATTAACCCGTTTACGAGCGGGTCAAGTCAGGTTCAACCCGAACCCAACCCGTTGACCCGAATTGACACCTCTACTATCAAGCAAAGGGTAAATGACAATGCTTACATAGTGGAGTTACCTTCAGATATACTTAACTCCATCCATGTTCAACGTAGCTGACATCTCTCTTTACCATCCAACTGATGAAGCATCTACTAACATCAGTTCATCGAAATGAACTCTTCTGAAGCAAAGGAGAACTGATGTGGACACACATTATCTACAATACTCTACATGCCTATAATTTCTACTTATAGATAAGAAAACTATAACAATAATTTTCATAAATAAGAAAACTATAAAATAATTTCAATGAAAAAAGGACTAAAAATGCTCATGAAAAGTAAATCAAGCATAGAAACTACATAGGCTAACATGACCAACAGTAGTTAATTATTATAGAATCCACTCAAGGTAGTAGAATATATCCATAAAGGTAACAAGCCAAAAAAAAAAAAAGCAAGAAGCACTGAATTGGGACAACCCACATTTGCCGTATGAGACATAAACCAGAGCAACAAAATAGAGTAGGGGCACCCACAACAACAAAATAAAATCTTAGATACATTAAGCAACAAAAGCCCCAGTAGCATAAAAGAAAGATTACAACATCAATATAAAACCCTAGTTGCATGGAAAACAATTATGGAGTAGCCAACAAACAACGCCCAAGCAGCAGCAAAGAGGTTCAATTCAGTTTCGATACACAAAATAATAAATTTTTAACTTCAAACTAAAATTTTATAATATCATATGATACTTTTTTGATTGAGTTCAAGGGCTTTAAAAAATTTAAAAAAATATTTAATTTTGTACAAGAAATAATAATTATATATTTTTAATTTTTAAAATATAGTATTATACTAATATATACTAATATTTTTTAAAATTTTATATTTTTAATAATAGATATTTCTCTTATTTGTATCATATCATGTTAATATAATATATCAATGTTAATCAAACAAAGCAATATGTGAAGCACTTGAGTCAAAATGTAAGTTCTTCCTGGTTCTAAGGCCCAAGCTTTCCTGAAAATAATTAATATCTTAATTCTGCAAACTCTACGAGAAGAAAAATAAGTTCATCTGTCAGAATAATAATTTAATTCCCTTTTCTTATAAAGAAGAAGGAACTCTATATATCCAAAACAAAGCAGCAGCTAAGTTTTCAACGTAGCAACTCAACAAAGGCTGAGTTTATCTTCCTATGGTAGAGAGAAGTTATTTACTCGCTTCTTTTAGAAATTTGGCGCACACAGCTCATCTAAGTTTTTCTTAGATGCGCTTATGGGTTCGGAGATTTGTATATAAATGCTTATAATGAAATTTGTGATTTTTTTTTAAGAGAGAGAAAGAAAGAGAGGAGAGAGCACATGACTAGATAGCTTTCTTTTTTCTTCTTTATTTAAGCAACAATTATGATCGAAAGCCATAACCAGACCAGAGTCCTCTAATGAAAATGCACACACTTCTGAGGTTAATTATGTGAAAACAAAAGTTCAACTGTTCTAATTATTTATACTTGTATGTAGCCGAAGAAGTTGGCCCTTTCAGATATTTCAATAACCATATGGGCAAAAGCTTGAGAAAGAGAGATGGTCCTCTCACTATATATCCATTGTTGATGTCAGACCTCAGTAAAGCATTTAACTTGGAATAAACTCAAGTGCTGAACGCAGAATGAAGGAATCCTCAGTCAAGTAATACAGATGGCTAAAATATCATCCTCTGAAACTTTCTGCAACAACAACAACATCAAGCCTTTATCCCACTACGTGGGGTCGGCTACATGAATCCTTTTTCTCCATTGTGTCCTATTAAAAGTCAAATTCTCGTTTAAATCTAATAAAGAAAGATCATTTCTAATATTTTCTAACCAAGTCTTTTTAGGTCTACCTCTACCTTTCTTAACATAAGTCAAATCTAAGACCTCTACTTTCCTAACCGGGTCATCGGGAGGCCGCCGTTTTACGTGACCAAACCATCTAAGGCGACTCTCTCTAATCTTATCTTCCACTGGAGCTACTCCAACCTTTTCACGAATATGCTCATTTCGTATCCTATCTCTAAGGGTAAAGCCACTCATCCACCTGAGCATCCTCATCTCTGCAACACTTAACTTAGAATTATGCTTCTCTTTTAATGGCCAACATTCAGCACCATAAAGCATTGCAGGTCTCACCACCATCTTATAGAATTTTCCCTTAAGTTTGAGGGGTACTTTTCTATCACACAATAAGCCCGATGCATTCCTCCACTTCAACCATCCAACTTGGATTCTGCTGATAATATCCCCATCTATATCACCATCACTCTGAACAATAGATCCAAGATATCTAAAACGTGTACTCTTATTAATGACTTGATCGGCCAAAGTCACAATGCCCTCACTAGATCTATTATTACTAAAATTACACTCCATATATTCCGTTTTAGATCTACTCAAGCGAAAACCTTTAAACTCTAAGGTTGACCTCCACAATTCTAGTTTACCTTCAACTCCCTCTCTAGTCTTATCAACAAGAAGAATATCATCAGCAAAAAGCATACACCAAGGTACATCCTCTTGCAAATGTCTAGTGAGAACATCGATGACTAAAGCAAAAAGATATGGGCTTAAAGCTGATCCTTGGTGTAATCCAACCGAAATAGGAAAATACTTGGTCAAACCACCTTGTGTTTGAACACAAGTAATAGCTCCTGCATACATATCTTTAATGATTTGAATATAAGCGTTATTAACTTCTTTCTTTTCAAGAACTCTCCATAGCACTTCTCTTGGAACTTTATCATATGCTTTTCTAAATCAATAAATATTATATGTAAATCCTCCTTATTCTCTCTATATTTCTCCATCAAACCTCTTAATAAATGTATGGCTTCCATAGTAGACCTACCCGGCATAAATCCAAATTGATTTTGAGAAACATTAGTATCACGCCGCAACCTATGCTCCATAACTCGTTCCCATAGTTTTAAAGTATGACACATTAACTTAATTCCTCTATAATTCGCACAATCTTGTGCATCACCTTTATTCTTAAAAATAGGAATTAACACACTCATTCTCCACTCATCTGGCATCTTTTTAGTCTTCAAAACAGTATTAAAAAGTTTAGTAAGCCAAGAAATTCCTTCATCTCCTAAGCATTTCCACACCTCTATTGGAATATCATCAGGTCCAACAGCTTTTCCACCCTTCATTTTCTTTAAAGCCTCTCTAACTTCGGTTTTACTAATACGCCGATAAAAACAGAAATCTTTATTTTCATTTAAGGTGCTAAGGTCACTACAGTCAATTTTATTTTCACATTCTTCATTAAAAAGTTTAGCAAAATATCTCATCCACCTTTGTTGAATATCATCTTCTAAAAAAAGTACTTTTTGATCTTCATCCTTAATACACTTCACTTGAACTAAATCCTTACTACTCCTATCTCTTTGTTTGGCTAGCTTATACATATATCTTTCTCCCTCCTTAGTATCTAATCTATTATATAAATCACTAAAAGCTAAACTCTTTGCATCACATATTGCTTTCTTAGATTCCTTACGTGCCTCTTTATATAATTTCCAATTATCAGAATTTTTACAATTAAACCAATTTTTATAATAAATCTTCTTATTTTTAATCTTTTCTTGCACATTTGGATTCCACCACCAACTATTTTTACTATTAGGAGCTTTTCCCTTTGAAACTCCAAGCACATCTTTTGCAATATTCTTAATATTACTAGCCACTATTTCCCACATAACATTAGCATCATCATGCACAGACAAAATCTTAAGATCTAAAATCTTACTCTCAAAAATATTTTTGTTAATATTCTTTAAAAGCCCCCATCTAATCCTAGGAAAACGTTTTACTTTATTTTTTAATTTCTTCCCCATTATCTTCAAGTCCAAAACTAATAAACGATGTTGGGTACATAAGTTTTCACTCGGAATAACTTTACAATCTTTGCAATCTAAACGATCTAATTTCCTTATAAGAAAATAATCAATCTGAGTTGTACTATATCCATTTTTATAAGTAATGAGATGCTCATTCCTTTTCTTAAATAATGTATTAGCAATTAAAAAATCATAAGCTAAACAAAAATCTAATATGGACTTACCACCTTCATTTGTCGTTCCAAACCCATGGCCACCATGAATGCTTTTAAAATCATCTACCTCTCTACCAACATGTCCATTTAAATCTCCTCCAATAAAAACTCTTTCTTCAAGAGGTATCTTTTGTATTTGTAAACTAAATTATTTCACATCATTTAACTACTAATTATATTTGACATTAATAACAAGCAATTAATGGTGCTTATCAAGCTCCATGTGTACCTTCTCAATTTCATCTTGTTCCTTTCTTGTGAAGCCACTAGCTGCGAGTTCCTTGTCCAAGAAACCAGCAGACTTCTCTATGGACCAAAATGATGGCCTACCATCCTCCAAATCAGAACCCGAATCATCACAACCATCTTTATCATGATGAAAAGAAAGGTGAAACCTTGAAAAATGCCACAACAAAGTATGCATGATCAAGAAGAATCCCCATGAATCATAAACTAAATAAGATCAGCTCAACATCAAAAGTTAATAAAACTATATTAAATCCAGTGCTACAAACCTTTTATTGAAAAACTTGAAAATGCAATCAGTATCTCGATCAAAGTACCTGAAAGATAGTTTCCTTCAGCCATTGCTTATGAAAGAGGAGGGGAGGTGGACAAAAAAAAGCTTCCCATACTAGAATATGGCTTTAAGATTAATCACAGATACAATCTTGCTAAAGAAATTTTAACAAAGCAAAAAAAGAAAACAGAAATTACATTTGTGCATTACGATGAGAAACCGACACCATCTGAGGGAAATCAATCATAGTGACCTTCTCTTCATCATCAATCTACAAGAGCATAATTGACGTGAAATGTATGTATATCTATATCTAATTCTAAAAAAATTAAACTCTAAGAAACAATTAAATATATATGGAAGCAATGAAAAAAAAAAGCATGTAAGAAGCCAATTTATTGCATAACTTACAAAAAAAAGATGCTACAAATAAATTTAAGTAATTTACAGGGTACACATTAGGCTCAAAAAGGTTGAACAATCATTATGCTAGAAACAAATGAATTAAGAGAGAGCATACCACTATGTAAAAGGTTCTGTAGAAGGTTTTAAAAAAAATGTTAAAATGCAAAACAATAGAAGTATTCTAGGGAGAATAAATTAGAAAAAACATGTGTAGCTCCATGCAAACTTTCATTAAATTTTCAATCCAAATCTAACCCTAAATTTGAGCTTAGGTAAACCGAAGTATAAGTCTAAAGGTTAATAGAAAACCTATAGAAAAATTCTAAACTTACTTCAAAATACATTCTACTATCTCATTATGGGTTATGTAATAAAGTTGAGAGGTTGGTTACTAATTGCAAGCTCTCTAACTAAAACAACCTATTTTGCTTATTAGTTTATTATTCATGGTTTATTGCTGTGTTTTTTTTTTCCTCTCTATTGTGCACATTTTGCAATAGTGCATGGCTTAAACATGAACTAGTTTTTACATTATGAATTCAAATTGCTTCCCCTCCACTTGAAATTTGCAAAACCCCTTCTTCCCTTTAGAGATCTATTAGTCACCTCCCACCTCCCACTAGGAGAAACCATTCTCATTCCTCTCGAAAGACTTTCCTAACTAAATCTCTTATATATCTCTCATCCTTGAAGGTGTACATTCGCAATAAAGGTTCTTCTCATTTGTTTGGCATCACTGATAGAATGTAATTTCAATATTACACACCCTTTCCCAAATTAGACACCAACCTAAAACCGGGCAATGTTGAACAACAGGAAACAAGAAAAATAATAGAAATTTAGGATAATCAAGCAGTACTTCAATAGTAAGAATATAGGTAAAGGAGAAAAGGATGATGAACAAAATGCAATAAGCCTTTAAAGCATAATTTAATAATTAAATATCAGCATAGGTACCATGATATTAAATTCATTAAAATCACAATGAATAAGCCCATGCTCCGCCAAACGAACAATAAGATCAATAATCCTCTCAAAAACCTCATCAGGATTTTGCAACTGCTTCACTTGCACTCTGCAATCAGAATTTAGAAATATAAAATTAGTTACAAAATGCCACAATGTTGAAAAATACATAGATTTCAGTAAATAAATATCTCCTCTCGTAAATAAATTCTAAACATAACGCCATAACCTACAATGGGTAACCTTGGACAAGCGACATTACAACGCAATGCCGATTGCAGTCAACAGCACGAGGAACAGGAAATTCATGCTCTCCCAAAGCCTATGGCAGAAAACTTAAATAAAAAATTCAGCTTGAACGGGAGAAGTAATCCTAGTGCCTAAAGTCAAAGGAGATAAAAAAAAGCAAAAATCACCTTCATAAAGGCGAATTCTTTGAGAGCAGCAAGCCTTGACAAGTATAGCCAGTTATAGCTCCTTCTGTGCAGCAAATAGTCACGCTTAGATTTCACAGCCCTGAAAGAAACCCTACCCAACCTATGCAGCTTCATAGCCAGAATCGTTCCATCTTCGGTGGCAACCTCGAATATATCTTTCATAATAGAACAAAGCATAACATACAGTTGCAACATCGTCAAGGGATAAGAAACCCAATTTTGAAAAAAAAAAAAAACAGCTAAAAAATGAATATATCACAAAAGAAATAAATACCAGATTCCTTGCCAACACCTATCTGCCTGCCAACAGAAGAAAATACTCCACGACTGACAAGTGCTTTGATTGCAAGGAAGTCATATCCAAGGTAGGTCAGCCGATACCCATCGTCTGCGCAAAAAATCGAGGCAAAAATTACATTCTTTCGCACTACGAAATGAAATTCAGAATCCAAATAGCAGTTTTGCAAGGGACTCCGAATTCCTCACATTTGGAGGAGTCATGATGTACAAGCCTATGCTTTAGAAGATTCCTCAATACCTTGTACGTTCCCCCATGCCTGTAGTTACAGGTTTTGGTTAAATTATCTCAATCAAGTTCTCCAAAGCATCAAATCAATTGAATTACAAAGAAAGAATTTACTTGAGGCCGGCAATCCGCTCAACAAGCTCCGCGGGAACAATTTCATGCTAAAAACATATTAAAAAGAATGAGGAAAAAAGAATATATATATATATACAGAGAGAGAGAGAACACTGAAGGGTACACGAAAAATTAGATAGTGAAATCGAAGTTACGTTTCTCATCCCCATCTCGACGGCAGTTAAGACTCTGAAATCTTCTTTTGATAGATACCTCAAAGCGTCCACATCGAGCTTCATTGTGAGCTGAGGAGGAAGTAATCGTCGTAGAGCCGATGAAAAGAAGTTCGCAAGGGTGGTTCGTGCTAAATGACTAACCGAGTCCAGGGCTGTGGGCACAAAGGGGCGGTTTGGCAGGATTTAGCCTAAAACCTGCCAAACGGTAATTACGCTCGACGTAAATCTCACAGCGGAATAAATCCTCCGTTTCCCTCTCTTTTTGCCGTGTATCCCGGATTTACTAAATCTTGTAGTTCGGCGGATTCACGGGATTTGGCCGAAGAAGCGCGCGAAAGGGAGCTCCCATCCTTACTTCCGATCAAAATGCCGTAACTTTCGATCCGACCGGAAAAGGGAACGTCGTCGAAGGAGCGAAGTCGAACAACAACGAAGGAGCCGAAGAAGCCACTCGTGCAATCTTACACCTGCGAAGCAAGGAAGCCAGACAGCAACGGCGAAATAAAGATGAAAAGCAAACCCTAGACGTCTCTAACGTTAACTTAATTAATATAATTTAAAATATTAATAATTAAGTAAATTAATTAAACAATAATATTATAATTATTACATAAATTAATTATCTATTTAACTTAATTAAATAATTAGTAATGTAATTAGTAATTAAAAATTAATATAATTTAAATTAGAAATTATTAAATATATAATTAATAGTATAAATAATAATTAAATAATAATATTATTCTTGTTAATTTTTTATTGATTTTCACAACATTGTTCTTGCTATAACTTGTCATGCATGAGTAGTTGAATAATTAAGTACCTAATGAGATAACTAAAAGTACAGTTAATCATTTCAAAATTTAAATAACAATTAAATAATTAATAAAATTTTAACTAAGCGTATTTGTTAAAAGATTATAAAGATATTACTTATCATTACAATTTATTGATGTTAATCCAAATAGAAATTAATAATTTAATCTTACTTAAGAGAAAATTAAAACTAAAAACATAATATATTTAATTTTATAATGAACTAACCGCCTTAAATCCTGGATTATATTACCAAACAGTTTCACAGGATTTAACAGGATTTATCACTTATGTTGTCAAACAATTATTGAGAATAATAATATTAGAAAAATTACTTATCTATAGTAGGAGTTGGTGAAATGGAATTGAGGCAGGTAGGTAAATATTTGTAGCCCACAATTATGTAGAGGGGCATATATTTTTGGTTTAAAATTTCAAATTATTTATTTATTTTATATCTTATTACTAACTGATAAAATCTAATAAGATAAGTCATATTCTTGTTATAAGATAAATCAATATCATTATCTCTCCTCATATTTGATATGATAGCTATGGCTTTAAATTAATTTTATATTTAACACTCTTCTTAATTATGTGTTTAACGAGCTATTATTGAGCATCTCAGTGACCTCTCATTATAAAATTCAAAATGCAAATTATATGTTATGATTCACAACTTCTAATCACCAACTTTAATTCTTTTTCATCTAAAATTGTTCAATTATTAAATCTAATGACGTCAACCATGAATATAAAGCCATTATATCAATACCTAAGGTATTGAGCTAATTTCAGCCATTATATATATATTACATACATAAATTTATAATTATTTTTAATATTTTTTAACACTTATAATTATAAGAAAATTTTAAAGCATTATAAATAAATAATGAAGTTTATATATTAAATATATAAATTTAATAATTTTAAGTATAATATATATTTTTTATTTTTAAAATCTCCAGCCTCATTCGCACGACAGGAGCGCATAGATATGAGCAGCAACATACAAGGGTGAAGAGTAATTTGTGAGAGATTTTCAAATTTGAATTACATCAGTCAAAATGATCGAACGACAGGATTTACTGAATACAAGATTTGAGGGTGAATGAAAAAGAAACACTATTTATTCAAATTATGTAAGATTAAAAGTTATCTTTTTAAATCCTGTTACCAAATAGTTCCTTCACTCTTCACAACTACTTGAATCTTATGTCGGCCTGAGAAGCTTTACGACCATTAGTATTTAAATTTGTTGTAATAAAAATAATTTGGGATCAAATAAATTTTCATTTTTGTTATTCGTAACATTGTGAAAAGTTACAAAAAGTAAAATGCATGAACTTAAATTTTCCAATCGGATGCAATAACTCAAACTACTTAGTAATAGAATTTAAAAGGACAACTTTAAATCCTACAGAATTTGAATAAATAGTAATTCTCCTCCGTTCACCCTCAAACCTTGGATTCAGTAATTCTTGCCATTCAACCATTTGGACGGAAGTAATCCAAATTTGAAATATCTCACAAATTCCTCTTCACCCTTGTATGGTGTTGCTCATGTCCATGCCTTCACCAAAATTTGTGCACAAGGCTGAAGGTTTTAAAAATAAAAAATATATATTACACTTAAAATTATAAATTTATATATTTAATATATAAACTTCATTATTTATTTATAATGTGTTAAATTTTTCTTATAATTATAAGTGTTAAAAAATATTAAAAATAATTATAAATTTCTTTATGTAATATATATAACGATAAAATTAGCTCCAATACCCTAAGTATTGATATAATGGTTTTATGTTCATTTTTGACGTCATTAGATTTAATAGTTGGACAATTTTAGCTGAAAAAGAATTAAAGTTGGTGATTAGAAGTTGTGAATCATAACATATTTGCACTTTGGATTTTATAATAAAAGATCACCGAGATGCTCAATAATAGCTCATTAAACAAATAATTAAGAAGAAGAGTGTTAAATATAAAATTAATTTAAAGCCAAATCTATCATATCAAATATGAAAAGAGATAACGATATTGATTTATCTTATAAGAAGAGTGTGGCTTATCTTATCAAATTTTAGATATAAAATCAATAAATAATTTGAATTTTTAAACCATAAATATATACCCCTATACATAATTGTGGGCTACAAAAAATTCGCCTACCTGTCTCAATTCCATTTCATCAACTCTTACTACAAATAAGTCATTTCTCTCATATTATTGTTCTCAATACCACTTATCATCTTTCTATAAAAAATCAAAAATATAGGAATAGACCTCATGGAATAAGCTATAAATCATTAACTTTTGTCTATTTATTATCTGACAAACTCAAATTGTATTACATTTAGTTATTTTTTAAGGAAATAAATTAAAAATAAATGAACAGGAAATGTTAGTTAAATTAGAAGATTTTTTTTTAATTTATATTATTTTCAAAGAGTGCATTTGAAAGGTCTCTACTATCTCATTACACTTTCTGCACTATAAACTTTAGGGGAGAGAGAGAGACAGAGAGTTCATAGTGGCTTTTTCTTTTAAGATTAATTTCTCAGTTGAGGTGAAAATGAAAGGTACAATCATGCTGGATCGCAGTCGACCATCATCTCTCGTTTACGATCCTTCTGTCATCATATCCCAACTATGATCTATTGACCACCATAGTCATACTATGGCCCATTAACCATCCTTGCTCAATTATGATATTTTGATCACCATTGTGAAACCCCTTAAGTAAAATAAATTAAATTCTTAAATATTGAGGCACTTTTTTGTGTAATTGTTGAAATTTCGTTATGAAACTTTGCAGTTCCGTATGCTCATCCCAAAGAAATCATTGGATGGGTGACCTCCTATGAAGTTACACTAACATGACAAAATCGTGAGGGCCGTAGGTCAAGGTGAATAATATCTTGATAATTAAGAGTTTGAGCTATTAGAAGTTATATCAGAGAAATACATAAGCTGAAAAATGGTAACTGAGTGTCATATAAGATAAAATGCTATGCCATGGGAGCCACCTCTTGATCCTTGTATAGGACAAAGTGTTATGTGGCGGGAGTCACTACTTGAACTTATAGGGGTCATCTCTAGAATCCTGTGCCTGGTGGATGATTATGAGATAAGGGTACTGACAAGAACATCAATTATTTAAGTGGGGGAGATTATCATCTGTCCTATACTGACAAGGACATCCTATGACCGTTGTTTCCCAATTGTAGTTCTTTGGGTATAGTAACTCTACTCTACTATTATCTAAAGAACATTATCACCATACCACATCAATGTTAGTTGACTTCATCACTCTTTGTTAATGCATGTCATCACCTATAAAACTGACAAATTCCATTAATGCCAATGCTGACTCTATACATCGAATTAAAGATTTATGCTAGGCTTTTTGGTCTCATGTCTCCCCTTGTCAAAAGAGAATGACCAAATAGAAAATAAACTCTCTCTTAAAAACAGCTTCCATACCACATGACTTCTCCAATTTCTAACGGAATCTCTTATATACTATGTATGTTCATATATTATACCAATACCTTTCTCAATCACAAATAAGGGCAATATTTATAACTAATAACAAACACTTATTGAATCTTTTTAACTTCATAAGGCCCAATGGTTTTCCCTTTTTCAAGCTTTTCATGTAAGTGCTTGGTGTTTATTATGACCCTTTTTATAAGTGTATGTTGGATATTTGTTCAAAGTTAAGATATTAAATAACCTTCTCTCTATCTTAGTGGAAGTTCTAACATGCAACAATCACAAAGCCTTATAAAAAGGAAAATCATGATATAAAATAAAATCAATTTTGTATAACAATGATAGTTTCTAATACTTCATCAAAGCCATTGAGCATTTAAGAAAATAAACAATTGCTAGGATGGAACTTAGCTTTGCTCAACTCCATCATCATAATGCAAAATATATAGGCCAAAAGACAAACATTATTAAATAATCAAATTAATTTGATAGAAAACATGCTATAGCAACCTATTAACAATTTTACACGCATTAAAAATTAGGGACAACATTTTCAATTTCATTATTTGCCTATATCTATACTACTATTATAAAAGCCGCTTGAATTTCCTTCCATATGCAATCCCGGCCTTTCATTTTATCCATTCAAAAATAATCCTGACCCTTCATTATATTTATTAAAATTAAATAATATTTTAAATAATTAATAAAATTATTTAATGGTTAACTCTCTCTTCCTATTTTCAATTCGCCTCCCTCACCATTCTATCGTCCGCCTCTTCATATCTTCGGCTTTGTAACGACTACGCCTCTTCATGTTTGCCTCTTCGTCTTCGGTTCTTCGACTTCGTATTCCTCATTACGAATTCACGTGCATTTAAGGGGGCATCTATTCGGTTCGAGTCGTTCGTTTTGTTCGAACAATATAAAATCGAGCAAGACTTGCATGCTATAGCTGGCCGAAGTCGAGCAGACGGGCGAGGCAGCGAGGGCCAGAGACTTCTATTTGTTCCTTCCTGGCTGAAACAAGAGGAAGAGAGGATGGACAAGGCACGAGCTTCACTTGTTTAGATATTTTTACACAACGTTTGATTTTTGTAATGACCGCTTGTCGAGTTCGAGCTGAAAGCCTATTTGTTGGTGTCGAATTCGATCCCACATAAGCCCCCATTTTTCTTCCAGTTTCGCACTTCCCATTTCTCCTAGAGTTTCGCACTTCCCATTTTTCTTATAGTTTCGCACTTCCCACAACATTATTAGATTGGCTGAAGTTTTTCATCTTTCCTTTTTTAATCAATAATAAGTTTCTCTTATTCTTTGATTAAAACTGAAATATAGGGGAAAGCTCGTCTTTCTCTATGAATAGAAAGTGCTTTAATGTCAAATTTCTTCTTTCAAAATTCATGGATCATAAGCTTTATGTCTTCAATTATACTGGGTCGGCTTTTCTTCCTCAGAAAAAGCAGATAACATTGGAAATGGCTACTCCATGACTCATGCTCTAATCCACAGAAGCCCACAGAAGACTTCTCTCGATTCCTTCCCCACGTGAGTTCCCTTGGCCGAACAACCCTTAACGTCCGTGAGTTCTTTTTTTCCTATTTTCCTTTTTCTTGGACCAGTGAAAGGTATCGTCTTTTTTTTTTCTACTTTTCCTACTTTATTTTTAATTGTCTTCTTCTTGCTATTTGGTATTGTATATTTGTATTTGATCATTTATAGATTTGTCTGATGTAGTTGGTGCATTAAGTGCATGAGTCATGGAGTAGAAAGTTCTACTTTTTTTCCTCCTAAATTTTCTGCTTTCTCGATTGAATATCCCTGTTTTCTATTTTCATGGAGCAGAGATTTCTGTCTAGACAATTAAAAAAATAAAATAAAGTTTCATCTTTCCTCATTTGGAATGATATTGTTTGTCTAAATAAGTAATTGGGAGTACTAATTTTGAAAACTGCAGTGATCATAGCTATAATAGTGATCTAGGTAGCCAACTTACACCAGCCATTAGAAGCTTACTACTTGAAGCTTTGTAAGCTAATTAAATTCTTTAATTTTTTTATGGATTCAATATAAGTTCAAATCTGCATGACATGTTTGAGCTAACTAACTTTAATATTTATTGGGTAATTACTTAGAATGCTGGTAAGCTATTGGCTTTAGTGGTGCAATATTCCCCAGTGAAATAGGAAAATAAACTCAACTTACAGTTTTGTAAGTTGTTGTAACCAATGCCCCAACACTCCACTAATGTTCTTTGAGGATTTTCTCAATTTGTTTAATATATTTATTTCATGTCCCCAAGGCTCTAAATTCAAACCAATTTACTGGGCATACCTGCTTCTCTAGGAAGCCTCTCCAAAGCACTTGGGAGTTTATACAATTTGTTCTTGTTACAGATTATCTGAATGCAAAGTTCCAATCAATTACCAGTACATAGACTCACGATGGTGATCCTTTTTAACATATTGTGCTTCTAAATAACTATCTGAACAAGAATAGGGAACCAGGGTGATGGGTTTCAATGTGTGCTTGTGTTAAATAGAAAGGAGTTCTTTGTGGATGAGGATGCTATATATGGTGGTGATGAAGAAGGCCGTGAATGGGATTCTGGCATTTAGAACAGTTCATTGATTGAGGATGGAAGGTGATTTCTTTTGTAAGTAGATTTATAGCTCAATCTGAATTCTGAATATCGAAATTGCTTCATCTAAAAGAATGAAAGTTGGGTGAAGATGTAATTGTGTCCAGAGGTCTATTATTTGATATGTCACCAGATACTTTCTTTCTTTTGACCATGGCAATCTAGATGAAGTATTTCTAGCTGTTGTTATGGAAGATTGGGGCAAGGAACCCAAATGATGCGTCTGAAAGCAAACGTTGCAAGTTCACACTTCTCCATATATTGAGCTTTGTCAAGTTTGAATATTTATAATGGCACTATGCTTGATAAGTTTTCTGTTTAGCAAATTATAAGACTCCAATTATTCATGCAAAGATGTAGGAATTCCTTTTCCCATTACTTGCCAGTGAATAGCTTGCAAAATATTTTCGAAATTTAGCAAAATTTATATGTGTTATCATTGATGTCTTTTTATATTATTTATGATATCATCTACTTTTTCTATGTTATATTAATTAAGAGATGGTAAACGAAGTTTCTTAATTTTATGATATCATCTACCATGATCTCTTGCCATTAGGATATAAATTCAATAATAATATGTTCATAAACCAAAAAGTGAAATTCAATAATAATATGATTTCTTGCCATTAGAATTTGAGGAGGAAAAATATCAAACTCCCATGTAAAACATAGGAAATGTGTTATCTCTTATGATAATCTGTTGTAAGTTTATTTAATTATTTGCGAGCGAAGTTCACTATTTTATTTATTTTCTTCCTACATATTAGCTTTCTTCAAAATTGCTTAGCCGTTGTTTGATTCTGAGTTTTTTGTTAAAGCCGATGATCATATACATCTAAGGCCAAGTCATTTATCTTCGTGGAATGAATATTCTTATCGTTTTTTATTTTACCGGTTCATTTAAGGTTCTAAAATATTTTTTTTTTCACATCGCCTTTCACTATTTCTGTCAAAAGACTAGCCAAACCCACAATCTTACCATGGATGCATAAGGAAAACCCTGATATTTACTGATTTCAAATTTAAGTGGTTAGCATTGGTCATATAGTTTTAGAGTTTCATATCAATTTTCAATTTTTAATGGCAATGCTTTATCAAATAATTTATAAATAAGAATTAAGGGTATTTATTTAATAATGGCTATGTTTTATTAATATCATTTTTTTTAATTTTATTTATGTGCACGTGTACATGCATTTATATCATTTTTAAAAATTTTATTTATTAATATTTTATGACAATTCTGTAGTGAAACATGCTTCTCGGCTGATTGATTGCTTCAAACTTTTGATTTCTTTCTTATTGAGGTGAAAATTTTGGCCTATTTTAATCATAGGTTGTAGTAAGTTTCATTAAGAGTTACAATAATAAAAATTTTCTTAATTTTATTAATATGAGATATAGATTTGTAAGTAATTCATATTCATTTTATTTTTTGAACTTAGTTATGTTTATATAATATATATTTGTAGTGAATTTGATGCATCTTTTTAAATGTGATATTGATTTCATTATTGTTATAATATTATATAACTCTATAAAAAAATAATTTTAATTTTCTTATCAAATTGTAAAAAAATAAATTATATTTTAATAAATATTATTTCATGTGACTAACTCAGATTTTTCTTAATATGATCATTGTAAATATTTTCACTAATTGATTTATATATGATCATATGACTTTCTCTGAAAAACTGGACATCCTAAGGTATGATCATATACTAATTAATGTTATTAATACATCATGAGTTATTCACACAAGATAAGAACATGCAAATTAATCAAGAAGTAATGTGATCATCTCTTCCTTGATGGTAATGAATGATTTAGAAGAAATCATTACATAAGGAAAAATACACCTAAAAGCATATTATCTGATAGACATACATATATCAAAAGATTTTCAAAGTTTAATCACTGAAATTAAAATACTAGCAGAAGATCCATTTTAGCATAAAAAAATGATTTGATAAATGTAAGTTTTAATTATATGAAACTTTAATACAGACTTCAACAGATTATCAATATAAACGTCAGAATAGATGTTTTTTTTTTTTTTTTGATGAATCTAATTAAGAAAGAAATATACCTCTTAAAGAATTTCAATAAGGTCGGATCCTCTTCAACAGATCTTTCTCACACCTATTTCGAATTCTCCAAAGCTCTTCAACATCTCCAACTGTCTTGCTTCATCCCCCAATCGCATGCAAGCAATTCTCTGCTAAATGGAACAGATCACAGTCTTTCTATCTCTCTCGCTGCTCTTGTTCGACCAGAAGAAGAAGCACGAAGTAGGCAATGGAGGTTGGATGCAGGCGGGCCAGATTGACTGGAGCGGGTCGGGTCTTGTGCGGATCTGTTGGAGAGGCGGATTCGGGGTGTTCACGTAGGATGGGGTCACCGGACCTCGGTTCGTTGCCTACGGACGGCAGCAGCAAGTCCGGCGGCTTTACAGGCGAGCTGCGGGTATTCCCAGGAAGACGTGCACCATAACCGTCCTTTGGAACTGCCACCCCATCCGCCTTATAAGCTCCAGATGCTTCTAATTTAGGGAAGATTACCATCCTACCCTCGTTCATTATTCAAAATCAACAGCTTAGATTAAGAGGGATTTAAAAACTTAATTTTGGATAGATGATGAGGCTGAACTAAATGAAGTGAATACTTTTGGTTTAATTTGGTTCAAATTTTGAAATAAGTAAGCTTTATGTTGATTAATTTCAATCCGGACATCTTTTTATTTAATTAAATTGAGATGAAGTCAATTTAAATTTTAATTGGTTTAATTTTTTTTTTAAATGAATTGGTGATGATTATTATTTACTTTAAATTGAGTTTGAGCCGATTTAATTTCATTTAATTGGTGTCGATTTAATTTTTATGGATTCAAGACAAGTTAATCTGAGCTTAATCGAAGTTGCCGACGTTAAAATGAACTTGAATCGAGTCGATTTGACTAAATACCACATCGATTTGCTTCGATATGCTTCGATCGATGTAGATTTTTTTGGATCGCTTTGAGGTGAACCGATTTAGTTCGAATTGTGTTGAAATTGATTAATTTTAGTTTAATTAATGTCGAATTGTTTAAATCGGATCCGATTACCATGTATTTTTATGAATTTAGTTTGAATTGACTTCAAATGGTTCGATCCGACATCCAATTAATTATAATTAACCCAAGCTGGGTCATGTAATGTCTATCGAACATGCCGAGTTTTAAATTGAACTCAAATCGAGGCCTTTCAACTCAACAATATTCGATTAGGTTATTACATTCGGAATTAAATTGGATTTGGATTGAATCAGATTTTATTTGGGTTGAATTATCAGGCCGAGACAGTGCTACATTATTAGGTATCTACCTAAGGCGAATCCTAAAGACGACGACTACATTAGGCTATGAAAACCTAGGTCCTAAGAAATGAACTCAGAGAAATCGACCTCATACAAAAATGAGATCAACATGTACACATACGTATATGAATTTAAAGTGTTTTCTGTGATGACTATATTCCGTTGTGCATAATATAATGGGAGTTATAAGGGCTTGTGCATGTGTATTCTTCTATTTATCTGGAACTAATATGAAATGACCAAGGGAGGTATAAGTCGAAGAGGAGTAATAAGAATGCTTGGGGACATATTTTGTAGCATATATTCATGTGATTCATGTGGTACATGTTGCATTCATTCATGTTCTATTCTATTCTGTTATAAGCAATTTTATGTTCTATTTTGTCCTGGTGCTAGTGAAGTTCTATTCTATTTTTGGTGCAAATAAAAATATGTTTTGCTTTGTTTTGGCATAATTATTGGAGTTTCTCTATTACTGAAATTAGATATAATTGTTTACTTATTTTCGCTCTAATTGTACATTTTTAATGTTTAAGTAGGCTTGTATAACTTAATTAAATGTGGAATATGAATTCTTCAGTAGGTTGTGTAGCCTACTGAGTATGTGTACTCATCATGTGGTAATGAATATCATAGTGAAGTTTAAAACTAATAGTTATCATAAGAAATATCACTTGACTTTCAAGACCAATAAAGAGTTGAGTTCTATAGATACTTCGATAAAATTGGTGTCAAGAGCCCAATAATAACTTCTTATCTAGAGAATGAAGTTAGCTTTGAGTGGCTCGCTCTTGCTTTTTTCTTTCGTGAAAATTGATATAACTCGATGATAATAATCATTTTAGAGATTTTCAAAAATCACCAAGATTGTATGCTATGATCTTGTGACAAACTTATTGGATATTTTTTAGGTACATAATAAATATGGTTCTTCGAAGGGAGCATTCTACAGAAAATACAAAAAATATTTTTGCAAATGAATTGAAGAAGTAATGTGGATGCACCTAACTTTGTCTTAAAGCTTGTTTATCCACCTCATTAGTCAATTTAAATTGTATGTCCAAGGAGATGATCTCAATGGTGAAGTTAATTTGCAAGAGAGAACGTATAGACATAAAGTTTCATGATGTTATGGGCTTTTCATGCAAACATGTATTGATTGCAGCTCAAGACTGAGGTATTAATTATTATAGCTTATGCAAACAAAAAAAAAAATCTAAGAAACATAGTTAGCTACTTATGCTAAAAATATATATCTATTTAAAAATGAGGATACATGGAAGGTTTTGGATAAAATCTTCGGAGTTGTGATGTTATCTCCATTAGTGAAGCTTAAATAGTGGTTGTCAAAAGAAAAATAAAAGTTCTTTGAAGGGAAAGAAAGATGCAGCGCAATGTAGGTACAATTAATATAAAGTTAGAGGTCATAATCAAGTTACTTATATGGTCAAGTACCCACCACCACCTGTATAATAGTTTATAATGTACACTTTTGGTTATTTTAGGAACATCATTGGTTATAGAATGATATACTTTATATATTTTAGCTTTTGTTTTACTCTCTTCTGTGATGTGTCATTATCATGTTTTATAACTTTTAATTTTGTTCTAAACTTTTGCGTGACATAGCTGCTACAATAGCTCTATGTTATGTTACACTTTTTTGTTTTATGCTAGCATAAACAATTATGTCACCCATAGTTGTAACTGATGAAATCTTATTCGAAGAATGTTTGAATCTCCTTCGACCTATATTTTATCCATATTCGAACCATAATCGATCCATGTCCAACCATATTCTACATGATTTTGAATAAAGTTTGAACACTGTTCAATTAACTTTCAAAATTTGTTCAAATAAGGTTCGATTAAATATTCGAACCATAAGATTTGTAAATGATCCTAAACCTTACTTCTTTATGCTACAAACAAACATTGATCAATTTTTTCTAAGCTTATTAGAACCAATGTTGGTCACAATGGATAATAAATACTCCGTGGTTCAAAAGTTAGGGTATTTTGACCTTAAACAAAATTTTGGGCATACTAATTTTGCCAATCATGGGACATATAAAGTAAAATTTTCTTATATATATGCACAATAGGTTTAATGCAAATGAGAAATTTTTACTATCAACAATACATACTTATTTTCAATTAGATTAATTGGGTTGTGTGCGCTTTTATAAGAATAAAGTGGTTGTTATAATGGATAAGAACATGTTAAAATATGTAAATTATACCATCTAAATGCAATTAATGATGTGAAAAATAGCCTATGATCAGGTTGTTGGATTGAGTAGCTTTGGTGCCACTATATTATGATTATGATGTAAGTCTGTATGTTCCTCAATGATAGGCGTTTGAGCTTATGAATGTGCTTGATGTATTTGATAGAGCATGAAGTCTTTTTCATCCTAAATTGATATGAATTTGACAACTTAAGCAGCTAGCTTCCACCTCAAATTTATCAGGTTCTTTAGATAAAGTAACACATGATTAAGAAAAAAATCTTTGATTCAAGTTGGGTAGGCTAACCCTGCTTACTAAATAGACTAAGGTTAGTGGCCACTTGAGACGATAGAACTATGTGTTAATTTGTAATAAATACTAATCCAAATCCCTCTGAGCATAAGATTATATCATCTGATCTATTTCTCCAAGAAAGTTAATATAACAACCAATCTATGAGAAAAGCCTATATAATTCATCTTAATTGAAAGTTTTATCCCTTATATGAGAAGTAATTTATTAATGCTCATGAAAAATCTTCAAACTAAGAAAATAAATACTTGTCAGGCTAAGTAGTGCTTTATCATAGCTTAATTTGTCTTATAAAAAGAACCAATCGCTCCCAAGATTTAGGCTTCGTTTGGGACGGCTTTTTTATTGCTTCTTAAAGAAGCTTTTTAGTACAAAAAATAAAATTTTTGTATTAAAAAGTTGCTTTAAGATACAGTAAGAAAGCCGTCCCAAACGAACACTTAGTCGAGCGACATATTTAGATATCAAACATAATGTAGGGCATGCATTTAAGAAAAAACAACTTAGTTTTGATATCAAATATAATGCAGGATATAAACAACTTTAATTAAAGAACTTGCAAAGAGAACAAATAATTTACACAATTTCTTATAATACATTACTTAAGTTAATTATTTTATTGAGCAATTCCCTTAGCATCTTAATATTCTAACTATTGATGTATATAATTGTAATAAGTTTATTATTAGTTGCTCTAGGTAAGTAGATACAAAACTATTGCACTACATCATATGATATTTAAAAATTAATATTTTTTGTAGCACTTAATAATGGCGGTTTAAAAATCACTTCCATATGGGTCTTTCAACATATAGATAATGATAGTTTTAATTATTGTTAATAGTTCACTTATGACAATATATATTTAGGGACATAAAAGCAATAAATTTTATAAAAAAAACATAGGAAAACTAATATTTAGTAGGCCACCAAAAAAATTCTCAAAGAAAATAATAGGGGATGGCCCAAATTTATTTTCATTACAAAAATGTTAATTACAAGTTAATTTTTCTTCTAATTTATTATTGCTCATAATGGATCATGTTCAAGCAACGCCAAGACCATATAAAACTCCAGCGTATCTCTCGACAGATCCATGAAAAAAACGATCTTTCAACTTCCTGAAGACGGCAGCGGCGAGCAAACTATCCGATCCAGCCTGGTGGCAGGTTCCCACTCTCTTCACCCCAAGATCCTCTGCGACCTTGTTCAGCCCGCCATAGAGGTTGTTGCAGAACTTCATCAAATGCTCGATGTCATAGACTTTAGGAAAATACAGCCGCAGAGAACGGTAGAAATCCTCCCGAGAGTCAGGTAGATTGCGGCAAGTTAACGTTTTGAGAAGATATCCTAAGTCGTAGCAACTGTGGAAAGTGATCCATTGGACGGAATCATTCTGCACGACGCCGGAAGAGATGATGAGCTCGGAAAAGCGATCGGCGGTGACTCCGAGGCGGTGATTCTTTTCTAAGTCTATGCCGCTGCGGCGGAGAAGGTCGATCGAGTTGGGGTCGAAGATGTCCCTTGCTGGGTCGAACTCGCGGAAATTGAACTGCCAAATGCAAGGGCGAGGGGGAGAGCCGAAGAGAGGGAGGTGGCCTGAAGAGTCAAAGAAGGTGAGGCCGAGTTGGATGAGTTTGAGGACGTTGCGTTGAGTTGGAGAGTCTGGTAATTGAATTCGGTTATAGAAGTCGGACAAGTGACGACGGGGACAAGCGCGACGCCGGGGAACTCGGTGTCCATGGAGACGAAGGGGTAGTCCGCGACAATAGAGCGGATGAGAGAGAGTTCCTCCTCCAGGTTAGAGTCCCATACCTCGCGGATCTCAACAGAGTCGGCGGCGAAGTCGCCATTGAGGTTATCGAGGCTCCACATCGGGCACCGGTAGCAGCTAAACGGGGAAGGGCTGTTTGGTTGCAGGATTTAAGAACAAAAATGGCAACTTCAATAAATACAGCACCTTCTCCGTTCAGCCTTAAATTCTGGGCATTAGGCCATTTGGACGAAAGTCTCTCACGAATTCATCTTACTCCTTCGCACGGCGCTGGTCCCTTCAATGCATATCCGGTGAGCTCCCGCCGCCGAAGGTGTGGGGAATTTGGCGGAGAAAGACCAGCGATTGTGCCCAGCGCTTCAGCCATGTGGCGGCTTTGGAGTGCTGAACTTCTGAAAATTAACAAAATAAAAGAAGTGTTTTTTTATAAATTTTGATAATTTTCAATTTTCATAATATTAGTGGTTATTAATTAAATAATTTATATTAATTAGAAAATTTAGTTAATATTAATAATCAATATATGTCATTTAAAATATATTAATATAAATACATTAATATATTTATAATTTAATTTGATTAGTCATAAATTATAATATTTAATTAATTTATAATTATCAATAAGTTTAAAATTAAAATATTAATTTATGCTAATTATATTTTAGTTAATATTATTAAAATTGATAAAAAATTATCATATAAATTAATCTAAAATTGTATGCTATTTTTATATAATTAAAATAGACTACGATTAAAAAATAGTCCCATGTAAAGTAGGAGAGAGATATTGAGTATTAAGTATATTCATATAAAAGAGTAATTCATCTCCAACCAAATTTCATTTTTAACACCCAAAAAAAATATTTTGTGTATATTCTTTGAATCTTTCTACTCTCTTTTTTATATAAAAAATGTGTTTATATGAATAATGTGATGGCAATATTAACGTCACACTGGTCACAACGGAGAAAAAATATAAAAATACGCCCTAAGTTTGACATTCGGGTGGAAGCTCGCAATAGCTGCAAACATGCATTTGTCATTCAGAACAAACCCAAATTTTCTTCGCATGCTTTTTAGTGATATCAACCTCAACTAAAACCGTAGCCACAAAAGGACGGGTCTTAGGAGCGGTTGTCTGGTCGATCTGAAGGGGCCTACCGAAAATAGAACTAAGTGCATGTAAAACTCATGGATAAAGAAATGCAGACGAGGATTTGGAAAAGAAATCCAAATAGGCACGATCGGAGATTCTTCCCTAATGCCAAAAAAAGTTGTCCATTTAAGAAGACGCATTTAACAATTGTTTATATAGTAAGATCTTTCTAGAAAATACCCTACTATAATCAGGATCATTAGAAAGCTGAATGACAACATGACGAAGATCCAACAAACCAATAGAGTAAAAACCCGTGAGTTTCAAATTACCAAAGAACTGACGAACAAAATCCAAATTCGGTCTACGCATAAAAAACTTCGCAACTAATGTAAATTGAAAAACAAAGCAAGCATAAGCGCCTCATCATCCGATAGAAGAACCGTCGGAACACCTTTAAAAACCATAAGCACCTGCAGATGAACAGCCCGACACGTCTTTGAAGGACCGGGAAGGAGTTTTTTGACCTTCAACCTCCAAGCTAAAAAAACCTTTTTGTTTACCTTGAACCTGCTCCTAAGCGTTACCCCAAGGGTTTGAAGATGAGGGCATCGCCATGACGAACCAGCCCGCGGAGGGCTCAAGAGCGCTGAAGAGAGCAAAATGCCAAGCCAAATGAAAAACCTGAAGAGAGAAAAGGGAGAACCGAACGAAAAGAAGGGAGATCGAGCAAGACACGATTTGATCAATAGAAACTCAAAGCATAAATGACTATTCTACTTTTTTAATCTTATTATGCATATAATATTTTGACTTTAAAATTAATTTTGCAAATAATATATATTTTTATATGAGATATTATCATATAAATAGTTCGTTTATGTATTTATTTATTTTGTTGAATTTGAGAGCAAAACATCTAAATGAATTGAAATAATATCATTTAACTATAATTTAATATTATTTATTTTATTTTATTTATTTGACATGACATGATATTTTTTCTCATATTTGAGATTGCCAACATATATTAATATTGGTTGTTATTATTCTAAATGAATTAAAAATTATATTGATGAAATATAAATGATTTATTTCGTAATTTAATTAAAAAAAAACAAGTTCAAATATTCGTATGTGTAAATGCGACATTGGAGTAAGTAAGCATAAATGTAATTTATGAAAGATTTTAAACATAATTAAAGTTATTATAACTTTCATTAATTATAGCATAATCTCCACTTTATTTCTAACAAATATTTTTAAAAAATTTTAATTAAAAAAAGATAAATTAAATAGTGAACATCATAGAAAATAATGGATGATAAATAAGGAATTTTCTGTTGAACTTTATTTCCTTGCAATTCGATAATTACCCCAAAAGAAAGTAAAAAATTTTAACTAAAATTGAAGAAAATTTGTTAAGCTTAACGATAAACCCTTTGTCGATTACACTCATTCTTCTCTACATATCTAATAGGAATAAAATCATTAACATCATTGATATGGAATAAACTCAAAAGTTAGTAAAATTCTATAATATATCGTTGTAAAATAATTAGATAAAATTTGGAGAAATAAAATGACTCAAAAAATTAAACAAAGAACTTAAACAATCAAAAGAAAATAAAAATATTTAAATGTTAGATACAATGCAACTATAAATAGAAGTTAAGACAAATTTATTCAAGAGTCAGTATTCAAAATTGAAATTAATTTTCAAAAAGATGTTTAATGTAATGATCTGCCCATTTAAATAGCATATTTATTGTTTCAATTGATAAAGAACTATAATTCTATTCTAATTTATTATTTGTGCATGCCGTCATAGGTATTTAGGAGGTAGTTGATTCGTCATGATAGAGTAACTTGCACAACAAAAAGTGTTATTCACCTGGAACTCATAGAGAAATCATCTAGGTCAACCAAAGAATTCGTTCTCTATGAGGCGGATTAGGGATTTCTCACCAAGATAACAACTTGCCACAAACCTAAACTAGTGCCTATGTTACTTACTCCCCTCAGAGAAATCTTACACACTCGCTCTCTCCAAAAAAATCATTCTCACCAAACTCAGCTATAAGAAAGTGTCTATTCATGGGATTCTCAGCCTATCTTGCATCATCCATCAAACTCGAAACTCTAAATTCCCACGAAAACATCTCACTCGCCATCTCTCCTTGGGCAACTTGAGATTCCTCATATAAGTCGTTAGCAAAGGCAACAAGCATGCTCACCACTATTCCCCTTTCAGCAAAGTACTTGCCCATAGACTCGCCTAAGCACACTAGCCCTCATCCACTCAACACTACTAGACTCACCCAAAAGCAACTTGTTGAAGCCTTCTGAACTCACTCTCCTTCGACCAACAAGTGGAGGCATGTGCCTAGGGTAGTGTGCAGCATTATATCGGCATCTGTGTAGCATTATATATTTTTATTTTTCTTTTTATAGCATGTCATGTGGCCCTCATAACATTAAATAAGTGTTGATGAGGAATAGTTTAGGACTTCTTTTTGGTTCTTTTAGCTGATGGTGGATACTCCACCAATTTGAGATCTATCATCTTCTTGAGCATTCTGTAGCGCCATCCTCTATTTTTCTCATCCTCTCCATTCTCACAAGTTCAACTTGTAAGCACAATAGGTAGGTATGCAATAAAGTGATGTGTCATCCATGGATAAATTTGGATCCAACACTAATTAAATGTAGAGAAGAAAAATTCATGATTAGTCAATAAATAAATTTTATTTTTTCTATGCATATAAATATAATTTATTTTATTATTTGAGGAGGATCAAAATATTTTTAAAAAAATGAATATAATGGATCCTTAAATTTTAAACTTATTGAGTAGAATAATTTAATGACTCGTTGAATTTAAACTTATGAAAATTTTTAATGAAAATAAAAGGCTAAGATTAGAATTATCATAATATATTAAATAAGATGAAAGGTTATGATTTGATATGGGTAAAAAGATGCATTAAATAGAGAGAATTATAGAAAATAATGCATGATAGATTAAGGCTTCATTTGAGACAGCTTTCTTACGCTTTTCGAAACAAATTTTAAGTACAAATTTTTGAACAAGAATTTTTTATGCTAGCTCTAGGAAGCAAGAAAAAAGTTGTTCCAAATAAAGTCAAAGGTTTTTCTATTGAATTTTTTTCTCTTTGACTTAGTGCCCTCAAGAGGAAATAAAAAATTTTCAGCTAAAATTGAGGGCAACTTCTTAAGCTTAACAATAGGCATTCTTTCGATTCCAAATATTCTTCCCTATATCGCTCCTAGGAATGAAGTCATTAACATTATTGATCTTCATTTTACAACCATTCTTTAAAATTTTGCATAATTTTCCATTCCAATTCCCTCTGCCATCACCATCATTTGCTTCAAAACAATCATCTCTTCCAATAGTACTATCGATCGAAAGACATAGACATGCATCATCGATTTGTAATGAACTCTAAATTTAGTAAAAAATTGTACTATATAATTATAAAATAAATAAAATCTAAGCTCATAAACTCTTGCATGAGCAGCCCGTGCCCCCGAAAGGCCGGAATCGCTCTTCATAATCACTAGTTGGCTTTGTTCTTCGATCAAACATACCTGAAGAAACTCTCGCACGAGCAGCCCCTACCCCCGAAAGGCTGGAATCGCTCTTCCCAATTGCTGGCTGGCTCCATCAATTAAATATACCTGAAGGCATATGGTGAGGTTATTATTTTTTCAGTTACTAGAATGTGATGCCCTAGTTTCAAGCTATCATACTGTTCAATTTATTTAGTCTCCTCGCCTGCTCTGCTAGGGCTTCGCCCTAGCCGCCATTCTTCCTTGCTTAAGCTCGTGCTAGGGAAGTTTCTTCTTCTTTTCCTTCTATTTTTCCTGACCTCTCGTGGATGTGATCTTTTCTTGCTTAATTTTCCTATGACTTTATCGGATGGCGGTTAATCGGGTTCGTTTGAGCGATCCTGATTTTCTTTGTGGTAAAAATAGTTCTAGGTCATTTATTAATGCCTTGGACGGTGTCTCTTTGGTGGCCTTCCCGTCTCTTAAAACTTCAACCTATCAGGGTATGCAGTCACTGTGAATTTTTGAGGAGAAAATTTTGGCTATCGGTACTTCTTTTGAATTTTTGTTGGTTGGAAAATTTTCTAATAAGAGGCTGACTTTGGAATCAATTAGGAAGTTCTTCTTTAATCTTATGCTTGCTGGTGAATTTTCTATGACTCTCTTGGATGTGAAGCATATTCTAATTAAACTTGCGAATGATTTGGATTACTATAGAGTTTTTACGCATCGTTCTTATTTTATCAATAATTGTTTCATGAAGTTTGTTAAGTGGTCTCCTTACTTGGATTTAACGGTTGAATCTCCCATTATACCTATTTGGGTCTCTTTCTCTAATTTGCGTCCTCACCTCTTTTTTCCTCGCATTTTAAATGGCTTGGGTTCGTTATTTGGTCGACCTTTGTGCATTGATAATGCAACTATTGTGGGCTCTCGCCCTTTGGTTGTGCGGGTTCTAGTTGAGCTGGATATCACTAAATATTATCTCAATTGTGTTTAGATTGGTCTGGATAGCTTGGGGTATGTCCAAATATTCTTCCCTATATCGCTCCTAGGAATGAAGTCATTAACATTATTGATCTTCATTTTACAACCATTCTTTAAAATTTTGCATAATTTTCCATTCCAATTCCCTCTGCCATCACCATCATTTTCTTCAAAACAATCATCTCTTCCAATAGTACTATCGATCGAAAGACAGAGACATGCATCATCGATTTGTAATGAACTCTAAATATAGTAAAAATTTGTACTATATAATTATAAAATAAATAAAATCTAAGCTCATAAACTCTTGCATGAGCAGCCCGTGCCCCCGAAAGGCCGGAATCGCTCTTCATAATCACTAGTTGGCTTTGTTCTTCGATCAAACATACCTGAAGAAACTCTTGCACGAGCAGCCCCTGCCCCCGAAAGGCTGGAATCGCTCTTCCCAATTGCTAGCTGGCTCAATCAATTAAATATACCTGAAGGCATATGGTGAGGTTATTATTTTTTCAGTTACTAGAATGTGATGCCCTAGTTTCAAGCTATCATACTGTTCAATTTATTTAGTCTCCTCGCCTGCTCTACTAGGGCTTCGCCCTAGCCACCATTCTTCCTTGCTGAAGCTCGTGCTAGGGAAGTTTCTTCTTCTTTTCCTTCTATTTTTCCTGACCTCCCGTGGATGTGATCTTTTCTTGCTTGACTTTCCTCCTCTGACTTTATCGGATGGCGGTTAATCGGGTTCGTTTGAGCGATCCTGATTTTCTTTGTGGTAAAAATAGTTCTAGGTCATTTATTAATGCCTTGGACGGTGTCTCTCTGGTGGCCTTCCCGTCTCTTAAAACTTCGGCCTATCAGGGTATGCAGTCACTGTGAATTTTTGAGGAGAAAATTTTGGCTATCGCTGCTTCTTTTGAATTTTTGTTGGTTGGAAAATTTTCTAATAAGAGGCTGACTTTGGAATCAATTAGGAAGTTCTTCTTTAATCTTAAGCTTGCTGGTGAATTTTCTGTGACTCTCTTGGATGTGAAGCATATTCTAATTAAACTTGCGAATGATTTGGATTACTATAGAGTTTTTATGCATCGTTCTTATTTTATCAATAATTGTTTCATGAAGTTTGTTAAGTGGTCTCCTTACTTGGATTTAACGGTTGAATCTCCCATTATACCTATTTGGGTCTCTTTCTCTAATTTGCGTCCTCACCTCTTTTTTCATTACATTTTAAATGGCTTGGGTTCGTTATTTGGTCAACCTTTGTGCATTGATAATGCAACTATTGTGGGCTCTCGCCCTTTGGTTGTGTGGGTTCTAATTGAGCTGGATATCACTAAATATTATCTCAATTGTGTTTAGATCGGTCCGGATAGCTTGGGGTATGTTCAATTTGTTGTGATGGGAGATTTGCCTTCTTTCTGCCATCATTATAAAGCTTTTGGTCATGATAAAAAGGAATGTTGTATTTTAAATCCTTAATTAGGCATGTCAAAACTGATTTCTACTGCTCTTAATCATGTTAACTTAGATGGGAATCCTACTTGTGTTTTTGAAACTATGAATAATTTAGCTACTACTACTTTAATTCATGTTACTATGTTGATGGATAATGGTCCCAGTGTTGTTGACAATGGGGATGTTGTCGGTCATGATGAGAAGGAAGCTGCTCCGTCGAATACTACTTTACCTTTGGCTGTTGCTTATGAAAATAGGGAGGGTGTTAATGCTTGTGTGGTTAGCCTTATAGCTAGTCCCATAATGTCCCCTTGTTCTAATGTTGGTCATGGTGTTGATGATGATTCAGCTATTGTTGATTCTGGTGATGGTGTTGATGTTAACCTTATTCGTATCGTCATAGAACCTGGGGAGTATCTTGTAGTTGGCACATTAGGGGTGGTCGTGCTTGTTGAGTTGGGGGTTATTGCTAATGGTATGGCTGTTTCGGTTCATAATACTGCGATCATTTTAGATTGTATTGATCATATGGATTTGAATGTCAAAGTGCCTCTCATTGGTGTGCCCATTTCTCTTGTAACTAATGATGCCTTGTTAGCTCAATTAGCTCTCAATCTGATGGATAATGAGGAGTCTCAAGGGGATTAGTTAGCTGATTATGATTCATCAGCTAACTAGGAGATTGGGGAGGAAGTTGATAAGCATGGGGTGGATTCTCAGAAAATTTATGACTGAAATGTTATTCAAATTGCTGAGGAATATTTTTTTAAAAAAGTTGGTAAATGAAGACAGAGAAAATCAAAAAAAGAAATAATCTTCGTTTGCTTGCTTTTTTTAGTTTTGCTGTTGGTTCCTGTTTGCCTTGAGTTGTTGGCTATTTTTCTCATTGCTCTTATGTTATTCTTCAGTTTGATTGGGGTGTGGTTGTGCTATGTTGCTTTGGTTGTTCTTTTCTTATTCTTGTGGTGGGTCTCTTTGCGAGTTGGTTTTATTTTGGTGGGGTGGGGTTTGTCAGCTATGTGGTTATTTGGCTACTCCAGTCTTGTGGTGTTGTTGGGATGAGGGTGGTTATATTTTTCGCTTTTAGCTATGTTATCTCTGGTTATGTTTGTTGCTGGTGGTTTTGTTGGGTGGTTGGTGGCTTGTTCTTTTTGCCTTCTCCTTTTGCATATTTTTTATTATTTCAATTCTTGCAGGTTGATATTTTTTTGGTCCTCTCGAGGTGTTGGCATTGGCTTCTTCCTGATATTCTTTGATGCCCCAGAATTTAAATTGGAAGAATTAATCTTTTTATAAACAACAACTAGAGCTATTTAATATCATCTATCAATAATAAATAGCAAAAATAAATTTTATAATTCAAAACATCATTTTACACATCTGTATTCATTCTCAAAAATCATATACACTACTCAAAATCTATATAATTATATCGTAACTACTCTGTCATGAGTATAAAAGAATAGCTAAAATAAAAAAAAGAAATAGAACATTAGGAATCCTGATCAATCTCACACTCCTAATTGTCTACCATGACCTGAAAATATTTAACCACATATAATGAGCTAAAAAGTCCAGTAGATTACCAAAACCTAGAACTTAATTCAAAGCACGACAAATGAATAATATGCATGTCAATAGTCAAATCATAGTAGTTACATTCATATGATCATTGAATCAGTGTAGAAATAGTAAAATTTATATGCAGTAGTAGTAGAATCTATAAACAGTAAAACACTATGGTTTGGAAGCTAGTAAAGCAGTAAACTAGTACGAGTGTCAAATTTATAAAGCAATCGTCATATCCATAATATCAATCAATACAAAAATTGGATAAAGCTTCGAATCAAAATATTAGTAGAGACTATTGAAATCAAATTAATATAATAAAATCATATAGGAGTGTGCACATGCTATTCAATTATTCTATATCAGTATTAAATTAATATCTTAATCACATGCTCAATATATCTTATATATTACATGTTCAATTAATATATCATATTTTTTGTATCAATAAATCAGTAACAATATCAATAATAAATATATATACTAATATGAATAGTGCCTTAATAACATTTATTTCAGTAGTCACATTAAATAAGTAAGAATTTTGGCTATCATGATATTTTTCAGTATTGGTGTCAGTATTAGTAACCATTGGCTCAGCAAATAGAGCCGTCACTCTTTATCCGTCGGCACAGTAATAATCTCATTATAACTCTTAATCAGCATCATGTGAATCAGTAGATAATAACACCAAATCACAGTATTTTAAAAAAAAGCCCGTTAGCCCGCCATCGTTTACAGGTCAATCAGTCTCCAACCAATGGGTCAACTAGTCTTTATTTATATTTTACACACACATTATTATTATAGTACTATAGCAATAATCTTAATGACATATCCACATTTATTTTTAATACATTGCAGTAAATAAAATATAATTGAGCTTAATTTAAAAAATATTAAAATGCCTTAACGGTAGATAACAAAAAGCATACTAAACAAATTTCATACTTTTAGAATTTAACCAAATTATCAGATATTGCATAAAATAATATTCTGAAGCTTTAGTTGAACTAAATAACTATTTTTAGAGGTCAAAATAAATTTTAGAGCAGAAAAAATTACTGCATTTTTAAAATCACCGGGTAAAGAATATCAAATAAATACTCAAAATATTCATAATCTTAATCTCTATAACATATAAAAAATTGCACGGTGAAAGTTTTACCAATACAAAATTATTCTTATATTTAGGTAACAAAAATAAAAATTTGATCGAAAAAATATAAAAAAATCCAAAATCTTTGAAATCAGAAATAGGGTAAAGATTCCTTACAGCAAGACGAGTTAATCTCCCAATTGGCTCGATAGAAAAAAATTGCTCTGCGATATCCAAATTTTAACTTTTTCTTTCTCTCTCTTCTCTTTTCTCTCTATTTTTCTCTTCTCATTCTCTGTTAGCCGAATATGAAATGGGAAAAAAAAATTCTTAAAATGTATTAAGATATTTTAATATATAATATAATTATTTAACATAAATATTTAATTTAATCAAATTTTTAATATAAAATTCATATAAATCATTTTGTGTTTTAAAATTATAAAAAAATATCCATAAAATAAATCATTTTATTTAAAAAATATTGGTGAAATTAGTTTGTAAAACAGACACCTAATGGTCTCAAAATCCCCACTTGCATCGACATGTGTCAATTTCTTAAGGATATTCACCAGTGCCTAAAAATTATGAAAAAATTTATGTAATTAAAATACTACAATCTCAATGATATGGCGAAGATGATTTGTAATTTGGACTTATATTGACTCTAAAAAAAATTAACAGAGTCAAAATACGAGTTATTACATACCCTATAATGTGTGGCTCTCTATGTGGTCCTGGCTTTGGTTTGCTGTCTTTCATTTTGCTTGATTATTATAATTAGATTGAATCAAAGCCTCGTAGGTTTTGCTTTAAGTGATGTATTTTTAGAGGGCTTTGGATTCATTAAGGACTTGTAGCATTTCTTTTCATTAACGCGTAGGCCCCTACTAGCTAGTGGGTTTTATCATATATATATATATATATATATATATATATATATATATATATATATATATATATATATATATATATATATATATATATAATTGTAAAATGATTAAATGAAAATTAAAAGAAATCAAATGATTATAAAAATTTGTCAAATAATTAAAAATAAATAAATGAATAAACAAAAGTATTTGAAATGAAATCTTATGCTGAATAGCTTGATTTGTCATTTGAAAATAATCTCAAGAGTATATATATGCTTCATGGAGATTTCAATGTACAATACAATTATAAATGAGAAGTTAAGATAAAATTATTCAAGGGTCACAATTCAAAACCAAAATTATTTTTTAAAAATAGTTTAATGTAATAACCTTCCCATTTAAATTTCAAATTTACTATTTCAATAAATAAATAAATAAAATTAAATTCTAATAAAATGTAGAGAAAAAATCAATTAATCAATAAATGAATTTTTTCTCTCTCTATATAAATATAATTTATTTTATTATTTGAGGAAGATAAAATAATTTTGAAATTAATGCATCTAATAGATCCTGAAGTTTTAAATTTATAGAGCCAAACAATTTGATGACTCATTTTAATTAAATTAATGAAGGATTTGAATGAAATTGAAAGACTAAGATATAAATCATCAAAATAACATATAAAATGCCAGGCTTTAATATTAGAAGAATCACAAGCCACTTTTATAATAGTAGTATAGATTTATAATTTCTTGATTCAACATAAAAATATATTATTGAAAATAATATATTTTTATTGTAAATATAATAAGAATCACAAGCCACTTTTAAGTAAAATATAGTATCCAATGGCTATATTATAGTAAATAATAAAAGACACCGCCCAAAAAATTAATAATAATAATTTTATTAAAAGACAGATTTTCGCATTATATCAAATTAATACATTAGAAAAGCATTTAAAATTAAGATATATTTTTAAGAAAGTGTTAAATACATATAATGTAAATGAAATATTTGAAACTTTCTTATTTATATAGTTACATCATAGGGTCTCACCTAATTTTCTACTAGTGAAAAAGATGGATTATACCATTACAAATAATTATTTGATTATATTTGTAGGGATTATAAAAGTCGAGTGTTCTCGGTGGATTTCTCGCAATATATATCCTCTTCAAAGAAAGATCAAAGTCTTTTGGTAGAAATTATGATTACTTAATAAAATGGGTGATACCTGCTCAATGACTACCTAATAACAAACATTGAGAAAGAAATATTTGACTTGATTTCAAATGAAATCGTAATGCAATATTATCAGAAAATACGAAATAAAATGCAAAGCTTAAAATTCATCAGTTATAATATAATATAAGAATTTGCTTTACATTGTCTTGCATATATTTTTATTTTTTATATTTTATTATTTGTATAATAAGCAAGGTTGTGAAAACCGGACCGTACAACGAACCAGAAGAAGGAGAGGTTCATGGTTCGACCGGTTGAACCGGATGACGTAATAAATATTAATAATATTATAAAAAATTAATAAAATTCATATAATAATGAAATATAATAACCATATAATTTAAAATAATTTATTATTAATTTATATTATATATTTAGATATAATTTATAATAAATTATTTAAAAAACTCACAATAAAAAATTAAATGTTTATAATATATAATTAAATAATAAAATATATTAAAATTTATTAAGATAAAAATTAAATATCATTAATAAAAAAATTTTATTAAAAATTTTATTGAAATTTTCTCTCTCCCGCTATCTCTCTCTCTCTCTAAATGTTTCTAAATTTTTTTTTATTTTTTTCTCTCCCGTGGACCTCCCGCCCTCTCTCTCTCTCTCTCTAAATTTTCTGAAATTTTCTCTCCCGCCTCTCTCCTGCGTGGCAACGCAAATTAACAAAAAAACTGTGTTGTTTAGTCCCATATTGCCTGGAGGAACAAACCTTTGCTGTATAAAAACAATGGCATATGTTAGAAAATAGCCAAATGAGCTGGTAGAGTAGTTATTCTTGGCTGGTTGAGCTGATCTTAATAAATTTTTTTTTGTGAAATTTCGAGCGGCTTGGCTCGACTCAAACCCAACTATGAGTCAAATTTGAACCGGCCGGTTCTATAAAATCGGGACCGGTTCACCGGTTGAACCGGCGGTTCATACTGGTTCTCAGCGGTTTGATGCAGAGGCGGTTTTTATGGCTGGATCGGACCGGTCTTAAGACCGGTTCACGGTTGAACCGGTCCGATCGGCCGGTCCGGTCCAATTTTTAAAACAATGATAATAAGTTTGCCTACCGTAAAAAATAAAGCTGGTTCCGCCTCTGAATTGATACCATAATATAAAAAATATAACTCCTTTATATGAGACAGTAAGTCAGGGTAAAAGCGCCATCTCCTGCTCTTCATTCTAATGACAAACTTGATTTTCTAAATAATGATGAAATCATTAAATATTGCTCCTCTAAAAATATGATTATTTCTTTCTTGTCAAATAAGTATGTGGTAATATGCACATTCTAAAGGAAAAATTTTCTATTAATTTTATAGAAGATTTTGTCATAATGATTTAGAACCTATTGCATAGTGCCGCCAATGTGTAAGAAACTTTCAAAGGGAAAGGAGCTATTAAGAATGTGTAAGGAGCCACAACGAAAAATAACTGAGAGTGCCTCTCCTTAAAAGGAGAGCAAAGCATACAAGTCTCATGAACCATGATTCATCTTGTGCATAGCACATCAATGGTTTTCAAGACCTCCCTCAATGATTTTCCATGCTAAGAAGGTGTAGTTGATAGCAACCCCTCTAAACCAAATGTATCTACACCACGACACTTTCATCGTGTCATGATAACTATTTAATTAAACCAGCTTGTTGAAAAAAAGAACATTTTTGCCCAACCAAAGACACATAAGGTTGCATTCTTTAATACTAATGCTATTATTTTTGGGACTACCAGATGTGAGAGACCATTCACTATTCATGATAAAATTAACGACCAAAATAAAAGGGGAGCAATAAAAGTGATCCAAGATAGTCTAATTAATTTTTTTTACTTGAGAAAGACCATTGAACTAAAGATCCCGATAAAAAGATAGCTGGAAATTAGTAACTACCCTAAAGACCATCATATTTCTCTTTTTTAAGGCGGTGTTATGCAGATGCTTCCAAAAGAGGGAAGAAGAGCTAGGGGGCATAAGCCCAAATAGAACTGTAAACTTTGAGATACCGACAAGAAAGAGTAGATTGAGTGTTGTAGAGCCAACGAATATTTGCTTTAGAGAGAACATGAAGAGTGTTAATAGAAGGCACACCTAAACCACCCCTATCTATAGAAATGGCAATGGAGTTGAAGGAAAGGTTGTGGAGCTTGCTATTGATAAAATTGTTAAAGAGAAAGTTATTGATCAAACTTGTAATTTTATTTCTAAGCTTCTTAGGAAGTGTAAAAGATCACAACCAATAGAAAAGGTAATTCCATAAGGTTGAAGAATTGATCGGAACCTACTAGCAAAGGAAACAATTTACTTCTTCCAACCTCCAAGCCAACCCATTAGTTTCTTCACAAGAGATGTGTAGTGAGAAAATTTGATGTTAACACCAGAAATGGGTATCCCTAAGTAGTTCCATGGTTGAGGTATGGAATTAAAACCCAAAGTACTATGAAATAGGGCATGCATATCACAACTAATAGGTCTAGAAAAACATATAAGAGATTAAGCATGGTTGGCTAACAAGCTAGAGGACCTATTGAAGATGGTTAAATTTTGTGAAGATCACAAAGGGAGTTATTATTAGAAAGACAAAAATTAGAAGGTTATTCGCATAGCTAAGATGAGACACTTCAGCTTCAATTTTAGATATTGGTGTGAATGACCCATTATAGCACGAGTCCATTGATTTGGAAAATATATTCATAATGAAGGCGAAGAAGAAGTGGGGTTGAGGGCATCCCTATCTTAAGCTTGGTTAGGGATAAAATAATCTTACATCTCCCCAATAATAATAATAGATAAAGGTACCTTATAGGAACAAGCTTTAATCCAATTGACAAAAATGGGAGAGAAATTCAAATCAATCATTCTATTGTAAAGAAACTTTCTATCCACAATATTAGGGGTGTCATTTAATGACCTGAACTAAAAACCCGACCTGAACCAGACTCAAAAAATTCAAGTTTGGGTCGACCCATTTAACAAACAGGTCAAATCTATGTCTTATTTTTAGACCCGTTTATAAATAAAGCCAGGTTCGTGTTAACTCGCTAACCTAGAATCATCTAGGATTTGACCCGCATCCCCCATCCTGCTCCCACACCGCGCATTTATAACTCTTAAATTCTCGGGCCGCTCGGCTAAGTGGCTAACTAACCTCTCTGCTCTCGCAGTCTTGCTGCTCGCTTCATCCCATTATATGATACCTAATTTTTAAAGCTAGGATTTTTTGTAATTGGTAGAAACACGACATTTATGGATATTCAGTTATGGTGCTTCCCCCTTCCCTTTCCCTAAATCCTCTATGTTTCTTGTTACTAAGCATTCGAGTAGGTGTCGTGAGACATGTTTAGAATTACAAGTTCTCTCCTTCTCCTTCTATAATAATTTCAATATTTCAGCATTTTTCTAATAGATTTCTCTAACCCATCTTGTTCTTCTATTTTGAGATCATCATTAAGTTTGTCATTTTATTTTCAAATCAGATTCTTTGAATGTAGGTTTTTTTTTATAAGTTTGCTAGTTTGTCCTTTTGTGATGTGAAAATTTGGCCATAGTTTTGACTTAGTGTGGACTATGGAGTGTGCGGGTTGTTACTCTCATGCTCGAGTTGTTGTTAAAGAATTGATATTGGTGGGACGATTATTTTGGGTTAGCCAGTTAGTGTTGTGAAACCCTAACCTTAGGCCGATCGACGGCTCAACGCCCTTTTTTTATTTTTTTTGTTAGGTTATGACTTCAGCTATTATTGGAGTTTGTTGTTGGGACTTATGTTGTTGCTAGAGCCTAGTTGCATGGTACTTTACTTTTCTTGTTGCATTGGTGTTTTTTTCTCCTTAAATTGTGCTGCTTTGATGATAAACTTCTAAAATTGTGATCCTGTGATGCTTTAGTATTATGAAATATAGAAATAGAGACGATGCTACTTTGTAAATGCTGAAATGCTTTAGTATGTTATTTGTTACTTTGTTTAGCTCCTAAAATATTAAATGGAAATGTTTTGGCCTCTAGTTTTGAAATGATTTACTGTTGAAATACTATTATATGCTGTAAGGGTTTAGCTTTGTAATGCTTCAGGTTTATTGTAATGCTTTAGGTATGTAATGTGTAGGCTTCAGGAGTGCTGAAATGCTGAAATTGTTGCAAGTCTGTTATAATTACTATGTTATATTGTAGAAATTTAGTTTATTATGCATTTTTATAAATCTGTATTTCTATGTGATCAATGATTGTGAATTTAAGATCGAGAAATTTTATATTTGCATTGTTTAATTTTGAATATATAAGAGATGCAAATTAAAGAAGGTTTTATGTCTAATTCATTACATATTTTAGTTGTCATGTATATTGAGGTTCTTATACAGATTTATTCTTTAAATATGTTGAATTTTATGTTTAGATGGAGGATTCTAATACCATTATTGCAAGTACTTCTCCTGAGCATAATGAGCCAATCCCTATTGATAATGATATTGACTTTGATAGTGATGATTTTAATGGTGTCGATGCTGGGAAAATTGGTGATATAGTAATACATGAGATAAGAGTTCACAAGAAAAGAAGAAAAATGACCTCTACTGTGTTGGATTATTTTGAGATGTTTTCACTTGCAAATGATGGCAAATAGCATTGCAAATGTAAAAATGTGGGTCAATGTATCAATGTGATAGTAAAAATGTTATAGAAAATTTGAGACGTCACCTTCAAAATTATAAAAAAAGGGATACTCATGACATATGATTAACTTATTATGCAATGTAACTCCAGCACTTCTATTTCTATGGCTGAAAATAAGTTTGATTATCAAGAGTTTTGTAACTTATTTACTACTTGCATCATCATGCATAACCTACATTTTTAATGTGTGGAATGGGTTGGTGATAGAGTACTACTTCATTACTTGCGGCCTAATTTACAACATATTTCTAGAAACATTACATGAAATAATTGTAAGAGAATATTTAACAAGGAAAAAGTGCATATTCAAGATTTACTATATAGCTGCAAAAGCAAAGTTTGTTTAACTTCTGATTTATGAACTTCTGTCAATACATATAGTTTTATTTGTTTAACTACACATTTTATTAATAATAATTGGAGGTTACAAAAAAAAGGAAATAAATTTTGGCTTCATGCCACCCCCCATGATGGGTTAGCTTTATTTGAATAACTGCAATAGCTTTTGCTTGAATGGAAACTTCAAGGTAAGCTTTTCAGTGTTACTTTAGATAATGCTTCTACAAATAATATTTTATGTCGATTTTCTAAGGAATCATATGCATTTGAGAAATGGAATCCTATGTAATATGAATACTTTCATATTAAATATTGTGCATGTATTATTAATCTCATTGTTCAGGAGGTTTTGAATGAAATTGATTGCTCTGTAGTAAAGGTGTATGAGAGCATCAAGTATGTTAAAAACTCTCAAGCAAGAAAATTTTTTTTTTTTGGAATGTGTTAGGCAAAGTTTTCTTGATGGTAAGAGAGGCCTGAGATAAGTTGTATCTACCGGATGGAATTCAACTTTTGTTATGCTTGACAGTGCAATTTTAGACGAGCTTTCATGTACTTGGCGTTGGGTGATTCCAACTAGAAGTGTTTTCCTTAAAGTTTTGAATGAGATAAAATGATAAGTATTTGCAAATTCTTAGCACCCTTTTATGATATCACTTGTGCCTTCTCTGGATCAAAATTTTCAACTGTAAATCTCTATTTTCCACGTGTATTTACTACTTATACAACTTTAAAGTATGAAATGACAAGTGGGCAAGAATATATAAGAATAGCTATTGGGATGATTTCAAAATTTGAGAAATATAGTCATACTTTAATATTATCTGAATAATTACTATTATTCTTGATCCATGGTATAAATTTAATTTTATTGAGTGGTGTTACCAGAGGCAATAGATATTATGTTTGTTGTTCCAATCTAGGAGGCCAAGCTTATAATTTGATGATAACAAATATTATTGGGTGTTATTTAATTTCTCATATATATTATTATTGTATATATATTTTGTGTGTACTAACATTTCATGTACATCATTCTCTAAGAACCGCTAATGGGTCAAAGCTCAAGACTGGATAGTATATGATTGATTTTTATAAGAGTCGGTATTTTTATCTTTTCTTGAGTCAATGTATTATAAAACTATATGATAACTTAGCAATCGTGCACACACATAGCGGGAGGGAAAATAAAAAATATTTTAATTTTTTTGTAAATTGTACTGTATGATTTTGATTATACTATACGATTTATTGCTACAGAAATTAATTAAAATATTTTATTTTAAATGAGAAAAATATAAATTTTAAGAAAAATATAAATTTTAAATATAACTAATCGTATAGTACGAACACCACATCGTAATGGATGATCAGCTATAAAAAAACTCTGCCATCGAAACTAACTTATCTAAAATAGATATATTTGAATTTTAAAATTTAAACTATTCGTACTATACAAATCATTTTGTACTATACGATTTTTTAAATAATTACCTAATTAGGTCAGTTAATTAAGCAATCAAATTGAATCTAATTGATTATAGATCGTACTATATAATACATATATCCTACTGTACGAATCACTCGAGAAGTCTCTGGACAAAATTTGGTTCGTCTAGAACAATCCAAAAATTGTACTGTCCGAATCACCCGAGAGCTCACTGGACAATTTTTATTCATCCAGTAAGATTTGATCCTAAGTTAAACTAATTGTATTACTATTCATTCATACAGTACACTAAATTAACGAACTTTAACCTATCATCCTGTAGGTTGTTCATTATGCAATACTACAATAGGAGAATTGTACTAATCATATTGCACAATCGATAGATCGTATTGTACGAACCATATCGGTTGAATTAAAAATTAGGATTTTCTTAGAGCCTATTATTTAAATAACTTTTATTTCATTTTTAAGAGTCTTTTCTTAATCATTGGGTTGTGTCTTCTATGAGAAAGCGTTGAAGAGAAAGCTTTGAGCTAGGGAGAGAAATGGTAGAGTTTATGAGAGAGGGAGAAGATCCTTGTAGGATTTAAGGGAGTGTAAGAGGGTGTTTTCACATGGTTGATCTAGCGAACTTGCACATGAGTTTCTATATATGTCAAGGTTTGTCTTAAGGGAAGCTTTGGGAAGAAGACTCCTTTGGTGACAAAGGACCCAGCTACTCCATCGTAACGGGTTGGTGAAAGGGATTCGACTAATCCGCCACACCAGATTGGTGAAAGGGATTCAACTACTCTGTCACACCAGTTTGGTGAAAGGGATTCGACTATTCTATCGCACCATTAATGAAAAGGATTCAGCTACTCTATTACACCATTGGTGAAAGGGATTTGACTACTCCACCACACTGGGTTGGTGGAAGAGATTTTGTAAGGACTTCTTCACCTTGACGTGGGGGAAAAAAGGGAAGTTACTAAGATTTTAGTGAAATATTCTGAGTTGAGGACTCTGGGGAGTAGACGTAGGTCAAGGTTGATCGAATCATTATAAATTTCTGATATGTTTGTTCTTATTTTTACTGCACCTTATAAATTTTTTGTAATTTTACTTTCGTGCAAATCCTAGTTAAAATGTTGAGCATCATTTGGATTTAGTTTTTGTTAGAAAAGGAAAATAAAAAATCTAAAAACTAAAAAGAAGAAAAAAAATATTTTCATATTTATTTTCTTACAAAATAAAAAAAAATTTGCATTAGATTTTTTATATCATTAGCTTCCATATTACAATATATATTTTTGAACTTAAGTTTTGAATTTGGTACTAAGTTTTTCAAAAATAATTTTTTGAAAAGAAACTATTTTTAAAATACCAATTCACCCCCTCTTGGTGTGCTTATAATTCAAGTGGTCTAACACCCACAAATTGAACTTTCAATTGGTATGAGAGTTGGTTCTATGAATTAGTGGTTTAAAAATCTCGAGAAAATATCCATCACACTTTGGGAATAGAAATATCATGGAGGGTTATTCAATAACCCATCCACCATTATTCGATAACATTCCCTTTGAGTTCTGGAAAATTCTTATGTCCACGTTTTTATAATTGATTGACTATTATATGTAGCATATGATACGAATAGGATATTCTATACCTTTCCAAATTATGAATGATATTAAAACTGAAATTCCCTTTAATGAATAGAGTAAGGAAGAGAAGGAATATGCACAACTTAATGCAAAACTTTAAACTATTTTTTATGTGTATGAAAATCTAAGGATTACATGCGTGTTTCTACTTGCACTATTGATAAGGAAATATAGGCTAGGCTTTGTATTACTTATGAATGTACAAATAAAGTGAATCAATCATGTCTGAATTTACTATTGCATGATTATAAACTATTTTGCATGAAATCTAATGAGACTATTTAAGACATGTACATAATATTTATCAAAATAGTAACATCTCTGCATGCTTTAAGTAGAGAACTATCAAATTCTGAAAATGTGAATAAGATATTATGTTATTTACCCGATAGCTTGGATGCTAAAGTTAGTGTAATTTTTTAGTCTAAAGATTTAAATGTATACTTTATTGATAATTTGATGGACTCTCTTATTGCTATGAACAAAATATTAACCAAAGACTTCAAAATATAGGTGAAAGAAAAAAGGAGAAGACTGTGATGCTGAAGGCCAATAATACAGATAGCTCCGACTTAGGAGATGGGAGCGAGGAAATAGCTTTAATAACAAGTCAATTCAAAAGCTTCTTGAAGTGCAAGCACAAATATCACCTCGACAGAAGCAAAGGTAAGAATGGTAAAAGAAATAAGTTTTCTTCTAACATAGTTTGCTATGATTGTAGGAAGCCTATATATCTGAGGTCAGAATGCCCAATCCTTAAGAGCCACTCTGTGAAGGAAAGGGGTGTGGATAAGCTTAATGCAAAAAGGGAAAGAAAAAGATGCAAAAAATTAGCTTGGCAGACTTAAACTCAGACTCATCAGAACAAGAGCCAGAAGAGGAGATAAAAAAATTTGTGCTTAATTACAAATGATTGTGTTACAAACTCGGATCAAGATGAGGTATGCGAGCTACCCTATGATGAATTGTATTCCATTTTTGAGCAAATTAATGATTCATATAAAAAATTGGAAAAGTAGCATACATGTTTGAAAAAGAAATTTGCTTTTTTGAAAAGAGAGAATGATATTTTGATAAATGAGCATTCTATTTTCAAAATTGAATATATTTCATTAGATAAGGAGCATATGTCTTTACTGGATGAATTTGATGCATTGAATAAGAAACATATTGAATTATCAAAGTCATATAATTTCTTGAAAGATGGGCATATTGAGTGAGAGAAAGCATTCAAGGAGCTAAAGACACTTGCATCAAAATTAGATAGTAAAGAGCATGAGTTATTAGTTGAACTAGGAGTTGAGAAAAGTGCAAATGAATACATGTTGAATAAAATAAGTGCACTTCAACAGAACACACATGCTTATGCATACAAAGTCATAACCTAGGACACAACATACATCATACATTCCTGGGAAGAGACATTACCTTAAAAATTGCACTTTACATGTAAATCAATTTTTAGGGGTTAGGTGTTACTCTTATGACATGTTAGGACACAATGCCTAAACTTGCACTTTACACTTTCGATCACACTTAATTTGGAGGCCCAAAGTAGTATTACTACACGGTAAACATGGTATGCATACATTTAAGCATAAGGAAAGACTCAAACCCACTTGGATTCCTAAAATTGATATTTGATTAAGTGTGTAAGTATGTTCTCACAAGAGGTCTAGTGAGAGCATATAGTACCTTGACAGAGGATGCAATACCTAAATAGAGATCTGAAACATTTAATGCCACTAAAGACCAGGAACAAAGGTAAAGCTACATCAGGAGATTGTACTACTAGAAAGGTAACGCATGCATGTAGTACTAGTAAAGTTGATGAATTATCAAGTGTTAAAATATTTTGTAGAAGAATTCTTAAGCATTATTCATCTGTGATAAAATTTATTTCTACACAATATTTACAAATATAAAATGATAAAAATTGCATTGATTAATAACTAATAAATTGATGTGAATTGCTTTGATGAATCATATGATGATAATTATTTTGAAAATAAGTTTTGGTGAGTGATTGCTATTTTTAAAATGATTCTTTGATGAGTATTGTTTTGAAAATGATTCATTGATGAAGGGGTGGTTATTGTGTTGATTTTTTTTTTATGAAATGATGATCATTATTTTAAAAATAACACTGCTAGCTTGAGGATACTTAGAAAAATCACCATGTAATGGTTAGTTATAAGCATTGCTAAGTTATAACCCTTGAAAGAACACCTTTTGTGAAGCATGACAAGTAGGAAAAGAAATAAAGTCCACTTCAAATTCATTTAAAAATGTAGTGACCACTAAATATACTTAGAGATATTTTATATGGATGTATTTGGACCTATTAACACAGCAAGTCTAGAAAGAAAATAACTTGAATTTATATTACTTTGATGATAACATTAAATGCACTTGGAAATATCTCATATAGATCAATCTGTACCTATTAATATAGTAAGTCTAAGAAGAGAGTAATTTGAACTTATGATGTTTTGTTGATTACACTAGGATAAAAGTTCTTGAAATAAAAGTAAATTAATTAAAAAAGTTAAAAAAATTTTACTTGGAGAAAAATAAGATATTTAAAATCCTACAATTCATAGGGATCATATAGTTGAGAGTTGTAGAATTACTTCATGATCAATTAAGAGATAGTTTTGCCAAACTCCTGAACTATGATATATTTAGTACACTTAAGACTTGACTAGGTGTAAATGACATTCATGCTTAGAGAAATTGGGGTATATGTATGATTAAGGTACGTTTGCTTATTTATTTTGTTTGTTGTGTGAATTTTGTTTATGTTTTATGCAAGATTGTATGTTTTAGTTTATATTTATAGGTACATTCCATTGCATGTTATTGTGATTTTTCTTTCTTTCGCTATATATATATGTATTTCTTTTTTTTTTATGTGCTTGCTTTCTCTGCTTTGTAGTGTGTTTTTTTTTCTTTCTTAGCATGTGCATTTATTTTCAAATTCTTTTAGGTAGTGTGTTATGTAGTTTGTTTAATCCTTGTAGTGTCTTGTTCTTGTTGTATTCAATCATAGTGTCTCCTTTTTTAGTGATGTCAAAAGGGGGAGTAGGAAGTTGTTGGATATATTATTTTTTCCTTTAGTGCAGTTTATTTTGTTTACAGTTTTTGTGTGTATGTTTTTGTTTTATATTATTAAAACAAAAAAAGTAGTTTTATAATTTTCTCCCTTATTTTAAAGATATCACTTAGTAAGGGGAGAACATAGGAGAAAAATATAATTAAATTGTAATTCAACCAATAATATTTGTCATCATAAAAAAGAAAGAGATTATTGAAATCTGGAATCCTGAGCTTTTGTTTTGATGATAATAAATATTATTGGATGTTATTTAGTTTCTCTCGCTTGTTATTATTATATACATGTTCTATGTGTACTAACATTTCAAGTACATCATTTGACAAGCACCGCTAAAGGATCAACGCTCAAAATTGGGTAGGATAGGACTATTTTTGACTTGCCCCGAAAATCCGACCCAAAACTCATTTTTCAGGTTAGACCAGAACCCAACCCGAAAACTCATTTTGACACCCCTACACAATATTAAAGGCTTACTTTAGGTCAATATAAACACATAAGGCTTTAGGATTACAGCCATGGTTGAGACCTTTCAAAACTTCATTAGTCAAATTATGTTGTTAGTAATATCTCTCCCATTAATAAAGGTAGATTAAGCCTTATAAATTGATCTAAGAAGTAATTTCTTGAGTTTGTTAGCTAGAAGCTTGAAAACCACTTTCTAAGTAACATTGCATAAGGACATTGGTCTGAAATCAACCATGGTGAAGATATGCAAGGATTTTGGGATTAAGGCGATTGTAGAGTGTTTCACTCTAAAAGGCATGGAGGTAATGAGATAGCAGTGTCTAATGGCTTGGATAAAAACATTGCTAATAATATCCCAAGAATCCTTGAAGAATTTGTAGAAAACCCATAAGAGCCAAGAGCTTTATCATTACCAACTTCAAAAAGGACTAATTTAATTTCCTTAGGCCAGAAATCTATGACAAGATTACTTCTATCCTTAGCAATGAGCTTGTGGCCAAGAGGGATATTGTCACCATTTTGGCCATTAATAATGTCATTCAAAAATGTGTATAATTAGTTTATAGCCTCAAATGTAATACCATTCTGTGAACTAATGGATCCACCATCACTAATAATTTCCCTGATAATGTTTATATTGGCTCTTGTTTTGATATTTTGATAAGGGAACCTGAGGTCATATTCCCCCTTAAAAAGCTAAGTACATTTAGCCCTTTGTTTGATCTAGCTATTTTCACTGTTAATGGCTTGGATAAGATCTTTATGATTTGAGAGAGCAGAGGCAAGAAGGTTTCTATTCAGCGAGTTAGATTGTAAACTGTTACAAATTTCATTTTGATTCTCCTTTAATTTGGCTATATAGTTATGAAGATTAGAAGAGGAATACCAATTTGTGGACTTGAGAGTATTTTTTAGATTTTTTTTATTTTTTATATAAAGAGAACATAGGATTCCCCTTGGCATTAATATTCCATGCAAAATGAAAAACATCCAAAAGGCAGGAAGATTTGACCAGTGGTTTATATACATGAATCTTGTGTAAGCAACTATAAAAGAGTCCATTTGAAGTAAAATAGGAGAATTATCAAATGAGAGAGGACTCATAATATTGAAATGAGATAGTGAAAAAGATGTCAATCAAGCATAATTACAAAAAGCGTGGACCAAAAGGCATCTAATAAGATTGAGAGTCTGTTGGTTGTACCAAATGTATGTTAGACCACTATGTGGGAGGTCAATCAATTTAGCATTATAGATATAATTGTTGAAGTCCATGAGCATGGCTTGAAGAGGGTTCCCTCTAATGATCCAGTGGTCCAACATATTGATGGAAATATCAATAAGATCCTCCCACAGTTTTTGTTTCAACAACTACATTAGTTGCATAGAAAAAAATGATAATAATTTTTTTTAGTGGGGATAATAATGAGTTGACCATGGATATATTGAGAATGAGCTTTCATAACGATGAAGTTGACAGTATTGGAGTATCATTTTACCCAAATGCACCCATTTGGGGCCAAGTGAAAGTTATTATAGTTACCTCTTGCAAGAAAATATTGAATTTTCTTTAATTGAAAGCACCCTCGATAGAAGGCCCATCAAGTTTAGTTTCAATCAAACAAAGGAAATCAGCATGATGGTCATTAATTAAACTTCTACAATCATTTACACGACCATTGTTGTTCAAACCTCTAACATTTTAACATAGAAAGTTAGGAAGAGACATGAGATATTATTGGGTAGTTTGGGGGAAACTCTTCTTTTGTCTTATTTTTTCGACTTTGTTGATAGAGGAAGTGGAGTTAATGATGGTTTGAAGGCTCGAATTGTGGATGAAGGAAAAGTTGGGGTCTTAATGGGGAGGGGCCAAGGTGAGTTGGTGGAGCTTGAGATAGCCAGACTCAGATCAGTAAGGTTAGATTAGGGGGGCAAATACCTTGAGAAGAGAGAGAATAAGAAATAATCTGAGCCTTAGAAGAGGTGGGAGCATCATGCTTAATAGCTTGGTTAGAAAAGCTGGAGGTGGGAGAGGCAAGAGCAAGAGAGTTTAGGTCATGATTCAGATAGATGTTTGGTGCATATAGGGTAAGGAGAGGGGTCATTGGCCTTGTTTATATGCTCGAGAGAAGGTTAAAGGATTTATGTGTATGACTTCGACCCCTTTGATGGGTTGCCACAAATTTTCCAAATACTTGTGGGTTATGATAAGAAGAGGATTTAGGGCAAGAGTGAATTTCATGTGCAAAGGTGTTACAAGCAACACAAGGAGAGGGTCCCCATTCATAAAGAATTGATAGCTTGACCTTCTTACCTTCTAAGAAGATACAAACTTCATATGGCAACACATTAGAAGTTTAAATTTTTATGCTAACATGGGAAAAAATGAGTCTAGATATATTCACAGTAAGTGGGTCAATTATTAACAAAACTTTGATTTTACTAGCTATTTTAAAAATACCAGTTTACACAACTCAATATGGCCGGTTGGTTGGGAGCTTTGACTACTAACCAAATGATCTTGAATTCAAGTTTTATGTATGTGTTGTGTATATGAATTTGCTTGCAAAGCAAAGCGGAAGATTCAAAAACTTCATCCAAATCGACATCTCCTTAAAATCTTCTTTAATGGAAGTAAAATCCAACGTCCAACATTTAAATAGAAAAGGACACCCGAAGGTCCGACGTTAAGAACCATTTCCAAATCCTCACAACAAGAAATTTTGAAAAGAAAAAAAAAAACCTCAGATAAGGAGATCAAATTTATTTCACCTTTTAGTTGCAAAAACCTTTTAACTATGAGCAAGCTAATGCAGAACGATTTTCAACTTGAATGTGAGTGAGAAGCGAGCAACCCTTTCCAATTCATGGAAGGGAGGCCGGAAGCAGATTTGGGGTTGACTAACGGGGGCAGAGAACTGTGAGGCTTCCATGGATGGTAGAAGGGATCCATGCCAAAAAAGCCTAAGAAGGTTGCGGAGGAGATCTAGACAGCTGACCGAAGCAGAAGCAAGGAGTAGCGAGGCGGCGGCACATATCTTCCTACAATAACTCCAATAGCAATAATAAGATTTATTGAAAAAGTTCTGAGTTAAAATGAGCAGCCTATGTCATGATTTTACAAGAATATATATATATTGAAAACAGGGATATCTACCTGTTGCCACTCCCGTAGAAGAGGCGCTTGGCTGAGTAACTAATCCATCGACAGACCTAACAGTAACCAGCCCCACAGGTGCCTGACCACACACTTATTTTCTTCTCACTTTAGATATTGCGCCACTTGAGAGAGGAATCGAATGTGAATTAAGAGTGCCCAACCACGCTCGCCCACCAACTTAACTAAGCCCGACAGATAAAAAAATATATTTTCATCTTCTATCCCCCCCCCCCCCCCCCCAAAAAAAAATTCTCCCCCTTAATTTTTTTTTTCTCCACTTCAATAGGTATGGATATAAGGCTTTGTCTGATTTGAAAATAGATAATCAGATGATTATATTAAATATCCCAAGTATTAGATATAAAGGTAATAGAAATGATGAAAATGAATAGAGACTCCTAACATGCCTAGCTTTTTTTTTTAATTATTATAATTGTTTAACAACTTTTAATAAAGATTCTCATCATACATGCCTACATAGATCTTTGAATTGAGAAAAAAAAAACTTACATATATGTACTTTCCAAAAATATGCACAGTGAGATGATAAATTAAAAAAAAGGCAATTCAAACACAACCCAAAGTTTATAAAATGTTCTCACTTACAGTTTCCATTCCAGCAACTGGGAAACTAAAATGCAAGAACTCAATTTCCCTTTAGATCGCTTCAAAAATAAAAAGTTATAAAGAATAAGACGTGAGAAATGACAAATTTTCATTACAAAAGTGAATTAAACCTCTTCTCTCTCTCTCTCTAAAAGAAGTGACAAATGATAGAAAAAAATACAAAAAGGTACTAAAATCGTACAGACAAAAGCTAAGCTATAGAGATCGAATCTCACCCAAATGGAGAGGGCACTGGCCCTGCAGCAGAATCGGATCTCTTGATGCTTCCCATACCACAAACTATGCATCCAGGTGCGGAGAGAGCAGAGAATTTTGCACCGCATAGACTACAGATATCATGACCAATTGTTGGGAGACGGCTGAGGGTTGCGGCGCAGAATTGAGAGGGATCTTCCTGTGGATCAATTGATTTGTTTGAGAGCCCTCTCTGCACGCACATATCAATCAGGCTCTTCAGCTCATCCTGCTTGCTAGGTGGAGCCTTTGAGAAGAGGAGGTCAAGCATTTGCTTCGCATAACCATAGTTCTGAACTTCCATGTTGCGTTTAATGGCGGTTCTTATGCAGTTAATCCGGTGCTTTGCGAGAAGTGGTAAAGAACCAAGATGGCGAGAGAGCCTTGCCATCTCCTCCTTTGCACTGATCATGCTAGGACCTTGGACCTTCTGGAGGCGTGCAATTTCCTGGAGTATAAATGGGTCAGCAAATTCATTTAATGATGATTGGCACTAACAAATGGCAACCATCACTTAAAAGCTGCTTGGGCTGTTGAGGATGTGGTAGCTAGAGAATCAAACAGAGCTAGAAGATCAAATGATGTAATAAGTTTGCAGCTTGGCTTGTCTATTGATCAAACTTCATAGTTGTGGGTAGATTTGTTTAATTAGTTTAGTAAAGAAATACAAACTAATAACCAAGATGAATACCAAGTTGAGTTCGACATTTAACTTATTATTTAGCATTTTGGCCTGGTGGTTGAGTTCTTTATGCGCTTCAACGCTTAGCCCAAGTTCAAAATCTGTTATTCATTGTCGTTGCCAGTTATTGCTTAGTAAAGATCTTGGAAGTATGACAAAGTTCCCAGGAATAAATGTCCCTTGCATCAAATTTGTGCTTTAGCAAATCAAATTTGTCCCAAAAAGAAAAAAAGTTGCATTGGATACTCAGTTTGAGATGATAACCAAGTACTTTATTGTTTACGGACCAGACTTTACCAAGAAACATCCTTCATACAGCACTCCTAATAGCTGATTGATTCTATATTTTACTTTTAATCCTCCTGCTGCCATTTTCTTTTTTTTTTTAATTAAGAAAGAATAAAGGAAAAGGTATTTCTGTTGCATATAGAATTCTGACCCTGAATTACTCAAAGCCTCACAATAGCCCTTTCAATGACATCAAATCAGACAATTTTTTCTAGGACGACAGAATCGGGAGTCTACAACCAGGCTTAAGTAATGAAAATGATTTGGAAATTATACAATAAGCTCTACACCAACGCAATTAATCCAAACCCATTTGTCACAGAATCAATAACAATAATAACATTCAAAATGAAAAGGTTAAAATGACCTGTAAATAATCTTCAAAATATTTATCAGGAATGTCATATAAATAATATAAAATAAGTATCAACCAAACTTGTTTAAGCTAAGTGATCTGTGCAAGTTTTCGAGGAATTGCTACTGTAATATGCTTGATTTTGCAGTTGAACAAACATATATAATGCTAGCATTGAATTATTTATATGAAATCCCCAACAATCATAAGTTCTTGTTTGAAGAGATTTCAAATGATGCAGGGAATCATTAGTGTTGTTGAATGCTAATTTGTATGTGGGCTCCGAAAATTTACACCCCGGCCTCTCCGCGGACCCTTTTCTTTTCTTCAGGTTGTCGATGAGAATTTTAACGCTCAAGTTCTGAGGCAAATTTTCAAAAGGCAGATTGGTTTGTAGATAAGTTACTACCCAGAGATTTCGCCCTCATTTTGTGAGGACTTTATAATCTGGGTTCAAGTTTCCTATAGGCGCAAGCCCCTATAGTTAATTACCTCTCCCGATAACGAGAGAGAACTTTCGATTAAGGCTAGTCGTCAAATAGATATATACTATCGAACATATATGTAGTATCCAGAAGATAGTAGCAACAAAATTTTGTATTTGAAAATGTAATATTTAAAATTAGAAATTCACCACCTTGCACTTAAAGCGAGGGGGAGTGATGATAGACCCGATCAAGATCCCATGATTCTGTCATCTCGGGTCATCATGGTCCTTTGTCTACTTAGTTAGAGGAGGTAGTCGACCCAACCTGATAGAAGGACCCTTGTCGGCAGTCATGGGTTGCTTTGTCCAAGGGTACCTTATAGACCTTGGGTGAATATTTGTGCAAGGAGACAAATTTGAATCCACCTTAACTAACAGAGGGTTTTGTGCCCTATTGATTATATCCCATTGATTCTAATCTCAAGGATTTGAAGCCATTGAGGACATGCATGCTCTGACCATGACCGTAATTTAGTGGTGCCATTTAGCGGTCAAACCACCCGGTTCAGAGAGTCTTGATCATAACCGTTTACCTGTTTTGTCATTTGGCGGTGAAACCACCGATTAGAGGACACATGCCACATCCTTACTGGCAAGAGACTATTTGACAATGAATCCTAATGATATTCTCGACCAAACGTTGGCTCTTTATAGGTTGAAGTAGTTTTTAGATTTGTGCATCTCGGCAAACTATTGCGGAGTGTGGATGGATTTTGCTTTAAGCATTTGATGATTTATTTCAATTTTAAACGTCATAATTTTGAGGTGATTTTTAGAATTTTGGATTTTTATGGGCATTTAGGGGGGTATTTTTAGATGTCTGTGGTCCCCTCCGGTTGAGATTTTCTGTCAACATGGTCATCATCGGGATTTTCATGAGCATTTTTATTTTATTAGTCGAACCTTGTCGGCTCTGTCAACTTGCCTACAGAGGATCGGGTTTATCATTGGTTTTATCCCTTTGTTAATGAATTTTCCTTATAATAGACCTTGAGGGCCTAATATGAATGTATGAAACAAATATCCCGGTCGACATCGTGACTATACATTTGTTTGATAATTTGAGTCATGTCGACTCCTACCTATTCACATAGAAGGATCGGATCCTTGAGCTTAGGTTCATTTCCTGACCCACACAACATCCTCAGATGTCACGTATGTGCATACAACACACTCGCCGGGGCCTGTGCGGGTGTATACTTTTACATGTATTCTTTGCATATTGTGTTTGTGTAGTAGTTATATGTATGTGGTGCCATAGGTATATGCACGTATTTATGTGTATACATGTATGAATGTGTCAGCACTCTTTCGATGCATGAGGGGATATTTTAAAATGCTTGACATTGATTAGCTGTGTGAAGGCTCGTCATTTGATTGTGCACAGCATCTTATTTAGAAACTTATAGACGCTTTCGGTCTGCTTATATGAGTATTACAGATCTGATGGCATTATTTAATAGCACGTTGTGCTTCATTTATGCATATAGGCAATGAAGTTTAGTTCATCTTATCTTCTACAAGTTGCTATTTTCCTCAGCATTCAACCTGTGGGAATATACTTCAGCCTGCAAATGAGCTGTGGGATGCATTAGGGACCTCATACCCGTCGCTTGCAAATAAGCTGGTTTATTTGGTGTGACAGCTTGGCGCCACAATTTTATTGCCTCATCTTATCAATGGCTCGCAATTTTTACTACGAATTCACTGCTTCTGTTTACAGGTGAATTGTAGCATTGGATTACAGGTCATTTGAGACTTCTTGCATACAAGCCGTTTTGCACTGTAAGCTTTATTGAATATATCCGTAAGTCTTCAGTGGATATCCAACAGCCACCTGCTATTGCATTCAAGTAGATTGCATTCAGCATATGTTTTGCTCGTCAGCGAGTTGTAGCGCTACGCTATTGGTCATTTGTCGCTTCTTGCAAGCAAGCTGTCATACACTGTAAACCTTGTTAACATCATCTACATGCAAGCAACAGGCATTCATGATTCATCAGCTGTTGTGAATAGGTGGACTATTGTTACTGGCAAGTGCCATTTTGGATCATTTGCTGCTTCGTGATGAGCTTCCTATAGTAGCTCGTAAGAGTTTGCATTTGCTACATGTTATCCACCTTTGGTTGTAGAGGATTAATGCATTTTGTCGGATGCTGAGTTATTAATTATATGAATGTTCTGGCATTTACTGCATGCTGCATTTGTAGGTTTTTTTTTTTTTTTGGGGGGGGGGCAAGTGAATGTGCAGGCAGGCAAGTGAATGTGTTCATTTGTGTATTGATATGGGTTGCCGGGTAAGCTGCATTCAACACTGCTTTTCCTATGCATGCTGATTGATGGATTACTGCATTTGCTTGTAAGTGGGTTGACGTCGACTATAGGTACATTGTTGTGATATTGCGTTCAGTGCACTCAAGCTTAACTATCCAAAGGAGATTGATCACAAGGATGTTGTTGCATTCATCATACATCCTCTTGAGTGTACTTGGGGTGATTATCAGTGCTATCGTGAGTGAGTGACTGCATATCTACAAATTAATGCTGATTGTCAGTTGCATTCATCATTAATTCTCCTATACACATCGATTGACAATTTGCCATATTTGCTTGAGCATCTTTTAGCGCTCGTAAGAACCGCTATTTAAATGTTACTGACTATATATAGACTTCATTCACTTCAAACTCATCGCATGTATCAAATTGTTTTGGGGGGGGGGGGGGGGGGGCATCATTGCTTGCGGGGAAGTGAATGTGTTCATTTGTGTATTGATATGGGTTGCCGGGTAAGCTGCATTCAACACCAATTTCCCTATGCATGCTGATTGATGGATTACTGCATTTGCTTGTAAGTGGGTTGACGTCGACTATAGGGACATTGTTGTGATATTGCATTCATTGCTCATCAAGCTCAACTGTCCACAGGAGATTGATCATAAGGATGTTGTTGCATTCATCATACATCCTCTTGAGTGTACTTGTGGGGGTGATTATCAGTGTTATCGTTCGTGAGTGAATGTATATCTACAAATTAATGCTGATTGTCAGTTGCATTCACCATTAATTCTGCTATACACATCAATCGACAATTTGCCATGTTTGCTTGCGCATATTTTAGCGCTCGTAAGAACCGCTATTTAAATGTTATTGACTATATATGGACTTCATTCACTTCAAACTCATTGCATGTATCAAATTGGTGGGGGGGCATCATTGCTTGTGGGGAAGTGAATGTGTTCATTTGTGTATTGATATTGGTTGCCGGGTAAGCTGCATTCAACACCGATTTCCCTATGCATGCAGATTGATGGATTACTGCATTTGCTTGTAAGTGGGTTGACATCGACTATAGGGACGTCGTTGTGATATTGCGTTCATTGCACATCAAGCTCAACTATCCATAGGATATTGATCACAAGGATGTTCGACGGCTTGTAGAATTGGGAATTAGGCATTCGAATAGGCTGCGGCTAGTTGTAAGTCTTACGGTCGAAAGATCTGGCCGCCTGAGCATGTGAAACAGAGGGTTTGGGAGTCTGGATCGTGAGATCCAATAGCTTGGAGCGGGGAATCATAAGGTAGATAGGTTTTGTGGGTTCACAAGGAGTGGAGGTAGCTAGCTAGATGAAGGAGGCCAGTCGGCCTGTACAACAAGGGGATAAAGCACTTGAAGAGGGAGTTCGGCAATTCATATGTGAGGGATCGGGTGTAGAAGCTTCACAGTAGAGGGTTTGGAGAGCTACGACTATTTGAGAAGAAAAAGAGTGGAGTTCGGAAGCCCGAGGGTCGAAACAAAAAAAAAAGAACGAATCCTTGTTTTTTTATTTTTGAACCATGAGGTAGAGGTATATTTGATTTTGTTTTGACATGGAGACAGTGATAGACGTCAAAAACACAGGATTTATGCCAGAATTCCAGGGATTTGAGCAAATCGTCCAAGGTAACTTCGATTGAGATAACTTCTACTCAGCATTAATTTTGATTAAAAAAAATTAATTTAATTTAATTATAACAATAATAATATTATTATTATTATCATTGTTACTGCTATTGTATTCTGAAATGATGGAAATTAGCCTGTCACCAAAAAATGTTGATTTGCGTGCAGTTGCCCTGAAACTTGCGCCGATTTGCGCGCGCAATTTTCATTGGGCAAAATTATAATTTTTTTTTGGGTATTGGCGATGTTCCGAATGCAATGGCACAATCCGTTTCGTGATCGGACGTCGTTTGGGCAATAATGCGAGTAAATTTCGGGTGTTAGTTGTCCGTTTCGAAACCTCTTTCGTTCGATTTGGTCGCGAGGAGTTCCCTGTTAGGAGAATTCGATGCTCTAATCGCAATGACGCAATCCATTCGTCAATCAGAGGTCGTTTGACCTTCAAGTGACGCGTCGAGCTGATGCGTGCGTGATGAGCACATCCGACCTTAGAAAGTCTACCAGAGACGGGGTCGTCGATCTACGGCCATGATCGCACCACTTTACTTTTGATTTTATTGTATTAGATTTATTATTGATGTATTAGTTATTGTTTCTTTTCCGTTTATGCCCTCACTTAAGGGTTAGTCATATGTAAGCCCAAATGGCATGTTAGTCTTTTTATTTTTCTTTTATTTTTCCTCATTGTAGGTGGCTATTTAAAGCCACCCTCTTCATCTTTTGAGACTAATGATGATTATTATTAGATTTCTTTTTTCACTTGTGTTCTTGGATAGCTTGTGAGCTTATGTGAGAGTTGAAATCCCTAGATGAGGGAATCGGATCTACACTCCCCTACCTGTTTCCAGTTGTTCGTGGCATGATGTTAGCATGGATTTTGTACTAGGCTTGCCCAAGACTCTCCGTAGGGATGACGTCATCTGTGTGTTAGTTGATCGTTTTTCCAAAATGACCCATTTCCTATCATGTTCCAAAACATCCGACGTCTCCCACATTACTAAACTGTACTTCAATGAGATTGTCAGATTACATAGATTACCCAAGACTATTGTTTTTGATAGGGATGTTAAGTTCACTAGTTACTTCTGAAAAACCCTCTGGATGAAAATGGGCACTAACCTGCAATTCTCCACAGCCTTTCATCCTCAAACTGATGGCCAAACCAAAGTGGTCAATAGGAGTTTAGGTAACTTGTTAAGGTCCCTAGTAAGTGAACATATTAAGGATTGGGATTCCAAACTCAATATAGCCAAATTCGCTTACAATAATTCTGTGAACCGCACCACTGGCCTAAGTCCCGCTGAAATTATTTATGGGTACAAACCTAGGCAGCCGTTAGGTCTCATACCTATGTGTTCTAAGTATAGAATTTCTGAGTCAACATCTTCTTTTGCATCGCATTTGCATGAACTACATAAGAAAATTGCACGCAAAATTGAACAGAACAATATTAATTATAAACTTCATGCTGATTTTAAACGACGATTTAAAACTTTTAAGGTTGGTGATTCAGTGATGGTGTGGATTCGTCCAAAACGGTTCCCATAAGGAACTGTTAAGAAATTATATGCTAGAAGTGCGAGACCATTCAAAATAGTCAAGATAATCAATGACAATGCTTATGTGGTGGATCTGTCTGCAGAATTTAACATTAATCCCTCTTTTAACGTAGAAGACTTAGTAGCCTATGAGGATCCAGAGTTTAACCCATCAAATCCACTGCAAAATGAGCCTTGTGAGACCCCATCCTATGAGAACCCAAGCCTACCTCCACTCCCAAATATTCCCAAAATACCTATAGCAGAGAAGGATGACATGATTCTAAGTGATGACATTATTTCCACAAAAGAAGGTGGACGAAGAAGGTATTTTATTAAGTAGAGAGGTAAACCTGAGTCAGAGGACACCTGGCTAAAGCGCGAGAAGCTCCACCGGATTGATCCAGATGCATTAGAGATCTATGAGAGCACCCGGGACGCGTACTCGACGGAGTCGAGCTCTTTTCCATCCCAGGAGAATGATGAGGACATCCGACCTTGGAGAGTCTACCAGAGATGGGGCCGTCGATCTACGGCCATGATCGCACCACTTTACTTTTGATTTTATTGTATTAGATTTATTATTGATGTATTAGTTATTGTTTCTATTCCATTTATGCCCTCACTTGAGGGTTAGTCATATGTAAGCCCAAAGGGTATGTTAGTCTTTTTATTTTTCTTTTATTTTTCCTCATAGTAGGTGACTATTTAAAGCCACCCTCTTCATCTTTTGAGACTAATGATGATTATTATGAGATTTCTTTTTCCACTTGTATTCTTGGAGAGCTTGTGAGCTTATGTGAGAGTTGAAATCCCTAGGTGAGAGAATCGGATCACTCACCAACCGCAGGAAGTGTCCGAGCTCGTGGTTACCTTCTCCTTCCTCTCTCCCTTCCCCTTTCTCCCTTGAACCGCCGACCTCCTCCCATAAAAATCCCTCCTAGCCAGCCGGCCAAGACCCACCCCACCTCCTCCTAGCCGCCGACCTTCTCCCATCTTACCTCCCTCATCCAACCGAAATCCCACCACCCCTCCAAAGCCCAACCGGCCATCCTCTCCTCCACCTCCAAACCGCCTCACCCAAAGCCCCAAACCGCCGTCCTCCCTCCCTTCCTCCCCTTCCTTTCTTTCCCAAATTTCTTCTAGGGAAAGAATTGAAAACCTACCTAATTTGGATCATCTTAAACTTGGAAAGATTTTAAATTTCAAATTCAAACTTATTTGAATTTTAATCCTTTCCTAAAATAATATTGATTTAATTTGGAAACTCCCCAATCTTCTCAAATCTGAAATTAATTTAGATTTTCAGATTTAATGCAATTCCCACATTCATCGAACTTGGACACCCCCTCTCCCTCTCCCACGTAATTAATGAGCCCATTAATGCCACTCCAATTAAGCCCTTAATTCCTCCAATTAAATCTCCATTCAAGCCCTTGCATAGGCCGGCCCATCCCTCTCTCCTATCTAATCAATTTCTCCCAAATTAACTCTCCAATCAATACCCTAATCCCCCTCAAAGTCCAGCCGCCCCCTCCCTTTCTCCTATCTACTTCAATTGCACCACTAAACCCTCAAATTCCTTTCCCCTTAGTTCCTCCCAGCCCTAGCCGCCTTTCCCCAAGCCTCCTCACGATTTTCCCCCTTTTCTGAATTTTCTGATTGCTGTCCAAGAATTACAGCAAGGAAATTCTTGCTGTCCTGCACCTCCGAGGGCCACTCTTTGCTACCCAAGATCTCTCAGCCTCTGTATGATTGCTGTCCAGATTTCTGGTCACCTATAGGCTTGCTGTCCTTGACTTTCAGCAAGGAGTTTTGCTGCCCAACCTTCCGGAACACCACCGTTCGCTGTCCAAACTTTTTTGGACATTATTGGATTGCTGTCCAGGAAATTCCAGCAAGAATAGTTGCTGTCCAGCTTTACGGAAATCCATTAATTGCTGTCTCGAAGTTTCAAACTCTGATGACATGTGAACCTCTTCTCCCAATCTTTCCCTTTCTAAGTTTTACCTTAACTTGTGGTTTTAATTGATTCATTAAGATCCTGTTAAGTCTCTCCGCTAAGCCTAGTATTTTAGAGATTGAGTGAGTGGATCAATTTGTACAGTGGCTGGTCTTATTGTTAATTTAGGGATTACTTGTTGGAAATCTTTCATGTATGCTACATTTTGAATAATTGATTGTTTTGAGGTTTTAACTTTTACGCATGTGACTTGGCCTAAGCTTGTTTCATCATTCGTCATGTTTATTTCTTCGTTTAAGTCACTACAAGTATCTAACTAATATTGTTCTCTAAACTAAAGCGTGCAAAATCCCTAAATAACATCATCTAGGCATTTAGGTCCTGCATCAGTGCATCACTTAATTCACCGATTTTGCCTCTTTTTGTGCGTATTTTGATGTAGGGGTCAACATTGTAGCATAACTATGTAAATTTGAGCTCCTTAGAGCATAATACATCTATCATAATACCTGCAATAAGGCAACAGCAATCTTGTACTGGGCGCATATGGTGGCTTGTGCTTTTATATCATCTCCCCGTGACTGATCCTGAGCAAGAGCCAGAAATGCTTCATCAAAACAAGACAATGCATCAGAAAGCTGGTTCTGTTCAAGATGAGCAAGCCCTGTTTTAAAACAAATGGCAGCAGGAGCACCCCGGGGAACCTATGTAAACAATGACAATTCATGAAAATATAATCAACTGATTAAAGATTAATAAGTTCAAGAACTCTAAATTTGAAGAACATAAACTTTTACATGGCCAGGAGCAACAGAAGTGGGAACTGTTGAAGGGGTAGGAGATGGTTTTGTTGCAGCAGCTGTGGTGTTGGATCCTGGAATTTCAAGATAGCTCAGATCAACTGGTTGTGAGGGCATAGGCATGAGAGTGGGAGGACCAATGGCAGGAGCCTGAGATTGTGGAGGTATTCCACCATCAGGAAGACTAATTGCCTCTAAAGGAACACCAGTCTGTTGATATACCTGAGGTGGTACACCACCGTCATGGAAGCCAACATTTGTCATCACCTCCCTATTGGAAGAAAACCTGTTTCCTTCCATTACTTGAGAATTATGTTCCATTTTAGACAAATATGTCCCAGGAGGCGGCAGCGAAGCAGCAACCTCGAATGAAGGAATTGTGTTCTTAAAGAAGTCCTCGGGAATAGGTCCAGCTGACACTCCCATACCAGTAATCATAGGGTTTGTCTGCATTGAGGTAGTAGGGATAGAAGTGTCATTCCCAAACATATCAATTGCAGGACTTGCTGCAGCCGCAGTCCTTATGGATGATGGCTGTGATGAAACTAGTGATATATCTTGAGATCCTCCTGACCTGGTCCTCATGGGAGCATCGCCAAGTCTGAATTGTTTCGTGGCTTCTTTGATTTTGTTAACATCCACAGTAGGGCCGTCAATTGGCTTGTCTCGGATTCTTATCCTTATCTTTTTGTTTTTTGATGTTGCTTCATCCTCCTCACTGCTGCTCACATCAACAGTACCATACAAAGATTTCTTGAACTCTTCTTCTGCTTTTGCCTGCTCGTCTTTAGGAGCAGCACCTACTAATTGCTTGGTTAAAATATCCACAACAGGATTTGCTTTTGCAATTCCGTTTGGACCTTCCTTGTTCAAATTAGGTAGTAAATCAGAATTTGAAGACTTGTTCTCATTTATCGATGCTGTGAATGCTTTAATCAAACTCGTTTCACTTACTTCTACAATATTTCCCTTTCCTCTAACTACACCTAGGTAAACACCAATTTGATCTGCTATGATGGTTGGAATACCGCCTTCACTGGTCTTCATATATGGCATGACTTCCCCTGCCAGCTCCCACTGGGGTATATCTTTCATGCTGACGGGAGTCTTGATTTCCCAGTTTCCACCACCCCATTCAGGTCCTTTAGGGACCATACTTTCAGCTGCAAAATTAGCAAAAATACCCTGTCCCCATCCAGTGGAGCGAACTCTTAATATTCTTTCACAGTATCGTCTTAGATCCAAGTCAGTTGCAGCATCTTCTAGTTTCTGAGAAAGGTGGCGCAGGGCACTAGGATTTAAGTGGCATATGAAAAGATCAAGCATACTCTCAAAATCCGAAATGACCTCAAAAGTTTCTTTGGCACTATCAAACTGGCCATATCTGAAACAAAGTAGCAGTAAATAAGTTGTAGCATGTCAACAGGTTTACAAATTAGAAAGAGAATGCCAAAAAACTAACTATACAAAAATCAGACCTAAGTAGAGAGAAAAGCACAAGGATCTGGAAACTTCTAAGGGTAAACATATAAGAAGTATCACATATGACCAGGTTGTACCGTCTAACTACGTCCATTTACATGTACATGCATATAAATGAGACAGGATTAAGAGTTCAAATAGGTCTCAATAATGGATATCTCAAACTCGAGTTTCAGGATTCCTAAAAGAAGCAGCAGATCCTAAACTTGGTTTATGTTACATGCAGCATGAATATTCATTGTAATGGTTAAACAACATGGTAGAGAAGAAGGAATGAAAATGATTTCTAATTCAAGAAAGCAACGATTAAAACTCAAAAAGGCAAGCAAAGCGTTGCACTGTGAATTGATTACTATGAGACCCTCAGATAAAGTGATGTAATATTAACATGCAATTGGAGCATAAGGATAAGAAATGTCATAAAAATTCACTGCATAAAATATGGAAACATCAAAGTAACATTAACTTGCCAACATGAATCCTGGAATTTCAATTACTTAGCAGTAAATGTGCAGATTTGTAGTGTCTTTAAGAAGACTCAATCTGTTAGTAAATAACTTACTTGATACATGCATATCCCAGCTGGCGAAAGCGATGGAATAAATGAGAAGTAGGAGGACACTGGGGGAAATCTCTTGAACGCAGATATTCATCCTTTAAGATTGATAAAGCAGTAGAGAAACGGAGGGCTTTGATTGCATAAATACATCGTAGTACCTAAGATAAATTGAAAAAAAATTCTAAGACGGAACAGAATATAAACAAGTGAGAGAACCGATCTGAGAAACATACTACGTGGGTTAATCCAAACCTGTGTAAAATGAGGACATGCTTGGGATAAAGATAAAGCAAGATCCCCACAAACAGGGGAGCCATTAGCCAATATATCCAGAGACCTTGGAGTAATGCGCAGACTATCAAACCTTCACAAAACAACAAAAGAATAGAAAGCTTCAGCAATTGCAAAATGACATAACACAATTTTTTTATGAAGTGCAGGCAAAACTTCACAAGAAAACATTAGTGAAAGCTTCAGCAGCTGTAAAATTATATACTACAATTTCTTTATGAAGTACACGCATATGCGCGCATGCATGCACACATGAGAAATGCTCTGTAGGCCAACTCACATACCAAATCATGTATTTGGATCAATTATATAATGGCATGTGGAATGCATGGCCCAAACAGGGCTTACCAAATTCCACAACACTTGCAATGGGCCAAGATGTCTTTTAGCTGGGTTAGGACTTCTTGGAAATTTATACAACTCGTGTACATGTTAATAAAAGGTCTAATGGATCAAATAACTTCGACGAAAATATCCAGAGAAAATGGAAGAACCTTGAGGTTATCTGGTATAAGACCTCTGGAAGATCAATTTTCTGTTCAAATTGTTGCTGCATGGTTGCAAACCCAATCAGAAGAGGTTCAAGAAGCCCAACAAGACAGCTTCTTATCTCAACTCCCTTCTTTTGTCGGGGATTTATTTCTGTCGGATTTGCAAACATTAGGCGATCATTTAATGCGCCAAGCAATGCTGCACAAAAACAAGGGGAAAATCAGGGGAAATTTTTGGCAACAAGGAGATGTCTGAAAAAAAAAGACAAGTCAAGAATAGGTATTTGAGCTAGTTGTTCTTGACATCAACATTTTTTAGTACATAGGAAACACCAGAAAAAAAACTAATATGAGAAAGAAGTAAAAAAACACAAACCAGAACATGGTAGACACGTGGAAAGAATGGTCCGAATTTTGTTATCCCATCCAAGAACACTGACTGCAGTTGCACTTGAGAAGAGAAGTGCAGGCCCAACCCATAAAAGAGATCGGAAGTGCAAAATGTTAAGGGAAAAAATATGAAGAATATGAGCAAACAAAATGCAGTTTAATGCATAACCATGTCATCTAATGAAATAAAAAGGCAACAAAGGATATAGATGGGTGTCCTCCATCAAATTTGGTTTCACTGCTAGACAGTATTTCTAAATCAGTTGAGCAAATCAATACCCTGTGGCTTGTAAGAATCCCAGCAACATGACCCCTGGGAGTCTCTTGCCAGTGAACCTAGGAAAATAGCTGAAGAGAGTGAGAATCTCTATATAGAAATTACATGAACTATTCAAAGTTAACTAAATGATAGATCAAATGACGAACAATAAAAGACTTCAAGTGTCAACTTAGATAAGTATCTAGGAATTTAGCATAAACAAAATAGGCATCACAAAATATCCTCATATACTCAATAAAACTGCAATAAAGCAGGTCTGGGAATCCGAACTCCCAGGTAAAACCAGAGTCTAAGCAGTTAACATAAAAACATGCTAATCCTATCTAGTACTGCCAGTTCCACATAACCTAGCCAGTAAATGGGTTGTAATAAGATGTGGCCGTCACCGCTATTCCCAGAAACTCTAAGCATATATTCAGACATTTAACGAGACACCCTTAAAATAATTCATAAATATAAAGATTAGCAAAAAACCAAGAGAAGATAGATATCAATTCAACATGAGAAAAGTATAAAATGCATCATGCCCTTGTAGGGGTTAGATTCCCTATGAAAGGAACAAGAGTGTATGAGAAATAAAGTATAGTACATGCCTGGATAACATGCTCATTCCGTTTAAGATTAATAAACTTCTTCCCCTCAGTTTTTGTTGAAATATTGCGTCCATCATCAGTAGATAAATGATATGATTGAAGAAGCTTGGCCAGACCTATATGATCACCAGATATAGAATACAGAATGGTTGACTCTGCAGTAAAGAGTTGACATTGTTAGGTATAAGAAAAAATATTTTGTAATCATTGTTTAAGGGTTTTATTTTATTTTATTTTTATTTTGAGGCAATAGAGAGATTTCTTTCACTTAACCTAAAGGAAATGAGAAGATGCGATCTACGGCTGTTTCAAAAATAAAGTGATGAGGTCCTCGATCTGATCCACGTTGACCATCAGAAGAGTTACCATCAATTGCTCCATTATGTTCATTAACTTCTTGAAAGGTAGGTCCGGGTAACACATACAAAGCAAGACCACTTCTGTCCTCATCCAGAATAGCATATTGATTCTCATTAGCACTCAAAAGTGCTGCGTCTCGGCCTAAAATTGAAACAACAGAATCTAAGTCAAGAAAAATGAGGCTCTAGAAGAGATGCAGGAAAAGAGAGGAAGAAAAACCTTTTAATAAACTTCCTTTGTTATTTGATAATTGATCATCTGTCAGCTCCCGGTGAATAACAACTTCATGAAGAGAACCATTTGTGCCAATCAATTCAAAGACAACAAAAAACAAGTGTTGTTTTGAACTGTAAAGCATGTGCTTCGGAAGGCACTCTACATTTCCAGGAATCTGGACATATTTACGTAACATTAAACTCGGAATAGCACTAACACAGAACATAAAAAAGGAGGCATTAGTAATACCGTTGAGTAAAGCTTTTTGCACAAACTTTCAGCTCCTGTGGAGAGATTATAAGCCATTAGATTGAATCCATCTAGATAAAATACCTTGCCTGGATACTGTAGGACACGATTCTCTTTGTTGAAGAAATTTAACTCCAAATGGAAAGGCTGGAAAGAAAGACGGGGGCAATTAAAGACAGATGAAATATTATTCACTAAGAAAAGGAATCAAGAAAAAAGTTCCTGAGGATACCACACAAACAGGAACATCCTTTAGTAGGTTGTTTGCATCTGAGATCATTATGAGAGGCAACCGAGATATTGGGCCACTTTTTGCATGCCCCTCCATGAAATGCTGCAAGGAGATGTGTAAAGAGATCAACACAAAGTATAGCTTTCAAAAGATGAACGGTACCACATATTTATGGCAATGGAGAAAAAGTAACGTTCAATAGGCATAAAATTGTAAAACTAATATTAATTATTTTGCACTTTAAATTGTATCTTTCTTGCACCAGAAAGAACACGTCCAAAACAAAGATCTTGGGAACAAGTTAGGATTCAAAGCTTCAGAAAATCAAGTTGACATGTATCAGTATTTCTTTCAAGGAAAAACAGCTGTGATAAGTGAATAAGCATCAATGTAAGAATAATTGAGGCTAACTCAATCAAGAAAGCATTTATGATTTCTGAAAAAAATAAAAGATCCTTTTCCTTACAGTTTTACTTGTTTCTTTTCTCCCAAAAAGATGTGCCAGCATACTGTTCAGAATGCTAAGATACTGTGGTGCCATGCTTAAATGCAAGTCAAATGACCGGCAGAGATTGCACAAGGATCCGTATGCATGTATTATTAGAATCACAAACATCTCACCAGCAAAAGAAGAAAAAGCCTTCCCATTAGGGCTGTCAAGGCTTGACCCGACCCGAAACCCGACCCGGACATGACCTGAAAAATTTCGTGTTCAGGTCAAACATGTTTTAAATACGAGTCGGGTTCGGGTTCAACAAGCCAGCCCATTTCAAAAATCCAGTCGGGTTCAGTTTGACCCGGAAACTCGAAAGTGACCTGTGAACCCACGCATTTGAGTTGTCGACTTGGGTTCGCACTTCGCCGGTTTGGTTTTAATTAAATGCCAGTGTTATTTTTCGCATTCACGGTTCATCCATTCTCTTTTGACTTCTCTCGATCATTCTGTCGACTTCGTTCTCCTTTCTCTTAGATTTTCTCTCGTTTGTTCATGCCTCTTCGCCTCTTGCTTAGTTTCTCTCGTCGAACAACAATAGCTGTAGGTGAAGGCAACATCTCAGTGGAAGGAAGTTCACGGGCCCAAAAGATTACATCTATTTCACTGTTTGTATCTTTAATTTCTTTGCCTACTTAGGGTTTTCTACTGTTTTTGTGTTGATTGATATGGAGGTTACTATGAGTTGGGATTCATGTTTTCTCACCTCATCTTCCAGTTTTTACAGACATTCTTTAAGAATCGTAGGATTTTGGAAATTAAGGTTTTTCATTTTTTTTAATTTATTTTCCAATTTTCATGTTTTAGACTTTAGGGTTTGGTTTATATTACATTTGTTACTCTACAAGTTGTCATTGCCGCAGTTTTATTATTTACGATTTTCATGGTCTTCTATTTCAACAATCGTAGGCTCACTGTTGTAGTGTTATTGTGTTGTTGTTATGATGAAGTTATGCTTATGTAGTTCTGTGTAGTGTGTAGCACTGTAGTTATGTTCTATGATAGTTCTGTCATATGTGGTGTGCTACTATGTTTCTTTAGTCCCCGGCTCCCTGTACGTCTGTAGTTCTGTCGATTGTCATCTTTGATAGTTTTAAATATGTAATATTACTATGGTTGTCTTGATTCTATGGTTGTGTTGTTCTCTGGTTATAGAGTGCCTTGGTGGCTTGGTTCA